>CM035169.1:63390167-64112667 GCA_020205615.1 Panax quinquefolius
ATTGTGTCCACCAAACACACAAAACATGTATAAAACATTTAATGCCACAAAAATACTCTTTCCTCCTCATATACTCATATATCCCACATTCATTGTAAAATATCACCGCTAATATATTATTAAAATAATATATTTAAAATGAATTATTTTATCGTAAAAAAGATAAAATATTAATTTTCAACAATTGTCATTTTAAAATTTTTCCATCTATATCCACGTAAAATCAATATTTTCCTCATCATATAAATCAATAATTAATTATTCACAAATAATATTATGTAATCACAATATTGACAACCAGATAGCTCCTCAGAAAGAGGGGCTTCCAATAAGAATTTCTTCATCATACAAGCAATTGGGATGCACTCAAACCTCTCCTGTATGCATGTAACTTTCTCGACATCACCAATAATGTTATCTAATAATATTATTCGTATAATATGAATTATTGCTTCGATAATGAAAGATATCGCGTAGAAATGACAATTATCAAACAACAAAGAATATAAAATATCAACACAAACAATTATTAACTCAATAAAATAATCGGTCAAGAATTATCAGAATCTCATTATTGAGTAAGGCCTTCTTCACGTAGTAATCAATAATTGTGCAATACCGCAAGCTACCGCTCAACAACGCCAGACAAGGTGTTTTAACCACCGGTATTATAACAAAGATAATCTGCAACAACTACGCTGCTATTTAAAACAACTTATATTTGTCGCTTTTTCATCCAATCGCTTCACATGTGGGCCTACACACACGGTCGCAACTGTCAGCATTTAATATTCCTCGGTCAGCATTTAATATTCCAATACCAAACCTAATATTCCCCACAACAATGAATATTTTATAACCACTGCTTATTTTGAAATATTCACAGATTTAACCCTTAACTCATCCACATTAATCAAATCAACCCTTACTATTTCAAAATAAAGGAAATTCCTTTTATTTAAAAAATTCTCGGTCTTATAACCTCCTCCTATGAAATTTCGCCCTCGAAATCGACGACGCATTTCGGGTGTTTTTAAAAGGTGAGGATACTCGCTTTCATTTTTCGCTTTCAATTCCTGTGTCATTTCATATAAAGATGATTCCTCCACAAAACTTTAACTTCAGGGTATAATTTTCACAGTAGGACACGCTCCTTCCTATCCAAAATCTTGACAGTACCTCCTTATACGTTAAGTCTTCTCGCTATCTCGTCCGGCTCTAACTCAATAACGTGTTCGGTCTTTCATATTTAATAAGTACGAGCATGTGAAACACATTGCTGAACACGGTATATACTTTGAGGTAACGCATAATATAGCTACATTTCCTACTTCCTATCAAGAATTTGAAATGGACCGATAAATCGTGGATCGAAGCTTTCCTTCCCAAATCTTGTAACTCCCTTCCACGGAGCAACTCGCAACAATACATGATCCCCTACACTAAATTCCACGCCCTCTTCGGCGAAGATTCGCAGATAACTCTTTTGTCGATCTTGTGCCGCTTGTATAGCACGCTGGTTTAATCATTAAATATATCAAGACTAACTCCCCAGTCCCAACAATGTTGCTTCCCCACCATCATCCCAACATATCGAGAACGACATTTTTGTCCATATAATGCTTCAAATGAAACCATGCCTATATTTGTTTAATAACTATTGTTGTATGAGAATTCCACCAATGGCAAGTACTTATCCCAACTTCCTTTGAAATCTAGGACACGTAGTTTTAATATATCTTCAAGAGTTTGAGTAGTCCTTCCGATTGCCCATCCGCTTCGAGGATGGTATGCCAAACTCGAATCAGAATTCGCGCTCTATAGCTTTCTTACAAACTAACCCAAAACTATGGATACCGGCATGCCATGCATCTCACAATCTCATTTACGCATATACGAGAAAGACGCTTCAAGGAATAAGTCTCTCGACGGTGTAAGAAATGAGCGTGCATTTGGTTAATCTATCAACAATAACCCAAATAAAGATTGACAAGCTCGAGAAACCGCAGAAGACCCGTGAATTTAAATCCATAGTAATGTGTTCCCACTTCCATTCCGAATCTCAAGTCGCTGCAATCTTATCTGACTTTAGGTACTAGATGCCCGCCTTTACACGCTAAGTGTTAAACACAACGAGATAAACTTTGCAATCTCTCTCTTCATTTGCTCCACCAAAATGTACGTCAAGATCACGATACATTTTAAGATTTCCGTGATGGATCAAGAAATGGCGATCAAGGTGCTCCATCATAATCTTTCAGATTTCAAATCGAGTCGTTAGGAAACACAAAGTCTAGAGTGGACTCAAGTATTCCTTCTTCATCAATTCTCGCCCTAATAGCTCCTTCAGACTTTCTTCTTCATACGTCATCAGCCCGTGAGCCTGGCTCGAGCAATCTTAACTTTTTTCTATTAAAGTCAGCTCTATGCGATACTCTGACATCATCGCACTCTTGCCCTTGATATAATCTTCTACTCATCGCCGCAACTACCACGCTCGCTTCCGTGATGGCACGATCGTAATACACGCTTAAATGAGTCTCCTCTTCGAAGTTCTTCAAGCTCTTCCCACATTCCTCGCTTCCATTCAATTTTCAGATCTCTACGAAGTCACCATAAGTAATGGAATAGCGATTCGAGAATATCCTTCAACGAATCTCCGATAATAACCAACTAAGCTTAAAAAGCTACGCCTTTCGATAATCGATTTAGGTCGCTTCTCAATCGCGACTATATCCCAATCTCGGATAAAGACGTCACAATGACACCTACTCGCTTTTTATCGCATCTAATACGACGCCCCCACAGAGAGTTCCGCTTAGTGAATTCTACAAAGGAAGTCACAAGATAAAGGCTTAGGTACCAAATTTATAGTTGAATTTTTAACTCCTCAAGTTCAATAGAGCCATTCGATATGAGATTTTAGAAAACGAGTTTTGTACCGTTCAAAGTCGATACAAAATTTAATATCGTCTTTGAGTAAGCTGAGAAATTCTTCAGAAATACGCCGTGAAAATCAATAACAATGTGAATATTATTCAAATCGACGTGTCTTTATTCAAATCCATAACACGGACTAAGAAAACTCGACATCCGTAATAAACGAAATGACTTCATGGCTTGATATGAAAATGTTTGACTACAATGGTTTGATTGCTTGAATTCAATAACAAAGTTGCTTAGGAATATGAAAACTAACAACCTTACTTAAAGCAATCAATTTGGCAATGATGAGTAGTTAACCTTAAAATCTCATCAAAAGCAAATATCTCTATAGAAATAAGGTTAACAGTGTAATGTGATAGTGCCAACTCAATCAAGCAAGATTTTTAAACAACTGGATGTAATGAAAGTTTCTCCTAATGGAGTTCCACAGATAGTCAAAGTTTAATTTCTCCGTAGTCAAGTTCAAACGCCGAGCTAAGCAAGAGAGATAAAAGAATGGGTAGAACCAATATCTAGTAAGGTATATACTTCGACGAATTTATAATTAACTAACCTGCTAACTTCGTCGTTCCTCGATTTTTGACTACCACAACAAACGCCTTCCCTAATCGCTGACTTTGGATTTTCTCGGGATACTTTTCGAGTCACCGTCCCTCACCGAATTCAGGTTTTACATCAGACAATCTCGAGCGATATATGTCCTTCCTTTCCACAATTATAGCATACCTTGAATCGTCAGGGCGCTTTGATCGATATGTCCTCTTTCCCAAAGATTTGTAAGATACTTACCGCTGGTCGTTTCCTCCCTTAAAACTAGTCACATCACACCACGCTCTTCACGGTCGTCATGGCTTGAATCTCCTTTTTAAAATCTCCTCCCGACTCGCTTTTCTATTTTCACGGCCACGATTACCACCAGAGAGGGTTACCGCTTTGTCCGTATTCTTTTCTCCGCTGTTATCAAAGTATTCTCGATGATCGCTATCTTCTAGATGATCCTCAAGCATTAGTCCTCGTCAACGCGACTCGCTATCTCGCCTAACAACCGAGCCTCGCTGACAACATCTCGAATAGAGAGAAAATTTACGAGAAATGAGATATCGACGATGGGGTTTCAAACCTCTCGTAAACATCCGCTATACGCTCCTCATTCTCCACCAAACGAGGTGCAACTCGATAACTCGCTAACTTCGCCAGCATCGACACCGCCACGTTATTCTCGCTTCCAGTCTAATAAACTCCACTTCTTCATACGACGTAATACTTTCGTGGAAGTACTTGTTATTGAACTGCTTCAAACGCCTCCTACGATATGCCGAAGTGCAATTAGGATGGGTACGCCCATGATTCCCACCAAGAATCCGCCGCCACTTTAACATAAAGGTGGCGAATGGAACTTTCTGCTTCTCCGCATCCCAAGACATCAATATCTTCGTAATTTGTTCGACCCACGCCTCCGCTTTAATCGGATCCGGCTTCCTGCACTCGTGGTCCCAACTTTGAACCGCTCGCGTGACCACCCGTGAATCGCTATCATTTCTCCTCAGATTTTGAACACGAAGTCTCCTCGTCCCGATTTCATGAATCGCAAAAGCTTCTAAACATCCCCTCGCTCATCATCCGCCAGTAGTTTGCTTCACAGAGGAACATTGCCACTCGCTGCACGCTCGTCCTCGCCGCAGGCAAAGATGCATCTCCACTGGGCCTCATTTACTCCATCATAATATTCTCACGACATTCTCAAATACCGCCATAAAACAAGGGTTAATTAAGAAATCAATATATCACATAATATCCCTATATAATCGACTAAACTAACAAATAAGCTTAGTAGACACACTAAATGAAGGATTTACTCTGCCTCTCCTCCTAGTTCTATTCCCCGATCTCCGCCAGAGATCATATCCCTAAGCTCGATATTAACTCAGGACGCCCCCAAAATAGGTATACACAAACACCCATTCTCGAGTCGCCAAATACATGGTACGTAAACAACTACAACTTTATTATTACAACAAGAAATCAAGAGTTTCAATACAAATATTATCTTCTAGATAATATCTATACTCAAATAAATCCTCATCACATTTATCGATACATCATTTTGCAAAAATGGTGAGGACTACTAAACAATCCTTTCTAAAACCTTCATTCCATACCCCCAGCACTCGCTATATTCTCGCCTCCCGAGAAGAAAAATGGAACAACAAGGAAAAGGGTGAGCTCAACTAGCCCAAAGAAGAATATTACGACTAAGATAATATACAACAAATTATCGTTAGTCTTCAACAGGAAAAACTGATAATACAATGTATAACAAGTTTCAGATCAATATTCGCAATGAAAATAATAATTCATGTAAGAGTTACGTAGAGAATGAAATCTACTATAATCTATGAATTTAATAAACCATCATCAATATTTTATCCCTCGTAACATCAATCAATATACATCCGAATCAAATATTCATCTTGCACTACAGCCAAAGATATTCATCACCGGGTCATGTTCATTTAAACACTGCTCATCTTCGCACTACAGCCCAAAGATATTAATCAATCTGGCCATGTTCATCTCAACACTGCTCATCTTCAAAGCACTACAGCCAAAGATATTCTTCAGAAATCATTTATCTTTGCACTACAGCCAAAGATATTCAATAATATCATCATTTAAGACCGAGGATGATGAAAATATTTTTTTAAAGAAACGAATCCAAAGAAACAAAATGACAAGGATTAAGGATTAAGGATTCAGATTTGGTTTTATCCACGCCCAAAAAATACCTCAAAAAATAATCATAGTGGTGTAAAATTCAAGAATGATCAAAACATGGATACAATCGCAGCTAGTATCCGCATTAGATATTTCGACAAAAGAAGAAATTTTATTTTCTATGAATAAAGGCCGTGACACATGAATAGTGTCAGATATGTGAATAAAGGTCGACACGTGAATAGTAACCTCACACCAAAAGATAGAAATTCCACAAAAACATCTTCACGCTTCATTAATAAAGACTCGTGAATAAGAATCGTGAATAAGAATCTCGCTAATAATAAGAATCGTGAATAAAGAACTCATGAATAAGAACTCCATGAATAGTAACCCCGACATGAAAAAGTTCCAAATTTGATAAAACTTCGTGATCAACATTTCAAAGATAATGATATTGAAGAAATAATATCATCACAAAAAAAAATAATCCCTTACCTCGAAAGATCAAGATTTAAAAATTGTAATACCGTATAAGGTCAAGGAACTCAGTACCGCCTAGCAATACTCAAAGTATACTCAAAATACTCACAAGAATACGCCAAAATATTGAGAGAGAAATAGAGAGAAAACTTCAGTCACCGTGATTTTCAATTCTAACCCAAGACCCTATTTATAGAAAATGCTAACACCAAAGCAGTAAAATTTAATATAATATTAATATAATTATACAAATTTTCCTTAGCCCACCTTTTGGTCAAAACACCAGCCACACATGTTAATGATGTCCAAAAAAATACAAAAACGTTTTTCTTAACAAAATAATTTAAACTCCCAAAATCAATTATTTTGAGCTTCTAACTTCAATAATTCATAATAAATAGCCCTTTCATCAGAAAATTCGAATCTCATGAGTTTTTATAGGAAATTCAATTCTCTACAACTTTGCAGAAGAAAGTTTTTCCAAATTCCAAACAAAATCAAATCCAAATCCACAAACGGGCGATTTTACAAAGCTATAATCAAATTTCTACTAATAATCAGGTCCACCAACACACAAAAACATGTGTTAAACATTTAATGCCACAAAATACTTCTTCCTCCTCATATACTCATATATCCCACATTCATTGTAAAATATCACCGCTAATATATTATTAAATAATATATTTAAATGAATTATTTTATCGTAAAAGATAAAATATTAATTTTCAACAATTGTCATTTTAAAAATTTTCCATCTATATCCACATAAAATCAATATTTTCCTCATCATATAAATCAATAATTAATTATTCACAAATAATATTACGTAATCACAATATCGACAACCGCATAGCCTCAGTGAGAGGGGGCTTTCCAATAAGAATTTCTTCATCACCGGGCGCACAATTAGACGACTCAAACCTCTCCTGTAGATGTAACTTTCTAGACATTGTCAATAATGTTATCTAATAATATTATTCAGATAATATGAATTATTGCTTCGATAATGAAAGATACCGTAGTAATGACAATTATCAAACAACAAAGAATATAAAATATCAACACAACAATTATTAACTCAATAAAATATCGAACAAGAATTATCGTAACCATTATCGAGTAAAGGCCTTCACGTAAGAATCAATAATTGGTGCAATACCGCAAAAGCTATCGCTCAACAACGCCAGATAGTGTGTTTTAACCACCGCATATTCCAACAAGATTAATTCAAGAATAACTACGCCTGCTATTTAAAAACAACTTATATTTGTCGCTTTTTTCATCCAATCGCTCACATGGGCCCACATACATATCGCTACTTCCGCATTTAATATTCCCCCAAAGCATTTAATATTCCACCACCAAACGAATATTCTTAACAACAATGAATATTTTATAACCACTCATTATTTTGAAATATTTCATGATTTAACCCTTAACTATCCACATTAATCAAATCAACCCTTACTATTTCAAAATAAAGGAAATTCCTTTTTATTTAAAAAATTTCGGTCTTATAATAAGCTTAAAGTAAGCTTGTGTAATATGCCTAGTGTGGCAAAGTGAGGAATAAGCATTCATTAAATAATTTAATGAATGAATAATCAAGGAATTAATTTATATGCAATGATTTTATATTATATAAAATGCTACATCTATATGATATACGAATTCAAGTAGAACACTTCAATGGTAAATCTATATAATATAGGAAGTATTTGAATATATTTGTATAAAGGTCAGATGTTAAAGATTATGTATGTTGAGATAATAAATGTAATACGGTGCAACGGACTACTTCCACGCACTATATTATAAGATGTAAAGTTAGGGAATAATGTTATTTTGTGAGATTATATTATTATAAGTCAGGAGCTATTAATCGCTAAGTTCACAAAATTATGTCTTGTGTGGTATAACTAGTGCAGCTTAAATCAAATGGGGATTTAATGGGAAAATAAATGGTGAGTTCATAAATAATTGATATTAATTATCATTATGATAATCAAGTATATTCGAGATGATAAATTTGATGGAAAACAATATCGTGCCCATATAAGTTATATTATAGTCTAATATAAATATTATTTGGAATAATCAAATGTACACGGATTATATAATTCTGTGAGAGTAAGTGTATATGTATGCATTTGAGGAAAATATCAAACAAACCATATATGTTATTATTAATATGAAGCATCGAGTATTAGAAGGAGTGTCCCAAATCGAGTGTCACATTTACTCCTAAACCTCACCACGTAGAACAAAGTTGTAAAGCTCATGTTCCTCCTTTTTCTTTCAAGCTTTGCTAGGCAATGATCATGGAGGAGTGGGCACAATGATGCAAATTACCAACCAATTACCAACCCCTATACCCAATAGCTTCATATTTCTTTCTTTTCGTTTGATCTATGGAGCAAAATCCAACATCGGGTCCACGACTCTTCTATAAATAGAGACCCCTTCTTCATTCTTCCCATTTGAAATTTGGAGAATTCTTGTAAGTGAGTGGTAGAGAAGTTGGGAGAAGTCAGAAGTTAAGATTCAAGGATTGTCCATTTAGCTTCAAGAGGTATAATTCTTAAACTATGTTCTTAAGTTCAAGTCTTACAAAGTTCTTAGAAAAAGTAGCTTTTGAGTCATAAAATTGATGGGTAATGATTGTTATAATCCATGAATTGATGCTAGACATCTTTAATATGGTTGAATACAAAATCAACAAAAGTTAAACGAACCAATTTGGTTGAGAAACGAATTCGTAGTGAATGATTTCACTAAATTGTCCAAAACATGAACATTTACATGAACATGAGTTATAGATTCATTTTTAGGTTAGTTAATGTTTATGTTAGTTTATGGGTATTATGATATGTTGTAGTTCTATGAATTATTAATCCATAGAATCGAAAACGGACTAATTTGAACATGTATAACTCAAATTATGAAGGTAGAAAGGATTTTTGGCTTGTTATTTTGTAGCAGAGCATGAATCCGTGAGTTAACAGAGATATGCTACGCACCTTGCCGGCTATTTAGTAGGCAAGACTTCACCCCTAAGTGGGGGTGGTCTCAACCGCAATCACCGAGAAAAATCGACAAAACATGTTTTGGTAAAACGCCCATAACGCTTTCTCATACTTAACTCCGATCAGGAAATTCAAGATGATCCAGAACGAGAACGAATAGACCTACAACTTTATTCTTTAAGTGTCACAATTGAGGTCATTAGAAGGGTCAAAATAGTTATCAAGCTAGGATCAAGATGTAATCAAAGGCTATTTGAGAGAGATCGAGCGAAAGCACATACGCAAGTATAAAGCTTCTTTATTTATGGAATATGTTATTCTACGTATGGAATATGTTATTCTAAGTGATGTAACATGAAAATGCATGATAATAGATATGAAATATAAGATTACCTTACTCATTATAGAATGCTTTATCATGGCTTAAGATGTGTTTTAAAAAGAAACTTGGAGTTTTGAAAAACTAATATCGATTTAACCTCGAGTCTTTGGGTTATGATATTTTAACACATACATCTTGTTGAAAGTTATGAGTATACTTAAGAATGAGAAGTGATTTAAAGTTACTTTTACTTATTATCAACATACAATAGCTTAGTTGAAATGATTTCTAAAGAAAACTTGAATCTTTAAGAACGAACTTAAAGTAATTTGTGTACTTAAAGTTCTAAACATGATAACATATATTCATGGATTAGTTAGCTATGAAATGAGATTAAAAGTTTCACCTAGTTGCTTTACCTTAGCCTAGAATAACTTTTTAAAAGTAAACTTAAACGCTTTATGCCCCTGTATATGCCGATTATGTTCATCTTTAGCCAACCATGAATCGACGCTTCAAGTGTGGTTTAAAATACGCTTTTAAATAATGAACTATGCTATGTCTATGTGAAGCATACTAGTAGAGACTTATTAGTACCAATATATGGTTTAAAAGCTTATAACATCTAATCTTGCTAAGGAAAGTTGTTAAGCCTTTTATCGATCAAATAAATCATTACGAAACAAAGTAGTTTGAATACGAACTACATAGATCACGATTCATAAAATTTAAATATGTGTCGTGTTACACATAGCGAGTCAAGTGAGTGATAAATGTATATGAAGTTGATGTCAAGTACGGATGGTTAAGGAATACCTATACATATATATAGCAATTCTAAAAGTACGATGAAAAAGTTAAATGAAGGTTTTATTTAACCTAGTTAGAAAACAATGTAACATTTTTATTACATCGAGAATGCAATAAATATGTTATCACGGATATGAATCCATGATTATATAACCGTAAGAATACACGGCGCAATTAGCCAATACACGTACCTAAGTCAGTAGTTCATAAACTACTTAATCGTGCAAGTCTTTCGGCCCTATTTGATATATGAATTTGATAACCGCTGGTCGAGCTATATTATGCTATGAGAATGTTGATGATATATATGAAATGCATATGAGATATGTCTCAAATGTGAAAGTTGATTCGATGATATGTTTCAGGATATAAATCTCTATGCTTGTTATTCGAGAAGTAATATGCATAGTTAATATTAATCGATTATGATCGCATGAACCAATATGCTATTATATGTTATGTGTTGCATGAAAACGTTAGAATTGTCAAGGGCAAATGAGCTCACCCTTGCAAATAACCACTTTTGCAAAAGTTAAGGACTCACTTGAAAGATTTCATGCTTCGGTCGACAAAGTAGATAGTTTCAAGAATGAAGAATATTATTTAGATCATTACTCAACCATGTTTAGGTTTTAGGAGTGTACTTGATATATACTTACTTGTTTAATACTTGTTAGATTGTAAGGATGTATTAGTTAATACATGAGGATATCGAATCAAGATGTAAAATCTTATACAAGAATTCCAATAGACTCCAACCATATTATATAGTTAATTCAAGAATTGCAAATTGGTTCAAAGTTATGAAATCAATAAAAGATTTTATTCAAGAGATTGAAAAGTTTAAATTATTCCGCTTTATAATATCGAATCGTGCATCCTCGAAATGGAATGAATTTATACTCTAAATTATAATAAGTAAAGTTTTATTCATTAAGTTACTTAATGAAAAATATAAATAGTTTGACGACAAGAGATTCGCATGAACGGATCCGAGGTTCAAGGAACCCGATTTGGGGGTCGCCGTAATATAGATTACCAAAATCATCACTAATTTCTTAGCAAGAATCATTAAGCACTTAATATATTAAACCAAAACATACGGTGCCAACCAAAGAGATAAGACATTCAATTTAAATTAACAAAGGGTTCCATTATAACCTTAGAACTAATACTTAGTTCATCGCTTTTAACAAAATATAAGTAGCAATAAAGACAACATTTACGGATTACAAAATCAAAGGAAACAAATGGATAAGAATAAACTCTATCAAAGCTCTTCACCCAAGAGTTCCATTCCTTCAAGCTTTCCAATCCAGATTGCTTCAACGCTTCTCGAGCTCCAAGGAATTCCCAAACTTCTCTCAGAATCTACCTAAACTATATGTACAAACATTACCTAAGAGATGGGGAGAGAAATAACAAAGAAGAAATAAATACTATCCCAGTAGGGGAGTCATCTGATTATTTCTCCTCGCAGAGGCTTGCTTTCATATATATATACGCCAAAGGTCCCTTGCCGTGTCAACCAAATTTTTACTACCTAGGCAATCGGAGGTGGCGCATGGCATGCGTAAGAGTTTAATTAGCTATATGTTGATAAGTGGATTTCATATCCATGAATCGTCATCCATTTCACGCTTAATTATTGTTATTTTCTTGTTTTCATGTTCGCTTTTATTTGTTTTTACGCTCTTTTGCCAGTAGGTTGTCGTCATGGCAAGTCGTGAAGAAAGGAGTCTTTTCGATCGTAATCGAAGGAAACTTGAAATGGCATACCAACAATAACAAGGCCATGCCTCACGATTCGGGGTCGCAAAACTGGAGTATTGTCATGCTTGGAACCCTACCGAACATTTAATCATTATGACTTTCAGTAAGATGTGGACTCTTGCTGGTACGTGACTTCGCTAGAACACAAGGAGATATATATTGCACTAAAACAATGAATTAATCATCACGTAAAGGAAAAGTATAGATATTAATTCTAGTTTTTCATAGCAAGCATCGAGGGAGATTTTGAAGAGATTTTCGGACAATTGCAAATCGAGGCTACGGAAGGGTGTTTTCACTATTCTTCTCCTTAGTCTTTCATTTGTAAATGAAAGGATGTTTCTTTAATTTATTCAGCTTAATTTCATTCAAGATGAACTAATTCACTTTTTTAGCTTTTATGATGGATCCTTAAGTGAAACGATGATCAGGTAACTTTTGATTTCCAAATAATAATTTTTTTTCTCGGTTTATCTATATTAATATGAGCGTGAATTTGTGAATTTCTCGATCAACGATTCTTTGTGGACTCAGATGAACTCGAGAGATGAAATACATACTAGATTTAGTTAATATAAAGATGTGTTCTTAAATTTTTTAATAGCGTAATCTTGATGAATGTTAAGGTAGAGATATGCTCACATCACATGTAATCGATCGAGAACTTAATTTTAAACCTTCTTTAATTTTAATTCACATAGAGATATAGTGAGTTAGTTGATTAAGGTGTTTAACTTGTTTCTATCTAAATTGTGGATTTTAGTTAATACTTTATTAGTGCATCGAGAGGTGTAAAATCATAGCTAAACTTAGGTGAAATCATAAGTCTAATTTCCATTATTTGTTTGAAATTCCAAATTTTGATATTTGTGATTGTTTTGTGATAGTTTATTTATTTATTAATTTAGTTTCTATAATTTTAAATCATTGAATCAAATAGTTTAATAGAATTAGGATTAATAGGAAATTGGTAATTATAAAGTTAAATTTCTTACTAATTTGTCTCCGTGGGAACTAAGATTTCTATTCAAGATTATATTACTTGTTTAATTAATGATACTCATGTGTTTTCATGATATAGATTTTACCCAACAAATTTACGGGCGCTGCTTTCGGGATAATTTAGTCTAGATTTTAATATTTTTACAATATTAGTTTAATTAGTCTAGTTTTACTTTAAAACACTTTTTGTTTTTGTTTTTGTTCTTTATATCGTGTTTTTGAAATCGGTTTATGCAAACACGATCCAAAAAATCCGCATTTCTGCTTCCTTCGAGGACGACATCGAAAGAAGATTTTAGCGGTTAAGTAAGTGGATCAAGGAAACAAGGAACTAATTCAAAACTCAAACATGTAAGAAGTAATGGCAAATCAAGATTAGAAAGAGTTAAGGATTTCACGCCCAAGGTGATCGAATCTACAAATGAACATCACCAGCCCGCAATTGCCGCAAATACATTCAAATCAAGCTTCGATTATTCAGGGATGATCCGTAATTCAGCCATATTTGGGGATTGGCTAATGACGATCCGAATGAACATCTAGTCACTTTTTGAGATTTGCACACCTTCGTGTATAATGAGGTGCTCTGATGAGGCTATGAGACTCGGCTTGTTCCCATTCACCTTACGGACAAGGCGAAGAGTTGGTTACACTCTCATCACGGATCGATAACTCACGTAAAGACTTAGCTCGTAAATTCCTTGCCAAATTTTTTCCCAATCGCTAAAACCGCCAAAATGAGGAATGATGTAATAATGTTCGAGAAGCAAATATGGGGAGTCGCTATATGAGGTAATGGAGAGATACAAGGAGTTACTCGTAAAGTGCACGATCATGGATTGCCTAAGTGGTTGCAAATGAATACTTTTTATAATCTGGACTAAATGGGAATCTCAAAACCAAAGATAATGCAATGTGGAGCATTCATGGCTTAGAAGTTACGAGGAGGCCTACAATTTGATTGAGACCATGGAGGCTAACAACTACCAAAGGGCCCACAAAGAAGAAAGACACAAGCAAAGGCAACTAGGTGTTAGGGAAGTAGATGGGTGTAGCAAGAATACAAGCACAAATTTATACCAGCCCAAGAAGTTGGATGCTATGACCGGGGCTCACAACAGAAATAGGTTACAAGAGATGTGAATTGTGCGCGGTGACCATCCTACAAATCAAGCAATCAATCCAATCGTCCGTAGTTCGTAAGAGATACAACAAGGGACCACCGAATACGCACTCAAAACACTTATAACTAGGGAATACGAATTACCAAAATTTCTTGTGACCAATAATCAAGAACATCAAGCTCCACGACCGCATATCTCCATGGTTTTCTAATCACCAATAACCGCCAACATCGTGAAAGAAAATCGATTTAGAGGAATTATCATCAAGTACATAACTAGAATGAGGCAAATATGAAAAATCAAGCAAAATATAAAGAACTTGGAAAATTAGATGGGGCAAATTGCCATAGCATTAAATAACAGGCCACAAGGGACCCTACCGAGTGATACAAATAGAAATCTAAAGGGGAACCATGAACAAAGGTCAGAAATTACGTTATGAGTAGAAAACATCTCATCGGCACATGTATGCGTAAAATTCAAATATATCGAATAAAAAAGTTGACGACAAGAAAGTGGTCAAGGAAACAAAGGTGAGGATAAGCAAGGTGAGAAACAAAGTTAGACGACAAACCAACAGATATCCTCCACCACCATTTCAAAGAGAGGGTCCAAAACAAAAATTAGATAAGCAATTCCAAGTTTTTGAAGTGTTTAAGAAACTTCAGATTAACATCCCGCTTGTAGAAGCTTCCAGAGCAGATGCCGAATGCTAAGTTCATGAAAGCGATTCTCATTATTGAAAAAGAAACCGAAGACTTCAAACAATGGCATTAATAGAGGATTTTAGTGCGTAAAGTTACATCGTAAGTTTCCACCAAAGCTAAAAGATCTGGGAGTTCCACTATTCCATGCACGATCTAAACATGTCTTTTAATAAGTGTTTATGTGATTTAAAGGGCAAGTGTGAACCTTATGCCATTGTCAAGATAATACGTAATTGGGTTTTCCTACGCCAAAGCCTACGAATATTTCATCATAAATAAGTGACAGGTCACCACATATCCGAGAGGCATAAGAGAGGATATATCGTTAAAGTAGATAAGTTTATATTCCCCGTGGACTTTATTATTCGATTTTGAGGAGGACAAGAACCTCTCGATTATCCTAGGGAGACCTTTCGCCACGGTAGACATTCATGATTTACAAAAAGGCGAACTTACTATGAGGGTGCAAGATCATGAAATAAAATTTAACGTGTTCAAGGCCATTAAATTCCCTACGGATGAAGAAGAATGTTTCAGGATGGATATAATTGAGTAGATTATCAATGAAGACATAGGCAAGAGTCCCCGTAAATGATCCATTAGAAACAACATTATTGGGGAATGAACAAGCTTTGATGACCCATAATTCGTGGACTACTTACAGATGTTAGATTTATCGCCACGAAGTTAGCCATGTAAAATTGAAACCACTTTGCTACCGAGGAGATAGCCACGTAAAAAATTGAAACCGCTATCGAGGAGCCACGAACTCGAACTCAAGCCACTCCCTAAACACCTCGTGTATGCTTATTTAGGCAATTAAAATTCATTACATGTTATTATTTCACGCACTTAACGATTTACAAGAAGAAAAGTGCAAGCGGTGCTTAGGGAACATAAAGCAAAGGATAGGTGATGCAAAACCAACGGAAGAGCAACAACGACGATTTACATAAGTCAATTATGAAGAAGTGGTAAAGATGGAAATTCCGAAATTGTTGATGTCGATATCATCTACCCAATTTTCGACAAAGAAGTGGGTTAGTTTGGTTCATCGTAGTCCAAAAAGGGGTAAATGATCGTGGTACGTAATGAGGATAACGAGTTAATTTCGACAAGAACAAAGGACAAGGTGGATGGTGTGCATCGATTATAGGAAGTTGAATAAGGCAACCTAAAAAGATCATTTTCCGCAACCCTTTATCGATCAAATGTTGGATGATCATGGGACACGAATACTATCGCTTATCGATGGATACTTGCCATAACCAGATCGCCATCGCTTTCGAGGATCAAGAGAAGACTACATTTACATGCCCTTACTGCACATTCGCTAGGAGAATGTCATTCTGGCTCAGGTAATGCACCGCTACCTTTCAACTGGTATGACGGCCATCTTCTTTGACGTGGAGGAAAAAACGGAAGTCTTCATGGACGACTTTTCCGCCTATGGAGAAAATTTTGATACTTGCCTAGGGAATTTGGTAATGGTGTTACTTGATGCTAAGATACGAACCTCAGACTTAATCGGGAAAATACCACTTTTATGGTCGAGGAGGGCATAATTTTGGCCACAAGGTATCGGGCCAAGGATCGAAGTCGACAAGGCTAAGCCGAAAACAATCGAGAAACTACCTCCACCAAGCTCAAGAAAGGGAATTAGAAGTTTTCCGGGACATGTTGGGTTCTACAAAGATTCATAAAGGACTTCTAAAATGGCAAAACCCGTAAAAGCGCCTTTTTACGTATGACTCTTTGTTTAATTTTAATGAAGAATGTAAGTCACCGAAAGTTATCAAGAAGAAGTTAACTACAACCCCATGATCGCTGCAACCAAATCGAATATACCTTTCGAGCTGATGTATGATGCAAGCAACTACGTGGTTGGGGCAGTTTTGGGACAACGCCGAGAGAAGGTATTTCACGCCATATATTATACAAGCAAAACACTCACGGAGACTCAAATGAACTATACAACTACGGAAAAGGAATTGCTTGCAGTGGTGTATGTGTTTGACAAGATCCGAACATACTTAATCGGGACTAAGGTGATAGTCTACACGACTATTCTACTATTTAAGCACCAAATCGCAAAAAAGATGATAAGCCACGCCTTATTCGATGGATTCTCCTACTTCAAGAGTTTGATCTAGAAATAAAGGATAGAAAGGGGACCAAGAATAAAGTCGTCGAACACTTGTCTAGGCTAGAATATCAATGGAAATTAAAAGAGGATAAGTGTGAAATCAGTGAATCATTCCCAGACGAGCAATTGTTTGGGATAAATGCAGAATTTCCTAGGTACGCAGATTATGCGAATTATTTAGTGAGCAACGTTCTTCCACCTGATCTCACAAGACAACATAAAAAGAAGTTTCTTCACGACGTAAATGGTACATGTGGGACGAACCCTATTTGTTCAAGTAAAAATACCAACAAAATGATTAGAAGGTGCGCACTTATAGTTAAGTGAAGAACATTCTCGCATGAGTGCCACTCATCCGCTGTATGGCGACATTATGGTAGTGAGAGGACAACATCAAAGGTATTGCAACTGGGTTTTATTGGCCTACACTATTCAAGGACGCCCATCGCTTTGGTCAAAACATGTGATAGATGTCAAAGGGTGGGCAACATTTCAAAAGGAATGAGATGCCTCTATAAACGATTCTCGGTTAAATTTTTGATGTACGGGGCATCGATTTCATGGGGCCATTCCCGCCATCACTTAACAATCAAGATATTCTACTCGCAAGTGATTACATATCAAAGTGGGTCAAGTCAAAAGACTCCCATCTAACGACGCTTAAGGTGGTCCTTAAATTTCTACGTAAAAACATTTTCATGAAGTTCGGCATGCTAAGAGCAATTATAAGGACGGGTAGTCGCTTTTGCAACAAATCATTCACAACTCTATCGGGTAAGGTACGGTGTCTACCACAAGGTAGCGACGACGATCACCCCCAAACCAAAGGAACACGCCGAGGTGTCAAATAGGGAAGTCGAGAGAATATTGAAAAAGTGGTGAATCAATAGTAAGGATTGGTCGCCCGATTGATGATGTAACTGACATACCGATCGCGATAATAAGACAAAGAATCGGATGTCAACATATCAACTATTGTACGGAAAGGCTTATCACTTACCAGTCGAGCTACATCATAAGGCTTATTGGGAAATTCAGAAACTCTATTTCGATCAAGCAGCTGTAGGGGAAAAGAGATTACTTCACATAAATGAGCTCGATGAATTTCGCCATCAAGCCTACGAGAACTCCAAGTTATACTAGGAAAAGGTCAAGAGAAGGCGCGACCAGAAAATTATGCGAAGAACATTCGAGCTAGAACAATCAGTCTTTTTGTTCAACTCACGACTGAGATTGTTCCCAGGAAAGCTCAAGTCGAGATGGCCTGACCATTCACTATAAAGGAGTGTTCTTCATGGAGCCGCTTGAACTTTACAAATAAAATCCATTGGAAACTTTCAAAGTCAACCACCAATGATTAAAGCACTATTGGGGTGGCGAGTCCAACACCGATGTCATCGCCATCACATTGTCCAACACGCCATGAAGTGGAAGTAGTCAGTCTGAACAACTTAAAATAAAGCGCTAATTGGGAGGCAACCCAATCTTTCGCTTATTTTTCAGATTTTCATTCATAATTGTTAGAATATAGTTTTTATTCAAGCTATTAGGTAGGTATTATATAGTAAAAGTCTTGTTAATCTCTCAATCATACTCCAAGTGATTAATAATCTATTATCTTGCATGTTTTATGGTCAGCAGGAGGTGTCAAAAGTGAGTAATAGTAATAATGCATAAGAAAAGAAGAGAAAAGAGCCCATTTTGCAGCCACAAAATCGAAGTCACAAAGTTGAAGTCAGGGGACTAGCCCACGAGGCAGGTGTTATTTTGGTTTCGCACACTTTTCGTAAGCGGGGGTCTCGAACCTGGGCAATCACGTTCGCCATATACATAACACGAGTCCCACTACTCTCCTTCTCTTACACTACAACTTTACCACTTCCCCAATACTTCATCAATTACTCATATTCCACATCCATTACAACTTCAACTTCTACCCATGATTACTCTCCATCATCTCACCCCATTACTACACACAAACCCATTAACTCCATCAATCACTCATAACCTTCTCCCTCACATCATCCACTGTTATAAATTCACTCACTCAATCCCCAAATTCACCACATACTCTCCACTCCTCAGATAAAAGGATACTTAATTCAAAGAAGATATCGGGGTAAATTTAGAGCATAATTCCACTTCATCTTCATCTTCTCTCACCGTAATCACCAGAGAAATCACCTAGTTCGGGGAGAGAAAATACTCGTGCCCACCAAGTGTTCTTGTATTTTGTGTAACCAAGTTCGGGGAAAGTATTGTGTCTTAAGCATCTAGAATTCAATGGCTTCTCAACCGATTTCCAAACGACAACTTGGAGAGAGTTCAAGGCCCACACAACCGACACGAACATTCGACCGCCGCAAGTCCAAAAGTGTCGTTGCCGCCGACTGGTACAATTACATGGTCACCAAGGCAATTACATCGGAGCGGGGGTTAGCACCGGATGCTCACGACGGTGAAATGATGCAACAGATTTATCATAATGGGTGGTTCAAGTTCATTGGGGAGCCCGAGCCCACCGTCGTTAATGTGGTAAAGGAGTTCTATACAAACGCCGAGGACAAGGCACCGTTCAATGCTTTTGTGCGGGGTCAAATGGTCCCATTCAGTGCCGATGCCATCAACATGTATTATCAACATGTGCCTCGACAAAGGTCAAGATGCTCATTCGAGGGATTTTGACCCGACTTTGAGGAGGTTATCAAGAACACGACCAAGCCGTGGAACGTGGATAAAGGGTCGAAAGGAGGCACAAAGAGTTTCACAAAGAAAGATCTCACCAGACAGAAAATTTGGTACGCCTTTCTTATATGCACATCGCTACATCCACGCACACCTCCGACGCGACCAAAGAGAAGGTACCGCCTTTATGCTATCAGTGCAATACTTCATCATCAACGCTTCTGGGCCATTATCGCTTTTTCGATTCGCGGATGTCTACGAGGAAATTTTTCTCGTGGCTTTACATGCCCATCCTCATTTGTGGTTGTGTCATCAAGCGTAAGTTCGATGGATCGATGATGAGCCCACCAGATGTCAGCCAGAAGTTACTAGATAATGTAATGATCGCGCGATATTCGCTAGGCCCTGCAGAATCTCATCCTAGAGGTTTAGGTTTCAGATTTACATCACTTTTCAAGGACGGTTAACGCTCAAGATACCTCCGTAGATGAGGACGAGAACATGGAGATCAAGGGACCGAGGCGGAACCATCTTCCTCATGCCATATCTAACCCTCGCCAGATTTCAATACCACATGGAGGAGCACAACAAGGCCACACGACGGAGATGAGGCGACTTCAGACCGCGTTAAGATCATATGTTTGATTCCATGAACATGTTGTTCGCTTCCTCAATACCACACTTCGTAGTTTCAATCCAAATTGTATTATTTCCATATCAGTAGCTAAAGCCACTGCCAAGGTTTCCACCTAGTGATTCGTAAGACGATCAACCACCACCTCCCTGTGACTTAGCGACACAGGAAGTCCTCACGCACTTAATTATGATTACGCATCCAACGAGGGCATCAGATTACTTAAGTTCGGGGATTTAAATTTTGTTTGCATTCATATGTAGTAGTTAGGGTTAAATTTGTCATCGATTCTAGTTTTGCATATTAATTAGGATTTATGATGTCGTATATATAGGAATGTTATGTTACGATAGCTTATGCATGTATATAATATTAGTTTAAAGTTATTTTTTTTTGCTTATTTTTGTTATCGCATTGTTTTTAATCCTCGTTATTATCGTGATTTTGTTATGTTAACAAAAAAAGAAGAAAATGAAAAGAAAGAATTTTAGTTAAATATTATGTTTCAGATATGTCCAACAATGTCATAGCTTTCATGTTATTTGTGGGCCAATGATGAGATCGAGAATAAGTTAACCAATACAAGATTGATTATTAGAACCGTGATGTAATTTCGCTATTAATCTAATCTTGCGCTTGTTTTAACCTCTTCCAACGATAAAATATTTTCACCAACATATGGAACAATATAAGATTTATTACTTTAAACTTCAAAGATATATCCTCGTTGAAATTAATGTACTAGGCCTGTGGTGCTCTGTGGTCATACGACGACGAGTGTATGGAGTTGAGGTTGCGTAGTTCAATCATTAAGCGTTGAATCGGTTGAATAAAATCTTTTTTTCAATTTTTATCATCACCACATGACAAGTCGTACTTACCGGCTATTTTTTCAATTTTTATCATTGTCACCGTGATGCTATACCCACGCCAAGATTTTAATATTATTTTAATCCCTACTTAATAAATTGCATCGGGCTTTTATTTTTTTTTTTTTTTTTTATTCCATTTTAATGTGCCGAAATCATGACATATAATGGAGAAATGAAAAAAAATGTAAGTTCTAAGATAAGCTCCTTCTACTGGATTATTTTAATAATAAATATTCATATCAGATAACTATAGTGACTAGAATATTTTATTCCATTTTAATGTGATGAGTCATACATGTAATGGAGAAATGAAAAAAAGTGTGTTTAGAAGCTCCTCCCATTGATTATTATTTTAATAATAAATATTCATATTTTATAATTATAATCGACAATATAATTTTATGTGGGCCTCTCTTATTATTAATGTAAGCTTGCAGACAGTAAATAATTAGGCACAACAACCTCGCTCCTACTTTATCAAATAAAAAAGCTAATCTCACCATCAATTCAATTTATCAACTATCCAAAAAGGGGAGTTGACAGCTCTCATAAAGAACCTACTGCCATGGAAGGGTTCCTATATATATATACATATATATATATTTATATATAACCACATGTTTATAAACATATATATATATATATATATATATATAACAATTCCTCCTCTCACCCCATTTTCATTTCAACCATTTCTTCCACACGTTGGGCCCTACATGTGGTTCCCTACATATGGACCCCACCTTTATTATAAAGAATAATTTCTACCGATTAATTTTAAAAATGGGTAAATGGGGTCCAAATAATACAACAAATACTTTATAAAAATCACCTTAATATTTTTAACAACATTTATCATTATTATTATAATTCACAATATTTAACAACCAGGTCGTTCCCAATAAAGAGAGGGCTTTCCAATAAGGATTTCTCCCTATCATGCCAAGTAATTAGTGACCAAACCTCTCCTCGATGTAACTTCTACACATCATCAATATTGCAAACAATAATATTAATAACCTCACATCTCAATTATTGATTTAATAATATATAAATTAACGACAATAATCAATCAAATAACGTGAGATACTATGCAACAATTAATCGTAGTAATTATCGAACAAAACCGAAAGTGACTTCTCACGAAGCATCAATAATCAATACTATGTGCTACTACGTAACCACGCCAGACATCGCATTTTTAACACCGTGTTTCAACAGCTTAACGGTAAAAACTTCCATTGTTATTTTCATAAAAAGATATTTTTATCATTTTTCAACCCGACAATAATTCTCACTGTGGGGTCCACCAATGATCGTGTCATCGCACAAATATTCTCTTTAAAATGAATATTCCCCACCAATCTAATATTATATAACAACTTTCGTGATTTGTAAAATTTATAAATATTACCCACAACTATAACATCAGGTCTAATTTACTCCATAATATTCAAAAATGATATTTATATAAAATTCATCTTTATTCATAAAACTTGGGGTCTTACAACCTCCCTTCTTATGAAATTTTGCCTCAAATTAGGATACGCACTTAGTATATCAAGAGGTAAGGATACCTTGATTTCATTTCAGATTCTAACTCCTGTGTTATTTCCTCAACATCAGGTTTCTCCACAAAACTTCGACTTTGAGGTATAACCTCGAGCGTAAAATATGTTCCTTCTTGTCCAAGATTTTAACAGAACCTCTTCATAATGCTAAATCTTTCGCTATTTTATCCTGGCTCTAACTCAATAATTTTGTTTGGGTCTTCCACATATTTACTTAACTTAGATATGTGAAAAACGTTATGAACACGAAATACTTCGGCAAAGAAAAGCTTAGTCTATAGCTACGCCCTACTCGATCGAGAATTAAAATGGACCAATGAATCGATGATTGATCTTTCCTCTCTTCCAAATCTTGTAACTCTTTTCCATGGAGCAACACGTAATAACACATGATCTCCAATATCGAATTCCACGCCCTTTCGATGAAGATCAAGATAATTTTTTGTCGATCTTGTGAGGTTTTTATACGCTGTCGATCGCTTGAATCTTTTCCGTAGTCATACGCACTCAACTCCGCCCCCCAACAATGTTGCTTCACCCACCTCATCCCAAAGATATCGAGAACGACATCATGGCCCATACAACGCCGAATGGAGCCATGCCAATACTTGCTTGATAACTGTTGTCAGAGGAAAACTCCACCAATGGTAAGAACTTGTCCCAACTTCCTCAAGTCAAGGACACAGAGTTAATAAATCTTCAAGAGCTTGAATAGTCCCTCTCCGATTGCCCGTCCCATTTGAGGATGATATGCCAACTAAATCGTAGAATCTGCGCTCCATAGCTTTTTGCAAACTAACCCAAAATCTTGAAGTGTATCTTAGGTCTCGATCAAAACAATGGATATCGGCATACCATGCAGCCTTTTTACAATCTCATTTATGTACATACGAGCAAGACGCTCAAGTGTATAAGTTTCTCAGATAGGTAAGAAGTGAGCGTACTTTGGTTAATCTATCAATAATGACCCAAATCGCATCTATGCCTTTAAGAAACCTTAGAAAGACCAAGAACGAAATCCATGGTAATGTGCTCCCACTTCCATTCTAAAATTTCAAGTCGTCAGAATGGACCTTTTGGTACTTGATGCCCTCCTTAACTCGCTGACAAGTTAAACACCTTGAGATAAACTCGTTATCTCTCTTTTATATCGCTCCACCAAAATGTATGTCGAAGATCAAGATACATTTTGGTACTCCCAGGATAGATTGAAAATGGTGTGTTGTGCACCTCCATCATGATTTTATACTTTAAATCAGGGTCGTTAGGAAAACAAAGTCTGGAGTTGACTCAAAGTATTCCTTCTTCATCGATTCTTGTTTCCAACATAGCACCTTCTTGCAATTTCTTCCTCGTACGCATAACTTCAAGGTCTGTAGCTTGATTAGGTTTAACTTTATCAATTAAATTCAGTTCTACTCGTATATTCGTCATCATCACATGGGTCCCTGAGTCTTTAACTTTATCTCCATCATTTGTAAGTCATACAAAATGGGCCTTTACGTCGACAATATCGCACTCGCACCGTGATATACGATCTTCTACTCAATGCGCCACCACCACGCTTATGCTTCCGTGATGGTATTAAATAGTATGATCATAATCTTCATCAGCTCAAGCCAACGTTGTTGTCGCATGTCGAGTTCCTTTTGTCAAGAAATATTTGAGGCTTTTATGATCCATAAAGATCTCCACTTTCTCCCATACAAGTAATGCCTCCAAATTTTAAGTGCGAAGACAACAAATGCTAACTCTAGATCATGAGTAGGATAATTCCTCTCATATTTTTGAGTTGTCGTGAGGCATATGCTATGACTTTCCCATGTCAGCATGAGAACACATCCTAACCTTTGCCCAAGCGCCATCAGAGATGACAAATCCTCCGAGCCGATGGTATTATCGTAACAAAAATAAATGTGTCTCCTCTCGAGTTCTTGAAAACTCTTCTCATATTTCTCGCCCAACTCAATTTTGTATCTTTTCGAGTCTCATTGAGTTAATGGAGTAAGCGATTCGAGAAAACCTTTCTACAAATCTCTCGATAATAACCGACTAAGCCGAGAAAGCTACGATTTTGGTCATCGATTTAGGTTGCTCCCAAATTGAATAGCTTCAATCTTTGTTTCGTCAACAGATATTCCATGATTTGATATCACGCGCCCAAGGAATGCTACTTCTCAAGCTAGAACTCGATTTCTTCAACTCGCATAAAGCTTGTTTTCACGTAAGCTTTTGGAGTATCGCCTCAAGTGTTTCTCATGATCTTCACGGCTTTTGGAATATATGAGGATGTCATCAATAAAGATAACCACAAAGTGATCCAAATATTCCTCGAATACTAAGTTCATCATGTCCATGAAGGAAGCAGAGCATTAGTAAATCCAAAAGACATGACTAGAATTCATAATGCCCGCATCGAAGTTCCTCGAAAAGTCATTATCGAATGTCATCGGTTCTAATCTTTAACTGATGATATCCGTAATGAAGATCAATCTTTGAAAAGAATTTGGCGCCTTGCAACTGGTCAAATAGGTCATCAATGTGAGGAAACAGATATCTATTTTTGATAGTGACATGGTTCAACTCTCGATAATCAATACAAAGTCACATACTCCCATCTTTCTTTTTCACGAATAGAACAGGAACACCCCAAGGAGAATAACTAGGACGAATGAAACTGATGTCTAACAATTCCTACAAATGGGTCTTTAACGCTCAAGTTCAATAGGAGCCATTCGACATGGGGCTCGAAATGGGTTTCAGCATCGTTCAAGGTCGATACAAAATTCCATTTCACGCCTGGGGTAGGCCAGATGTTCTTCAGAATACGCTATGAAATTTATTAACAATAGAAATATCATTCAAAATCGACGATTTTTATTTAAACTGCGATATATGAGCTAAGAAAGCTTTGACGCCCATTTTTAATAAATGAATAGCTTTTATGGCTTGAGATGACAAAGATTGATTTTAATGGTTTGGTTGTTTGAATTCGCATAATAGGTCAAGTTAGAATACGAAAGCTAACAACCTTACTTAAAACAATCAATTTTTGCATGATGAGTAGTTAACC
Source organism: Panax quinquefolius (assembly GCA_020205615.1). Classification (NCBI taxonomy): domain Eukaryota; kingdom Viridiplantae; phylum Streptophyta; class Magnoliopsida; order Apiales; family Araliaceae; genus Panax; species Panax quinquefolius. The sequence continues at coordinate 63,416,060 of CM035169.1, forward strand.
AATCAATCCCTTTAGTATTACGTTAAATGCAAGTATTTTTAATGAAATAACATTTACAGTAATGTGAGGGTACCGATTTGAACCAAACAAAGACTTATAAATAGTGGATTTAATGAAGGTTTCTCCCAACGGAGTTTTAACAGATAAGTCAAAATCTAATTCTCCTGAGTCAAATTTAAATGTCGAGCGCAAGTAGAGAAATAAAAGGCGTAATCCCAGATCAAATAAGGTATAGACTTCGCTAGAGTTTATGATAAGCTTACCTGTGATGACCTCGCTCGTTCCTCGCTTCGGGAGGTCACGACAAACGCCTCCTCAGACTACCAAATTTTGACTTTTCCGGGATGGCCTTTGGTGCCTCCATCCCAAAGAATTTGCCTCTCGTCATAACACGAAGGTGGCAAAGGGAACCTTTTTCCTCTAGCATCCCAAGACATCAAATATCTTATCGCTTCGCTTTTATCCACGCCTCCGCCTTTTAAGCCGGCTTTGCCTCCAAAAACTCGTGGTCCCTACCTTGAATCTTAGCGAAGATGATCACGAGAGAGCTAGTGTTTCCACCGCATTTTGGACAGAGCCACTCGCCTCTGATGTCGCATGAATTACATAAAGCCTCCGAACATTCCATCGCTCATCATTCGTCAAGGTTGTTGTTGTTCAGATGAGGATTGTCGCCTCGATGCACATTATCCTGATTATTGATCTGCGGAGACTCAACTGTGAGAACACGAATTTTATGAAATAAAAGTATTCAATTTTTTTTTCTATTTTGGTAAATAGTTAAATTGATAAAAGTTTAAAGTTAAGGGTAATATGTGAATTTTTTTTCAAAGTACGCAAGTTGTTATATAATATTCGATTGGTCGGAAATATTCGCTTTTAACAGGAATATTCGCATAACCAAGACAATCATCGGTGGACCCCAAACGGAATTATCATTTGATTGAGAAAACGACAAAAAATATTTTATGAAAATAATCTACGGAAGTTTTACCGTTAATCGTTGAAACACCCGTTAAAAGTACAAGAATACGCTGTGAGTTGCACAAAGAGTACACGATATCGATTATTGATGCTTACGTGAGAAGTCACCATTTTTTGTTCAATTATTGTTACAAAGAATTGCTACATAAGATCTCACGTTATTTGATTCAATTATTGTCAATAGTTTATAATCAATAATTGAGATGACAAAGTTATTAATATTATTATTTGCAATATTAACGATGACTAGAAGTTTTGTCAAGGAGAGGTTTGGTCACCTAATTGCGCGCCAATGGAGAGAAACCCTTATTGGAAAGCCCCCTCTTTCCTGGGAACAACCTGGTCAATTAATATTGTGAATTATAATAATGATGATGAAGTATTGTTTTATTAGTAATATTAATGTAATAAAATGTAAAGTTTTTTATATAAAATGTAATACTTTTATAAAGTTATTCGCTTTATTAGGCTAATAGTAAAATTTTTTATATAAAAAATGTAATACTTTTATAAAGTTTTCGCTTTATTGTATAACAATTAGAATATATTATATTTTATTACGATAGTGTTCAGATAAGGCTCGTATAGTATTTGCAGATAGTAAAATCTTTTTATATAAAATAGAATACTTTTATAAAGTTTTCTCGCTTTATTAGATAATAATTAGAATATATTATATTTTATTACGCATAGTGTTTGATAAAGGTTCTCGCATAGTATTTGATAGTAAAATCTTTTATATATAAAATGTAATACTTTTATAAAGTTTTCTCGCTTTATTAGATTATAAATAAAATATATTATATTTTATTGTAAACCAATCTGACCATCCGCTTGAAGTTAATCAACTGGACCGCTTCATGAATTAGTTACTATGCAATCCATTCTTCTATAAATAGAAGCTCATTCCTTCATTATTTCATACTTAATTCATCAAAACACTATAGAGAGAAAACTATAAAGAGAGTTCTTCTTCTATAATCTTGAAATGTATTTCTTTAGAGTTTAAGAAAGCTTTGAGCGTAGTGCAAGTTTTCTTCATATATTCCCGCCTCTATCACCTAATACTTTTCTTTTTAAGGTAGGGATATAATTGTTTAATCAGAAAGGATATTATTATTATTATTATTATTATTATTATTATTATTATTATTATTATTATTATTATATAGTAAGGGTATTATTTTGTTCGTATTCATGAAGAGAACTTCATTATTCCATTCTTCATTATTCTGTTGGAATAACTCAGATACGCAGATCACCGTAGATACATGGTGAATTTCTTCTATTATTCCATTCCCCGTGACGCCCCAAAATTAGGTATACATCACTCATTCTCGAGTCGCCGATACATGGTACAAAATTCAAATACAACTTCATTTATATTAATCGCTGAGTCACAGATAGAATACCACTTACGCTAATCGTGAGTTTTAATACATATGTATGTAACTATCATGGTGCCTCGACCACAACCTTACAAAGGGTACTTTTACATAAAAGTATAGTCAAAACCTGCTTTAGAAATTAAAATCTTTGGGAAGTGCTCAAGGAAACCTTCATACATGTGGAGGCCATGCGCCTAGGTTATAATAGATATCATATGACCACGAATTATCCTTGGTCAATCTAATAGACCCCAAAGAAAATGAGAAGATTACTATCATCTTCTTTCCAATGGTGAGTCTTCTTCGACATATAACTATCTCCGCATTGCCTCCAAGTGAATATTATATTTCAAATAAACTCCAAGATCATATAGGTAGTGCCCGTAGATATACTCAAAGCAAGTGGATACGCATATTCCTATCTTATGATAACACGAGGTTGTATGTCATTAAACATCTTGATGATAGTGGCAAAACACCCTTCCAAAGTCAGGGTTCACTCTCACCCTATTCGATTCACCAAATATAACTACTAAATATCAGATAGAATACAACACACTTTTCTATACTTTGTTAGGAGAACCTCCATGCCTAGAGACCACTCGCTCTATTCCCCTCATATCCCCACTCGACCCTAAGAACACTCTTACAAAGAACACTCTTATTACCCGAAAGGAATTGTGAAGTAGAAAGGGTGAGCACAACTAGCTCAGTAAAGAACATCATGACTAAAGATAATTAAATTATCAATAGCTTTCATCAATAATAAATCAGAGAATTAGAACATATGGTAGATGATAAAACTTTTCAACCATAGTTGTCATGAACGAAAGCAATCCATTAGAAGAGTCGATAGACCATAAGGTCTATTATCTTCTCTATGTTAAAAGTCCACCAATAATGTTTTATCCAGGTAAAATAAATCAACAGTTCCTGTCCACAATCATATGAATAACTCATATTCATAATTGTGATTTTAAATTCTTCTTCGCAACTAGGATGAAGATAATTTTCATCACCTATCTTCCCCTAAAACATCAAAAATCATGGTTATACCAAATCAGAATTCCTGCTCATAATCATACTAATAAATTCATCTTTGCACTATGGCCAAAGTTATTCATTAACAATTCATCTTTGCACTACATGCCAAAGACATACAACTGTATTTTAGAAGAGTCAAGTAGAGCATGATATCTAATATCTTCTATGCATTAAAAATGTATAATAAATATTTTATCGCTGAGACTCAGCTTAATAAATAATCCGCATCATCGAATCACCCCTGGACTACGGCCAAGGATATTCCTTAATATCACATCCATGAATTTATATTTCATCGCTGAGACTCAGCTCGATAATCAATCCATATCACTGAATTAATCATGCACTACGGCTAAGGATGTTCGTTAATATCACGACCATGAATTATCCATGCACTAAGAGCTAAAGATAATCTTGTTTTCATCAACGGTCATGATCTTGCCATAAAAAAATTCATCTTTTCACCCTTGGCCGAAGAGAATCCATAGCTATAATCATACCAAAAACCGGCCCATCAATGCACTACGGCCAACGAGGACTTTTTCCACATCATTTGTAACATTACTAACCATGATTATACCGAATAATCCTCGTCATAATCATACCAAGTCCATCTATGCACTATGGCCAAAGATGACTTTCAACACAATATAAGCATGAGGATGATGACAATGATATAAGAATTAATCAAATGAGATAAAGGATAAATATTAAACATTTATAATACAATTTATCCAAATTGCTCAATAATAACCAAATGTTATCAATCACTTAATAATCTCATAATCTAATATCATTAATATTATAACCATATTTTAATCATTTCTTAAACATATAAACAATTTATTTCAATTGTTTACACTTTATCAAATAATGCATTTAATCATTCAAAATGCCATACTCATAAGATTTCATAATCAATGATCAAATCTCTCATCAAAAATCAGATATACCCTATATAGGATTCTCAAGCCATAAAATCCTATTTTCCTATTTTATTACTTCACATAACATATTTAATTCATTTACTCATAACTAGTTCATTTTCATGAAAAAATACCAAATCACCCCAAAAATATTTCTTTTCCGGATTTAGCGTAATATAGTTCCATCTCAACATATATTTTCTCTAATTTTTAAAATTCATTTACTATTTTTCATACGGCTAGAATCGCCAATATTTAGACATTTATCATAAATTGTACTTTTGTCCAAAAATTCCGAAATTTATAGGTATACTCTCGTTATATACATGTACTCCCAATAAACATTTCACCAATTTTGGAGTTAACCACAAGGAGTTATAAGGGTTTACTTTTAAAATAGTCTTTTCCCATAAAATCCATAACTTTATCTATACATCCAAAATTGACATTTTGGACACAATCTAGAAAACTCATCAAATTATCATTTCAAATTTTGCCGTAATTTTTAGGTTCAAAAATTACGAAATTGCCCTCGCGTAAAACCCCTTTCAATAAAAATACTATTCGTATTTAATACGGGCGATCATTTACAATGCATGTGGTAATCCACATGACAAAGTTATTTCACCGTAATAATAAAGAATGGAACAAGGTCATGTGTAAACGCACGCATGTGATATTCCAAATGTAATAATAAATAATGAAATAATAGAAGAATTCACCAGCATGCGATGTAATCGCAGATGTATGTGTTATTCCAATGTAATAATAAATAATAGAACCAGTCATGCAGAAAGCATGTATATGTGATGTTCCAACATGTAATAATAAAGAATTGAATAATGTAAGAATTTCACCACGTACGCTAGACTTGCATAAAACAAAGTTATTCCAACATAATAATAAATAATGAAACCAGTGTCCCAGAACGCACGTATATCTATTCCAATGTAATAATAAAAATTGAACTGTGTCCCACAGAAACGCATGCATAAGATATTTCCAATGTAATAATAAAGAATGAAATAATGTAAGAATTTCACCAAGTATAGGGTAGCTTCACAGATACAAAAGTTATTCCAACAAGTAATAATAAATAATGGATTAATGTAAGTTCTCTTCATGAATACAAAAGAAATAATACCCCTTACGAAAGTAAACAAATAATATCCCTTACCGTAAAAGAAAAACCTAATATAAGAGTAGGGAAGTAGCGTATCACTATTCTATAGCTTTCATAATTTCTCTCTCTGAGTTTCAAAGAATTCGTAAGAAATTATGAAGGAATGAGCTTCTATTTATAGAAAAATGGATCATAGTAATTAATTCATTAACGGTCCAAATTGATTTACTTTTTTAATCTGACGGTCCCATATTTAAAGAAAAATCTTTTAAATAAAATATAATATATTCTATTTATAATCTAATAAAATGAATAACTTTATAAAAGTATTCTGCTTTATATAAAAAGATTTTACTATGAAAAACACTACGCATGCAATACTATGCAGCACTACGATAAAAAAATATAATATATTCTAATTATTGTCTAATAAAATGTATAACTTTATACAAGTATTCTGATTTATATAAAAAGATTTTAATATTAGCCTAATAAAATGAATAACTTTATAAAAGTATTCTGTTTTATATAAAAAGCTTTTATGTTTTATTACATTAATAATACTAATAAAACAAAACTGAGTGACTTATCACGTAAGCATCAATAATCAATACCGTGTACTACTATGCAACCACGCATATTACTGTACTTTTAACATCGGGTGTTTCAACAGTTAACGGTAAAACTTCCGCCGTTATTTTCATAAAAATATTTTTGTCATTTTCTCAATTTGACAATAATTACGTTGTGAGGTCCACCAACGATTGTACTGTCGTACGAATATTTCCCGACAAAAAGAATATTCTATATCAACTTGCTTACTTTGCAAAAAAAAAAAATTCAAATATTACCCTTAACTTTAAACTTTTATCAATTTAACTATTTATCAAAATAGAAAAATTGAATACTTTTATTTCATAAAATTCGGGGTCTCACAATTCCTTATTATTGTGTTGGAATAACCTATATACGCAGACTACCGTATACATGGTGAATTTCTTCTATTATTCCATTCCTTATTATTATGTTGGAATAACCTGTCTATGCGAAGTACTGCATACATGGTGAAATTTTTCTATTATTCCGTTTTTTATTATTCTATCGCAATATCCTGTCTGTGCGTTTACGCATGACCTGGTTCCATTATTTATTATTCTCGCTGAATAACTCGTCATGGCTATCATCGACGCTGTGTGAATTCTTCTGTTTTTCCATTATTTAATATTCTATTAGAATATCTTGTCTGTGCGTTTATGCATGACCTGGTTCCATTCTTTATTATTCTGTTGAAATAACATGTCTATGTAGATTACCGCATGCATGGTAAATGATCATTTGTATTCATACGAATAGTATTTTCATTAAAAAGGGGTTTCTGCCAGGGGCAGATTCGTAATTTTTCTGACCCTAAAAAATTCTGGAAAAATTTGAAATAATAATTTGATGAGTTTTCTAGATTGTGTCCAAAAATGGCGATTTTTGGATGTATAGATTAAGAGTTATGAATTTTATGGGAAAAGACTATTTTAAAAGTAAACCCTTATAACTCCTTGTGGTTAACTCCAAAATTGGTGAAATTGTTATTGGGAGTACATGTATATAACATGAGTATACCTCAGAATTTTGGAATTTTTGGACAAAAGTACAATTTATGATAAATGTCTAAATATTCGCAGCTTTTAGCCATATGAAAATAGTAAATGAATTTTAAAAATTCGAGAAAAAAATATATGTTCAAGATGAGACTATATTCTCGCTAAATCCTTAAAAGAAATATTTTTGGACCGATTTGGTATTTTCATGAAAATGAACTAGTTATGAGTAAATGAATTAAATATGTTATGTGAAGTAATAAAATTGGAAAATATGATTTTATGGCTTGTGAATCCTATATAGGTATATGCAGATTTTTGATGAGGATTTGATCATCGATGATGAAATCTTATGAGTATGGCATTTTGAATGATTAAATGCATTATTTGATAAAGTGTAAACAATTGAAATAAATTATTCATAAGTTTAAGAAATGATTAAAATATTGTTATAATATTAATGATATTAGATTATGATATTATTAAGTGATCGATCACATTTGTTATTATCAATCACCGGATAAATCAGTATTATAAATGTTTAATATTTATCCTTTATCTCATTTGATCGATTCTTATATCATTGTCATCATTCTCATGCTTATATTGTGGTTAAAAGTCATCTTCGTCAGAAGTATGATGGACTTGGTATGATTACGACCAGGGATTATTCGCTATAATCATGACCGTAATGTTACAAATAATGTGGAAAAAGTCTTCATTGGCTCGTAGTGCATTGATGAACAGTTTTTGGAATGATTATGGCTATGGATTCTCTTCGGCCAAGGGTGCAAAGATGATCTGTTTTTATGGCATGATCATGACCGTTGATGAAAACACGATTATCTTTAGCCCGTAGTGCATGGATAATTCAGTGATATGGATTGATTATCGAAATGAGTCTCAAATGATGAAATATAAATTCATGGATGTAATATTAACGAATATCATCGTCAGAAAAGTGTGGGTGATTCGATGATGTGGATTATTTATTAAGCGTAGTCTCAAATATAACATATTTATTATACACTTTTAATTCAGAGAAGATAGTAGATATCATGCTCTACTCGACTCTTCTAAAATACAAATAGTATGCTCGTACATGTAGTGCAAAGATGAATTGTTAATGAATATCTTTAGTCGAAAAGCAAAAGATGAATTTATTAGTATGATTATGAAAGGTGAATTCGATTTGGTATAACCATGACTTTTGATGTTTCAGGTGAAGATAGGTGATGAAAATTATCTTCGTCTTTATTGCGAAGACGAATTTAGAACCACAATTATGATTATAAGTTATTCATATGACTATGGACAGGAACTGTTGATTTATTTTACATGGATAAAACATTATTGATGGACTTTTAACATAGAGAATAAAATAGACCTTATGGTCTATTTGACTCTTCTAATGGATTGCTCGTTCCGCTGCAACTATGGTTGAAAAGTTTTATCATCTACCATATGTTCTAAATCTCTGATTTATTATTGATGAAAGCTATTGATAATTTAATTATCTTTAGTCATGATATTCTTTACTAGGCTAGTTGTGCTCACCCTTTCTGCTTCACAATTCCTTTCAGGTAATAAGAGTGTTACCGTAAGAGTGTTGCCAGGTCGAGCAGGGATAACAGGGGAATAGAACGGTGGTCTCTAACTGTGGAGGTTCTCCCTAAACAGTATAGAAAAGTGTGTGGTATTCTATACATCATTTAGTAGTTATATTTGGTGAATGAAATAGGGTGAGGCGAACCCAACTTTGGAATGGTGTGTTGCCACTATCACACAAGATGTCTAATGACATACAACCTCGTGTTATCATAAAATGTGGTCAGCGCATCCACTTGCCGAGTATATCTACGGCACTACCTATATGATCTTAGAGTTTATTTGAAATATAATATTCAAATGGAGACAAAGGAGATAGTTATATGTCAAGAGAAGACTCACCATTGGAAAGAAGATGATAGTAATCTTCTCATTTTTCTTTGGGGGTCTATCAATCAACTAAGGATAATTCTCGTGGACATATGATATCTATTATAACCTGTACGCACGGCCTCCCATGTACGTAAGGTTTCTTTTCGAGCACTTCCCAAAGATTTTAATTTCTAAAATAGTTTTTGACTATACTTTTTGTAAAGTATAATTGTAAGGTTGTGGTCGAGGCACCATGAGAGTTACATACATTTGATTAAAACTCACAGCTTAATCGTGGTCAGATTCTATACTTACGCTCAACAAACAGATAAATGAAGTTATATTTGAATTTTGTAACATGTATCTGGTGACTTAGAATAGGCGATGTATACCTAATTTTGGGGGCGTCACATCAACGGTCTCATGTGCTCCATTGCTATTCTCAACATTTTCGGATGCCATTTTCAAATACTGCCACAAAATAAGGGTTAATTGACATGTCACATATTATCCCAATACTATGACTGACCAATTAAATACCAAATAAACTTAGGTAAGTCATACAAGCGAAGGAATTCCCCGTCTCTCCCGGTTGCCTCTTTTTTTACAACTAACAAAAGAGCTCTAACTCATACAAGCATACATGCGTCAACAAGTAATACAGAGCAAGTAAAGTATCGATCCCATAGAGAAAGTTGTTTAACTTAAACTACTATTCATTAATTAAATCACTATATTTATATGCTCACACTATTGATTAAACTTGGTTTGTTCTTGAATTACAAATAACAACTAAACCAATAATAACGATAGAATAAATGATATTGGAACTAATGGGATTCTAACAACATTTAATACTTCATTCAATCGCCACTACCATACATGACTTGCTCACATATCACAGGAAAGTAGCCAAGAGCACTAGAAGAGTATTAGCCATTTTTCAATGCACTAAGACCTACTTACACATCATCCACAGATGATAGACTCTATGTAATCATCAATATAACCAACATCAGTATATGTCTATGGTAAATTGCAATTATATTGATTTTAAGTTCAAGCCCTTATTCTAACTTATACGGTGAAACAGTATATGTCTATCTGGTTCACGAAATATATAAGCCATATAACACAGCCCTATATACGTATACTATCATGATTACAATCCATATTTGCACGTTCATTGTCAATTCCATACAAATACTGAAACAAATGGTGATCAAGCATTTATACATGCAAAACAATCATGATAGACATCACATATGATATGTAAAATAATCCAGCATTTAAACATGCAATCAAACTACATATTAAAATCCGTTAGAATCCCATAATGGAGTTTAGTTCATGACTGAACCAAAAGCCATTATGGGATCAAATCTAAACATGATCAATAAATGACAATTGAAAGATGAAAGATGAAACTATCAAACCCAATTGCTGAATACGAATCAAAATTCAAATCCTCATACGATTCTAGCAAAACTAAAATAATAAACCCACTCGCAGAAAATCCCATGAAGGAATAGAAAGATAGAGTTGTGGCCTCATTCTACATCGAATCTCCCCTTAGAGTAAAAAACCATAATTACGATGTAAAGATACGTGAAAACTAATAAAATGTCAAGTGATACCTCGACACCACCAGAACCGATAAAATCAATTACAACCTTTAAAATTTGGAAATAAAATAAAACAAATCAAGCTTTCAAGCATGCATCAAGGCCGCTCCTCTAGCTTGACATTCTCGCGACCGCGAGACTTGCAGTAGGTTTGTATGTTTGGTCACCTCACACAAGCGCGCCTCCCTAAGCTTGTCCTTCTCGCTACCCAAGAACTCTTGCGTGAGTCATCCCGGTTTGGTTGGGAACTCACGCGGGTGCGCACTTCAAAGCTATCTTTGCTATGCAAGGTGCCACAGGCATTGCAAATGCTTGTTGTCTTCTGATTCTGGTCCTTAGCTTGGTTCTACAATGTTGTTGCTGCTACTGACATATCCTATATATATCAATGCTTGTCCAACCATGCTCCACTCAATCCTATGCACATCCTATCTTTTTCTTCGCCTTACACTTTCATTAGCCTCGTGCCCGATATCACCACCAAATTAGGCCAATTCTTGCACTTATTCACCAAAAGGAGTTTTAAGTATGCGAAATGCAATTTAAATAAAATGCAGCTAAAACAGACTAAAATGTACTTGAGATGGGCATAGTTCGCGTGAATTGGTACTCCATAAGTAGGTGTAAATCCTACTTATCACTCCCCTCCTAGTTCTTGTCTCATATCTTAGCCAGGGATCATATCCCTAAGCTTTGATACCATCTTGAGTCGCCAAATACATGGTACAAAATTCAAATACAACTTAATAATACAACTGTCGTGTAAAATATGACAAAACATAAACTGAGAGTTCTAATACGAATATTATCTTCTAGACAGTATTCAAACTCAAATGGAGTCCTAAATACATTTATTATCACACTATTTCATAGAATAGTAATGACTACTAATGCTATCATCCGGACCGCCACCCGCTCCCGACTAGTCCTGCCTTCACGCTTCTCATTTCAAGAGAACAATGAAAGCAAAAGGGTGAGCTCAACCAAATTTCAAGAAGAAATATTATGACTAAGATAAAGCAGAATAATTTATCGTTAGTCTTCAACAGTGTTAAACTGATAAAATATAACAAACATCAAGTTTAACTGTAGCGGAACAAGCAATCCATTAGAAGAGTCAAGTAGAGAATAAAATCTACTATCTTCTCTAATTTAAAAGGTTTTTCATCACTTTTATCGCTGAGACTCAGCTTAATAAATAATCCACATCATCCCTGCACTACGGCCAAGGATATTCATTAGTATTATGACCACAAATTATCCATGCACTACGGGCCAAGGATATTCGTGTTTTCATCAATGGTCATGAACAACTGTCCATCAATGCACTACGGGCCAATGAGGACTTTTACCACATCATTTGTAACATTACGGTCATGATTATACCGAATAATGTCTAAATTGTCAACATGATACTGCTTTGTGGAGTAAAATTAAAGAATAATATTGTACCAAAAATAATTTGGACCGAAAACAAATCAATTTTTATCATGAATAGTACTCCGGGTGAATAGTACTTTATGAATAGTACCGTGTGAATAGTAATTTGGGAATAGAACTCTGCGAATAAGATTCTAGCATGAAAAAGTTAAAACTTATCAAAATGCTCGTAATAATATTTCCATGAAAAGATACTGGATGAAGCGTATAGAAACCAAAACTCTAACAAAACGAGTATAGAATTCGAATCAAACAAAATAATATTACTTACATACTACGTAGTATGGAAGAAAATATTATTTCAAGCTTAATATCAACAAAAATAACATCCTTTACCTTGAAAAGAAGAGTATAAAGAACCGGTATAATGCAAGTGATATTCTTAAAGAAAACATTTACTACTTTCTACGCTCAAAACTTTCTAAAGAAATACGCTCAATATTATAGAAGAAGAATTGTAAGACCCCAACTTTTATGAATAAAGATGAATTTTCTATAAATATCATTTTTGAATATTATGGAATGAATTTGATATAATGTTATAGTTGTGGGTAATATTTATAAATTTTGCAAAGTATGCAACTTGTTATATAATATTCGATTGGTTCGAGAATATTCGCATAATGACACAATCATTGGTGGACCTTAATAAACGGAATTATCATTCTGATTGAGAAAACGACAAAAATACTTTTATGAAAATAACTATTAAGTTTTACCATTAACTGCCGACACACCCTTGTTTAAAAGTACAAGATACGGTAGTCAGTACAAAGAGTACACCTGATTGACATCGCATTTACGTGAGAAGTCACTCAGCTTTTGTTCAATTATTGTTACAAAGAATTGCTACATAAGATCTCACGTTATTTGATTCAATTATTGTCAATATTTTATAATCAATAATTGAGATGACAAAGTTATTAATATTATTATTTGCAATATTAACGATGTCTAGAAGTTCACAAGGAGAGGTTTGGTCACCTAATTGCTCGCCAATGGGAGAAATCCTTATCGAAAGCCCCTCTTTCCTCGGGAACGACCGGGGTCGATTAATATTATGAATTATAATAATGATGACGAAGTTTTGTTTTATTAGTATTATTAATGTAATTAAATGTAAAAGATTTTTATATAAAATGTAATACTTTTATAAAGTTATTCGCTTTTATTAGATTAATAGTAAAATCTTTTATATAAAATAGAATACTTTTATAAAGTTATCTGCTTTTATTAGATAATAATTAGAATATATTATATTTTATTATGTATAGTATTTGCATAAAGTGCTCGTATAAGGTTTGCATAGTAAAATCTTTTATATAAAATAGAATACTTTTATAAAGTTATTCGCTTTTATTAGATTATAAATAAATATATTATATTTTATTATAAACCAATCTGACCGTCTGCTTAAAGTAAATCAACTGGACCGTGCTCATGAATTAGTTACTACGCAAATTATTCTTCGATAAATAGAAGCTCATTCCTTCATTTTTTCTTACTTAATTCAATTTGAACTCTAGAGGAGAAACTATAGAGAGAGTTCTTCTTCTATAATCTTTAGCGTATTTCTTTAGAGTTTAAGAAAGATTCGAGCGTAGTGCAAGTTTTCTTTTCGAGTATATCCTCGCCTACCACCAAAAAAATACTCTTCTTTACTAGTAAGGGATATTATTTGTTATACTCGTTAGGGGTATTCTTCTTTCTTCTTCGTTAAATTCTTTTGTTATTCCATTCTTTATTATTCTCGTTGAATAACTCGTATACGCTGGATACCATATACTTGTTGAAATTCTTCTGTCATTCCATTATTTATTATTATGTTAGAACATCCTCGTCAAGCTTACGCATAACCTGGTTTCGTTGTTTATTATTCTGTTGAACATCCGTCTGCATGCTTACGCATAATCCGTTCCTTTGTTTATTATTCTCGCTGAATATCTTGGCTTGGCATGCTTACGCACGACCGGTTCCATTATTTATTATTCTCGTTGAATAACTCCGTCTGTAAGGCGGCCTATCGCATCGCCGGTGATTTCTTTTGTTATTCCATTCTTTATTATACTCCATCGGTTAAAGTTTTGACTTTTATACTCCATGAAATTAGTGGAATATCCTCGATATTTTTTGCGCTTCATCCAAAGATCTTTTCATGGAAATATTCTTATAAGCATTCTCGAGTGTTACTCTCTACAAAGAAGTATCATGTCGACAATTTGGACATTATTAGTTCCTCGGATAAATTAATTCTTGAACTTGTTTTATTGAATTTTATATCATTGTCATAATCCTCATGTTTATATTATGTTGAAAGTCATCTCAGGGTCTGTGAGTGCATGATGGACTTGGTATGATTATGACCGAGATTATTCGGTAATCATGACCGTAATGTTACAAATGATGTGGAAAAGTCCTCATCAATTCGTAGTGCATTGATGGACAGCTTGTTGGCATGATCATGACCATCGATGAATACACGAATATCCTCGGTCAGGGTGCATGGATAATTTGTGGTTATGATACTAATGAATATCCTCGCCGTCAGTAGTGTGGGATGATGGGATTATTTATTGTCGAGTCTCACGGATAAAAGTCATGAAAACCTTTAAATCATATAAGATAGTAGATTTTATTCTCCACTTGACTCTTCTAATGGATTGCTTGTTCCACCGCAGCTAAACTTGATGTTTGTTATATTTTATCGCTTTAACATCGTTGAAGGCTAATGATAATTTATTCTCGCATTATCTTAGTCATAATATTTCATCGGGCTAGTTGAGCTCACCCTTTGCTTTCATTGTTCTCTTCAGAAATGAGAACGAGCAAGGACTAGTCGGGAACAGAGTGATGGTCCGTATAATAAGATTAGTAGTCCACACTATTCTATGAAATAGTGTGATAATAAATGTAATGAGGACCCCATTTAGTTTGTATATCGTCTAGATGACAATATTTGTATTAAAACTCACAAAGATATGTTTAGTCGTATTTTACACGAATCGTTGTATAATTAAGTTGTATTTGAATTTTGTACCATGTATTTGGCGCACTCGTAATAGGTGATGTATACCGATTTTGGGGGCGTCATAAGAATTCTCTGATTCTGGTGTGATTTTCAATTCTAAATAAGCACCCTATTTATAGGAGAATGAAAGGGCAATCAGAGGAAAAATCACTTGATGCATTAGTTATTTCATTCACGGATGCTTGACTGATGCATTATTTCAATCACGGATGCTTACCAACGTTGCAGGCAACTAAAATTTCAAGCAAATTAAGTAAAAAACAAAAACTAAAATAATATATATATATATATATATATATATAATAATAATTCCATCCCAAATACGTTTCTTCCCTCCCACCCCATTTTCATTTCAACCATTTCTTCCACACGTGGGCCCTACATGTGGCCCCCACATGTTGGCCCCACCTTTATTATAAAGAATAATTTTTACCGATCATTTTTAAAAAATGGGTAAATGGGGGTCCAAATAATACAACAAATACTTTATAAAAATCACCTCAATATTTTTAAAAACATTTATTATTATTATAATTCACAATATTTAACAACCAGGTCGTTCCTAGGAAAGAGGGGGCTTTTCAATAAGGATTTCTCCCTATTGGAGCGCAATTAAGTGACCAAACCTCTCCTTGACAGAACTTCTAGACATTGTCAATATTGCAAATAATAATATTAATAACTCTGCCATCTCAATTATTAATTTAATAATATATAAAATATCGACAATAATTGAATCAAATAATGTGAGATATTATGCAACAATTATTGTAGCAATAATTGAACAAAACTGAGTGACTTCTCACGTAAGCATTAATAATCAATACCGTGTGCTACAATGCAACCACACGTATTACTATACTTTTAACACTAGGTGTTTTAACAGTTAACGGTAAAACATCCGCCGTTATTTTCATAAAAATATATTTTTGTCTTTTTCTCAATCCGACAATAATTCTGTTGTGGGGTCCATCAATGATTGTACCGTCGTACGAATATTCCCTGTTAAAATTTATAAATATTACCCACACCTATAACATTATATCCAATTTACTCCATAATATTCAAAAATGATATTTATAGAAAATTCATCTTTATTCATAAAAGTTGGGGTCTTACAACTATAGTGACTATTTATGACATTTACTCTATTTCCCGACTAGTTCCAGCTATACTCTTATTTCCTGAGGAGAACAATGAAAGAAAAGGGTGAGCTCAACTGGGCCAGTAAAGAATATTATGACTAAGATAATGAAGAATACATTATTTTTAGTCCTCAACAGTTAAAAATCTTATAGAATATAATAGACAACAAGTTTTAGATCAACAACTGCAACGGAAAAAACAATCCATTAGAAGAGTCAAGTATAGCATGATGTCTACTATATTCTATGATTTAAAAGTCCATCATCAATATTTTATCCCTGTAACACCAATCAATAATTATTTCAAATCAACAATTTATCTTTGCACTACGGGCCAAAGATATTCATTTGTATCACCAGTGGTCATGATCGTACAAACACCTATCCATCTTTGCACTACGGGCTAAAGAGAACTTTCACCATAAGCATTTTTCTGTAACATCAAAGGTCATGATTTTACCAATACACAGTTCCTAGTCATAATCATACCAATCAACAGTCCATCTTTGCACTACGGGCCTAAGATAACTTTCCATCATAAATTTAAGCATGAGGATGATTAGAATTATATGATATAAAGGATGAATAAAAGTGTGATCAAGGATAAATGTGACACCCCCAAATCCGGGTACTTCATTCCCAAAAGATTTGGTGTTCACTTGATAAAAACATTCATTTCTAACTACCCAAATATAATAAAATTGAATAATAAACATTCCCATTAAAGGATTACATCAATAATTTCCAATAAAATCTCCCAGGTCATCTAACCTTTAAATACAAATATTAAGTGCGGAAAATTAAATAACTTCATCATAATAACTAAAAACAAAGTCTGACAATATAAAAAGTCAACGTGTTTACAAGTCTTCAATACTTGTTCATCCTTCCTTTCCCTTTACTGGTGCTAGGTACATCGACCTTCTCAACTTTAGCTATAATAGTTATATAAGCAAGAGTAAGAAAACAATGCTCACTTAAAATGACAATGAATAAATGTAACGACCGAGAAATTTGGATCTTATTGTAAAATGATTTTATTTAATTAAATAATAATAAAATCGTATTCCATGTGTTATCAAGATTGTTGTCATTGTATAACCTATTGATGTTAGAATGTCGTAGTATTTGAGCTACGTGGGTGAATTAAAGTGTTTGAATTTCCAAGACGAAAATAAAAGTTTTCCGATAAATTTTTCGAAAAACACTATTCATCGGTATTTGCTCGGGATATAATTTTGAGTTTCCGAGAAATACGTAATGATGAAATAACAAGGTAAGATGGATTATGTAATAAAAATCTAGTTATGGAAAAGTAATAATTGCAGTGGACTTAATTTATAAACTTTAAGTAAGGCTAATTAGTAATGAATATAATAATTGTATAATACTTTATTATACAAAGTAATGAAAACGAGTATAATAATGGTATTATACGAAGTTTGTATGAAGAATAAAATATCAGATATATTTTCTATAGGAATTAGTATACAAAAATAATACATAAACTATATGTATGTGTATTAAGTAATGTTAATGAACTTGTAAAGATTGATTGAATTAATACAAGTCCAAGTGAATTAAAGGGAGAGGCTCAACTATTAATTAATGAACCAATTGATGTTCATTAATGCAAATCCCAAAGAGTGAATTAATGCAAAGCCCAAGGATTTATTAATCCAAGCCCAAGCTAGAATCCATGAGTTAATAGACCATGGGGCAAAACCATATTAATATGGTTAATGTGTGATGACCAAGATAAGTGGTGATCAAGATAAGTGGTGACCAAGTATTAAAAAGTAATGACCAAGTTAAATGAGTAATGACCAAGCAAAGGATAGGTTTTGTGCCTTGCAAGTAATGAATAGTAAGGAGGTGCATAAGGAGGTGGGATTGTTTTAATGACCAATCTACCCTAACCTTGGAAAGTTTATAAATAGAAGAGCCTTGCTAGCCATTTAACAATTGTTCAAGCAATTAAACAATTACAAAGTGCTTAAGTGTTAGAGAGAATAAGCAATCATAAGTTAACTTCCATAAGCCAATAAGAAGAAGAAGCTACTTATCAAAGACTTCAAGAGTAAGACCTCTTCTCCAATTATCTTCTATCTCTATCATGATAGGTTGATAAGAAAAGTTTGATCGAGGAATATGAATGATAAAAAGTAAGAAGAATGTGTAAGTAATGAACTTAAGCCACATAAGTCAAGTAATAAGTCATTTGAACTTATAAAAGTTATAAACTTATTATAAGTTAACCTCGAATGTTAAGTATGAAAATATGAACTTGTGATGAGTTTAGTAAGAAAAGTGAATTAAGAAATTATATGATTATATGTATCATATATACCTAAATAAAGTTATATGTGAAGAGTATATGTAAAGTATGATGATTAAGAAACCTTAATCATCATAAGTCATAATAATCAAATCTTAAGTAGTTTATAATTTGACAAGTTATAAGCTCATAAAGAATAAGTCAAAATCCAACAATGAATATAAGTTGTTGTATTAAGTATGTTAAATTGTTCACATGATGAATGAATTTCATTTATTAGGTTGAACAAATCATAAGAATGAAGAATTGCTGGAATTTGCACGATTGGACGATAAATGTCGAATACGTAAAATTCTCGGAATGGAAGTCAAATTATGTGTTTGATCATGAAACCATTGTTTTCCAATAGACACTAGTCATATTTGGCATTTAAGAGTTGCGGACTCGAAAATGACCGGAGTTCGACTTAGAACGAAGAACGAAGCGCCAACGCTCATTTAACGCTTATCGTTTTCGTTAAAAATGAACCAATAGGTGAATTTTTAGCAAACGAAGTCAAATAGATAAAATTAATGAATGATAATGTATATTACGTAATTTGTGAACCATAGGCTTTTGAACGAGCCAATTCAGACTTATAACGAAGAAGTTATGCGTCCGGGAAGTTCACAAAATTCACAAACTAAATTTGGTTTCTGGTGCACAGAGTCAGCCAGCACAAGGCCGACCTTTCAGTAAAATGACCCATGCCAGAAGCGCTGAACAATGTTTGAGTTTCATCGCAAGAGTTCGCCGCAAAGGCGTAACTATAGTACAATATGTGGCGCCGCAACGCCATGTACAGTACCAAAATCCTCTGGAGTGTGGCGCCGCAACGCGACCCATTAAGTAAGGATCAGCCACAAATACCAAATCCAGTGATGTAGATACATTAAGCTCGTGTCGCAAATACGATGTAAGAATAAAGTTGGCGCCACCCTAACACAAAATAGTAATGAATGTTTCTAAGTACAAAGAAAAGAAAAGGAAGTAAACACAACTTAAGGAATGTAATGTAACATCATTAAACCTTAAGGATGTCAGATAAAGGTCGAGATAACCTAGTCGAATATAAATGCAAGGGTAATGATAAACCGAACGAATAGTAACCAATCTAATACACAATTAGATTGAAATGAAGGGTATGATATAGTCATATACATACTTGATTATATATGACCTAATGTAAGGAATTATGTGATCATGTATTGTAGAGACTTGAACGACTTGAACATAAAGTTAAAATACCGTAGCAGACGCTAAAGGCAAGTATTCTAACTCTTGTCTCAGTTCAATCTGAACAAGTTTTTGAGATTCATGTATCCTTTCACATGAATTGAGGTATGTTGAAGTTAAAGTAAGGCTTGTTTGGCAAACCCTTTAAATATTAAAGAATTAATATATTAAGCCTTGTTTCTTAAAACATAATTATACTACTTTAATTTATTTTAATAAATGCTTATAATATAGTTATTTGTCACACTATATTTAATCAAGCTTTCATGTTTATTTTATTTAATTTAAATCATAATTAATTAAATAAATCCTTTAATCACATAATCACAATACAAATAATTAATCATTTAAATTGAAATATCAATATAATAATAATTTCCTTAATTCATCAATTATTTATTTAATAAATAATTAACTAAACAAAATTAAATAAATTGAACAAATATTTATTCAACAATAATCACATCCATTAAATATTTATATAAATCAATAAATATTTAATATTACATTTAAAATTCTGGAATGTTACAAGTTTCCTTCAGCCTTATACCGATATTCCGATCAGAAGTACTGATATTTTGAAGCAAGAGATGTTATTTTTTTCCTAATGATGTTATTCTTTCAACATCATTATACCGAAATAATGGTATGGATTTTATTGTGGATTTTCTACCTTTTTGTGTCAGGGTTACTATTCACATATACGACACTATTCACGTATACGACACTATTCACGAATACGACACTATTAATAGAAAAAATGAAATTTTCTTTTCTTTGTCCAAGTTGTCTATTATGGTTACTATCTTTGATTGTATCCATGTTTTGATCTTTATTCTTGAATTTTGCTCCACAATTGATTATTATAAGGTATTTTTGAACTTGGATAAACTAAAGTACGAATCCTTAATCTTTGATCTTTTATCTCACTGGATTCATTTTCTTTAAGATATTTTTCATCATCCTCATTCCTAAATGATGATATTATTGAATATCCTTGGCATGTAGTGCAAAGATTAATGATTAACTGGTGAATATCTTTGGCCTGTAGTGCAAAGATGAATGATTACCTAATGAATATCTTTGGCCCAGAGTGGCAAAAGATGAACAGTGTTGAGATGAATACGACCAACTGGTGATAAAATGAATATCTTTGGCTTCAGAGTGCAAAGATGAATATTTGATTCAAGATGTATATTGATTGATGTTACAGGATAAAAATTGATGATGGATTTTTAAATCTTAAGATAGTAGAATTCTTTCTCTACTTCGACTTCTTCTAATGGATTGTTGTTCCGCCGCAGCTTGTTGATCTAAAACTTGTTGTCTATTATATTTTATCAGATTTTTCCCTGTTGAAGACTAATTATAAATTGTTCTATATTATCTTAGTCATAATATTCTTTACTAGGCTAGTTGAGCTCACCCTTTTCCTTTTTGTTCCATTTTTCTCAGGAGGTGAGAACATAACAGGAACTAGCCGGGTAATGAGTGATGGTTCGTGATAGTTGTATTAGTAGTCCTCACTATTTTGTAAAATAGTGTATCAATAATTGTAATAAGGATTCCTTTGAGTTTGTATACTCTATTAGACAATAGTTGTATTCAAACTCACAAGATATGTGTTGTCGTATTTTGCACGACAATCAGACATCAAGTTGTATTTGTTTCGTATCATGTATTTGAGGACTCAGAATGGGTGATGTATACCTATTTTAAGGGCGTCACAGTTGGTATCAGAGACATAAGTAAAGAGCCCCGAGCCTCTATATGGTGACTTCCTGTTGATGAGGGATGCACCGAAGCCAGACTCTCCGTAAGGGACGCTGCTCATGCGGTGTGTCGACAGGTACCCCGGTGAGGTGTCGACACAAGTTGGTGTCCAAAGTCACATTAGTATCAAAGCTTAGGATATGATCCTCGGCCGAGATGTGAGACAAGAACTAGGAGGGAGAGATGGGGAATTCTTCACTAGTATGACCGACTAAGTTTATTTGTTATTTGGTTGGTCACCGAGCATATGGTTAATATGTGATATGTTAATTTGTTAATTAACCCTTATTTTATGGCAGTATTTAAGAATGGCAGCGGGAAATATTAACAATGGAGTGAATGAGACAGTGGAGACACCTTTAATCACCACCCAGGGGAACATGCAACAGGAAGGCAATATTCCTCCAAAGAAACAACACTACCGAACAAATGATGAATGATGGGATGTTTAGAAGCTTTTTGCAGTTCATGCAAAATCAGACGAGGGAGAATCGTGCACAAAATACGGGTGGAAATGATAGCAATGTGTGGCTTGAGCCAAGTAGTTCAAGGAGTTGGGACCACCAGAATTTGTGGGAAAGCCGAATCCGATTAAGGCGGAAACGTTGGTCAAGCAAATTACCAAGATATTCGATGTCTTAGGATGCACGGAGGAATAGAAGGTTCCTTTCGCCACCTTTTATGTTCTCAAGTGCAGGAGGCAAATTATCGTATATATCTCAGGGAAGCGCATCTACCACCGCACTCAACATGCTCTTGGGAAACATTTTAGAAATCGCTTAATGACAAGTACTTTCCCGAAAGTATTCGGGCTATATACGAAGGAGGTGGAGTTTATCAAACCGAACAAAACAACATGACGGTGTCCCAAAGACGAGGCAAAGTTTGCAGAGTTATCCAGTGTTTGCACCTCATTTGGTCGAGAATGAGGAACGAATGACGAGGATGTTTCGAGAGGTTCAAAAACCCGAGATTCTAAATACCTTATCTCTCATAAATTTTCTTTATATTCAGATGTTCTAAACAGGGCTCAATTATTAGAGCGGGATAATGAGTATGCTCAACCGAGGGACCACAATCAGGGTCATACCTGGACGGATTACAAATCATCGTGAGCGATGATAACCAATGGGAGGAAAGAATACAGGAAAAAGTGGTAACCACTCGGGTGGTAATCGTGGCCATGGTAATAGCAGAGGTTAGTCAAGTGGAAATTTTAGAAAGGGTAGATTCAACAATAACGGGAAGACATCAGCAGCGGCACCAACACCATCAACAAATTCTAGAGGATGAGAACGACTGCCAGTTAAATGCTACAGATGCAGAGATGTGGGACACATAAGTCCAAACTATTCACAGCCTTCTAAGGTGTGTTTTAATTTTAGAAAAGATGGTCATATACCCCGGTTTTGTCCGGTAACGAAGTTAAGTCCAGCTGGGATGGCAACACCAAAGGCGACTATGGACAAAACAAAGTTGGTGGTTCAAGGGAGGGCGTTTGTCGTGACTGGCCAAAATGCGAGAAACACGAATGTGGTGATCACGGGTAAGCTAATCATAAACTCTTGCAAAGTTTATACCTTATTAGATACCGGTTCTATCCATTCTTTTATCTCTCCTACTTGTTCTCAACGTTTGAACTTGACTCCGGAGAAATTAGACCTTGACTTATCTATTGAGACTCCGTTAGGAGAAACATTCATTACATCTAAAATTTATAAATCTTGTTCGATTCAATTTTGTACCATAACATTACCTGCCGATCTTATTTCGTTGAAAATACTTGCATCCGATGTGATCATAGGGATTGATTGGTTAACCATGCATCATGCTAAAATTCATTATTTTCGTAAAGTTTTTAGTTTTCATATTCCTAACCAACCTGTTTTGCGAATTCAAACAACCAAACTATTGGGAGAATGCATATTATGATTTGATGTTTTAATGTATATGTTTATGTTTATTTGTAAGGTCCTTAAATGAATATATGTACAAGGACTTAGTGATAGATAAAAATTGTTAGGTTGATATAAGCTTTCAACGTGTACAATTCTGATAAAGAATGTATAGATAGAAAGATCAAAACTGTTAGGTTGATCTTAAGATGTAATAGATTAGTCTTGAAGAAATCGTAGTGCATCCATCAGATCAACATTGCAGAAGTCAAGGCAGAAAACGTAGAGCCCAAAGATCGTAGTGTGCATGCCTTGAAGGGGACTCTTCGAAAATTGTAGAGTGGTCCCAACATTTTCCAAGCTAACTCCACGATCATAGTTTGATGAAGGAAACATGAAGTTTACAAGTCAACGATCGTAGTGTGCTCTCGGGAACGTAGAGTCAACAACATGAGCAAGAGAATATCGTAGTGTACGAAGGTTTTAAAGGGAAATCGTAGTGCTCTCAAACTAATAGCTTCGTAGTATGCAAAAATGTCAAAGACACTACGATCTAAATCGTAGAGCATCATCTGTCTCATGTCAAAAAACGTCGAGCCTCATGATCCGTGTTTTCAACAAGTGAGGAATGGATCCCGTGATGCCGCAAAGTGCTCATCACCCCAGATTATATGAAATATCCTTAGTATGCAACAATGAAGCGAATTGAAGAAGCTAAGGATAGTACTATGGGTAAGAGGAACAAAACAACTTTTCAGGTGGTAGGTGAGAATGCAAATGCGCAGTGTCAGGCAATGTAATGCGTAATTCGTAAGATGTGCGTAAATGTCTCCATCACAAGATGTAAAGTTCGATGCATTTAATGCCACAACGGATGGATCCAACGAATAGTTTTCAACATCACATATATACAGATCAGACAGATGAGAGAGAAGATAAGTAAGCATTAATCAAACAACGTGAACATCTCTCTCAAGCTCAACTCTACGATCTGAGATATTGCAAAGCTTGCCCAGTTACTCAATTCATAACGAACCAGTGCTTACACAGCAACTGAGTAGCAACCATCAAGAACTCAACAACTATCAATCAACTAAAGAAGAATACCAAATCTGCTGGACTTGAAGAGTTCAGAGTGAATCAGAAGAAAGCCAAGTCTCGCTGGACTTGAAGATTTCAAGAGTGAACTAGAGAAGTTCCTGACTCATCGGGTCTGAAGGAATCAGTGATTCAAAAGATTGTAAAAGACATCCTTAGTGGATATCCTACTGCTGAGTGGAAGAGTGGACTATGAGCTTGAAAGTGCTCAACCAACCAAAAACAATCGTGGTCGCTTACATTTATGCTATATCTCGCTATAACTGCTATACCTGCCATAACTGCCTTACTCGTTCATAATTCCATTGCTTGGTAAAGGAGATTAAAACAAATACTAATTCCGCTAAGTTTTAATCATTATCTAAGAACTAGTTTAAAGAGAAAAGATTTTTAAATATCTATTCAACCCCCCTTCTAGATAACTTGTGCCTACTAGAACTAACAATTGGTATCAAAGCAGGTTCTATTTTACACCTTACATGCTTTAGTAGATCCAAATGGCACTTTCGTACCAAGTGAATCCAGAACCGGGGAGGCAAGGAAGCCACCAATGTGCAACAAGGATAAATTTACTAACTGGAAAGTCAGGATGCAAGCATACATGGACTGAATAGATGAAGATCTATTTGAGAATGTTCTTAATGGGCCCTATATACCAACAAAGCTTGCACCAACCATTGACGATCCAAATAGAGTACAAATCAAAGTTAAAGAAGAATGGATGGAACTCTGAGAGAAGAGAGTCATTCAACTTGATAAAAAGGTGAAGAACATCTCTGTTCCAATCCTTAGAGGACGATCTCTGTTTGAAAATGTTATAAACAAAGAAACAAATGCAAGGAAGTTTGGGAAGCACCGCCGATTATGCACGAAGAAACCAAGAAGTCGAGAGAACAAGCGCCTCCCCGACACAAAGAAGTATGAAATGTTCGCTCATGTGCAGGGAGAAAACGTGACTGCAACCTATGAAAGATTCAACGTTCTGCTCAACTCTCTATGAGCGTATGGGAAGATCTATCCTAACAAGGATCTAACCATAAAGTTCATGAGAGCCCTACCTAGCAGGTGGGATGCAAAGATCACAGCAATAAGAGAATCAAAGAATCTTAATGAGATAATAGTTCAACAATTGTATGGAAATCTCTTGACGTACGAACTGGAGTTGACCCAACGCGCCGAAACCTTATCAGAAGGAAGAAGAAAGGATAAGGGTGTTGCTCTCAAGGCAAATGAAGGTGTATCAAAAGTCATAACTAAGATTGACTCTGATGATGATGAAGACGATGACGATGACTTAGCTATGCTGGTAAAGAGACTAAGAAGGTTCATGCGACAAGGCAGAACCGGCAAGCCAAAGAATGTCAGCAACTACGTCAGCCAGGAACAAATGAAAGATTTATGCTACAACTGCAAGAAACTTGGTCATTTCATTACTAACTGCAACAAGCCTATCAAAGAAGAACTAAAGAAGAAATCTCTTGAAAAGAAAGAATACAAAGGAACCAAGAGGCCTCAGAAAAGAGACAAAGGCCTGGTTGCCGTAGGATCGTGGAGTGATTCGGATAATGACTCAAATGCGCATCTTTAGATGAGGAAGAACCACATATGGCCAATCTGGTGGCTTAATAGCCAAACATGCAAAGGACAAACAAAGCCTAAACATACATGATGTAAGTATCGATGAGGTATTTGATTTTAATTCTCCTGATGTAGATATAAGTGACTTAAGAACTGCTTTGCATGGCATAACCACTAACCTACATCAATACATGAAGTGGTTCAGAGTCTTGTCTAAAGATCATTCACTTCTTCAAGAGGAGAAGAAGAAAGTTCAAGAAAAGCTTGAAATAGCCCTTCTAAGTACTAATCTTCTCTCCAAGCTTGAAGCTGAGAATGAAACTTTAAAACAGACAAACACACATCATGCACAAAGAGAGTCTAAGCTAACCTCTAAAATTGAGGATCTAGAGAAGACTATCTCTGCATGGAACAGATCCTCATCATCCACTTCTGACCGTCTCGCTTCTAATCGCAGAAGCACATTCGACAGAACATGCTTAGGCTTTGGGGAATCCATCTCAGAGCTAAGTGTGGAAAAGACAATGGAAACTAGCACTAGTAATGTCTCAAGTTTTGGTAGAGGCATTGCTTTTGTGAAATCCTCACAGTTGGAAGAACCAATTCAACCTTGTTCTAATGTCTCTAGTTATACTCAGAGAAGTAAAGGATCTCACGCTGGTCTGGGTTTCATCAAGGAAAATAGTAACCCAACCTATACTTACCAACCTCGAAGAATCGTAGAGTCAAACAAAACCAACTCTACGAATCAACTGGGAAGGTACAGTAGAGGTAAGGCACACTTATCACTATTTATGAAACCTAAGGACACGTGGAAGAAAGAGAATCGCTTTTAATGTAGGTTAACTAAGAACCACACAAGTCCAAGTGGAAGATGAATCACCACACACACACACAGGCATGCATTATAATAGATGTTTCATATGCAATAAATATGGTCATAAGGCCACAAAGTGTTATTATAATTCCATGCATGTGAGACCCAAGATTATACAAATTTGGGTCCCTAAAGACACTAACAAAGAAGGACCCATGCAAATATGGGTACCAAAATGAAGGTTCAAATGTTTTGACAGGAAAAGAGCTCCACGACCTCAACATGGTATCTGGACAGTGGTTGCTCGAGGCATATGACAGGGAACAAAGCTCTACTATCCAACTATGTAGAAAAGGAGGGTCCCTTAGTCATCTTTGGAGATAACTACACGGCAAGACAAGAGGATATGGCTCACTGGCAATGGTGCAGTATCTTTCAACAAAGTAGCTTATGTGGAAGGACTTCAACACAACCTTCTAAGCATTAGCCAACTCTGCGACAAGGGTCACCAAGTAACATTTCTCAATAATCAATGTCAAGTCAGAGATTTGAAGACATCTTCCATAAAGCTGACCGGAACAAGAAAAAGAAATGTCTACATAATAGATCTAGGTCAACTAAGCTCTGATGAAACAATATATTTTCTGGCAAAAGCGTCCGAGGAAATAAGCTGGCTATGGCATAGTAGGCTATCTCACTTAAACTACAAAAACATGTCCAAACTGGCATCAAAAGATCTCGTAGTTGGCCTACCCAAGTTCAACTTTGTGAAGGAAAGGCCATGCAATGCCTGCCAGCTTGGAAAGCAAACCAGAAGTTCATTCAAGAGCAAGACTGTCAACTCCATTGACAAGCCCTTGCAGTTGCTCCACATTTATCTCTTTGAGTCAATCCCAACAACCAGCCTTGAGGAAAAGATACTCTCTGTAATGACGACGACACACCAGATTCACATGGGTATTCTTCCTAACTTTAAAGGATGAAACGAGCTCCGAATTAATCAAGATGTTCAGACTGGTGATGAATGAGAAAGGAGAGAAAATCAAGGCAATAAGGAGTGATTATGGAAGAGAATTCAATTTCGTAAATAGACAAGTTCTCGCTTCGTTAACAATGATCACCATAACTTTTCAGCTCCACGAACTCCTTAACAAAATGGAGTTGCTGAAAAAAAGAACAGAACTCTGATAGAGGCTGGAAAGACCCTACTAGTCATAAGCCTGCCCGCTCAATAATACTTCGCGTAAGTCGCCAACACCGCATGCTACACACGTAATGTATCATTAATTCACTCTACGATCAAGAGGACACCCTACGAACTGTGGAAAGGAATGAAGCCAAGTGTCAGCTATTTCCATTTCTTTGGTTGTGCATGCTATATTCTCAACAATGGAAAGCAATATCTGACAAAATTCCAGCCCAAGTCAGATGAAGGGATCTTTCTTGGATATGCCATAGACAGCAAAGCTTACAGGGTGTTCAACAAGAAGATACGGAATGTGGAAGTCTCAATACACATCATCTTTGATAAAACTTACTCAGACAAAGCAATGCCTCTAGACACTACGACCGATAGTGCAGACACTACGAATGCAATCGTCGAGCTCAACACTACGATCGTAGTACCAGACAGTGAAATCGTAGAGCATGATAATGAAATCGTAGAGAGGTCCATCCAAGACAGCGAGACTCCACTCCAAGAAAAAGAGATAGATCTTGAAGATCTAAGACAGGAAGGCATCAGGACAGATGTCCCAACAGGGAACAGATGGGCAAGGGATCATACTTAAGATCTAATCATTGAAGATCCAAGTGCAAGAGTTAAAACAACAGCTACTACTCAGAATGAATGCTTCTATCTAAGCTTCCTGTCACAGATAGAGCCAAAGAAGATAGAGGATGCTATGGAAGACTCCAGTTGGGTAGAAGCCATGCAGGAAGAACTCAACCAATTTGAATGAAACAAAGTGTAGAGATTGGTACCAAGACCAAAGAGTCATCCTGTCATAGGAACCAAGTGGGTCTTCAGGAACAAAATGGATGAAGATGGGGTCATAACCAGAAACAAGGCAAGATTAGTGGCAAAGGGCTACTCTCAAGAAGAAGGTATTGACTATGATGAGACATTTGCAGCCATTGCTGCACTAGAAGCCATCGTAATCTTTTTGCTTTCACGCCCACATGAAGTTCAAAGTCTTCCGGATGGATGTCAAGAGTTCATTTCTAAATGGAGAGCTTCAAGAAGAAGTCTACGTAGAACAACCTCCGTGTTTCATCAATCCATCTCTTTCCAATTATGTCTATAGATTAGATAAAGCTTTATATGGTCTTAAACAAGCACCTGAGCATGGTATGAAACACCGACTAACTTCTTAATAGAAAATGGGTTCACTAGAGGTAGAGTAGATACCACACTATTTCTTAGAAAGCATAAAGACAAAGTCTTACTAGTTCAAATATATGTTGATGATATCATTTTTGTTTCTACTTGATTTAAAAGTTATGTAAGAGATTCTCTAATCTAATGCAGAGCAAGTTTGAAATGAGCATGATGGGTGAGTCAATTTCTTCCTCGACTTGCAAGAAAGCAGATCGATGAAGGAATATTCATCAACCAAGCCAAATACATCAAAGTCTTACTAAAGAAGTATGGCATGGAATCAGCCTCTCCCATGAAAACACCAATTGCTCCTACAACCAAGCTTGAGAAGGATAAGAAAGGTAAAAGTATTGATATCACTCAATGCAGAGGTATGATCGGGTCTCTTTAATACCTAACTGCCAGTAGACCAGATATAATGTTTGCAACATGCATATGTGCTAGATTTCAGGCTAACCCTAAAGAGTCACATTTGTCTGCTGTAAAGAGGATCTTTAGGTATCTCAAGGGTACACCCTACTTGGGGCTGTGGTATCCCATGGAATCCTCATTTGAACTGATAGGATACACAGATGCTGATTTTGTTGGATGCAAAATAGATAGAAAAAGTACCAGTGGCACCTGTCAACTTTCTTGAAAATAGACTTGTGTCCTGGTTTAGCAAAAAGCAAAACTCAGTGTCTACTTCAACCGCAGGTTAAATATATTGTTTGGGCAAATTCAACAAGGCTCGATCCTATAGATGAGAAATCAACTAGCTGACTATGGGTTCGATTTCAAATCTATCCCCATACATTGTGATAACACAAGTTCCATAGCAATAACTCATTATCTTGTCATGCATTCTAGGACCAAGCATATAGAAATAAGGTATCACTTCATTAGGGATCATATGCAAAATGGAACTATATCTTTACAATATATCCTTACTGAAAATCAACTTGCTGATGTTTTTACCAAACCACTAGATGAATCCAAATTTAACAAGTTAATAAGTGAGCTAGGCATGCTAAATCTTCAACCATGAAATGTATGCTCTAGATTATGCTATCCACTGCAGATATAAAGGCTGTACTCAAAATCGTAGACATGATCAAGGAAAGTTCTCGATCGTAGAGCCAAACAGACAACTACCTCAATGATCGTAGCAAAGACTCAACTATCATAGTGTAGACTCAACGATGACCAAAAGCCCTTTCAACAAGCAAAGTGAATCATGTGCTGACAAGCTTCATAACAAAGAAATCTCTCTAAGAGGTACCTCAGGGACAAACCTAACCCTTGAATCACACCAAGAGGTTGGCCCTTCCTGAGTTACCTTAAAAAGAAGCTTAGTCAAAAACTCATCACAAGGATCCAGACAGACTCGACGATCAGTAGATGACTCTACGAATGGTGATCGACTCAACGACCCACGGACAGACTCGATGGTCGTAGGACAGACTCTACGAATGGTGATCAGACTCAACGACTCACCGTAGATGAGTCGACGATCGCAGACGACTAATGACCGTAAGACTACCTCTACGATCGTAGTCATCCTAAGGACATCTCAGCTATGAAGACTTAAAGGGCAAGTCAGTACATTCATGCACAGTCAAAATCGTAGAGCCAAGCAAAAGGCGACACCTGTCCCACTAAGTCAAAAAGAGAGAGTAAAGCTACAAGTACAAATTGGAATCGTGTTTTTGAAATCTGAAGTTCAAAAGATCATCTCTCTCTCTCAAAGCAAAACCCTAAATCAAAAGAAAGCTCAACAGATCCCACTTCTCAACTACGTAATCAATGGTCGCTTTCAAATGTAATTTCAAAGCTACTGACTGCTTTTCGATGAGTTCAAGGATGCTCCACCAAAATTTCACAAGACCTTAGCGCCACTGAAGAAGGCAGGTCTCGAAGAGGCGCTGAGCACTGACACCCTCAAGCTAGTGAAGGAATTCTACAAGAATGGAGTGTACGAACACAACACCATCACTACAAGAGTAAGAGGAGTTGAAATGAAGTTAAGGGAAGAAAACTTCAATCTGGCCCTAGGTTTCAAGAACGTGGGGCACCCATTTCAAGACAGCATAAGCTTCCAAGAGGGCTTGAAGAAAATGCACCACAAGAAGAATCCCTCTGTGAAAGGCTATAAAAAGAAGGAGTTCCCTCAAAGGTAAGAATTTTTTGGTGACATTATTGGAAATGCATCCGTCTGAAGAGCTTAGTCATGACTTCGGTAAAATGAGACTCACTTAAGCTCATATCTACCATGGTTCATGGTACACAACTTAATTATAACAGATTGCTCGAGTGGATCTAAAGTGGGATCGTCACCAAGAAATCAAAGAGTACTCCAAAGATGTCAGATGGGAGATTCATTAGCATCATTCTCGCAATCAGATTGGGTGACAAAATTTGGGATGATGAAGGAGAAGCCATCAACCCAAATCGAAGAATGACACAACAGTTATTTAAGAACTGGGAAAGGAACCCTGCTGAGTATGTAAGAATGATGACAGAGTCCAGTGGGAGAACTGGGGAACTAAAGGAAGCAGGCTTTCTAGGAGGAATGTCTGTTGTCAAAGAAGTTGAAGAAGAAGAAGAAGCAGATAAGGGAGAACCCTCTACTCTTGCCAGAAAAAGCAAGGGTAAGAGAAAGCTAAGGACAAGACAAGACGAAGAGCCTCAAGGATCTACAACTAACATTCCTATAGAGTCCTCTGATATAGAGACTCTAAGGAGGCTAAGAAAGAAGCAACAACAAGAAGAAGCTGAAGAGGATCGAGCTACCATTTCACAGATCCTAAAGAAGAACAAAACTGGTCATAAGTCCGAAAGACCAACAGTTTCTTTGATCGTAGAGACTCTGCTCTTCTCTGAAACCAGGCCAAGTGTGGTAGAAATAGAAGAAGCTGCTTCAAGAAGAGTGGCTGGTCAAAATGACAAAGCTAAGACTCAAGAGAGTCCAGAAGTTGTGGCTAAACCCAGCAAAGCAAAAAGAAAGCTGGTCAAGAAGTATATTCTTGAAAATGAAAAAGTGCTGAAGAAGGAAGCCAAGAGTATGGCTGCAAAAGTAGAATTATCCCAAGTAAACTTAGAAGAAGATGCTCCAGCTGAGGGGGAGATCCCTGAAATTCTCATGATTGAGTATACACCAGCTGAGGGGGAGAAGTCTTCAGCTCAAGAAGATATACCAGTTGAGGGGGAGTTTCTAAACCTCCAAGAAGATGTTCATGCTGAGGGGGAGCCTCATGATATCCCAATGGTTGAAGAAGAGGTCCTTGCTCAAGATGAAATTGAGCCAATGCCAAACCCTCCAGAGACCGTTGAGATAATGGAATTTTCAGAAGAAAACGAAGAAGAAAAATGATGATGATGATGATGAGCTTGAAATCACCGTGTAGGGGAAAGATGGATTTAGAGCTATACGTACACTCAACTGCTTTTCTACCTAACCATGATGGCATACCATCAAGCTCAAATTCAAACTCATGGGATCACATGTTTTGAGCTTCAAGGAATATCCAAAGAATCTCGCCTCGCTAATGGATTTCAGGAAAGTCATCTTTGCCAAGAAGTCGCTACTAACCATTCCTCATCAAAAGATAAACCCGAGGTATTGTCTATCCCTACTAGTTTTAGAGTTAATCACCTGTCATCATCTTCCTTTAGCTGTTTCTATGAATTTCCTAAATGGCTGGAAGTAACTCTCAATCCAGTAAATCAGTTTCCAGTTGTAGAATCCCAAAATTCTGTAACTGAAGAACTAGAAGAAGTCAACCTCCCTCAAATCACCAACTCTATGATTCCAGACTCAAACCATATCATAGAGTCCAATACTGAAATCTTAGAGTCACCAATCCCAGATATCCAAACCAAACCCCCTCCAGCTGATATACCATCCTCCTCATCACATGAATACTTCAGTCTTGATCTCACTCATTACAATCTGCAAGATCAATCTCACCCAAAAACCACTCCAAAGAACAATCCTCAAGCAAGTGATACTCTCCTAAGCCTGCCTACCAAGGATGTCCTGAAAGACACCTCTGAAAATATGATCAAATCTATAGAAGCAAGCCTGGAAACTCACTCTGATCTCATCAATATCCGGCTAAATCAAATGATCACAACCGCAAATAATCTCCCCAGCACTATGAACACCGAAAGCTACTAAGAGGCTAAGGGAAATTATGAAAGAGATTCTCAAGAGTATATCGATGAGATGAGATCCACTTCCAAAGTTGTCACGCCAAGCAAAGAGAGGTCAGGTTTGAAATGCGTAAACACCAAGATCACAACATCAAATTATGCCGACAATATTCTCAACTTGAAAGCTTCATCTACGACTTCCGTAAATCTTATGCCAATCAGGAGAAGCATAATGATATGATTCTGACAGTCCTCCAAAATAAAGAAGCTAGAGCTGAAAAACAGATCAAGGAGAATAGAGAGGACATTGCTCAAACCCAAAGCCAACTGAATGAGCTTGTTTAAGGAGTTAATCGGCTGTCTGCTGATATTCGAACCCTTGATGCTGACATAAAGGGGGATAATAATAAAGGGAAAGGAGATTAAGGAGGCCAAGGCAGAGGAAGAGGTCATGAAACTCAAGAAAGTGGGAGAAGTCAATTTCATGCTCAGACATCACGAAGCCCTCCTGCAAGACATCATCAGACTCAACGATCTGTAATAACTATTCCTACAGCTATTCCTCTGAGTTATAAGGAGCCAACTCCTAGCTCACAAGACGTGTCTACGGTACGAATAAGAATGCCAATTGGAGATCCTGCATTCATGCGCAGACATGAAGAGAATCCAGCTCTAAGTCTAAGCGAAATGGAAAGAGTTAGCAAGAAATGAGGAAGCTCAAAGGGAAAGAGAGGGCCGAGGAGTATGCCAACCCACCTCCACATAAGAGGTCAAGGAAACAGAGATAAGTTAAAACTTAAATTTCCTATCGATGTAATGTCAATTGTAATATCTTCCGATCATCAATAAATTCATACTTATTCTCTGACATTTCACCGCTCCAACCGAAATACTAAGTCATGTTTAAATTTCCTGCAAATGCATCTAGTCACTAATAATCATGACAACAAATCTCCTTGGTTATGTCAACATCAAATAGGGGGAGATTGTTGGGAAAATGTATATTATGATTTGATGTTTTAATGTATATGTTCATGATTATTTATAAGGTCCTTAAATGAATATATATACAAGGACTTAGTGATAGATCAAAATTGTTAGGTTGATCTAAGCTTTCAACGTGTACCATTCTGATAAAGAATGTATAGATAGAAAGATCAAAACTGTTAGGTTGATCTTAGGATGTAATAGATTAGTCTTGAAGAAATCGTAGTGCATCCATCTGATCAACATTGCAGAAGTCAAGGTAGAAAACGTAGAGCCCAAAGATCGTAGTGTGCCTGCCTTGAAGGGGACTCTTCGAAAATCCTAGAGTGGTCCCAACGTTTGCCAAGCTAACTCCACGATCGTAGTGTGATGAAGGAAACATGAAGTTTATAAGTCAACGATCGTAGTATGCTCTCGGGAACATATAGTCAACAACACGAGTAAGAGAAGATCGTA
Source organism: Panax quinquefolius (assembly GCA_020205615.1). Classification (NCBI taxonomy): domain Eukaryota; kingdom Viridiplantae; phylum Streptophyta; class Magnoliopsida; order Apiales; family Araliaceae; genus Panax; species Panax quinquefolius. Next base: position 63,450,946 of record CM035169.1, read on the forward strand.
GTGTACGAAGGTTTTAAAAGGAAATCGTAGTGCTCTCGAACTAATAGCTTCCTAGTATGCAAAAATGTCAAAGACACTACGATCTAAATCGTAGAACACCACGATCCAAATCGTAGAGCATCATCTGTCTCATGTCAGAAAACATCGAGCCTCATGATCCATGTTTTCAACAAGTGAGGAATAGATCCCGAGATCTCGCAAAGGTTCATCATCCCAGATTGTATGAAATATCCTTAGTGCATGCAAAAAGAAGCGATTGAAGAAGCTAAGGATAGTACTATGGGTAAGAGGGACAAAACACTTTTTTAGGTGGTAGGTGAGAAAGCAGCCTGCAGTGTCAGTGGGCCAGAATGCAGAATTCAGAAGATGTGCAGAAATATCTCCATCACAGTACAAAAAGTTCAGATGCATTTAATGCCACAACGGATGGATCCAACGGATAGTTTTCAACATCACATATATACAGATCAGACAGATGAGAGAGAAGATAAGTAAGCATTAATCAAACAACGTGAACATCTCTCTCAAGCTCAACTCTACGATCTGAGATATTGCAAAGCTTGCTCAGCTACTCAGTTCTTAACGAACCATTGCTTACACAGCAACTGAGTAGCAACCATCAAGAACTCAACAACTATCAATCAACTAAAGAAGAATACCAAGTCTGCTGGACTTGAAGAGTTCGTAGTGAACTGTAAGAAAGCCAAGTCTACTGGACTTGAAGAGTTCAAGAGTGAACTAGAGAAGTGGATATCCAGTGGATTGTAAAAGACATCCTTAGTGGATATCCTACTCGTTGAGTAGAAGAGTGGACTAGGTGCTTTGAGTGCTCTGAACCACTTAAAAACAACTGTGTCGTTTACATTCATGTTATATCTGCTATAACTGCTATACCTGCCATAACTGCCTTACTCGCTCATAACTCCATTGCTTGGTAAAGGAGATTAAAACAAATACTAATTCCATTAAGTTTTAATCATTATCTAAGAACTAGTTTAAAGAGAAAAGATTTTTAAATATCTATTCAACCCCCCCCCCCCCCTTCTAGATAACTTGTGCCTACTAGGAATTAACACAAACCACTAAAGTCAATCACTGTCATATCAAGCCATAAAGCTATTCGTTTATTAAAAAATGGATGTCAAGCTTTCTTAGCCCATGTCATAGACTTGAACAAAAACACGTCAGATTTGAATAATATTTCTTTTGTTAGTGAATTTCCTAACATATTTCCTGAAGAACTTCCCGGTCTACCCCCAGAACATGAAGTTGAATTCTTTATTGACCTTGAACCTGGTACAAAGCCCATTTCTAAAACCCCATATCGAATGGCTCCTATTGAACTTCAGGAGTTAAAGGTTCAACTACAGGAGTTATTAGACATCGGTTTTATTCATCCTAGTACATCTCCTTGGGGTCTTCCTGTGTTATTCGTAAAGAAGAAAGACGGGAGTATGCGACTTTGTATTGACTACTAAGAATTGAACCATGTCACCATCAAGAATAGGTATCCACTACCTCGCATAGATGACTTGTTCGACCACTTGCAAGGAGCACAATTCTTTTCAAAGATCGATCTTCGTTCTTGATATCATCAGCTGAAGATTAAAACTGAGGATATTCCGAAGACTGCCTTCAAAACTCAGTACGGGCATTATGAATTCTTAGTCATGTCTTTTGGACTGACTAATGCTCCTGCTGATTTCATGGATATGATGAACCGTGTGTTCAAAGAATATTTGGATAAGTTCGTTGTTGTCTTTATTGATGACATCCTCATCTATTCTAAAAGCCGTGAAGATCATGAGCACCATTTGAAGCTGGTACTTTAAAAGTTTCGTGATAACAAGCTATATGCCAAGCTGAAGAAATATGAGTTCTGGCTTGAGGAAGTAGCATTCCTTGGGCATGTGGTGTCAAAACTTGGAGTATCTGTCGACCCGGCGAATATTGAAGCCATACAAAGTTGGGAGCAACCGAAGTCGGTGACCAAAGTACGTAGCTTTCTGGGCTTAGCTGGTTACTATCGGAGATTCGTGGAAGGATTTTCTCGAATCGTTACTTCGTTAAATCAGCTGACTAGTAAAGATACAAATTCGGTTGGAGTGAGGATTATGAGAAGAGTTTTCAAGAACTCAAGAGGAGACTCATTTCGGCACCTGTTCTGACAATACCATCTTGTTCCGATGGATTTGTTATCTACATCGATGCTTCAGGCAAAGGGTTAAGATGTGTTCTCTTGTAACATGAGAAAGTCATAGATTATGCCTCGCGACAACTCAAAGAATATAAGATGAATTATCCTACTCATGATTTGGAGTTGGCAGCAGTCATTTTTCGCGTTGAAGATCTGGAGACACTACCTGTATGGGGAGAAAGTGGAGATCTATACAGATCATAAAAGCCTCAAATTTTTCTTCACCCAAAAGGAATTCAATATGCGACAATGACGTTGGCTCGAGCTGTTGAAAGATTACGATCATACCATCCAATATCATCTTGGAAAAGCAAACGTGGTAGCTGACACATTGAGTAGAAGATCATATGCGAGTACGAATGCAATGTTGTTAACACAAAGGTCCATTTTGTATGACTTGCAAAGGATGGAGATAGAGGTAAAGGCTCCAAGAACCCACGTGACGATATCTGTAATAACCCGATATTTTGCATATAAATAAATAAGAAATTTTGCATATAAATTTTTTTTTTAATGATGAGAATATGTGTCAAGTAATGTATGATAAATGCAAATATATTTATTACCTATAAATAATTTTAGAATTATTAATCACTACAAATTATATTCCTATAGTAATTAATTTTTGTAATCAGAAATGTTTTTATTAATTATTTTCCATGAAAACATGATTTTATATTATTTATATAATATATGAAATGATTATTAGAATTATAATAATAAATATTTTATTATATGAATTTGTTCAGAATATTTAAGTTAATTATTTTAACTTAATTAATAATGTTATATATGAAAGATAAACCAGATATGGAATCCAAACCCTAAATTTGGGTATTGATCAAGAGATGAGAATAATAATATAATATTAATTATATTTTAAATTTTCAGTGCAATGAATATGTACTGTAAATGCGTGGGCCAAATATGGTAAATTATGTCATAACCCTCATATCGTGTTATTAATGTGACACCCCCAAAATTAGGTATACATCACCTATCTTGAGTCGCCAGATACATGGTACAGAATTTAAATACAACTTAATAATACAACTGTCGTGTACAATACGACAAAACATAAACTGTGAGTTTGAATACAAATATTGTCTACTAGAGAGTATACAAACTCAAAAGGAGTTCTCATTACAATTATTATCACACTATTTTACAGAATAATGAGGACTACTAATGCACCATCTAGGACCATCACTCCGTTCCCCGACTCGCTCCAAATTTATATTCTCATTTCAAGAGAACAGTGAAAGAAAGGGTGAGCTCAACTAGCCTAGTAAGAAATATTATGACTAAGATAATGCAGAATAAATTATCATTAGCCTTAAACAGTGTTAAACTGATACAATATAACAAACATCAAGTTTAACTGCAGCGAAACAAGCAATCCATTAAAAGAGTCAAGTAGAGAATAAAATCTACTATTTTTTATGATTTAAAAGATTTTTCCATCACTTTTATCGCTGGGACTCAGCTTAATAAATAATCCACATCATCGAATCACCTATGCAATACGGCCAAGGATATTCTTTAGTATCATGACCACAATTATCCATGCACTACGGGCCAAGAATATTTGTGTATTCATTAATGGTCATGATCATGCCAACAACTGTCCATCAATGCACTACGGGTCAATGAGAACTTTTACCACATCATTTATAACATTACGGTCATGATTACACTGAATAATCCCTGGTCATAATCATACCAAGTCCATCTTTGCACTACAGGCCCCTGGTGACTTTCAAAAAATATAAATATGAGGATGATGACAATGATATAAGAATTCAATAAAACAAGTTCAAGAATTAATTTAACAAGAACCAATAATGTCCAAATTGTCAACATAATACTGCTTTGTAGAGTAAAATTCAAGAATGCTCAGAAGAATATTTCCATGAAAGAATACTGGATGAAGCGTAATTATCAAGGATATTCCACTAATTTCATGGAGTATAGAAGTCAAAATTTTAACCAACTGATATAATAAAGAATGGAATAACAAAAGAAATCACCATGCATGCGGATTTCAGATGTATTGTGTTATTCCAATGTATACTAAATAATCGGAACCAGTCGCAAAAAATTTGCAATCGGTGATGTTCCAAATGTAATAATAAAGAATGGAATAACAATGTAAATCACCATGCATGCGGTACTTGCGATGATGTGTTATTCCAATGTAATACTAATAAGGATGTAATTAGGTCCCACAGAAACGCATGCATGTGATATTCCAATGTAATAATAATAAAGATGGAACCAGTCCCAGAAAATGCATGTATATGATATTCCAAATGTAATAATAAAGATGTAATAATAGAAGAATGTCACCAAGTATTGGGTAGCCACAGATACAAAAGTTATTCCAATGTAATAATAAAGAATGGAATAACATAAGTTCTCTTCATGAATACAAAAGAATAACACCCCTTACGAGTACAACAAATAATATTCCCTACCTTAGAAAGAAGAGTACTGGATATAGAAGTAGTGAAGTTGCAGAATACTTTCTTCTTTCTCTCTATAGTTTCTCTCTCTAGAGTTTCAGTGAATTCGTAAGAAAATAATGAAGGAATGAGCTTCTATTTATAGAAAAATGGACTGCATAATAACTAACTCATGAATGGTCCATATTTAAAACAAAATCTTTTAAATAAAATATAATATATTCTATTTATAATCTAATAAAATGAATAACTTTATAAAAGATTTTACTATGCAAACACTACGCAGACACTATGCAAACACTATGCATAATAAAATATAATTTATTCTAATTATTGTCTAATAAAACGTATAACTTTATAAAAGTATTCTGCTTTATATAAAAAGATTTGACTATGCAAAATACTATGCAGAATAATTATGCAACACTATGCATAATAGAATATAATATATTCTATTTATAGAATAACTTTATAAAAGTATTCTGTTTTATTACATTAATAATACCAATAAAACAAAACTGAGTGACTTATCATGTAAGCATCAATAATCAATACCGCAGTGCTACTATGCAACCACGCCAGACATCGTACTTTTTTTAACACCGGTGTTTCAACAGCTAATTCAGAAACTTCCGCCGTTATTTTTAATAAAATATTTTTGTCATTTTCTCATTCCGATAATAATTCCGTTGCGGGGTCCACCAATGATTGTGCCGTTGCACGAATATTCCCTAATAAAACAAATATTCCCCGACCAATCGAATATAATATGACAACTTGCATACTTTGCAAAATTTATAAATAATACCCACAACTATAACATTATATCAAATCCACACCATAATATTCAAAAAAATATTTCGAGAAAATAAAATCTTTATTCATAAAATCTAGGGTCTCACAATTAAACCTTAATTGTTAAACTCGGTTATGAGTTCGAGAATGTGTAGTAATTGTGTTATATGAATTTTACTGTGTATTATATAATTTTTGTAATTAGGAGAAACCCTAATTATTATTTGAAAACCCTAATTTGCTAAAATTTAAAACCCTAATTACTGTTTTAGTATATTATAATGATAATTTGGAAACCCTAATTGTTAATTTAGGAACCCTAATGATATTAAGGAACCCTAATTTAAAAATCCTAATTTTCTATTTAAAACCCTAATTTCTATTAAAACCCCTAATTTTAAATTAGTGTGTTTAAATTAAAATTTTATTACAATTTAATTTTAATTGTCCAAACCCTAGTAATTAATTGGGAAACTTTAAGATGTAAAATCTAGTAATTAAACCCTAGATTTAAGCACCTTGGACAAGAATACCCTTGAGATTAAAATGAAATTACTAAATTACCCTTTTGTCCCATTAGTTGAATTATTTGCTAGACAAATCATATCCAAATCTTGACAGCCACCCTACCCTAGCAACCTAGTAGCTAGCATTCCAGCATATCAAATTCAATGAATCAGCCAAGGGCATTGCATACATGATATATATACATATAGATTCAAGAGAGAGAAAGTGCACTTAATGGCCTAAATTATTCACAAGCACTTAGCCATTCTCTCTCAAGCTCAAACCCATGAAATTGCCTTGTTAGTTCAGTCACAAATCAAGCCCCATGAACACCAACATCAAATCAGAAGTATAGAAATCAGAATTTGAGCATAAAGGTGCAAACCCTAAAATTCAATTTTTTTTTTGATCTTATGTTAGATGTAATTTTTTTGTGTTAGATATGTTGTATGGGGTGTTAATCAATTATCTGGGTTGCTATATGTTAAACCCATAATATCTAGATGCTCGAATTTGAAGATTTTCCAAATCTGGAAATTTTTGAAAATAAGGGTCGGACAGTGAATGTCAGGTCCTATAGATCTCGATATGTTATGTGTATTTATGTTTTAAAAGTTTGTACTTGTACTCTGTCAGGAGATCTTAAATCAGGTACATATCTCTTGTAGATTAAAAGTTATTTAAGGTCAAAGTGGGTTGACCGCCATTGACCGGCTGTTCTTGAAGCCTGAATCACCTTTGTAAACCTCTCGATGTTGTTTTTTCAGAGCTTGGATCTTGCTATGTTTAAATTGTTTCGCCATGTTGTTGTTTTGTAGTTGTAGACTGACATAAATACTTCCTGATAAAGCATTTATATCACATAGATACTTAACAGAATAAAATCTATAGAAGGTCAAACTTAGGTAGCCGAAACTGCTCAAGAACATTTCTGGGAAACCCAGAAATGTTCAAGAACAGTTTCGTGGAGGGTACTTTGACCGGCCCATTTATCTTGATCGTGTTGATGTTATGATGATATCATATTATGTTATTGTTACATGTCATGTACTCTATAGGTATGAACCATTATATCACATGAAACAAGGTTGGAACCTAAATTAAATCGAGCACGAAACTAGGAACTCCAACTTCTTGGTTTTTGGGAAAACCCAGAAACACTCTGACAGTGAGTTTGATGACTTAGATCCTTCATGTTGTTGATATTTAGACATGAAAAATGTTTGAACCTTGTACTGCTAGCTTGTTATACTAATTTTCGACGCCTGCATCAACCATATCATCAACAGATTGCATCTTAGAAGGCCACAAAAGGCGTTGACCGGCCATGACCAGAAATTCTGGGCAGCCCACAAACATGATGAACATGTCTGACAGTGATTTCAAAAATTTATATCTTGTTCATATGTTATGATCTGACCCAGATGTTGATTTACACTTGTAGTATTACATCAATACTACAAGATCCAAGTTATAGCTAGCCCAAAAATACTACACATAACGAATTAAAGATGGTCAAATGAGGTACCCTTGAGCACTGACTGTCAGTGTTCTTGAGCCTCAAGAACACCTATCGCGACAGATATTATCGCTAAAGCCTTTAGCGACGGATTTAATTATTTTTGTTTTATAAATTCTGAAAAATACATTGAAAATAGAAATAAATTCCTAAAAATTATAAATCAGTTTTAAAAATTATTTTAAGTTATAAAAATTAACTTTTAATTATTTGACATATTTTTCATAAATATTAATATTTATTTGTATATTATTGGTATTTAAATTATTTAATAAATGCATTAAATAAATTAATTAAAAATGATTTTATGGTATTAAAAGTCATTTTAATTAATAATAAGGTATTTAATAATATTTTAAGTTATAAAACATAACTTTTAATATTTAAAGATAAATTTCATTAATTATTAAATATTAATGATATTAGATTTATTTAGTAATTATATTAAATAATTAATTAAAAATGATTTTAATATTATAAAAATCATTTTAAATGAAAATAAATAGTTTAAAAATATTTGAAGTTATAAAATATAACTTTTGATATTTAAAGGTAAATTTCATCAATAATTTAATATTAATGATATTAGGTTTATTTAATAATTATATTAAATAAATAGTTTAAAAATGGTTTTATTGATTTAAAAATCATTTAAAAGGAAATAAATGAATTAAAAATATTTTAAGTTATAACTAATGACTTTTAATATTTTGATAAATAATAAATTAATATTCTAATATTAATGGTAATTATTTAAAATGATTCTAAATGTTTTAAAATTATTTAAGGGTAATATTAATACTTTAAAAATATTTTGAGTTATTATAAATAACTTGAATATTTTGGCAATGGTTTCATATATAGTTTAATATTAATTAAATATTAATAATAATAGAATTAGTTAATATTTAAATCATTTAATAATGATTTCAGTGTTTGAAAATTCATGATAAAGTATAATAATTATTTAAAAATTATTATAAGGATATGAAAAATAATATGACTGATATTTAAAATATCTAAACGACCATTGAACTACATGATAGACTCTTAGACTCGATAATTACCAGATAAAGCCATCGGTACACCAAAATATTTCAGAAATTGATCTATACTTAGATAAATTGACTAGATTTGTGTTTGTAAGTGAATCAATAACTGTTAAACATATGTGACAATGTGATTAGGTTATGGGCTGACTGCAATTAGCAGTACTATGTGACATGATATATTATTCTAATTGAACGAATGATCTTATTAATTGATAGGTAGTCAGATAAAAGATTAATCTAAGTCATATTATTGTAAGCGGCTGACTCAGTAAGTTTCCTAAACTTACTCCAATTATTATTGAGCAAGTATCCTACTTTTGCATTTACTTTATGCAATGGACATGAGTAAAAAAGTTTCAGAATTATATTATTATTGTGTCAGACTAATAACTCTATTATTATTGATTATGTATCAAATCTTTGTATTCATACAAGTTCTTACATTATCCGATCATTGTATTATTGTATAATAAATACATTTATTCTGTTCGTTAACTCGTATATAGGGTTAGACAAGTGTCCCCACTTGGATAACCATTGTATTTAATCATATGTTGATACACACTTATTGATTTCAAGTATGTATACGTTGACTTAAAAGCCGTCTAAGCTATTTGATTCAGCTAAACATAAAAATATTGTTGAATAAGATAGAACGTTATTGTTTCCAACCATATTGTTTTGGTTTAGATTCCTGACTAAGTATGAACATCCCGAATATTGGAAAACTTTTGTGCACCTAAGGTGGATAGAGTGAACGATAATATCGTTCTTGCATGTAGTATTGATCAATACAGGGCATAACGGGTTGATCACCCCCGTGCCTGAAAGTTATGACGGTTTACAGATGAATTTATTTTTAACCTTTTCGAAACTAGAAAACAATGTTCATAGTATATTGACTGATCTCTAGTTATAGTCTATACGTAGTTTCAAAATTTTCATATGGAAGTGATATGTTGTTATTATTGGTTCAGCTTACTTCACAACTGTTGATTCGTTGTAGAAGTGTCTTTCAAAGAAAATAATTAATTCTTTCAACTAATATATATTGTTGTTATTACTTGTTGGGCAATCCAATGCTCATTCTTGCTTTAAATTTAAATGTTTTCAGTTAAGTATGATCAACCAGAAGGTTTAGGCAAGAAAAGGGGAAAGGAAAGCTGTTCGAATGAAATTTATAATATTCTGTGTAATAGTTAAAGTTTATTAAGACAATGATACTTATTATCTATAATGTAATGAATGTTTAAAGGTCTCGTACCTGGGAGTAAACTTTGATGCATATATAAATTAAGTTTGAATTTTATATTATTGTTATTATTATTAGTATTATTCAGCTTATAGAAATGGTATCGTGAAGCACCGAGTTCAGGTTTCAAGTACCCGGATTTGGGGGCGTCACATTGGTATCAAAGCTTTAGGGTTAGAAACCTTAGGTGGGATCGACCTTAGGCTATAACCTTAGAATAGAGGAAAACATTGAAAATACAGATAACTCATACAGAGTTTAAAAGGAGATGAATTGAATAAATTCATCGTTAAACAAAATTAAAGATAACTCTTATAAAACTATTGTTTGCTGTGTGTATATATTATTTACTAATCAAGATAAGTTGTGTATAGATGTCAGGTAGAAAATAATTAGGATACTCTCTGATCGTAAAGAAGGAGCCGATATCAAAGCCAAAAGCTGAAATAAAGGCTCATAGTGCAGACAACCTTGATGAGGTGGTGGTATTGGAAAACATAGTACGCATCCTAAATGGTGGAACTGACAGATAGTGATTCAGACACTAAAGTTGGAGCTGATCAAGCATCAACGGAAGTACAGAATCTGAAGAACAAGGTTTCTTCTCTAGAAAAGTTGTGGGAAATAGAAAAGCTACTAAATAACCAATTCCGAAAGGTGTTAATAAAAACTATGGAAGAACAAGATAAGCTTAAAATCCAAATTGATCAAATGGGAGCCGGAAGCAACAAATCATATGCAGCTCCGAGCAAGAAAGAGAAAAGAAAGAGGAAAGACCGTGAATTAGGAAATAAAAAGGATTAGTAGTTAATTATGTATGTTTGATAATGTACGGGTGTAATGTAATATTCTAAACCTTTTGTATAAGTTATTACAGTAATTCCCGACTTTTGTGGTCACAAAGGCATATCAGTATGTGTTATGTTATGTAAAGTACTTTGATTTGATGAATACGAATCAATGTTTCATTAATAGAATAAGTTTTGTATAAAACTTTGTGTTACATGTTAAACTTATACAATAAGGTTTAGAATGTAAGTTATATTTATGATTTTATGTAATCAGATAATGTCGCCAAGACGTCAAACGCGAAACTAAAGGGAAGAAGAATATGTCAACAACGCTGAGGGACAACCGCAAGACCCAATGCAAAACTTTGCGAACATGGTAGCTCAAAGCTATGCAAAGGAGGAATACCACCATTGAGGAACCGACTAGACAATCTCTTGGCAAACTTTAAAGACTTTAAGGCAGTAGGACCACCAGAATTCGGGGGAACAGCTGACCCTATAGAAGCCCAAACATGGGTTAACGAGATAGAAAATGTGTTCGTAGTTACTAGGGTAGATGAGGGGCAAAAGACCTCTTTTTCCACTTATATGATGAAAGGGGAGGCGAACTTTTGGTGGGAAGCAAATCAAACGAGGGCAGGAGAAGAGTTGTTACTTGGGCTAGGTTTAAGACTTTGTTTTTCGAAAACTACCTCTCAGCTAGCATGCAGGCTAGGATGGAGGTAAAATATCTGGAGTTAAAGCAGGAGAACATGACTATTGTGGAGTATGCCACAAAGTTTAATGTGGTGGCTATGTTTGCTCCGCATCAAGTTGATACGGAGGCTAGGAAGGCAAGAAGGTTCGAGCTGGGATTAAAACCCTGGCTCTACAACAAGGTGGCAGTATTGCAAATTAATACTTTTGCAGCACTCATGGAAAATGCAATCATAGCTGAGGAGGGGAGTGAGGCCATAAGCCTCTACAACAAGGAGAAGAGGAACAAAAGCAAGGCTGTAGGAGTTGTGAAGGTGGAAACTAATAGTGGGAATAGGGTGAGAAAAGAAAGGGGAATTATTTTGAGAATGTTCAGGTGAAACAGGAAGGTGTGAAGAAGCAGATAGTTCAGTGTGGGAAATGTGGGAAGAATCACTTTGATGATTGTCTGAAGGGTAAGTTTGTATGTTACAAGTGCGGGCAGGAGGGTCATATCTCTCCCAACTGCCCCAATCCAAGGATGAACAATGGGTGTTTTCTATGTGGATCGACTGAACATAAGGTGAGGGATTGTCCAAAGAGGAAAATGGAGGCAGGGAGTGTAACCACGGGAAAAGGAAGCAAGACTATGGCAATCACAGGACCGAATTTAACCAACAAACCAACCGCACGAGTCTTCAATATGACGGTCCAGGATACTGTGGCAGCTGGGAATGGAACTCCAGGTATTATTCGAATAACTTGTATATTCTGCTATATATGATTTTCCTATAAATAGCAAGTTATTTTTTAAATAAATTTTTCAGGGAGGAATTTGAGTTCTTTTAGAAATCAAATTTCTGTTTAATCAGATAAACAAGCTTTATGGTGAATAGTTAAAGATCAGTTCGATTAAATATGATCGAGATCTACTTGCAATGATTGTGTATATTATGTACCCTTGTACGTATGAGTTTAAAAAATGTGATTCCGGGGACGGAATCCTTATAAGGGAGGGTGAATGTAATAACCCGATATTTTGCATATAAATAAATAAGAAATTTTGCATATAAATTTTTATTATTATTTTAATGATGAGAATATGTGTCAAGTAATGTATGATAAATGTATATATATTTATTACCTATAAATAATTTTAGAAATATTAATAACTTCAAATTATATTCCTATAGTAATTAATTTTTGTAAGCGTAAATGTTTTTATTAATTATTTTCCACGAAAACATGATTTTATATTATTTAAATAATATATGAAATGATTATTAGAATTATAATAATAAATATTTTATTATATGAATTTGTTCAGAATATTTAAGTTAATTATTTTAACTTAATTAATAATGTTATATATGAAAGATAAACCAGATATGGAATCCAAACCCTAAATTTGGGTATTGATCAAGGGATGAGAATAATAATATAATATTAATTATATTTTAATTTTTCAGTGCTATAAATATGTACTGTAAATGCGTAGACTGATAATGGTGGGCCAAATATGGTAAATTATGTGATAACCCTCATATCGTGTATGAGTTCGAGACTGTGTAGTAATTGTGTTAATACTTACATGACTAAATTAAAAATGGAGGTATAGATGAAGGTACTATACTGTAATTAGTTTTTTCACATGATTATACTATTAAGTCACATGAATGAACTATTGATTCCCATTATTTACTATTAGGGGAGGTTGTGTAAGTTTGATAATGAAAGTAGTATGCATACAAGCCAATCATGTATGATGATAAAGCATATACTTTGTAATCAATCTTATTTATTTATTAATAAAAGAATCATTTATTAAAGGCATTTATTATCTACATGGTGTTGTTTTGATAATATGTGATAAACCCATAGTTTTAAGCAATGCTTTTAGTGTGACACCCCCAAATCCGGGTACTTCAATTCCACGGGATTTGGTGTTCACTGTACAAATATTATCTATTTATCTACCCATAATAAATGCAAGCCATGCAATAGATAGAATAAAATCTTCCCCTTAAGGGTTACAACATCCGAATAATAAGAATACAATCCAAGGTTAAACTAACCTTAAACATCTGTGCGGAATCATAAACAAATAAGTCTTAAACAACATCATTAACTCAAGTCTTAAGCATAAATACATCATCTAATAAAAATAACAAGTCTTCATCACTTGTTAACCGTGCCCTTGCCTTTACTAGTGGAAGGTTCGCTTGGTTTCTTTTTCGTTCTTAACAAAGAATGTTATTATTAAGCAAGAGTGAGCACGATTGCCCACAAGTATAACAATAAAATAATAGTATAATAACATGCGAGTGAATCAAAGACATCCGAATAAAAGCTCAACTTTTGAATCAAGAATGAATAACAAGAATCAAAAGAATTACGAGGTCATAAGACCTCGAACTATGTCCCAGTTATCAAGGGTTATACTTGAAACCTTTAACAGTCATAAGACTATGGACCTTTCTTCTCGTACTTAGGGGGATCGACCCTTAGTACCATACTGTGCACAATATCTTAATGCTAACGCATAAGTAAATCCTTTTATAGGGTTGTTCATCTCAGTTTGACATTCAAGTCTGCACCAAAGGAAGTTTGGTTTGGATAATTTAATAAGGGTTATGAAATTTAGAACGTTCATCAACTAAGGACTTGTTGAATCAAATAAGTTCACTAGTCTAATAAGGTTCAACAATAATGATATTTAATTTGAATAATAATCTCAAGAAGTGTACAATAGGACAATTATTATATAACTGAATCATGCTTTGAAAAGATAATCAATCTTTAATATAACATTTGAACTTGAATAATAGTAATGATAATTTACTCAAGGTAAATAATAAACTTGAACAATAATAACAAGTAGGGTTAAAAAACTTGCCTCGTGCGTAGATTACACTTTAACTAAACTCGTTCTTTGAATTTAATCCTACATACCATTCATATAAACAATACCAGTTAATTATAACTTAACTAATCATCAATGATCATTCTTTTGTCTAAACTTTGGTTATGACTATACTTAGTCAAATTATCACATTTACTATCACATAATATCACTTCATGAATAATAATTTAATTATGCATTCCATAATTCAATCTACATGTAATTATGTTATTTACATGTTAAACATCTATTTTATCATTACATTATACTTCTAACATGTTTACATGTTCATTACATTAAATTACTAACACTTTGCTAAACTTAATCATTTTAAAATCTCATTTCTAAACTTTCTGGAGAGTGGCGCTTCTGCCATGCATTATTACACTTTAATACTTTCACATGCTGTATGATGATACCGCAATGATCGGACTATTGGCACTGCGGCTTGACACTTGGCGTTATGTGCGGGAAGTAAGGTGCGAGTCGAGAGCCGCATTGTGCGAACAAAACTGATCGCAATTCGCAAAATTTGCAGAACACATCCAAAAACTCCAATTAAATTACTACTACACGAATTTAATCATACCCACATGTTATAAATCATATATAATCAATACCCAACACTTATAGAGTGATTTTAACCTATTAAAACACATAATCACAAAGTTAAAATCTATAATTTCACTGACTTTGATGTTCTTGAAGGTTTTGAACATAAAACATGAAAATTTGCACTTCGAATTTGTTATAACATCGAATTCGTTCGTTTAAAGTTTGGTCTCTTCATATCAACATGTATAATAATATACGAGTGTAAAATTTAGAGATAATATACGATCAACACATGAAATATCACGTATAAGGCCATATGGCCAAAACCCAAACTCTGTAAGTTTTAATTAACACCTTGATTAATATATAATTAAATACAATTTGATAACATCTTAATACATACACAACTCATAAACATTACTCCTTTCCCAATTATAGAGATTTTACAAAAGTTTTGAAAGCCATTTTCATAAAAACCAAGTGACGTGAAATAAAAATTAGGTTTGGAGAAATTACCAAGAGTATAAATTAAGAAGAGGTGATTCCAGATGATCCTTTCACAATTACCTGTTGATTACACACTCACAATTTTCTCTCAAACTTCTTAAATTTTCTCTCTGTGAATAATTTCTCTAGACTTAGAAATAATAAAGAATGGAGAAGACGTCGATATAAGAACTAGCGCATTAAAATGATGAAATCAGCTGGAAAAATAAACTTGTCTACCTTTACCAACACATCCACAACAATTCCTCGCGAATATGTGATTGATCTGTCAGCTAGCTGTAATGATATGTTTATCAGCTTTGGATCCGGCAATCCCAACTGATTAAACACTGACAAAGGCATCAAATTTATGCTTGCCCCAAGATCACATAAACACTTACTGAAGTTCAACTTTCCTATAGTACATGGAATTGTGAAACTGCCTGGATCCTTCAGCTTTGGAGGTAATTTCTGTTGAAGCACTGCACTGCATTCCTCTGTCAAGGCTACTGTCTCAAACTTATCTAATCTCCTCTTCCTTGACAATATACCCTTCATAAACTTGGCGTAGCTGGGCATTTGTTCCAATGCCTCGGCGAAGGGTATGTTGATCTGTAGCTTTTTGAACACCTCTAAGAATTTGTTGAACTGTTTATCTTCCCTTTTCTTCATTAATCTCTGCGGATACGGAACCTGAATGTGCATTGGTGGTACTGGATTCTTAACTGTCTCCTCTAAGCCTATTTTATCTTTTTCTTCCTACCGATCCCCAGATTTCTCCAAATTTTCCTGCTCATTGGCTAGGTCCTTTGCCTCGCGCGGCCGCGCGCTCTCCTTAGTACATTCTCGTGCGGGCGCGCGACTTATAGTAGCTGATAAGTCTTTCCCAGATCTCAATGTAATCGCTTGGCATTGTTCCTTTCCTTCTCTTCTTGGATTCGTCTCCGTGTTACTTGGCAATGAACCCTGGGGCCTGTTAGTAAGCATGTTTGCCATCTGCCCCATTTGAGTTTCCAGGTTCTTTATAGCCACCGCTTGGCTCTTGATCATAACTTCTATGTTTGCCATATATTTCATCATCATCTCCTCCACTTCTGATTTCTTTTCTTGCTGAGGTGCAGCTGGAGTGTGATTTTGCTGTTGTTGTTGAGAAAATCCTGGCGGAAAGGGTGGTCTAGGATTAAATTGCGGCTGCACTGGCTGTGCCTGAAATTGGTTGTTTGGTTGAAACTGAGCTTGCTGATTTCCTTGATTATTCGACCAACTAAAATTTGGATGATTTCTGTTGTTGGGGTGGTTTGTGTTCTGAAATTGGCATTGGTCTTGTCTATAGTTTCTCACATACTGCACTGATTCTGAGCTGATAGAACATTGGTCCGTTGAGTGTGACCCCGCACGAATCTCACATATGTAGGCAACCGTCTTTACCTTACCTTCATCCAAAGTATCTATCTTCTTTGCCATAGCTGCCATCTGTGCTGATAGCGGAGTAATGGCATCAACTTCTAACACACCTGCAACTTTGGTTTGTGGCATGCGGGATGTAGGATTTTGAAAGTCATTAGATGCCATTGTCTCGATAAGATCATAGGCTTCCTCATAGTTCTTCACCCATAATGCACCTCCAGCAGCTGCATCTACAATCGGTCTCGACTGCCATCCCAATTCATTATAAAACATGTTAATTACCATCCAATCGGGCATACCGTGATGTGGGCACTTTCTCAGCATTTCTTTATATCTCTCCCATGCTTCATGTAACAACTCGCCCTATTGTTGCTCAAATTGAGAGATAGTTGTCCTTATCTTTGCAGTCTTAGCCATTGGGAAAAACTTAGCTAAGAATTTTTGTGCTAAATCATCCCATGTAGTTATAGATCCTACTGGCAGAGAATGAAGCCAACTTTTTTCTTTATCCCTTAATGAAAATGGGAACAACCTTAGTCGAATAGCATCCTCCGTCACACCGTTGTATCTGAATGTATCACAAATTTCAGTAAAACTCAATAGATGTTCATTCGGATCATCCGTAGTAGCACCCCCCAACTGAATTGTGTTCTGCACCATTTGAATAGTGCCAGTCTTGATCTCGAAGGTATTGGGCACGCTATCACCGGTCTCGACTATCGCCGGATCAGTAGTCCGTTGATATTGGGCATGGAATACTCTTTCAGAGCCCGATGCTCCTCTCTTTGATCTTCTCCTTGTGCCTCGGCTATCATGTTAGCTGTCGTGTTTTCCAACTGTTCTTCTCAATTTCTACGTACACCCGCTTTCCAACCTCTCCCGTTTATATTATCCTGAACAGGTATTAACTCGGGGTTGGTTGACCGTGTGCGCATAAAAACTTATTCAACTTCCTGAAACAAAAACAAAAACCGAACTGAGATAAGACTAGAATTGTCTAAGTCATACAATATAGCTTAAAACTAATGATAATAATACTAAATTAAACGCCTCTCCCCGGCAGCGACGCCAAAAACTTGTTGCCTCTTTTTTATGACTAACAAAAGAGCTCTAACTCATACAAGCATACATGCGTCAACAAGTAATACAGAGCAAGTAAAGTATCGATCCCATAGAGAAAGTTGTTTAACTCAAACTACTATTCATTACTTAAATCACTATATTTATATGCTCACACTAAAGATTAAACTTGGTTGATTCTTAGATTGCAAATAACAACTAAAATAATATGAATGATATACTAAATGATATTGGAACTAATGGGATTCTAACTTCATTTACTAATTCATTCAATCGCCACTATCATGCCTGACTTGTTCACATATTATAGGAAAGTAGCCAAGAGCACTAAAAGAGTATTAGCCATTTTTCAATGCACTAAGACCTACATACACAGCATCCACAGATGATATACTCTATGTAATCATCAATATAACCAACATCACTATATGTCTATGTGAAATTGCAACTATATTGATTTTAAGTTCAAGCTCTTATCTTAACTTATACGATGAAATAGTATATGTCTATCTGGTTCACGAAATACATAAGCCATATAACACAACCCTATATACGTATACTATCATGATTACAGTCCATATTTGCATGTTCATTGTCAATCCCATACAAATACTGAAACGAATGGTGATCAAGCATTCATGTATGCAAAACAATCATGACAGACATCCCATATAATATGCAAAACAACCCAGCAGTTAAGCATGCAATCAAACTACATAATAAAATTTGTTAGAATCCCATAATGGAGTTTAGTTCATGACTGAACCAAAAGCCATTATGGGATCAAAGTTAAACATGAACAATAAGCAACAATTGAAAGATGAAAGATGAAACTATCAAACCCAATTGCTGAATACACATCAATATTAAATCCTCATAAGATTCCAGGAAAAACTAACGTTAATAATCCGCTCTCGTAGAGAAATCCCAAGAAGGAGTAGAAAAGTAGCGTTATCGCCTCCTTCTACGTTGGAATCCTCCCTAGAGAGTAAAAAACCCTAATTACGATGTAAAGTTACGTGAAAACTAATAAAATGTCAAATGATACCCCTGACACCAGTTAGGAATCATTTTTAAATCAATTACAACCTTTAAAATTTGGAAATAACATAACACATCAGCAACATCAGACATCATACGCTACCAAGGCTTCTTCCAAGATGATAGTCTCGCGGTCATGAGACTTGCGATAGAGGTTCATATGTTCAATCGCTCTCGCTGCAAGGCAAGCGCTCCATAGGCTTGTCTGTCTCGCGACCACGAGACTTGCAGTAGCATCCAAGATCTGGCTGGGTGATCGCGCGGGCGTGCATCTTCAAGTCTATTTTGCCGCACGGCCGCGCGGCTTGAACTCTACAGGTTCTGGTTTCTATTTTCCTACTGCTGCTGCTTGCTCCGTTATGCTCTATTTCCTTGCACCAATGCTCCTTCATGCCATGCATATCCCATCCTTTTACCTCATTTCAAGCATCCATTTGCCTTATGCTCCAAATCACCACCAAAACAGGTCAATTTTTGCACTTATTCACCAAAAGGAGTTTTAAGAACGTGCAATGCAAATTAACATGAAATGCAGCTAAACTAGACTAAAATGTACTTGAGATGTGCATAGTTCGCATGAATTGGTACTCTATAAGTAGGCAAAAATCCTACTTATCAAACTCTAGATCATGAGTAGGATAATTCCTCTCACACTCTTTAAGTTGTCATGTGGCATAGGCTATGACTTTCCCATGTTGCATGAGAACACATCCTAACCCTTTACCTGAAGCATCACTGTAGATAACAAATCCATCCGAACCAGATGGTATTGTCAGAACAGGTGCCGAAATGAGTCTCCTCTTGAGATCTTGGAAACTCTTCTCGCATTCCTCGCTCCATACGAATTTTGTATCTTTACGAGTCAGTTGAGTTAACGGAGTAGCGATTCGAGAAAATCCTTCCACAAATCTCTGATAATAACCAGCTAAGCCCAAAAAGCTACGTACTTCAATCACCAATTTCGGTTGTTCCCAACTTTGTATTGCTTCAATCTTCGCCGGATCAACAGACACTCCATGTTTTGACACCACGTGTCCAAGGAATGCTACTTCCTCAAGCCAGAACTCCCATTTCTTCAGCTTGGCATATAGCTTGTTATCACGAAGCCTTTGCAATACTAGCTTCAAATGGTGCTCATGATCTTCACGACTTTTGGAATATATGAGGATGTCATCAATAAAGACGACAACAAACTGATCCAAATAATCGTTGAATACTTTGGTTCATCATATCCATGAAAGCCACAGGAGCATTAGTCAATCCAAAAGACATGACTAAGAATTCATAATGCCCGCATCGAGTTCTCGAAGGCGCCTTTGAATATCCTCGCCTAATCTTCAAATTGATGATATCCGAACGAAGATCAATCTTTGAAAAGAATTGTGCTCCTTGCAATCGGTCAAATAGTCATCAATACGGTAGGTAGCGGATACCTATTCTTGATGGTGACATGGTTCAATTCTCGATAATCAATACAAAAGTCGCATACTCCCGCTCTTTCTTCTTTACAAATAAAACAGAGCACCCCAAGGAGATGTACTAGATCGAATGAAACCGATGTCCAACAACTCCTCAGTAGTTGGACCTTTAACTCCGAAGTTCAATAGAGCCATTCGATACGGAGTTTTAGAAATGGGCTTTTTACCAGGTTCAAGGTAAATAAAGAATTCAACTTCACATTCTGGGGGTAGACCGGGAAGTTCTTTAGGAAATACGTCAGGAAATTCACTAACAATAAAAATATTATTCATATCTGACGTGTTTTTGTTCAAGTCCGTGACATGGTCTAAGAAAGCTTGACATCCTTTTTTCAATAAACGAATAGCTTTATGGCTTGATATGACATTGATTAACTTTAGAGGTTTGGTTGCTTGAATTCGCATAACAGGTTGGTTAGGAATATGAAAACTAACAACCTTACGAAAACAATCAATTTTAGCATGATGAGTGGTTAACCAATCAATCCCTAAAATCACATCAAATGCAAGTATTTTCAAAGAAATAAGATCAACAGGTAATGTGATGGTACCAACTTGGATCAAACAGGATTTATAAACAATGGATGCAATGAAAGTTTCTCCTAATGGAGTCTCCACAGATAAGTCAAGGTCTAATTTCTCCGGAGTCAAGTTTAAACGTTGACCACAAGCAGGAGAGATAAAAGAATGGGTAGAACCAGTATCTAATAAGGTATAAACATCGCAAGAGTTTATGATTAGCTTACCCATAATCACCTCGTTTGGGCTCCTTGCACTTTGACCAGTCACGACAAATTCTCTTTCAGGAACCATTGACTTTGACTTTTCTGGGACAGCTTTTTGAGTCACCATCCCCACTGGACTTGGTTTCGCTACCATACTATCTCGAGCGATATGTCCTTCCTTTCCATAATTATAGCATACCTTGAACTGTTGTGGAAAGTTTGGGCTAATGTGTCCCTCTTTTCCACATTTATAGCATACGACCGGTGGTCGTTCTCCTCCCTTAAAACCAATTACTGCTGGTGCTGACGTCTTCACAGTTTCATTGTTGAATCTCCTCTTTTTAAAATCTCCCCCCGACTCGCTTCTTCTATTTTCATGGTCACGATTACCACCGAGTGTTTACCGCTTTTGTCCGAATGTTTTCCTCCCCGCTGGTTTTCGTTGCTCCGATGACTGCTGCCACTGGTATGACCCTGTTTGTGGTCCTTCGGTTGAACATACTCATTATCTCGCTCTAATAATTGAACCATATTTACAACATCTGAATATAAAGAAAATTTATTAGAGATAAGATATTGCCGAATCTCGGGTTTCAAACCTCTCAGAAACATCCTCGTCATTCGTTCCTCATTCTCTACCAAATGAGGTGCAAACCTGGATAACTCTGCGAACTTCACCTCGTATTGGGACACCGTCATGTTGTTTTGTTCTAGTCTAATAAACTCTACCTCCTTCATATGGCGAATACTTTCAGGAAAGTACTTGTCGTTGAAAAGTTTCTGAAATGTTTCCCAAGACATGATGAGTGCGGCAGGTTGAGTACGCTTCACAGACTCCCACCAGTAGTCTACCTCGCCACGGAACATAAAGGTGGCGAATGGAACCATCTGTTCCTCCGTGCATCCCAAGACATCGAATATCTTGGTAATTTGTTTAACCCACAACTCTGCCTTGATCGAATCTGGCTTTCCAATAAATTCTGGTGGTCCCAACTCTTTGAACTGCTTGGCTGTGACAAACCGTGAATTGCTATCATTTCCTCCTGTATTTGAGCACGAGTCTCCCTCGTCTGGTTTTGCATGAATTGTAAAAAGCTTCTAAACATTCCATCGTTCATCGTCTGCTCAGTGGTGTTGTTTACAGGAGGAATATTGTCTTCTTGTTGCACGTTCCCCTGGGTGGTGATTAAAGGTGTCTCCACGGTCTCATTTACTCCACTGTTAACATTGTCAGTCGACATTCTCAAATACTGTGATGAACGAGATTTTTGTAATTTAATTTTAATATTTATTGAAGTAAATAAATATTTTTGATGATTTAATTATTAGATTAAATAATTAATTGATGCCATTGTGGTAGATTAATTTAATTATATGTGTTACATTTATTAAATTAGTGTAGAGAATTTTTATTATCGAAGTATGTGATTATATGAGCTCATTGTATTAAAAAAATATTTAATAAGCCTATTGGTATTTTAATTAATTATTAATTAGAGAGTTAATAATTTGACATTATTTATTAATGAGAAATTTAATTATGTGACTATGTGAATTTATGAGAAATTATTATATTTTATTTAAAGTAAATGAAATAAGATATTGATTTATTTTATAAAGGAGTGTGACATTAATTAAACTATATGATAAAGCTTTATTAAATTAAATGGTTTTAAAATTTATTAAGCCTAGCCAAACATGGCCTTAGTGGGAATTGAAGGAAGTTACCCATGACTGGGTTAACTGACCACTCAACGCGTTAGTTCTAATATTATATACGTATTCTTATTTTCTAAGTCTAGATAATCAAGAAAACAAAAGTTAGAGTTCATAGAGAGAAAATTGTGATTTTGTGAAGAAAATTGTTAGTGTGTAATCAAACAAATACTTGTGAAAGGATCACCACTGATCATCTCTACTAAATCTATACTTTGGGTAATTTCTCCAAACCAAATTCTATTTTTACGTTGTTTGAGTTTTCACAAACTTGGTTTTCAAAGTTTACTGTAAAGTCTCTGTAATTGAGAAATTGTGTTGTTATATGGATATATGTAATAATATGAGTAACATAACATGTTTTATATATATATTGCATGATTCCATATCATAAGTTTCGTATTATGATGACTTGTTATTTCAAAATTTACAGAGTTTGGGTTTTGGCCATATGGCCCTTATACGTAAATTTAATGTGTCAAACATAAATGGTTTTGTAAAATTTATACTCTCATTTGATTATGCATGTTGATATGAAGAGACCAAACCTTAAATGAACGAATTCGGTGTTATAACGAATCCGTAGTATTAAATTTCATGATTTATTTTCAAAACCTTCAAGAACATCAAAGTCGTTGAAATTCACATATTTTAATTACAGAATTATGTGTTTAATGGGTTAAATTCATTTTTAATTGATGGGTAACGATTATGTATGAATTATATCATGTGGGTATGTCTAAATTGCAATGCGTAAATTTAGAAATTGATAGAAATTGGCATGTTCTCATGATTTTTTCATGAACTACCATTTCTCAAGAATCGGTATCGCATGCCATGTGCATTACCACAATTACTTTATTATTTCTCACGTCATATAAGCAATAAGTCATAAACGCCATGTATCCGTACAAGCAGACCCAAGACCTAGTATAAAAGTGGCGCCGCAGCCACTCTGCAGAATGTCCAGAAATGAAATATTTTTTTTATGTTCAAGTCTAGCAATGTGATAGCAACTTGATTTAAAGAACATAGAGATATGTTAGAAGTATAATGAGATATTAAAATAGATACTTAACATGTAAATAACATAATTGCATGTGGATTGAATTATGAAATACATAAGTAGCTTATTATTCATTAAGTGTTATTATGTGACCATAAGTGTGATATTTGACTAAGTATAGTCATAACCAAAGTTTAGACAAAAGAATGAATTTATGATGATTAATTATATTATAATTAACTAGAGTTGTGAATGTAAATGTTGTGTAGGATTTAAATCAAAGAACGAGTTTAATTAAACTGTAATCTACGCACGAGGCATGTTTCCTACCCCTACTTGTTATCATTGTTCAAGTTTATTATTTACCTTGAGTAAATTCTCATTACTATTATTTAAGTTCGAATTGTTATATTAAAGATTGATTGTCCTTTCAAAGTTTGAATTTGTTATACAATATTTGTTCTATTGTATACTTCTTGAGATTATTATTCAATTTGAATATCATTATTGTTGAACCTTGTTAGACTAGTGAGCCTTATTGATTCGACTAGTCCATAGTTGATGAACATTTTAAATTTCAGAATCCTTATTGAATTATCCAAACCAAACTCCCTTTGGTGCGGACTCGAATGTCAAACTGAGATGAACAACCCTGCAAAGGGATTTACTTATGTGTTAGCGTTAAGATATTGTGCACATTATGGTACTAAGGGCCGATCCCCCTAAGTACGAGTAGAAAGGTCCATAGTCTTATGACTGTTAAAGGTTTCAAGTATAACCATTGATAACCTAGGACATAGTTCAAGGTCTTATGACCCTCAGAAATCTTTTGATTCTTGTTATTCATTCTTGATTCAAAAGTTGAGCTTTTATTTCAGAAGTTATTATTTCTCTCGCATGTTATTATTCATTGTTATATTGTTATACTTGTGGGCAATCGGGCTCACTTTTGCGTAATAATAACATTGCAGTTAAGAACGAAAGAGCAGACGAACCTTCCACTAGTAAAGGCAAGGGAAAGCTTAGCAAGTAATGAAGACTGATTATTTATGTAATGTAATTAGAATTGATGTTACTTAAGACTTCTTGTTTATATTTCCGCACAAATGTTTAAGGTTAGTTTAACTTGGGATTGTATTATTATTCGGATGTTGTAGCCCTTAAGGGGAAGATTTTATTTCTATCTATTGCATTGTTTACATTTATTATGGGTAGATAGATAGATGATATTTGCACAGTGAACACCAAATCCCGTGGAATTGAAGTACCCGGATTTTGGGGTGTCACAAGTTGGTATCAAAGTTGTAGGTTATGAACCTTAGGTGGGGGAACAACCTTAGGTAGTAGCCTTATAGAAAGAACATAGTGATGGAAAAACTCTTATCGAGTTCTAGGAAATGAATTTTTGTAATTCATTGAAGATAATAAAAGACTTTATATGCTTATGTGTTAATATATGTGCTCACTAGTACGACTTAGTAACTAAAACTTGAAATTTTGTTGTCAGGATGTCTAACGTTGGAGGAACTAGTCGAGCAGGGGAGGAGGGACCCTGATTACCTACAGTACCGACAAAGGAAGAGCCCAGAGACATTCATGTCGTTAGGGAACAGTTGGTATAGAGGGAGTCATCTCCATTGATCACCGTTGTTGGTCAGGAGCATGAACCTTAGACTGATCCTGAGGAGGATCCTGAGGAGGAATTGGACGAGGAAGAGGAAGAAGAGGAGTTTCCACAGTATTCCATTGATGCTAAGATGTACGACACATTATACGACCGTAACGTAGAGTTACGAGATGAGGTGCAGGATCTGACTGAGCGGGCTATTATTCAGCAGATTACTCTAGAACAGAAGGAAAGGGAGATTTTGACTCTTCACTCACGACTGGGAAATGTGGAATGGGATTTGGTCGACGAGAAGGGTCAAACCGAAGATAAGACCGCAGAGATAGAAAAGTTGAAGAAGGAACTGAAGGATAGCTCTGAAAGGCTGATCATAGCAGAGGAAGGCTGGGTAAGAGAGTCACGCCGTGTTGATCTTGCGGAAGAAGACGGTTGTGCAAAGAAGGCGAAGCTTGGGGAGACATACTCCACACTTAATCATGCTATGGATGAGGCCCAGGATTGAGTTTTGAGGTACCCCATCCAGTTCGAAGGACTTCCATCGTACATGCTGGATCGCAGGATGATGTCTCGTATCATGGAAGAGGAGCGTAGCAAGGCTATTCAGCCCCTTGACAGGCAGTGATAGAATTTGTTTAATTATGTAAAAGACTTAATTAGTTTTTATATGTAAATTCCAATGTGTTTATGAACGAAGGAATATTTTAATATTTTAAATCCTGTAGATTCTTTATCTCAGGATAGATGATGTAAATAGCAGTGATGCTATCGTTTGATGTTAAAACTTTTAGTTTGAATGAATATATATCAAGTTGTTTGAGATAATGTGTTAAATGATTATATTAAATTGTTGAGTTAAGTCTTAACTATTTAGAGTATTTAATAGAGATTTAATAAGTATATATCTTTTTAACAGAAATATGTCGCCACGAAGAAGACAACAACGTCAACCAGCTCAGGAAGAGTCTACCAATAATAATAATAACGTCAATGCTAAACCTGTTCAGCAATTGGTTAACTTGCTAGCTGGAGCAATGAATAATCAACCTCAAGCTCCACCAAAAACTACGTTTAAAGATTTCAAGGCGGTGGGACCGCCAGAATTTAAAGGTTCCATGAACCCGATCGAGTCTCAAACTTGGGTTATGGAAATGGAGAAGGTTTTCAATGTTACTAGGGTTAGAGAAGACTAGAAGACCACTTTTGCAACATTTATGCTGAAGTCTGAAGCTAGCTATTGGTGGCAAGCAAACAAAGTTCGTGGAGATGAAGGTGTAATTACTTGGGAGAGATTTAAAGAAATGCTTTTCGAGATGTACTTCCCAACCAGCTCACAGAACCAGATGGAGGTTCAATTTCTAGAATTGAAGCAGGGAAATATGAGTGTACCTGATTATGTGACTAGAATCAACGATTTAGCGAGGTTAGCCCCGTATCAAGTACACACGGACGAAAGAAAAGCCAGAAGATTCGAACAAGGACTAAAGCCTTGGGTATATAGTAAAGTATCAATGTTTTAGATAAACACTTTTGCTGGAGTACTGGAAAAGGCCATCCTCGCTGAAGGTGGAAGCGATGTGGTGACCAAATACAATCAAGATCAGAAGAAGAAGAAGAAGAAGAAGAAGAGTGAAGGTGAGGGAAATAACAAGGTTAGTAGAAGTGGCACAGGAGGTGGAAATTTTAATCAGAAGAAAAGATGGAATGATAACTCATCATCGGGAAATCAACAAGGAAGTTAGAAGAAAAGAATCGAAGCATGCCCGACCTGCGGGAAAGCTCATCTAGGAGTTTGTATGAAAGGAAAAAGAGTGTGCTACAATTGTGGTCAGGAAGGCCACATAGCACCTAACTGTCCTAACTCAAAGAAGGGTGCTTGCTTTACTTGTGGTTCAAAGGACCATCTGGCAAGAGACTGTCCTAAGATGGGATTGGGAGGGTCAGGATCAGGAGGAAACCGGGGAAACAACAGTTGAAATGCCTTAACTATCACCGGACCAACCGCAACAAACCGATCGACTGCCAGAACTTTTAACATGACGGTGCAGGATGTAGTTCAATCTCGTGATGTTGTGTCAGGTATCATTTCGATCAATAAAATTAATGCTTATGTTTTATTTGATTCAGGTGCTACTTGTTCCTTTATATCCGATGACTTTGCCAAGAATTTAGATTTGCCTAGGGATGAATTGGATTACCCCATGAACATAGAAACTGCGAATAGAGAAATAATCCCTGTTAAGTACGTACATAAGAACTGTAGAGTGGATATTAAGGGTAATATCATTAACGTAGATCTTATCCCTATTCGACTTGGGGAATTTGACATTATTTTGGGAATGGACTGGTTATTCAATTACGGGGCTGTAATTAATTGCCAAAAGAAGCGTATTAACCTTATGACTCCGCAAAGGTTGTGTTTTATGGTAGCAAGTCACCTAGACAAGCGAGTTGTCTGACGATGATGCAGGCCAGGAAGTTATTAAGACAAGGTTGTGTAGGATACTTAGCTTACATAGTCGACAGTCGAAAAGAGAATTTGAAGGTAGAAGAAATACCGATTGTGAGGGACTTCATCGACGTATTTCCAGACGATTTGCCAGGACTTCCACCAGATAGAAAGGTAGATTTCGTGATCGATTTGGCGCCCAGAACTTCTCCCATATCAAAGGCGCCATACCGCATAGCACCAGTAGAGATGAAAGAATTAATGGTACAATTACAAGAATTACTGGACAAGAAGTACATTCAACTGAGCGTATCGCCGTGGGGAACGCCGGTGTTGTTTGTGAAAAAGAAGGATGGATCGATGCGGCTCTGCATTTACTACAGAGAATTAAATAAGGTCACGATTAAGAATAGATATCCCTTATAGAGGATCAACGACTTGTTTGATCAATTGAAGGGAGCGATATACTTTTCCAAGATAGACTTGAGAAGCGGATATCATCAATCAAGGTGAGGCCGAGGATTTACTGAGACATGCGTGATTCGAACGCGATATATGGTTACTACGAATTTTAGTAATGTCGTTTGGTCTTACGGAATGCTCCTCGCAAAGATTTATGGGACTAATGAATGGTGTGTTCAAGCCGCTTTTGGACAAATTCAAGTAATGGTATTTATAGATCGACATTTAGGTATATTCAAAAACCAAAGAATAACACGAAGAGCATTTGAGATTAACGTTGGAGGTATTGAGAAGGGAGAAGTTGTATGCTAAGTTTTCAAAATGTGAATTTTGGATCGAGCGAGTACAATTTCTTGGTCACGTGATCGATAAAAATGGAATTTCGATAGATCCATGAAAAGTCGGGCCGTGATTAATCGGGATCAGCCGAGAACGCCGCTTAAGAAAAAAAGTTTTCTTGGATTGGCGGGATATTATAGAAGGTTCATATAAGACTTTTCCAAGATTGTAACTCCGTTAACGAATTTAACTAGAAAAGCTATGAATTTTGTTTGGACGGATAAGTGTGAGGAAAGTTTTCAAGAATTGAAGAAGAGGTTGAGTACGGCACCTGTGTTATCTCTTCCGGACGACACAGGAAATTTTGTTGTTTTTAGTGATGCGTCGCATAAGGACTTGGCTGTGTGCTGATGCAAACCGGCAAAGTCATTGCGTATGCATCATAACAATTGAAGGATTACGAGAAGGGATATCTGACCCACGACTTGGAGTTAGTTGCAGTTGTTTTTGCTTTGAAAATTTGGAGGCACTATCTCTACGGGGATAAGTGTGAAATATATACGGACCATAAGAGTCTGAAATATATTTTCACGCAGAAGGATTTGAATATGCATCAAAGAAAATGGTTGGAATTAATTAAGGATTACGACTGTGAGATTTTATACCATCCGGGTAAAGCAAACGTGGTTGCCGACGCCTTAAGTAGAAAGGGTCGTGAGAAGTTGATGAGGTTGACTGCTCAGGAGGAGCTAATTTTAGAAATGGAGATACTGGAGTTAGAAGTTAAGTATCCTATGGAGATTGATGAGAAGCTATTTCAGATGCAATCTGGTACAACCCTACTAGATAAAGTTAAAGAGGCTCAACTTTAGGATGATGAATTCAAAAAGGTGACAAAGAACATAACTGAATGAACTGAACCGAGATTTAAGATGGATATGGAAGGAATACTGAGATTTGAAAGTAGAATTTGGGTTCCGCTAATACAAGAGATTAAGGAAGAAATTTTAAGCGAGGCTCATAGTTCACGATATTCGATTCACCCTGGTAGTACCAAAATGTATCAAGATCTTCGACAACATTTCTGGTGGCCAAATTTAAAACGAGATGTTGCAGAATGTGTTGCCAAGTGTCTTACCTGTCAGAAAGTGAAAGCAGAACATCAGAGACCAAGTGGATTGCTACAACCGTTAGAGATCCCAGAATGGAAATGGGAAAATATTACAATGGACTTCGTGGATGGCCTTCCGACAACTCAGAAAGGCTACGACGCAGTATGGGTTATCGTTGACCGACTGAAGAAATAAGCACACTTCTTTCCGATTAAAATCAGATTCAATTTAGATCAGTTGGCAATGTTATATGTAAAAGAGGTTGTTTCGAGGCATGGCGTGTCGATGTCAATTGTTTCCGATAGGGATCCGCGCTTCACATCGAATTTCTAGAAACGTCTACAGGAATGCATGGGTATGCAATTGCGAATGAGTACAGCTTACCACCCTCAAACAGATGGACAGAGAGAAAGAACGATTCAGACATTGGAAGATATGTTAAGAGATTGTATAATGGACTTTAAAGGAAATTGGGATGATCACCTACCGTTAGTAGAGTTTGGCTACAACAATAGTTACCACGCTAGTATAGGCATGCCGCCTTACGAAGCGTTATACGGCAGAAAGTGCAGAACTCCATGTTATTGGGATGAAGTTGGCGAAAGACAATTCCTAGGGCCAGAATTGGTACAGCAGACAGCAGAAATAGTCAAAGTGATCCGAGCACGACTAGTAGCAGCTCAAGATCGACAGAAGAAATACGCTGATCCACATCGTAAAAATATCGAATTTAAATCAGGTAACTATGTTTTCTTGAAGGTCTCTCCCTGGAAGGGGAAGATCAGGTTCGAAAAGAAAGGGAAATTAAGCTCAAGATTCATTGGACCATTTGAAGTATTGAGAAGACTCGGCGAAGTTGCGTATGAGGTAGCCTTACCTCCATCACTCGAGAATGTCCACAACATCTTCCATGTTTCTATGTTACGGCCCTACGAAGTCGATTACAAACATATAATTGAATACGAACCCCTGCATTTTGAAAAAGACTTATCTTCCGAAGAAATTCTTGTTCAAATTATCGACAGAAAAGAACAAGTTCTCAGAAATAAAGTAATACCTTCTGTTAAGGTAATTTGGAGGAATCACAACGCTGAAGAAGCTACGTGGGCACTCGAAGAGAATATGATGAAGAATTACCCTCATTTATTTACTTAATTTATGTGTAAGCAATTCTGGGGACAGAATCTTTGTAAGGGGGGAGAATGTAACAGGTCAAATTTATTGATTCGTGATTCTGGGGACAGAATCCTTTTAAGGGGGGAAAGATGTGACGAACGAGATTTTTGTAATTTAATTTTAATATTTATTGAAATAAATAAATATTTTCAATGATTTAATTATTAGATTAAATAATTAATTGATGCAATTGTGGTAGATTAATTTAATTATATGTGTTACATTTATTAAATTAATGTAGAGAATTTTTATTATCGAAGTATGTGATTATGTGAGCTTATTGTATTAAAAGAAATATTTAATAAGCCTATTAGTATTTTAATTAATTATTAATTAGAGAGTTAATAATTTGACATTATTTATTAATGAGAAATTTAATTATGTGACTATGTGAATTTATGAGAAATTATTATATTTTATTTAAAGTAAATGAAATAAGATATTGATTTATTTTATAAAGGAGTGTGACATTAATTAAACTAAATGATAAAGCTTTATTAAATTAAATGGTTTTGAAATCTATTAAGCCTAGCCAAACATGGCCTTAGTGGGAGTTGAAGGAAGTTACCCATGATATTAATCGACCACTCACCAAACGTCGCCTCTAATATTATATACATTTTCTTATTTTCTAAGTCTAGATAATCAGGAAAACAAAAGTTTGAGTTCACAGAGAGAAAATTGTGATTTTATGAAGAAAATTGTGAGTGTGTAATCAAACAAATACTTGTGAAAGGATCACCACTGATCATCTCTTCTAAATCTATACTCTGGGTAATTTCTCCAAATCAAATTCTGTTTTTACGTTGTTTGAGTTTTCACAAACTTGGTTTTCAAAGTTTACTATAAAGTCTCTGTAATTGAAAAATTGTGTTGATATATGGATATATGTAATAATATGAGTAGCATAACATGTTTTATATATATATATTGCATGATTCCATATCATAAGTTTCGTAATATGATGACTTGTTATTTAAAAATTTACAGAGTTTGGGTTTTGGCCATATGGCCCTTATACGTAAATTTAATGTGCCAAACATAAATGGTTTTGTAAAGTTTATACTCTCATTTGATTATGCATGTTGATACGAAGAGACCTAACATTTAATGAACGGATTCGGTGTTATAACGAATCCGTAGTATTAAATTTCATGATTTATTTTCATAACCTTCAAGAACATCAAAGTCAGTGAAATTCCCTTTTTTTAATTCTGTAATTATGTGTTTAATGGGTTAAATTCATTCTATAATTTATGGGTAACGAATATGTATGAATTATATCATGTGGGTACGTCTAAATTCGTGCAGAAATTTAGAATTTGATAGAAATTAAAGATGTTTCATGATTTTTCATGAATCGCCATTTCTCGAATCGCACACATCATGATCATAGCCACGGTAATGCTCATTTATTTCTCGCGTCATAATACCATACCAACCAGAAGCGCCATGTATGTATCCGCCAAGAATACCATGCAGTGCCACAAATACCAAGATTTAGTATAAAAGTGAAATATATAGCAAATACCACTTTTCTCTGAATGTCCGTAAATGAAATATTTTTTTATGATCAAGTCTAGCAATGTGATAGCAACTTGATTTAAAGAACATAGAATATGTTAAAAGTATAATGAGATATTAAAATAGATACTTAACATGTATACAACATAATTGCATGTTGATTGAATTATGAAATACATAAGTAGCTTATTATTCATTAAGTGTTATTATGTGACCATAAGTGTGATATTTGACTAAGTATAGTCATAACCAAAGTTTAGACAAAAGAAGGAATTTATGATGATTAATTATATTATAATTAACTAGAGTTTTGAATGTAAATGTTATGTAGGATTTAAATCAAAGAACGAGTTTAATTAAAGTGTAATCTACGCACGAGGCAAGTTTCCTACCCCTACTTGTTATCATTGTTCAAGTTTATTATTTACCTTGAGTAAATTCTCATTACTATTATTCAAGTTCGAATTGTTATATTAAAGATTGATTATCCTTTCAAAGTATGAATTTGTTATACAATATTTGTTCTATTGTATACTTCTTGAGATTATTATTCAATTTGAATATCATTATTGTTGAAACTTGTTAGACTAGTGAGCCTTATTGATTCGACTAGTCCATAGTTGATGAACGTTCAAAATTTCAGAACCCTTATTGAATTATCCAAACCAAACTCCCTTTGGTGCGGACTCGAATGTCAAACTGAGATGAACAACCCTGCAAAGGAATTACTTATGCGTTAGCGTTAAGATATTGTGCACAGTATGGTACTAAGGGCTGATCCCCCTAAGTACGAGTAGAAATGTCCATAGTCTTATGACTGTTAAAGGTTTCAAGTATAACCCTTGATAACCTAGGACATAGTTGAAGGTCTTATGACCCTCAAAAATCTTTTGATTCTTGTTATTCATTCTTGATTCAAAAGTTGAGCTTTTATTTCAGAAGTTATTATTTCTCTCGCATGTTATTATTCATTTTTATATTGTTATACTTTTTTGGCAATCGTCGTGCTCACTCTTGTGTAATAATAACATTGCGCTTAAGAACGAAAGAGCGAGCATTTAACCTTCCACTAGTAAAGGCACCAGGCAAGCTTAACAAGTAATGAAGACCGATTATTTATGTGATGTAATTAGAATTGATGTTACTTAAGACTTCTTGTTTATATTTCCGCACAGATGTTTAAGGTTAGTTTAACCTGGGATTGTATTATTCTTCGGATGTTGTAACCCTTAAGGGGAAGATTTTATTTCTATCTATTGCATGGTTTGAATTTATTATGGGTAGATATATAGATAATATTTGCACAATGAACACCAAATCCCATGGAATTAAAGTACCCGGATTTGGGGGTGTCACAAATACTGCCATAAAACAAGGGTAAATTAAAGAAATCAACATATCATATAATATCCTTATATACTGACCAACCAACAAATAAGCTTAGGTAGGACACACTAGCGAAGGATTTACTCGTCTCTCCCCTCCTAGTTTTATTCCCCAATCTCTGCCAGAGATCATATCCCTAAGCTCTGATACCAACTGTGACGCCCCCAAAATAGGTATACAACACCCATTCTGAGTCACCAAATACATGGTACAGAAACAACTACAACTTTATTAATACAACTGTCGAGCAAAATACGACAACACTTAAATTGTGAGTTTAAATACATATATTGTCATCTAGACAATATCCACACTCAAATAAGTCCTCATTACAATTATTGATACACTATTTTACAAAATAGTGAGGACTACTAAAACAACTTCTAGAACCATCATTCCACACCCCGACTAGTACTCGCTACATTCTCGTCTCCTGAGAAGAAAAATGGAACAAAAAGAAAAAGGGTGAGCTCAACTAGCTCAGTAAAGAACATTATGACTAAGATAACATAGAACAAATTATCGTTAGTCCTCAACAGGGAAAAATCTAATAGAATACAATAGACAACAAGTTTTAAATCAATATTCGCAGCGAAAATAATAATTCATTAGAAGAGTTAAGTAAAGAATGAAATCTACTATCTTCTATATATGAATTTAAAAGTTCATCATCGATATTTTATCCCTGTAACATCAATCAATATATATCTGGAATCAAATATTCATCTTTGCACTACAAGCCAAAGATATTCATCGACCGTCATGTTCATCTAAACACTGCTCATCTTTGCACTACGGCCAAAGATATTCATCGAAATCATTCATCTTTGCTACTACAGCCAAAGATATTCAAGAATATCATCATTTAGGACCGAGGATGATGAAAAATATTTTAAAGGAAACGAATCAAGTGAAACAAAATAACAAATATTAAGGATTCAGATTTCGGTTTATCCATGTCCAAAAATACCTCATAAGTAATCATAGTGAGTAAAATTCAAGAATGATCAAAACATGGATACAATCAAAGCTAGTATCCATAATAGATATTTTGGAGGAAAACAAAATTTAATTTTTCTCGTGAATAAGTGTCGATTCGTGAATAATGTCGTATACGTGAATACCGCCAGATACGTGAATAGTAACCCCGACAATTAAAAGACAAGAATTTCACAAGAAAAATCTTACCAATATTCCTAAGATAATGATATTGAAGAAATAATATCATTTTTTTAAAATAATATCCTTTACCTCGAAAAAGACAAAGATTTCCGACTTGAATACTCGGATATAGAGTCAAGGAACTTGCATCAGATAGCAAAACTCAAAGTATTAAAATACTCACAAGAATACGCTCGATAATATAGAGAGAGAAAGAGAGAGAAAACTTCAGTTTCTGGTGTGTTTTTCAATTCTAACTTAAGCACCCTATTTATAGGAAAATGCTTAGAACACCGAAGCAGAAAATTTAATAAAATATTAATATATATTTATTAAATTCTTACACACACATAATCTGATTCAAAACATCAGCCACCAAGAGTGACCCACCTCACCTAAATCAAAAAAAACGTTTTTCTTATTAAAAATATTTAAAACTTCAAAAATCAATTATTCTAGAATTTCAGAACTTCAATAATTCATAATAAATAGCCCTTTTGTCAGAAAAATTTGAACCTTATGTCTTTTCCATAGGAAATTCCATTATCTACAACTTTGCAAAAGAAAGGTTTTCCAAATTCCAAACAAAAATTGACCGATATTCACATACGGACGATTTTACAGGCTATAATCAAATTTTAGTCAATAAATGGGTCCACCAACATGAAAAACATGTTTTTAACATTTATTGCAACAAAAATACTCTTCCTCCTCATATACTCATATATCCCACATTCATTGTAAAAATATCACCTCTATTATATTTTTAAAATATAATAATATATTTAAATGAATTATTTTATCGAAAAAGATAAATTATCAATTTTCAACAATTGTCACATTAAAAAAATTTCTCCATCTATATCCACATAAAATGAATATTTTCCTTATCATATAAATCAATAATTAATTATTCACAAATAATATTACAGAATCACAAGATCGGGCAACCGTGTAGCTCCAGAAAGAGGGGCTTTCCAATAAGGATCTTTCCTTAATGACGCGCAATTAGGTGACCAAACCTCTCCTTAGACAGAACTTTCTAGACACTGCCAATAATGTTATCTAATAATATTATTGAGATAATATGAATTATTGCTTCGATAATGGAAAATATTGTGTAGTGACAATTATTGAAACAACAGTAATATAAAATATCAACGTAGCAATTATTGAATCAATAAAATAAAATATTGAACAGTAATTAGTGTAACAATTATTGAGTAGTGCCTTCTTACGTAAGAATCAATAATTGGTGCAATACCGTGCAATCTTCTTGTGCAACAACGCATATTATCGTGTTTTTAACCACCGGGTATTCCAACAAGATAATTCAGTAATAACTACGCCGCTATTTATAAACAACTTATACATGTCATTTTCTTCATCCAATCGCTTTACATTATGGGGCCCACAAAAGATCGCTACCGTCAGTATTTAATATTCTCCCTACAGTGAAGAATATTCCACGACCAAACGAATATTCTACTATAAAAATGAATATTTTATAACCACTTGCTTATTTGAAATATTTGCGCATTTTACCCATAACTAACCACATTAATCAATTCAACCCTTACTATTTCAAAATAATAAATAGAGAAATTCAATTTCATTTATAATAAGTTGGGGTCTTACATTACTCACATAGTTCATATTCTAGAAATTTCCTTTTCTTTATGACTATGTGTGCCTAAGTGAAAACCATACCTAATTAAATAAACGATGCTCATGTCAATATGTCTATAGGCATAATGAATCATAATACACATTCTTGCATAGCCATAACATACTTTACTCATTGCTTGATGACATTAGCTTTCTCATTCTAACTTTCTTTGAATTTAACACTACGTCAACTTAGCATATACAAGGCATCTTAACATGTAACTCTCATGCATTTACAACATATAATAAGGTCATATATGCATGATCAAATGGTTAGAACTTATTAGATAAAAGTCTTCGCCAAGTTCTCTTTGAAAAGTCTTAAGTTTCTTATCTTTGAAATAGTCTAATCTTTCAATCATGTATGCTAGTCTGTTCAATCACTTTAGTCTTGCATTTCATGTCAATATAAACCATATTATCATGTTCATAAAGTCAAAATGCTCACATGATGTGTTCGTGACAAATTTCACTTTTGAAATCACAACTCTCATTTCAAGACCACAAGTATTGTGTCCATTGTAGGCACTAAAATGGTTATACTTGTTCATACTACATGCTTATGCTTATGTGTGAGTGTTAAACAATTTTCATGCTTTCTCTAACCATATACTAACAAGTTAGCAAATCAGAAACTAAACAGAAAAATATCGAAATCAAGTGAAGGCCTCAAGAATCGCTACCGCACTTAATATAAATAGGGCGCAGCTAAGCCCACGCCTCGCATCGAGGAGATAAAGAATTTGCTCGTTCTACGAGCCTTAACCAACTTGGTTTCATTAGCTTCAAACATGTTCTAAACCATCATTTGAGAGTTCAAACATGTAAGTAACCTTCCTAAACACATTATAACATGCTAATTCACTTTGACTAACAAAGAATTTCAAGTAATTCTCAAGAATTTGACAAAACCAACTAAGAATATATGTTAAGATTTTATACCTCTTGAAGCTTAAAGAACTTAATTTCCCTCTTCTGAGCTTGCTAACTTCTTCTTTAGACAATTCACTCACAAACTCAAATTCTCAGTGTTGCAACAGACAAAACAAAGCAACGTAAATACTGAAAATGAAGCTACCATTTATAGAAGAACTTTGGACTAGGGATTTGCTTTGTATAGAAGGTTGCGACTGAAATGTATAAGGAAAATACTTTGGTTCATAAGGGGTTGTTCAACCACCCACCATCAGCTACATTCCAAGCCAATAATCACAGACCTGGAAGGTACGTATATAAGGTGTAGGTTATTGTTCATGTACCATTTTGACACACATTTTGGGACAAACTCAGCAACAAGTTATTTAGGGCTTGGTTTAGATACTATAATTCCCAAAATGTAATATAAATGTGTTACTACTACTACACAAAGGAAATTTGGGATTTATTTATGTACTCATATTATATAACCCATGTACATTAAATACACGCAATAAAATAACTCAGTCAAGTATTATTGCCCGGGTAGTTTCATAATTATCTCTACTACTCACATAGGCATATTATAACATTATTTAATATTATATATCAAGTGTACACGTATAACTTCTTTTCTAATTTCTGGAATACACGGATATTTAATTATCTATGTTTAACAATCACTTATACTTCATATCATTAGAATATATTCTTATTATATGATTCTATGCATGTCACACATTTCTCTAATGTTCTAATTTATTTTCTATAGGAGAACTTAACTTTCTAAGTTTGGGCACTAATAAGCAATTGCAATTGCCATTTTATATTCTTTGACGACCAGTAGCAATTTCTTTAGGCCCTCGGCAAAATCTCTAAAATAGGTTAGCTTCAAGCCAGTTCCAATTCCTATCACCACATTAGTTTCATATGGGATAAATTAACTTCTTCAATGGTGATATACTCATATTGACATAAATTAATACGTTCAAATCTTGCTACTATATTCAAATAAATTGAATACTTAATTATTAAGAACCCTATCAATTCTTGATATCAAACTCTTAGGGTTAGTCCACTAATTTAAATAACTATTAGTGACTTCCTTTAATCATTTCATAAATTCACATAACCACGTAAGGTTTTAATAAACTCACAAAACTATCTCATTAACATTAAATCACATATTTAATTAATAAGGAGTTTCAAATTCGTGGACGTTAGATCCCTCCCCCCTACAAAAAATTTGTCCTCGGAATTGTAAAAATGGATAATTCGCTCTCATTTTCTCTTCTAGCTCCCATGTAACTTCTTCTACTGCGTGATTCCTCCAAAGAATCTTAACGGAATGGATAATCTTATTCCTTAGCTTCTGCTCCTTCCTATCTAGTATCTGGATAGGAACTTCTTCGTACGATAAGTCTTTCTCGACTTGGATTGGTTCATAGGAGATAACGTGCTTGTATTCTGGTTTATACGGCCGCAATACTGACACATGAAACATGTTGTGAATGTACTCAAGTTCAGGAGGTAACGCTACCTCGTACGGCACTTCACCGACTCGCCTCAGAATCTCAAACGGTCCTATGAACCTGGGGCTCAACTTACCCTTCTTCCCAAAATGAATCTTCCATTTCTAGGGAGATACTTTCAGAAATGCATAGCTTACTAATTCAAAATCTCTCTTCTTGCGATGTAAATCCGCATACTTCTTCTGGCGATCTTGAGCTGCTACTAGTCGGGCTCTTATCACCTTGATGATTTCTACCGTCTGTTTTACCAATTTTGGTCCCAACAGTCGAAGTTCTCCAACTTCATCCCAACATAAGGGTGTTCTACATTTCCTCCCATACAGTGCTTCGTACGGCGACATTCCAATACTAGCATGATAACTATTATTATACGCGAACTCTACTAATGGATGGTGATCCTCCCAACTACCCTTGAAGTCCATCACACAAGCTCGGAGCATGTCTTCAAGTGTTTGAATTGTCCTCTCCCTTTGCCCATCGATTTGCGGATGATACGCGGTACTCATTCGCAGTTGTGTCCCCATTCTTTCTTGAAGACTCTTCCAAAAGTTTGATATGAATCACGGATCTTTATCTGATAGAATAGATACCGGCACCCCATGTCTCGAGATAATTTTCTTGACATATAATTTGGCTAACTGGTCCAAACTATACTTAATCTTAATCGGCAAAAAGTGAGCTGACTTAGTAAGACGATCTACAATCACCCATATGGCGTCGTGCCCTTTTCTGCGTTGCCGGAAGTCCCACCACAAAGTCCATTGTGATGTGCTCCCATTTCAATTATGGAATCTCTAATAGTTATAATAACCCGCTTGGTCGTTGGTTCTCTGCCTTGACCCTCTAACAAGTTAGACATCTACTTACGCATTCTGCAACCTCTCTCTTCATGTTTGGCCACCAGAAGTGGTGACGCAAATCTTGGTACATCTTCGTGCTTCCTAGGTGTATCGATTATCTCGTACTGTGCGCTTCTTGCAAAATCTCTTCTCTCAGTTCTGGTACTAACGGTACCCAAATTCATCCTTCAAATCCTAGTAATCCAGTGCTATCAATCTTGAATTTCAATTAATCACCTTCAGTCAATCGTTTCTTGATGTTATTGCAATCTTCGTCCTTTTCTTGTGCCTCTTTAACCTTATCCAATAAAGTCGGATTCGCTGACACTGTAAATAATTGCTCGTCGGTCTCCATCGGATACCTAATTTCCAAGTTTAGTCGCTCAAAATCTTTCACCAATTCTTCTTGAATGGTCAACTTCAATAACTTCTCTCTGCCTTTTCTGCTCAAGGCATCTGCCACTACATTTGCTTTGCCTGGATAGTACAGAATCTCACAATCATAATCTTTGATTAATTCTAACCATCGGCGCTGCCTCATGTTTAACTCTCTCTGCGTAAAGATATACTTCAGACTTTTGTGATCCGTATATATCACACTTCTCACCATACAAATAATGCCTCCAGATCTTCAAGTCAAAAACTTCTGCTGCTAACTCCAGATCATGAGTCGGATATCCCTTCTCATAATCTTTCAACTGACGTGAAGCGTACACAATGACCCTACCGTGTTGCATCAGTACACAGCTAAGACCCTTGTGTGATGTATCACTATACACTATAAACCCTCCCGTGTTGTCTGGTAAAGCCAAAACAGGTGCTTGACCAAGCCTCTTCTTCAATCCTAGGAAACTTTCTTCACACTTCTCCGTCCAAACGAACTTAACTGTTTTTCTGGTAAGATTGGTCAATGGTTGTAAGACCCCAAATTATTAATAAATGAAATTTAATTTCCTCTATTTATCATTTTGAAATAGTAAGGGTTGATTTGATTAATGTGGTTTGTTATGGGTAAAATGCGCAAATATTTTAAATAAGCAAGTGGTTATAAAATATTCATTTTTATCAGAGAATATTCGTTTGGTTGTGGAATATTCTTACTGTCGGGGAATATTCGTACGACGGCGTAGCCTTGTGTGTGCCCCATAACGGAAAGCGATTGGATGAAGAAAATGACAAGTATAAGTTATTTATAAATAATGGCGTAGTTGTTACCGTTAATACTGTTGGAATACCCGGTGGTTAAAACACAGTAATACACATTGTTCCACAGTAGCACACGGTATTGCACCAATTATTGATTCTTACGTAAGAAGGCACTACTCAATAATTGTTACAGTAATTAATGTTCAGTATTTTATTTTATTGATTCAATAATTGCTACGTTGATATTTTATATTACTGTTGTTTCAATAATTGTCAGTACACAGTATTTTCCATTATCGGAGCAATAATTCATATTATCTGAATAATATTATTAGATAACATTATTGGAAATGTCTAGAAAGTTCTGTCTAAGGTGAGGTTTGGTCACCTAATTGCGCGCCAGTAAAGAGAAATCCTTATTGGAAATCCCCCTCTTTCTTGGGAACTGCCTGGTTGTCAGTATTGTGATTCTATAATATTATTTGTGAAGAATTAATTATTGATTTATATGATGAGGAAAAAATTCATTTTATGTGGATATAGATGGAGAAAATTTTTAAAGTGACAATTGTTGAAAATCGATATTTTATCTTTTCTGATAAAATAATATTTTATTATATTATAATAATATAATAATGATGATATTTTTACAATGAATGTGGAATATATGAGTATATGAGGAGGAAGAGTATTTTTGTTGCAAAAGTTGTTTAAAACATGTTAAACATGTCTGTGGGCCCATTTCTTGACTGAAATTTGATTATAGCATGTAGAATCGCCCGTTTGTGAATTTCGGTCAATTTC
Organism: Panax quinquefolius; assembly: GCA_020205615.1. Lineage (NCBI taxonomy): Eukaryota > Viridiplantae > Streptophyta > Magnoliopsida > Apiales > Araliaceae > Panax > Panax quinquefolius. Next base: position 63,492,672 of record CM035169.1, read on the forward strand.
CGTTTGGAATTTGGAAAAACTTTCTTCTCCAAAGTTGTAGATAATGGAATTTCCTATGGAAAAGACATGAGGTTCGAATTTTTCTGATAAAGGGGCTATTTATTGTGAATTATTGAAGTTTTGGATTAATTGATTTTAATTTTTTGGAGATTTTAAATGATTTATATGAGAAAAACGTTTTTTGAGAGGTGGGCTACATGTGTGGCTGATGTTGGACTCAATTGGTATGCGTAGGGAGATTTAGAAAAATAATATTAATATTATATTAAAATTTCTGCTTTGGTGTCCTAAGCATTTTCCTATAAATAGGGTGCTTAGGTTAGAATTGAAAATCAAATCAGAAACTGAAGTTTTCTCTCTCTTTCTCTCTCGATATAGTGAGCGTATTCTTGTGAGTATTTTAATACTTTGAGTGTTGTTATACGGTGCAAGTTCAAGTCATAGCCTATATCTGGAGTTTCAACTAAAAGTACTGTCTTTACGAGGTAAGGGATGTTATTTTCTTCTTAAATGATATTATTTTCTTCAATATCATTATGCCGAAATATTAGTCTGAACTTTTTATCAAATTTGGAACTTTTTGTGTCGGGGTTACTATTCACGTATATGACACTATTCACGTATACGACACTATTCACGAATAAGACACTATTCATCGAAAAAAATAAAATTTTCTTCTTTTTGTCCAAAATATCTATTATGGATACTAGCTTTGATTGTATCCATGTTTTGATCATTCTTGAATTTACTCCACTATGATTATTTATGAGGTATTTTGGACATGGAATAGTCAAATACTTAATCCTTAATATTTATTCTTTTGTTTCAATCGGATTCGCTTTCTTTAAAATATTTTTATCATCCTCACCCTAAATGATGATATTATTGAATATCTTTAGCTTTGTAGTAAAAGATGAATGATTTCTGATGAATATCTTTGGCCCGTAGTGCAAAGGTGAACAGGTGTTTAGATGAACATGACCAACTGATGAATATCTTTGGCCTGTAGTGCAAAGATGAATATTTGATTCCAGATATATGTTGATTGATGTTATAGGGATAAAATATCGACGATGAACTTTTAAATTCATATATAGAAGATAGTAGTTTGCATTCTCTACTTAACTATTCTAATGAATTATTATTTTCGCTGCGAAGATTGATTTAAAACTGGTTATCTATTGTATTCTATTAGATTTTTCCCTGTTGAAGACTAACGATAATTTGTTCTATGTTTTATTTTTTTCTTCTCAAGAGGCGAGAATGTAGCGAGTACTAGTCGGGGTATGGAATGAAGGTTCTAGAAAGTCGTTTTAGTAGTCCTCACCATTTTTGTAAAATAATGTATCAATAATTATAATGAGGACTTATTTTAGTGTGGATATTATCTAGATGACTATTTGTATTTAAACTCACAGTTTTTATGTTGTATTAATAAAGTTGTAGTTGTTTCTGTACCATGTATTTTGACGACTCAGAATGGGTGTTGTATACCTATTTTGGGGGCGTCACATTAATATCGAGCTTAGGATATGATCTCTGGCGGAGATCGGGGAATAGAACTAGGAGGGGAAAGACGAGTAAATCCTTCGCTAGTGTGTCCTACGTAAGCTTATTTGTTGGTCGGTCATAATATAGGGATATTATATGATATGTTAATTTGTTAAATTAACCCTTGGTTTATGGCAGTATTTGAGAATATCGACTGAGAATGTTAACAGTGGAATAAATGAGACCGTGGAGACACCTTTGCTCACCAACGAGGAGAACGTGCAACAGGCTGGCAATGTTCCTCCATGAACAACACCACCGAAAGCGATGATGAACGATGGATGTTTAGAAGATTTTGCAGCTTCATGCAAAATCAAACGAGGGAGACTCGTGTTCAAAATACAGGAGGAAATGATAGCAATTCACGGTTTGTCACAACCAAGCAGTTCAAAGAGTTGGGACCACCAGAATTTATTGGAAAGCCGGATCCGATCAAGGCAGAGACGTGGGTTAAACAAATTACCAAGATATTCGATGTCTTGGGATGCACGGAGGAACAAAAGGTTCCATTCGCCACCTTTATGTTCCGTGGCGAGGCGTATCACCGTGGGAGTCTCGTGAAGCGCACTCCATCCAAACCACACTCAAAGATGTCTTGGGAGACATTTCAGAAACTGTTCAATGACAAGTACTTTCCTGAAAGTATTCGTCATATGAAGGAAGTAGAGTTTATTAGACTGGAGCAGAATAACATGACGGTGTCCAAGTACGAGGCGAAGTTTGCAGAGTTGTCCAGGTTTGCACCTCATTTGGTGGAGAATGAGGAACGTATGACGCGGATGTTTATGAGAGGTTTGAAACCCGACATACGTCAATATCTCATTTCTCATAAATTTTCTCTCTATTCAAATGTTGTCAACAGGGCTCAATTATTAGAGCGAGATAATGAGTACGGTCAACCGAGGGAGTACAACCAGGATCATACTCCGGTGATGTGGATCGTAACAACGATAACCAAATGGAGAAAGAAAAATACGGACAAGAGCGGCAACCACTCTAGTGGTAATCGTGGCCATGAAAATAGAAGAAGCGAGTTGGGGGGAGATTTTAAAAAGAGGAGATTTAACAATGACACTGTGAAGACGTCAGCACCAGCAGCAACTGGTTTTAAAGGAGGAGAACGACCACCGGTCGTATGCACTAAATGTGGAAAAGAAGGACATATCAGCCCAAACTGTCCACAACAGTTAAAAGTATGCTATAATTGTGGAAAGGAAGGACATATCGCCGAGATTGTCATCAGAAGCGAAACCAAGTCCAATGGGGATGGTGTCTCAAAAGGTCATCCCCGTAAAAAGTCAAAGTCAACAGCCTTCGGAAGAGCGTTTGTCGTGGTAGTCAACATCGAGAAACCCAAACGAGGTGATCACGGTAAGCTAATCATAAATTCATGCAAAATTTATACCTTACTAGATACCGGTGCTACCAATTCATTTATTTCTCCTACTTGTGCTCAACGTTTAAACTTGACTCGAGAAATTAGACTTTGATTTATCTCATGGAGACTCAGTTAGGAGAAACTTTCATCACATCCACCGCTTATAAATCTTGTTTGATCCAAGTTGGCACCATCACATTACCTATTGACCTTATCTCTTTAAAGATACTTTCTTTTGATGTGATTTTAGGGATTGATTGGTTAACTACTCATCATGCCAAAATTGATTGTTTTTGTAAGGTTGTTAGTTTTCATATTCCTAACCAACCTGTTGTGCGAATTCAAGCAACTAAGCCATTAAAATAAATCACTGTTATATCAAGCCAAAAAGCCAATCGTTTATTAAAAAACGGATGTCAAGCTTTCTTAGCCCATGTTATGGATTTGAATAAAGACACATCATATTTGAATAATATTCCTGTTGTTATTGACTTTCCTGACGCATATCCTGAAGAACTTCCCGGTCTACCCCCGGAACATGAAGTTGAATTCTTTATTGATCTTGAACCTGGTATAAAGCCCATTTCTAAAACCCCATATCGAATGGCTCTTATTGAACTTCAGGAGTTAAAGGTCCAACTACAGGAGTTGTTGGACATCGGTTTCATTCGTCCTAGTACATCTCCTTGGGGTGCTCATGTCTTATTTATAAAGAAGAAAGACGGGAGTATGCGACTTTGTATCGATTACCGGGAAATAAACCATGTCACTATCAAGAATAGGTATCTGCTACCTCGTATTGATGACCTGTTTGATCAGTTACAAGGAGCATAATTCTTTTCAAAGATCAATCTTCGTTCTGGATATCATCAGCTGAAGGTTAAAACTGAGGATATTTCGAAGACTGCCTTCAGAACACGGTACGGGCATTATGAATTCCTAGTCATGTCTTTTGGATTGACTAATGCTCCTGCGGCTTTCATGGATATGATGAACCGAGTATTCAAGGATTATTTGGATCACCATCATTGTTGTCTTTATTGATGACATCCTCATATATTCCAAAAGTCATGAAGATCATGAGCACCATTTGAAAATTTGGTACTCCAAAGGTCATGTGAAAACAAGCTATATGCTAAGTTGAAGAAATGCGAGTTCTGGCTTGAGGAAGTAGCATTCCCAGGGCACATGGTGTCTAAACATGGAGTATCTATTGACCCGACAAAGATTGAAGCAATACAAAGTTGGGAGCAACCAAAGATGGTGACCGAAGTACGTAGCTTTCTAGGCTTAGCTGGTTATTATCGAAGATTCGTGGAAGGGTTTTCTCAAATCGCTACCCCGTTAACTCAGCTGACTCGGAAAGATATCAAATTCGTAAGGAGCGAGGAATGCGAGAAGAGTTTCCAAGAGCTTAAGAGGAGACTCATTTCAAGCACTTGTTTCACCATACCATCCGGTTCTTGATGGATTTGTTATCTACAAATGATGCTTGAGCAAAGGGCTAGGATGTGTTCTCATGCAACGTGGGAAAGTTATAGCCTATGCCTCACGAAAACTTAAAGAATATGAGAGGAATTATCATACTCATGATCTAGAGTTGGCAGCAGTCGTTTTCGCGCTAAAGATCTGGAGGCACTATCTATATGGGGAGAAAGTGGAGATATATTCAGACCATAAAAGCCTCAAATATTTCTTCACTAAAAAAGAACTCAACATGCGGCAACGACGTTGGCTCGAGCTGTTGAAAGATTACGACCACACTATTCAATACCATCATAGAAAAGCAAATGTGGTAGCTGACGCGTTGAGTAGAAGATCATATGTAGGAACGAGTGTGATGATGTCAAGTATACGCATGTTCCAAACCATCATTTGACAGTTCAAACATGTAAGTAAACTTCTTAAACACATTATAGCATGCTAATTCACTTTGACTAACAAAGAATTTCAAGTAATTCTCAAGAATTTGACAAACCCAACTAAGAATACAAGTTAAGATTTTATACCTCTTGAAGCTTAAAGAACTTAGTTTCCCTCTTCTAAGCTTGCTAACTTCTTCTTTAGACAATACACTCACAAACTCAAATTCTCAGTGTTGCAACAGACAAAACAAAGTAACATAAAAACTTAAATGAAGCTACCATTTATAGAAAACTTTGGACTGGGGATTTGCTTTGTATGGAAGGTTGAGACTGAAATGTATAAGGAGAATACATTGGTTCATAAGGGGTTGCTCAACCACCAACCATCAGCTACCTTCCTAGCCAATAATCACAGACTTGGAAGTTACGTATATAAGGTGTAGGTTACTGTTCATGTACCATTTTGACACACATTTTGGGAAAAACTCAACAACAAGTTATTTAGGGCTTGGTTTGGATACTATAATTCCCAAAATGTAATATAAATGTGTTACTACTACTACACAAAGGAAATTTGGGATTTATTTATGTACTCACATTATACACACAATAAAATAACGCAGTCAAGTATTATTGTGACGCCCCCAAAATAGGTTTACATCACCCATCTTGAGTCGTCAGATACAAGGTACTGAATACAAATACAACTTAATTATACAACAGGCGTGTAAAATACGACAAAACATAGGCTGTGAGTTTTAATACAAATATTGTCATCTAGAAAATATCCACACCCAATGGAGTCCTCATTACATTTATTATCACACTATTTCACAGAATAGTGAGGACTACTTGTAACGACCCCAAAATTCATACCATTTAAATCTCAACTTCGGTTGTTAACCATACATTAAATCTCTAATTTTACATCATTATTCGATATTAAAAACATTAAAATTGCGGAATATTTAAAACGTTTATACATTTCCTTCTTTCTTGCCCTGAATCGCAACCTTTACATTACATCTCTTTGATTCAATCTTATATCATGAATCGTTACAAAAAAATGACTATATAAAGTCTTACATCATAACTACATATCTATATACATTGGATAGCTCAACTTACAATTCAACAACATGTTACGTTAAAAATATGAAATACATTTCTCATAAAACATAAGTAATCTTCGTGAATATAGATCTCTATAACTCACTTAGCACATATCTTTACCTTAAAATCTTGACCTGCAAAAGTGATTATTTGCAAGAGTGAGCTTGACAGCCCAGCAAAGTCTAACAGTTTTCATGCATCACATAGCACATAATAACATGCTCGATATACATCTCATTAAAGTAACATGGCATACATGCTTTTAATTCACATAACAAATATAAAGATTGAGTTCCTTACTCAATACTCCTTATTTAACCAAAATAATGCAGTCATAAATTGACTTTAACATTTCATGATTTCAACATGTATAACATATCATACAATTTAAAACAGTTCATCAAGTCCACATAACACATAGGAACCGAAAGACTTGCCTTGATCGTTGTTTACCAATAATAGCTTAACAACTTACAGTTATCTGCACTTCACGTGCCCTACACAAATATATAATCATACACATCAACTATTAGTTACATAACAACACATAGCAATTGTAATGTAAACTCTACTCCACATCTCATAATATTTCCTATTAATTAGCAAACAATGTTCAATTAGATTGTGCTAACTTTTCGACTTATGACTCACTATATTTCTTCTTAGTCAAACTCGAAGTTCATTCAAGTGCTTAAGTCTTGCTAGGACTACTTATTGGTTTTATATTAAACCCATTTCATATCCTATAATATTCATTTCAATTCAATTGAAACACTTTTTAAGTTTGTTAACACTTGGCACGGCGTTTCGACGTTCATTCGTCACACGCCCGATTTACCTCTTTTGTGTATGCTTACTATGCTTCAATAACTTATCTAATACATCATTTATTAATGTTAAGCATCATTATATTTTCTAACATTCATATTTTATAACTTAGGACATCATCTTTTATGGTCAGGAGCACTACACATGCATATGTGAATGCCCGACGCCCTCTGATTGCCCCCAAAAACATAATAGTCCAAAAGATGAGCATTTTTACTACTGTTACAGACCTCAAATTGAAAACCTTAAAGAACGAAAGTTGTAGTTCTACTCGTCCTCATTCCAGATCATCTTTAATCACCACAATCGGAGTTCATATGAGAACGGTATGGCCATTTTACTACAGGAGGCCAAAACTGTCTAACTCAGACTTTTTGTTCCGTGGCCATGCCATGAGAACTAAGTCATACAAAGTTGGCCAAGAAGGCGAGATTTATACTTGGGCGTGAATTTCGATCTTTGAAGCAACAAACTTCCGGCGTTAGGCGCGAATTTTGGCGTTGGGGCTCCATTTTTGGCGCTAGGGCACCGAAACTTGCAGAACCCAACCACGAAGAACAGAATAACTAAATTCTGGACTAATTACTACTGCTAACATCTAAATTAAGATGTAAAACTTATAAGGATTACTTATAAACATTTACTTATCATACATATACCAATTTAGCACAACTTAACAACAATTTTAGAAAACTTAAATTCTTGAAAGCACTGTTTTTAAAAAACAAAACTCCATTATCGATGTTTGTTTACACAATGAACATGGTAACCAAAATTAATAACTAATTTGATTCCTTGAGACTACGATTATCTGAATTTCATAACAAATCAATATACTCAACGGTCAATTTCATAATTATCATACAATCACATACTAATTTTGTTATCATACAAAATATATGTTCATGTTCATCCTCATATGTCCAATGTAAACCAATTTCTTTTCTCTTTGAACTTATTTTAGCATACAACATCTATATACATATATATATATGCTAGTTATAATCATTTCAATTACAGATACATGTAATATCATAACCAATTATAAAACATAGTTTACAGACAATCTTTATAAAAACCTTGTACATAGTGAATGAACTTGAAGAACACAGAGACGTAAAAACATATATATATTAAGGTTTTAAAACATACCTTTTGTTGTTAAGAAATTCTTGTTAACCCTTAGAAAAGCTTGAAGAATTCCGAGACTTGTCTTTCTCTTACTTCTCTCTCTGAGACTCTCTCTCAAAATCTATGAAACTTTCTTTGAGCAGAAAACACTTTTCTTAGACTCAACGTAATCCCAAAAACTCAACTGATAGCCAAAGCCAAACTGATAAGCTATAATAATATGCACACTTAATATATCAGTTACCAAATAAACGTATAGGCTATTAAGAATTTTATTTATTTTATTAATAATTTAAAATTCAAAAGAAATCCAAAAGCCATAGGGCTTTGTTTGGCAAAATGCTTTAAAAATTACATGATTAATATACTTAAACCTTGTCTGGCAAAAACTAAATTAAAATTACTTTAATTTATTTTAATAACTCTTATAATATAGTTATTTGTCATACTTTATTTAATAACAATTTATTAAATAATTCACTTAGTCACATAACCCAATCTACATATTAATTATTTAACAACTAAATAATTAACTAAATCAAATAAATCTAATTGAACAATTATTTATCCAATAATAAACACATCCAATAAATATTTATAATTTACATTTAAAAAATCTGGAATGTTACACTACTAATGCACCATCTAGGACCATCACTCTATTCCCCGACTAGTCCCAGCTACGTTCTCATTTCCTGAAGAGAACAGTGAAAGAAAGGGTGAGCTCAACTAGCCTAGTAAGAAATATTATGACTAAGATAATGCATAATAAATTATCATTAGCATTCAATAATGTTTAACTGATAGAATATAATAGACAACAAGTTTAACTACAGTGGATCAAGCAATCCATTAGAAGAGTCAAGTAAGGTATAAAATCTACTATCTTCTATGATTTAAAAAGTTTTTCATCAACTTTATCGCTGAGACTCAGCTTAATAAATAAAATCGAATCATCCCTGCTCCACGGCCAAGGATATTCATGTAATCATCAATGGTCATGACTATACCGAATAATCCCTGGTCATAATCATACCAACAACTGTCCACCAATGAACTACAGGCCAATAAGGACTTTTACCACATCATTCGTCACATTATGGTCATGATTATACAGAATAATCCCTGGTCATAATCATACCAAGTCCATCTATGCACTACAGGCCAAAGATGACTTTCAACATAATATAAACATAAGGATGATGACAATGATATAAGAATTCAATAAAACAAGTTCAAGAATTAATTTATCCAGGAACTATTAACGTCCAAATTGTTAACATGATACTTCTGTGTGGAGTAAAATTCAAGAATGCTCAGAAAAATATTTTCATTAAAAGATACTGGATGAAGCGCAAATATCAAGGATATTTCACTAATTTCATGGAGTATAGAAGTCAAAACTTTAACGTACTGCAATGGATTTTCACCCGTCATGCGGTAATCCACATAGACGACTCATTTCCACAATTTAATAAGAAATGAATATGAAGGGTCATTCACCATGCATGTGGCAATCCACATAGACAGGTTATTCCAACAGAATAATAAAGAATGGAATAACATAAGGATTCACTATGCGTACGATAGATTTCACAGACAGGTTATTCCCAACAAAATAATAAATAATGGAACCAGGTCCGACGTAAAAGCACAAACAGGATATTCTGACAAAATAATAAATAATGGAACTAGGTCTGGCGTAAACGCACAAACAGGATATTCCGACAGAATAATAAAGAACGGAAAATTAAAAAAATTTCACCATGTATGCAGTACTTTGCATAGACAGGTTATTCCAACATAATAATAAATAATGGAATAACAGAAGAATTTCACCAAGTATAAGGTATCCCGCGTATACAGGTTATTACAACAGAATAATAACGAATGGAATAACAGAAGTTCTCTTCATGAATAAGAAAGAAAGAATACCCCTTACGAGTACAACAAATAATATTTCCTACCTTAGAAAAAACTGAATACTGAAGTAGTGAAGTAGCATAATACTTTTCTTCTTTCTCTCTATAGTTTCTCTCTCTAGAGTTTCAGTGAATTCGTAAGGAATAATGAAGGAATGAGCTTCTATTTATAGGAGAATGGACTGAATAATAACTAATTCATAAATGGTCCAGATTGATTTACTTTTAAACGGACGGTCCATATTGGTTTACTATTAAAACTTAAAGCAACGGTCCATACTGATTTACTATTAAAACTTTAAACCAGCGATCCATATTGATTTTACTATTATACTTTCCACCAGCGGTCTATATTAATTTACTATTATATCTTCAACCAACGGTCTGAAAAATTAGCACATCTCCTCATGGAATAAAATCGTATCCAAAAATGATTTGGACCGAAAAGAAATAAATCTTACGGGTGAATAGTACCCTGTGAATAGTAACTCGTGAATAGTAACTCATAAACAGTAACTCGTGAATAGTAATTTATGAATAGTAACTCGTGAATAGTAACTCGTGAATAGTACTCCGACATAAAAAGTGTCCCGAATACTCGATTGAACAATATAACCTCCAGACATCAATTATTCTAACACAAATAAGTCCAACACAATGGAACTATAAAATTCATCTTTAATCAACACGAACTTGTTCATCACTAATATTATAATTCACAATATTTAACAACCAGGTCATTCCTAGGAAAGAAGGGGCTTTTCGATAAGGATTTCTCCTTATTGGCGCGCAATTAGGTGACCAAACCTCTCCTTGACAGAACTTCTAGACATTGTCAATATTGTAAATAATAATATGAATAACTTTGTCGGCTTAATTATTGATTTAATAATATAACATATTATGCATAGATGATCTTTGTAACAATAATTGAATCAATAATATAGAGAGATATGATGCGTGAAATTATCGTAGCAATAATTGAGTATAACTAAGTGACTTCTCACGTAAACATCAATAATCAATACTGCAGTATTTACTATGCAACGACGCCATTCATCGTACTTTTTACTATCGGTAGTTCAACAGTTTTAACGGTAACACCTCCGCCGTTATTTTTATAGAAACATAATTTTGTCATTTTCTAACTACGACAATACTTTCGTTGTGGGGTCCACCAATGATTGTGCCGTCGTACGAATATTTCCTGTTAAAATGAATATTCCCCGACCAATCGAATATTATATAACCACTTGCTTACTTTGCAAAATTTGTAAATATTACCCACAACTATAACATTATATCAAATCCACACCATAATATTCAAAAATATATTTCAAGAAAATTATTCTTTATTCATAAAATGGGGTCTTACAACCTTCCCTTCTTATGAAATTTCATCCTCGAAATTAGGGTACATACCTGGTATGTCGAAGAGATGAGGATACCTTGACTTCATCTCAGATTTTAACTCCCAAGCTATTTCCTCCACATCGTGATTTCTCCATAAAACTTTGACTTGAGGTATAACCTTGGAGCATAGAACATGATCCTTCTTATCCAAGATTTTAACAGGTGACTCTTCATACATTAAATCTTCCTCTATCTCGTCTGGATCTAACTTAATAATGTGGTTCGGGTCATTCACATATTTACGTAACATAAATATGTGAAAAACTTTATGAACACGAGACATACTTGGCGGTAAGGCGAGTCTATAGGCCACAGTTCCTACTCGCTCGAGAATTAAAAATGGGCCAATGAATCGAGGATTGAGCTTTCCTCTCTTTCCAAATCTCGTAACTCCTTTCCATGGAGCAACACGTAACAACACATGATCCCCAATATCGAATTCTACGTCCTTTCGATGAAGATCAACATAACTCTTTTGTCGATCTTGTGAAGTTTTTATACGTTGTCGGATCGTTTAAATCTTTTCTGTAGTCATATGTACCAACTCCGGTCCCAACAATGTTGCTTCACCCACCTCATCCCAGCATACTGGAGAACGACATTTTCTCCCATACAACGCCTCAAATGGAGCCATGCCAATACTTGGTTGATAACTATTATTGTAGGAAAACTCCACCAACGGTAAGAACTTGTCCCAACTTCCTTTGAAGTTAAGGACATAGAGTCTTAATAGATCTTCAAGGATTTGAATAGTCCTCTTCGACTGCCCGTCCGTCTGAGGATGATATGCCAAGCTAAATCATAAATTCGTGGCCATAGCTTTCTGCAAACTAACCCAAAATCGTGAAGTGAATCTTGGGTCTCGATCAGAAACTATGGATACTGGCATACCATGCAGTCTTACAATCTCATTTATGTACCTACGAGAAAGACGTTCAAGTGTATAAGTTTCTCGTATAGGTAAGAAGTGAACAAACTTGGTCAATCTATCAATAATTATCCAAATTGCATTTATGCCTTGAGAAACCTTAGGAAGACCAGTAACGAAATCCATGGTAATATGCTCCCACTTCCATTCTGGAATTTTAAGTGGTTGCAATGGACCTTTTGGTACTTGATGCTCCGCCTTGACTCGTTGACAAGTTAAACACCTTGAGATAACTCCGCTATCTCTCCCTTCATATTGCTCCACCAAAATGTATGTCGAAGATCATGATACATTTTGGTACTCCCAGGATGGATTGCAAACGGTGTGCTGTACGCCTCCATCATGATTTTATACTTTAAATCAGGGTCGTTAGGAATACAAAGTCTGGAGTTGACTCGAAGTATTCCTTCTTCATTGATTCTTGCTTTCGGAATAGCACTTTCTTGCACTTTCTTCCTCATACGTATCAGCTCCAAGTCTGTAGCTTGAGCAACTATAACTTTATCGATTAAAGTCGGTTCTACTCATATATTTGTCATCATCACATGGGTCCCTGGAGTCTTTAACTCTATCTCCATCCTTTGTAAGTCATACAAAATGGGCCTTTGTGTTGACAATATTGCACTCGTTCCCACATATGATCTTTTACTCAATGCGTCAGCTACTACGTTCGCTTTACCAGGATGGTATTGAATGGTATGATCATAATCTTTCAACAGTTCAAGCCAACGTCATTGCCACATGTTGAGTTCCTTTTGGGTGAAGAAATATTTGAGGCTTTTATGATCCATATAGATCTCCACCTTCTCTCCATACAGGTAATGCCTCCAAATCTTAAGTGCGAAGACAATAGCTGCCAACTCTAGATCATGAGTAGGATAATTCCTCTCATATTATTTGAGTTACCGAGAAGCATACGCTATGACTTTCCCATGTTGCATGAGAACACATCCTAACCCTTTGCCCGAAGCATCACTGTAGATGACAAATCCCTCTGAGCCAAATGGTATTGTCAGAACAGGTGCTGAAATGAGTCTTCCCTTGAGTTCTTGAAAACTCTTCTCACATTCCTCGCTCCAACCGAACTTTATATCTTTTCGAGTCAGCTGAGTTAATGGAGTAGGAATTAGAGAAAATCCTTCCACGAATCTTCGATAATAACCAGCTAAGCCGAGAAAGCTACGTACTTCGGTCACTGACTTTGGTTGCTCCTAGCTTTGAATTGCTTCAGTCTTCTTTGGGTCAATAGATATTCCATGATTTGATATCACATGCCCAAGGAATGCAACTTCCTCAAGCCAGAACTCATATTTCTTCAACTTGGCATAAAGCTTGTTTTCACGAAGCTTTTGGAGTATCAGCCTTAAGTGTTGCTCATGATCTTCGTGGCTTTTGGAATATATGAGAATGTCATCAATAAAGACAACCACAAAGTGATTCAAATATTCCTCGAATACTCGGTTCATCATATCCATGAAGGCAGCAGGAGCATTAGTCAATCCAAAAGACATGACAAAGAATTTATAATGCCCGTACCAAGTTCTGAAGGAAGTCTTTGAAATATCCTCATTTTTAACCTTCAACTGATGATATCCAGAACGAAGATCGATCTTTGAAAAGAATTGTGCTCCTTGCAACTGGTCAAACAGGTCATCAATGCGAGGTAACGGATACCTATTCTTGATGGTGACATGGTTCAATTCTCGGTAGTCAATACAAAGTCGCATACTCCCATCTTTCTTTTTCACGAATAGAACAGGAGCACCCCAAGGAGACGTACTAGGACGAATGAAACCAATGTCTAACAATTCCTGCAATTGGGTCTTTAACTCCAGAAGTTTAATAGGAGTCATTCGATATGGGGCTTTGGAAATGGGTTTTGTACCAGGTTCAAGGTCGATACAAAATTCAATTTCACACTCTGGGGGTAGGCCAGGAAGTTCTTCAGGAAATATGTCAGGAAATTTATTAACAATAGAAATATCATTCAAAACTGACGTATTTTTGTTTAAATCTGTGACATGAGCAAAAAATGCTTGACATCCGTTTTTCAATAAACGAATAGCTTTATGGCTTGAAATGAATGTGATTGATTTTAATGGTTTGGTCGCTTGAATTCGCATAATAGGTTGATTAGGAATATGAAAACTAACAACCTTACGAAAACAATCAATTTTTGCATGATGAGTAGTTAATCAATAAATCCCTAGAATTACGTCAAACGCAAGTATTTTTAAAGAAATAAGATCGACATGTAATGTGCGGTTACCGATTTGAATCAAACAAGACTTATAAACCGTGGATGTAATGAAGGTTTCTCCCAACGGAGTTTCAACCGATAAGTCAAAGTCCAATTTCTCCGAAGTCAAATTTAAATGTTGAGCGCAAGCAGGAGAAATAAAAGAATGGGTAGAGCCGGTATCAAATAAGTTATATACTTCACTAGAGTTTATGATAAGCTTACCCGTGATGACCTCGTTCGGGTTCCTTGCTTTCTGGGAGGTTACAAAAAACGCTCTCCCTTGAACTACCGGTTTTGTCTTGTTTGGGACGGACTTTGATGCCACCAAACCAGCTGGACTTGACTTCGATGCACGACAAAATCGGGCTAGGTGACCTTCTCTTCCATAATTGTAACATGCTTTGATCGCTACTGCGCATGCTTTGACCGATGTGTCCCTCCCTCCAGATTTGTAACATACTCACCACCGTGACCGTTCTCCTTCCTTAACAACAGGTGTTGGTGCTGATGTCCTTCCATCATTATTAAATCTTCTCTTCTTGAAACTCCCACATTTATTATCTTGGCCATGATTACCATTGAAGTGGTTACCATTTTTGGCATGTTGATTCCCTCTACGTTTGTTGTCACCGCTTCGATGACTGTTACCACTGGTATTTTCATTTTGCCGGCTGCTTTCTCTTAGTTCTGTTGACCCGTTATCGCGCTCCAATAACTAAGCCCTATTTCCAACATCTGAATACAAACACAGTTTCTGAGAAATAAGATATTGACATATCTCCGGTTTGAAACCTCTTAAAAACATCCGCGTCATTCTCTCCTCATTATCAACAAAGTGGGACGCAAACTGGGAAAACTCGGCAAATTTAGCTTCGTACTGCACCACGGTCATATTGTTCTGCTCCAACTTGATGAAATCTACCTCTTTAATGTTACGAATACTTTCGGGAAAGTACTTGTTGTTGAACAGTTCTTGGAACTTCTCCCAAGACATCTTCAGTGCGGCAGGTTGAGTACGCTTTACTGATTCCCACCAGTAATCTGCCTCTCCTCGCAACATAAAGGTGGAAAAAGGAATCTTTTGCTCCTCGGAGCATCCCAAGACATCAAATATCTTGGTGATCTACTTTATCCATGCATCCGCCTTTAGTGGTTTTGGCTCTCCAATAAACTCCGGTGGTCCCAGCTCCTTGAACTGTTTAGCGGTGACCGTCCGAGAGTTTCCAGTGTTTCCACCTATATTTTGGACATGAGTTTATCTTGCCTGATGTTGTACGAATTGCAAAAAGCTCCTAAATATTCCAGCGTTTGCCATTTGGTCGGTGTTGTTGTTCACCTGAGGATTATTGTCTTCCTGTTGCACATTATCCTGAGTATTAATTTGTGGTGACTCCACGATCTCATGTGCTTCATTGCTTATCTCAACATTTTCGGATGCAATTTTCCAATACTGCCACAAAACAAGGGTTAATTAATATATCACATATTATCCATGTACTCTGACCGACCAGTTAAATACCAAATAAACTTAGGTAGGTCATACTAGCGAAGGAATTTCCCGTCTCTCCCCTCCTAGTTCTTGTCTCACATCTCAGCCAGGGATCATATCCCTAAGCTTTGATACTAACTGTGATGCCCCCAAAACAGGTTTACATCACCCATCTTGAGTCGCCAGATACAACGTAATGAATACAAATACAACTTAATTATACAACAGTCGTGTAAAATATGACAAAATATAGGCTGTGAGTTTTAATACAGATATTTTCATCTAGACAATATCCACACTCAATGGAGTCCTCATTACATTTATTATCACAGTATTTCACAGAATAGTGAGGACTACTAATGCACCATCTAGGACCATCACTCTGTTCCCCGACTAGTCCCAGCTACGTTCTCATTTCCTGAAGAGAACAGTGAAAGAAAGGGTGAGCTCAACTAGCCCAGTAAGAAATACTATGACTAAGATAATGCAGAATAAATTATCATTAGCCTTCAATAATGTTAAACTGATAGAATATAATAGACAACAAGTTTCACTGCAACGGATTAAGAAATCCATTAGAAGAGTCAAATAAGGTATAAAATCTACTATCTTCTATGATTTAAAAGATTTTTCATCAACTTTATCGCTGAGACTCAGCTTAATAAATAAAATCGAATCATCCCTGCTCCACGGCCAACGATATTCATGTAATCATCAATGGTCATGACTATACCGAATAATCCCTGGTCATAATCATACCAACAACTGTCCACCAATGAACTACAGGCCAATAAGGACTTTTACCACATCATTCGTCACATTACGGTCATGATTATACCGAATAATCCCTGTTCATAATCATACCAAGTCCATCTATGCACTACAGGCCACAGATGACTTTTAATATAATATAAATATGAGGATGATGACAATGATATAAGAATTCAATAAAATAAGTTCAAGAATTAATTTATCCAGGAACTATTAACGTCCAAATTGTCAACATGATACTTCTTTGTGGAGTAAAATTCAAGAATGCTCAGAAGAATATTTTCATGAAAAGATATTGGATGAAGCGCAAATATCAAGGATATTTCACTAATTTCATGGAGTATAGAAGTCAAAACTTTAACCAACTGCAATGGATTTTCACCCGCCATGCGGTAATCCACGTAGACAGCTCATTTCCACAATTTAATAAGAAATGAATACGAAGGGTCATTCACCATGCATGTGGCAATCCACATAGATAGGTTATTCCAACATAATAATAAAGAATGGAATAACAGAAGGATTCACCATGCGTGCGATAGATCGCATGCACGTGTTATTCCCAATGTAATAATAAATAATGGAACCAGTGTCCGGGGTAAACGCATGCATGTGATATTCCGGCGAATAATAAATAATGGAACCAAGTCCGCACAGAACCCACACGACGTGATATTATTCCGATAGAATAATAAAGAACGGAATATTAGAAGAATTTCACCATGTAGGCAGTACTTTGCATAGACAAATTATTCCAACATAATAATAAAGAATGGAATAACAGAAGAATTTCACCAAGTATAGGGTATCCCGCGTATACAGGTTATTCCAATAGAATAATAAAGAATGGAATAACAGAAGTTCTCTTCATGAATAAGAAAGAAAGAATACCCCTTACGAGTATAACAAATAATATCCCCTACCTTAGAAGAAATTGAATACTGAAATAATAAAGTAGCAGAATACTTTTCTTCTTTCTCTCTATAGTCTCTCTCTCTAGAGTTTCTGTGAATTCGTAAGAAATAATGATGGAATGAACTTCTATTTATAGGAGAATGGATTGAATACTAACTAATTCATGAACGGTCCAGATTGATTTACTTTTAAATGGACGGTCCATATTGGTTTACTATTAAAACTTAAAGCAACGGTCCATACTGATTTACTATTAAAACTTTAAACCAGCGATCCATATTGATTTACTATTATACTTTCCACCAGCGGTCCATATTGATTTACTATTATATCTTCAACCAACGGTCTAAAAATTTAGCACATCTCCTCATGGAATAATATTGTACACAAAAATGATTTGCACCGAAAAGAAATATATCTTACGGGTGAATAGTACCCCGTGAATAGTAACTCGTGAATAGTACTCCGACACGAAAAGTGTCCCGAATACCCGATTGAACAATATAACCTCCAGACATCAATTATACTAACACAAATAAGTCCAACACAATGGAACTATAAAATTCATCTTTAATCAACACGAACTTATTCATCATTAATATTATAATTCACAATATTTAACAACCAGGTCGTTCTCAGGAAAGAGGGGGCTTTCCGATAAGGATTTCTTCTTATTGGCGCGCAATTAGGTGACCAAACCTCTCATTGATAGAACTTCTAGACATTGTCAATATTGCAAATAATAATATGAATAACTTTGCCGTCTCAATTATTGATTTAATAAAATAACATATTATGCAGATGATGTTGTAACAATAATTGAATCAATAATATGAGAGATATGATGCAAAGAATTCTCGTAGCAATAATTGATTATAACCGGTGACTTCTCACGTAAGCATCAATAATCAATACCGTGTGCTACTATGCAACCACGCCAGACATCGTATTTTTACTACCGGGTAGTTCAACAGTTTTAACGGTAACACCTCCGCCATTATTTTTATAGAAAGATAATTTTGTCGTTTTCTAACTACGACAATACTTCCGTTGTGAGGTCCACCAATGATTGTGTCATCGTACGAATATTCCCTGATAAAACGAATATTCCCCGACCAATCGAATATTATATAACTACTTGCTTACTTTGCGAAATTTGTAAATATTACCCACAACTATAATATTATATCAAATCCACACCATATTATTCAAAAATATATTTCAAGAAAATTATTCTTTATTCATAAAAGTTGGGGTCTTACAATTATTGTCCGGGTAGTTTCATAATTATCTCTACTACTCACATAGGCACATTATAACATTATTTAATATTATATATCAAGTGTACACACATGACTTCTTTTCCAATTTCTAGAATACACGGATATTTAATTATTTATGTTTAACAATCACTTATGATTTTATTGCACTACTTGATACTTCATATCATTAGAATATATTCTTATTATATGATTCTATGCATGCCACACATTTCTCCAATGTTCCAATTCATTTTCTATAGCAGAACTTAACTTTCTAAGTTTGGGCAATCATGAATGAGCCATTTTATACTCATTGGGACGATGCAACAAGACCTATGGCCTCGGCAAAGCGATTAAAAATAGGTTAGCTTCAAGCCGCCCAATTCCTATCACCACATAAGTTTCATATGGGATAAATTAACTTCTTCAATCTGGTGATATACTCATATTGACATAAATCAATACGCTCAAATCTTGCTACTATATTCAAATAAATTGAATACTTAATTATTAAGAACCCTATCAATTCTTGATATCAAACTCTTAGGGTTAGTCCACTAATTTAAATTACTATTAGTGACTTCCTTTAATCATTTCATAAATTAACATAACTGCATAAGGTTTAAATAAACTCACAAAACTAACTCATTAAAATTAAATCACATATTTAATTAATAAGGATTTTCAAATTTGTGGACGTTACAAGTGATACCTCTAAATTCTGGCGGTCCTACAGCCTTAAAATCTTTGAAGTTTTTAAATCGATTATTCGTTGATTTCATGACAAAGATTCCATTCTGCATGGCTTGAGCTACCATGATTGCGAAATTCTGCATCAGGTCTGGTTGTTGTCCTCCAGCATTGTTGACAAATTCTTCTGCCCTTTGGTTCCGAGTTTGACGTCTTCGCGACATTATCTGGTTAAATAAAACTTAATCTATATTTTATTAACTTACATTATTTTACCGATCAATATATGCGTGCAAGTATACACGGTCAACAAGTAATAAAGAATAAGTAAAGTATCGTTCCCATGGAGAATTATCTAATAAAGTTTACCAAGCACTAGCCCATAACCATTTCAGTCTTATTTAAACGAATGATATTATATTTTATATTTAAACTATGAAATTAAATAAACCTAACTATTTCTAGAGTGAGACTAGATAATGAAGACCTGAGATTACAATTTCATCTATTGACTCATTTAAATCCATAAACTTCATGTTAAACCAAACTAATTGTACCGGTTTGTTAGTCGAGAACACTAAAATAAAGTAAAGCCATCTTTCAATGTACCATACCCATATCATATATAATCCACATTTTATAGAATACACATGAACACCCACATTATCTAAATCACTATATGTCTATGTGATTTACAAATAATTAGGGTTTAATTCCAAGTTCTCAATTGACTACGAATGGTACTTTGGTATATGTCTATCCTAAGCACAAATCGTACATCCCAACACAATGTAGAATATACAATCATAAACTATTAAGATCAGATCTAAACCCATACTTCGTTTCTCAAGTCCATATGGGTTATCACAGTAATTGATGGCCAATCAACTAAGCAAGCAAGCATGAATCTTAATAGACAAACCCATAGAAATCAAGAAAGCTAACAATGAAACATATCAGAAATAACTAATCCATAGAATTCATTGGAATCTCAGAATAGAATTTAAATCATATATGAATTAACGCTATCATTCGCTTATTGAATAAACATCATAAGATACAATTAAGAATCAAAGAGAGAGTAAGGGTAGAGAATTGTAGTGCAAATTTGTTCTCTTAATCCAAGGTTGAATCTTTAATGCTTTCCAATTGCTTCAAGTCTTCACTCTCATCAACTCTACAAATCACTACTCTAATCTACTTATTCAAATTAATGGAAGAAAGCAACAATAGCTAATTGTTCCCCCAAGGGGTGGTAAGTATCTTACATAATGAAAATACGTCTAATATTTAAGCCCTAATTGAACCCCTCTCCAAATTACGCTTCAATTGCACTGTTTAATGAAAAGTCAACTTTTGTCAACACCCGAACTCGCGCGGCCGCTCAAGAATTGGCCTGAAGTTGGGCGAGGCTGCACTCAAGCAAAAAATCACGTTTTTTGGCTCCAGGACGCGCACGGCCGCGCGGGAAATGCACTAGAAATTCGCGCGCCCGCACGGTCCATTTTATGCTGCAGTGTCCTCTGGTAAAATAGCCATAACGTTTGATCCGGAAAGAGTTACGGGGCCTTCCACCTATCAAATCGAAGACATCGACGAGCTCTACAACTATGATTCTTTGAAGATTGAGAAATTATGCACGGATGAAGGCTAAAATTGGATTGTAAGTGACAGCTATGCAAATGGCCATCCAAAACAGTGACGTTCAACGTTCGTTGGTACAAAGGTCATAACTCTTTCATCCAAACTCCGATTGGAATGATTCAAGATGTTTCGAAAAGCTTAGAAGAAGCTCTACAACATAGTCCAAGTTCCAAGCCAAGAACATAACATGAACATGAAAGCCCAAATGATATTCAGATTGTTTTTCCTTATATTTTCATACCAATAGTCGCTCACGTCGTTCCCAAACCTAAGATCTACAAAATGAATACAAAATGCATAAAAAGTAATTAAAAAACATGAGTTTAAGCAACTAATTCAAGTAATAGATTCCAGATAAGTAGGTATAAAACAAACTTATCAAATACCCCCAAACTTAAACCGTTGCTTGTCCCCAAGCAACACAACATAATGCATTCTACATGCTATGCAAGCTACGCTACTATGACAATGAATCTCCAAATTTCCAGTCATGTTAAGAAATCCAATAAGATATGTCTCAGTGAAATATCAAGATCCAAGAACAAAGCATCAAACTAAGCTATAGGCATAATGATATACAATCATATAATTTTAACCTGCTATAAAGATGTGTGTGTGATGTGTTCACATATAAGCTTGAAAAAGGTAAGGATTTCACATGCTAAACTGCTTAAGAAAGAAAACTGAGGTTCAAACCAAGAACTATGCATACAAATGAAACAACAACTACTCCAACACATCAGTACAATCTAGGGTTTAGCAAAGGATTTATTATGCTTTATTTTTACTCACGGGGCGATTTTCGCACTTTCCCGCGGTGTTTTTTGATTTTTTTTTTATATATTTCCCATGACCGCAATAATGTCTCATTCCATTAGGCTAATTAGCTACCCCTTAGCCAGCTTTCAACCAACAACTCCCAGACCATTAAGACCTTAGGGCTCTAAGTGTAGAGACAATCCCCTCGGGCTTACTTACTCAAGTAACAAAGGCTCCGAAACAAGACTAGCAACGATAATTATTCAAATTTTTTCTCTTTTTTTTTATAAAGCAAGTATACCCATGCGTTCCCAAAACTTGATTTTAAGTATCTTCATAGTCATTACTCACTTCCTACACAATTCTATAATTAAAAATAACATTTTCCTCTCAGTAGACAAGCATGCTAATCTTAACCAACAAGCAAATAGGAACATTGTCGTATACCCGGTAACATCTAAACAAAGAAGCATGAATTATATCCTCAGATAAAATTATAACTAAGCTCAAGATATCCACTAAATTCAAAAATCTATCAAATTTCTATGTCATCATTGGCCAAATTAGAATTCAACTAACTAAAAGCTTGGGATTATGCAATGTTATGCAACTAAACACATACTAAGTAAACAAGACAAAAGAAAACTAAAAAAAATAATTCATACTAAAATACCCCTACTATGCAACTTAAATATGCAATCAAACTATATGCAACTAACTATTTGCAAAAACTATTCACTACAACCCAATACCCCCAAACTTAAAATAAATAATGCCCTCATTGTAATTAAAAGTGAAACAATACTCCCCTAAGTGGCAATGTCATCTTCGTTCGCCTCCTCATGATCCAATGGTATATCAGGCGATGGCTAAGTTTGAGATATTCTATAGTTGGAGACTGAGTGTGGGCTTCTAACTGTCCGAATGCTTGAGTCAGAAATTCTATAAATTTAGCATTTTTTTTCGTGGATCGAGCTATATGGCGCGCTACGCATGGTGTTAATTAAGCTTGTAGTTAGGCGCTGCCGCGACCATCAGCATTTCTTTGGCGACTTCAGCTTTTGACTTACATTTTGATCTGAATGCTTATAGCAATTGGATTGAACCTGAGAGGAGAAACAATAAAACTATTATTAAGACTTAACACTATCTAACATCTACTAAATATGGAAATGTAATTAAGAATTAAACAAGGAGGGAGAAAGATTGGATGGGGTGCCTCCCATCTAGCGCTCGGTTTATAGTCCATTAGCTGGACTCTTTTCTTGACACCGCTATCCAATTCCTCCACGATAAGCTAGGAACCCTCCATCCATTAGAACCGCTATGTTCTTTGGTAGGTTCCCCATCATGAGAGTCTTCGGATTGAAGCCACCTAGCATATTTCTTGTACATGATGTCCCCAGTTCCATTGCATCGCTAGGTGTTTCTCCCATTGTATCTGTGAATAGATTTTTGCATTGATGCATGAAAGATACAACAAGATTTTCTTCTTCTATTATCTCTTCCTCATTCCACCATGGTTTGTAAGAGGCCTCAAAATCGCAGACATTCTTTCTTTGGATGTGACTACCAAGGGGACATGGGTGTGCAAAAGTCACTGAATTTATCAACTCTAACTGAGAAGGCACTTGTGGTATTATACAAGTCAGCTCATGTTCTTCATTTTCCATACCCACAGTTGTCTCCTCAATGTCCACTCCTTTCAGTTTAATTAGTGGCATGTACACTTTTGGCTCTCCTTCAGTTTCATCGTCCATGTCATAGCACCAATTGTTTGGAAGGCGATTGTTCAAGGCTTCGAACATTTGATCCATATGATTCTAAAGATTGTGAATTGACCTCTCTTGCTCAATCATCTTCTCCTCAGTAAAAGCTATAAATTTGAACCACAATCCCTCCATTCTTGAATTATCTTTCTCAGTTTCGAAATCCATGTATTGAGGACCATTCATTAACGAATTAATGAGTTATTCCATCTATTTGTTAAGATTTTGGCTTGATAACTCCTGACTCATCATTATCTCTTTATGGTCTGCTATGCTTTTTGACATGAATTCCTTCAACCTTGAATTTTCTTCTTGTTGCATTGGAGGTGGATATGAGAAATCTGATGGATATGTTGGACTTGAGATGCGGTATTGATCTTGATAGTTATAACCCCATTCATAATCTGAGTGATACCCCCAACCTTGTTGATAATCAGGAAAAACATCATTGTTGAAGTAATCACCCCCAAACTGCACTTGTGTAACCTTGATGTTGCACTGATAATTCGGATGCTCGCCATCACAGCATTCACATGTAACTACTACCTCTCGAGTGCGTTGGGCAAGAATATCCAACCTCTTCAAAAGTGTTGCAATTTGTGCTGACAATGTAGAAAATACATTGAGTCCCTCAATGCTTGTGTCCCTTGGTTGAATCATATTTGCATAAGACCATTGATAAGCAAAGTCACCCATGGTAACTGAAAAGAGAGAAATATAAGAAGATAATTAAAACAAAAAAAAAGTTTAAATTAAGAGCAATTTGATTGAAATTAATGTTGGCAAAAGTTTATTAAGCTAATTCCCCGGCAACGGTGCCCAAAACTTGTTGGTCGTTTTACCGATCAATAAATGCGTGCAAGTATACACGGTCAACAAGTAATAAAGAGTAAGTAGAGTATCGTTCCCACGGAGAATTATCTAATAAAGTTTACCAAGCACTAGCCCATAACCATTTCAGTCTTATTTAAACGAATGATATTATATTTTTTATTTAAACTATGAAATTAAATAAACCTAACCATTTCTAGAGTGAGACTAGATAATGAAGACCTGAGATTACAATTTCATCTATTGACTCATTCAAATCCATACCCTTCATGTTAAACCAAACTAATTGTACCAGT
Organism: Panax quinquefolius; assembly: GCA_020205615.1. Classification (NCBI taxonomy): domain Eukaryota; kingdom Viridiplantae; phylum Streptophyta; class Magnoliopsida; order Apiales; family Araliaceae; genus Panax; species Panax quinquefolius. Next base: position 63,517,469 of record CM035169.1, read on the forward strand.
TTGTTAGTCGAGAACACTAAAGTAAAGTAAAGCCGTCTTTCAATGTACCATACCCATATCACATATAATCCACAGTTTATAGAATACACATGAACACCCATATTATCTAAATCACTATATGTCTATATGATTTATAAATAATTAGGGTTTAATTCCAAGTTCTCAATTGACTATGAATGGTGCTTCGGTATATGTCTATCCTAAGCACAAATCGTACATCCCAACACAATGTAGAATATACAATCATAAACTATTAAGATCATATCTAAACCTATACTTCGTTTCTCAAGTCCATATGGGTTATCACAGTAATTGATGGCCAATCAACTAAGCAAGTAAACATTAATCTTAATAGACAAACCCATAGAAATCAAGAAGGCTAACAATGAAACATATCAGAAATAACTAATCCATAGAATCCATTGGAATTTCAGAATAGAATTTAAATCATATCTGAATTAACGCTATTATCTACATGTTGAATAAACATCATAAGATACAATTAAGAATCAAAGAGAGAGTAAGGGTAGAGAATTGTAGTGTAAATCTGTTCTATTGATCCAAGGTTGAATCTTTAATGCTTTCCAATTTCTTCAAGTCTTCACTCTCATCAACTCTAGAAATCACTACTCTAATCTACTCTAATCTACTTATTCAAATTAATGAAAGAAAGCAACAATAGCTAATTGTTCCCTCAAGGGGTGGTATGTATCTTACATATTGAAAATACGTCTAATATCTAAGCCTTAATTGAACCCCTCTCCAAATTACGCTTCAATTGCATTGTTTAATGAAAAATCAGCTTTTATCAACACACGAAGTCGCGGTCTCGAGAATTGGCACTGAAGTTGGTTGGGCGCTCAAGCAAAAAATCATGTTTTTGGCTCCGGGGTCATGCCAATGCATGAAAATGCTTACAAATTTTGCGCGCCCGCGTGCTCCATGTTCTATTGTAGTGTCCTCTGGTAAAATGGTCATAACATTTGATCCAGGAAGAGTTACAAGGCCTATCACCTATCAAATCAAAGATATCGAGGAGTTCTACAACTTTAATTCTTGGATGATTGAGAAATAATGCACAGATGAAGGCTGAAATTGGATTGTAAGTGACAGCTATGCAAATGATCATCCAAAACAGTGACGTTCAACGTTCGTTGGTACAAAGGTCATAACTCTTGCATCTGAACTCCAATTGGAATGATTCAAGATGTTCCGAAAAGCTTAGAAGAAGCTCTACAATATAGTCCAAGTTCCAAGCTAAGAACATAACTCAAACATGAAAGCCCAAATGATATCTGAATTGTTTTTCCTTGTATTTTCATACCAATAGTCGATTACATCATTCCCAAACCTAAGATCTACAAAATGAACACAAAATGCATAAAAAGTAACTAAGAAACATGAGTTTAAGAAACTAATTCAAGTAATAGATACCAGATAAGTAGGTATAAAACCAACTTATCACATTCTAAACCTTATCGTATAAGTTTAACATTTTAAACTTGTTTCATTAACCAAACATAAATTCATATTCATTCAACTATTTTATAGTACATAACATAGCACATACTGCTTTAAACATCTGATATTCCTTTGTGACCACAAAAGTTGGGAATCACTGCTACAACTTATACAAAACTTGGAAATATTACTTTACACTTACATACTTGTCATAGAACACACATATTCAAACAATATATATACTACTTATTCACTACACCTTTTCCTGATGGACAACCTTTGGCTCGATGACCTTCCATACCATAAATAAAACATGCACTTAGCTGAAAGTCAGGATAATGATGAGAGATATGTCCCTCATGTCTGCAAATATAACGTATCTTTTTTCCTTTCATGCATACACCTTCATGTTTCTTATCACAGTTTGTACAATTTTCTATTTTGTTAGCGTCCTCTTGGTTGTTATCGAAATTTCCTATTTTGTGGTCTTTTATCTTTCTTTTCCCTTTCTTTCTTGGAGCTGCACACGATATGTTGCTTTTGGCTCCCATCTAATTAATTTGGATTTTAAGCTTATCTTGTTCTTCCATCGTTTCGATGAATGCCTTTTGCAATTGACTATTTATTAGCTTTTCTATTTCCCACAACGTTTCCAGAGACGAAACCTTGTTCCTTAGATTCTGCACTTCGGTTGATGCTTGATCAGCTCCAACTTTGTTGTCTGAATCACTATCTGTTAGTTCCACCATTTCCAGGTCTGGTACTATATTTTCCAAAATGATCACCTCATCAAGGTTATCTTCAACGTGAGCCTCTATTTCAGCTATTGACTTTGATATTGGCTCGGTTATGGAGATTAACTCGTTCTTTACGATCCGAAGGTATCCTAATCATTTTCCACCTGACATCTACACATAATTTATCTAGATTAGTATATAATATATAAACACACAACAAATAAAAATTTTACATAGGTTATTTTAATTTTGTTTTACGATGAATTTAGTTAATTCATCTCCTTAAAAACTCTATACAAGTTATTTGTATTTTCAACGTTTCCTCTGCCCTAAGGTTATAACCTAAGGTCTATCCCACATATGGTTTCTAACCCTAAAGCTCTAATACCAACCTGTGATGCCCCCAAATAAAGGTACTTAAGACCCGAACACAGTGCTTCACGATACAATTTCTTTGAGCGGAATAATAATAATAATGTCATAAATATCAAACTTAATTTACATATCAGAGTTGTCTAAATCCCAGGTACGCGACCTTTAAAACATTTCATTAGATGATAGATAATAAATATCATCATCTTATTTAAGTCTAGCTATTAAATAAGATAACACAAACTTATTCTGCTAGCTTTCCTTTCCCTTTGTTCTTGACTGAACCTTCAGGTCAATCATACTTAGCTGAAAATATTTAAATTAAGCAAGAATGAGCATTTAAGTACCCAGCAAGTAATAGCAAATAATAAACATTAGTTGAAAGGATTAAATGTTTTCTTTGAATGACACTTCTACAACGAAGCAATAGTTGTGAAATAAGCAGAAGCACCACTAAACAACATAACCAATCTATTTTAAATTTTGAAACTACGTACTGACTATAATTGGTGAGCAGTCGATAGACTATGAACTTTGTTTTTAATTTTTGATAGGGTTTAACAGAACTTCATTTGCAAACCGTCATGTCTTACATGCATGAGGGTGATCATCCCAATGTGCCCTGTATTGATCAATACTACATACCAAAACGATATTCTCGTTCATCTTATCTGCCTTAGGCGCACAAAGTTTTCCCATGTTCGAGATGTTCATACTTCGTCGGAAATCTGAACCAAATAATTTGGTTGGATATCAATAAGGTTCTATCATATTCAAAGATATTTTTAAATCTGTGTCTAGCCGAGACAAATAGCTTAGACAACTTTTAATTAAGATATACATATTGGAAATCAATAAGTATGTATCAACATGTTCAATAATTATCCAAGTGAGGACACTTGTATAACCAATCTTATCAATTTACGAACAGAATAGATATATCTGAATCTAATAGTAATACTTTACTGATAAACAATGTACGAATAAAGTTTGAGAGCTTGCATGAATACGAATATTTAAATACATAATCAATAACAATAGAGTTAATAATCTAGCACAACGATAATATAATTCTGAAACTTTCTTACTCATGTCCATTGTATAAAGTAAATGCATGGGTTAGGATACTTGCACAATGTAAAGTAGGGTTCGGATACTTGCCTGGTCTGCTGCTTACACAACTTAGTTCTATCTTTAATTCAACGACCTATCATTCATAAGATTGTTCTATCGATTAGAATAGCATATCATAACACATAGTACTATTATTTACAGTCAACATATAACCTAATCACATTGTCACATAGTTATATCAGTCATGGGATCATAAACAGACATTTATATAGTCAAACTATATAGTTTCGGATCAATTTCAGTAATATTTCGGTGTACCGACGACTTTATCGGGTAATTATCGAGTCTAAAACTCTATCATGTAGTTCAATATTATTTTGGATATTTTAAATACCAGTCATATTATTTATAAATGACTTATAATAATTTTTTAAATAATTATTATAATTTTTCATGATTTTTTAAACTCTAGAATCATTATTAAATGATTTAAATATTAAATAATTCTATTATCACTAATATTTAAATAATATTAAAATAGTAATGCAACCATTGCCCAAAATATCAAAGTTATTTATAATAACTCAAAATATTTTTAAAGTATTAATATTACCCTTAAACGATTCTTAAAACATTTAAAATAATTTTAAACAATTACCATTAATATTGAAATATTAAGGTATTATTTACTAAAATATTAAAAGTCATTTATAATAACTTAAAATATTTTTAAACCATTTATATCCTTTTTAAATGATTTTAAATCAATAAAATCATTTTAATCTATTTATTTAATATAATTATTAAATAAATCTAATATCATTAATATTAAATAATTAATGAAATTTGCTTTAAAATATTGAAAGTTACCTTTTATAACTTAAAATATTTTTAAATACCTTATTATCATTTAAAATGATTTTAATATAATAAAATCATTTTTAATTAATTTATTTAATGCATTTATTAAATAAATTAAATATCTATAATATTCAAATAATTACAAATATTTATGGAAATATGCCAAATTATTAAAAGTTAATTTTTATGACTTCAAATAATTTTTAAACTTGATTATATAATTTTTAGAAAATATTTTCTATTTTTAAATGATTTTTAGAAATTAAATTAATTAAAATTAATAAGTCTGTCGCTATAGCCTTTAGCGACAGAAAGTGTCGCCTATTGTGTTCTTGAGCACCAAAAACACTCAAATGCAGTTAACAAGTGGCCACGTTTGACCAAGTGTAATTCGTTGTGTAAATTATTTTTAGGCAATCTATAACATGGATCTTGTAGTGTTAATGTAACACTACAGTATCAACCAACATCTGGGTCAGATCATAACAAACAAGCAAGTTATAAAGATCTGAACAAGTCGTCAGCTCATCACGTTTCAGACCGCCCGAGAAAAATAAAGTCACGGCTTAGCTAATCTTATTGATGGCATGCTAGCATGTAATCGGTTCATGATAAAAGTGTTCTAGACGGCGGGCTGTGTAGAGAAACTTACATAGAACATGTTTGAAACATTTATAATGTCCAGATATCATTAAGTTACAAGATCTAAGCCCCTAAAGTGCTTGTCAGACTAGTGTCTCAACTTTCTGGGCTACCTAGAAAGTTAAGCTTAACGGTCCACAATGTTTGACCAATTACTACGATCTATTTGAGGCTTTATAAGGTTCGAACGTGCTTTGAACTTGTAGTACTCATGATATACTATAATCTAGATACAAATATTCATCCTAACAACTTTCCAGCAACAATATCAAAGCCGGTCAAAATAACTGCCAGAACACATTCTTCAGTTTTCTGGGTTACCCAGAAAACTTAGTTCGTGTTTGGTCAATGAACTTTGACCATGAATAACTTTCAATCTACACATGCAATGATCATGAACCCACTTGCAGATTACTAACAACATCAGACTATAACTGAAAACCTTTAAATCACCAAAATAATAAACAAGCATAGATCTACGAGGCCTGACATTTGTTGTCAGACAACAAAAACAAAAATTTCCAGATTTTGTTAAACATCAAATCTGAGCCTCTAGATGTTATGGATCTAACATCTATCAACCCATATCACTTATATAGACTGTACACAACATGTTTAAATATTCAAACACAAGATCTAACATGGAATCAAAGTTCAGATTTCTAAATTAGGTTTTATACCTCTATGAACCAATTCTTGATTTAATGCTTCAGATCTACTATAAGTGATAATGGGGCTTGATTAGGGACTGGTCCAACACTAAAATTCAAAGGTTTGGAGTTGAGAGAGTTTTGGTTGAGTGTTGGTGTATAAATGAGCTAATTAATGAAACTTCTCTCTCTTTGATCTTATCTAATGCAATTGTGATGCAAGATGGCTGAGATATTTGGTTTATAGGCACGTGGCTAGCTAGAGTTTGTCACCAACTAAAGTTATGGCAAGTTCTACAAGTTATCTATTAAATAATGCAATAAGCGCAATTATATCATTTGTCTTTTACTTTTAGTGGCAAAGTTGGCAATTTATTCTAATCCTTAGGGTTTGACCCTTAGGGTTTAACCCTAAGGTTCCATAAGTTCATTTTCTAGGATTATGTAATTAGGGCTAAAATGGAAATCTTATTTTCTAAAAAGGTGAATTAGGGTTCCCTAATTAAATTAGGTTTCCTGATCACTAGGACTTGTAAATTAGACTTTATAATATACCAGTTACCATTAAGCTTGCTAAATTAATAATTAGGGTTTATAACTTAGCAATTAGGGTTCTAATTTAGTAATTAAGATTTCTAAATATTAATTAGGGTTTACCTAATTAACATTAAATCTATTGTCATTAATTATATAACACAACAACTTAACAAAATCTTACAATGTAATTGACTTATATACTATAGTTTATTAGTAATGTTAGGATTTTGTACTTTTTTTACTATAACTCATTTTCACACATTAACATTACACACATATCGGATATGTTTATATCATTTGAAATATAAATAATATTATATTAATATTCTCATTCCTTATTCAAAATCCGAAATTAGTGTTTTGAATTCATATCCATATAACATTCACATGTACCATTATTAATTAAGTTAAAATAATTAACTTAACTAATATAATAAAATACATATCATAATAATCCTTATATATATATATAATAATCATATTTTCATGACAAATAAATAATAAATATTTTTATTACAAAATTAATTTATTATAAGAATATAATCTATAATGATCAATAATTCTTACAAAGAATTTATTTATCATTATTCATGTAATAAATAAGTTTTATTTATCACATAATTACATATACTTTGCTTTGCACATATTTTCACCTTTATATATATAAAAAATTATATGAAAATTTTATTATTATATTGAAAATATTGGGATATTGCATAAGGTAGCAGACTGTTGTGTCAGTAAAGTCATAAAGGAGCTGTCACGTCACATCAAGCAGTCTGCACCAAATGATTCGAGATCTACATAGCAATTAAAATAGATTTCAACGGCTATTTTCCAATGGAAAGATTGGGAAGGAGTATATATCAGCCAGAGCTTCAAAGATCAAGAGTTGCTGAGTTAAAGGATTGTTGAGTTGTTGGAATGCTATTGTTGACTCTACGAGTTCCACCAGAGCTAAACAGTGACAGTGAGACTACAAAGGTGGAACTGAAGCAGCCTTAAAGAAGGACTCGAACAGACTAAAGATTCACTCAACAAAGATGAGAATACCACTGAAGATGGCAGCTAAGTTGAGAGCCGAGAAGGCCAAAAAGATAGAATTCAAAAAAGTGGCAAAGCACAAAGAAGATCCGGAGAGCCATTCTACGAATCATCATGAACCGAAAGCTAAAACAGAACAAGTGCAGAACCATGTTTGCAAACCAGTCAAGAAGGGTTCAGGGATTGCTAAGTGCCAGACGAAGTCTACCAAAAGCTTAACCACTTAGCAAACCCAAATGTTGATGGTGCACAGATGACATCGTATGAAGATGAGCATAACAGAATGAAGATCAGCTGCACCAAATAAGATGTGGTCCAGACTCAAAGCAGAATGCAAAGAGGACCACACCAAGCTGCTAAGTACAAAAGATGTTCAAGCTTAAAGACATTGTAGTAGCTCTTCACCACCAACAACAACATCAACAGCAACAAGAAGCCAGGGCCTGAGGGGTCCTTATCCGGAGGGACTAAATGAAGTTCCAAGCTTGCTGGGCTTGAAGAGTTCCTAGGGAACTAGAGGATTTCCAAGCCTACTGGGCTTGAAGAGTTCTTAGTGAACTGAAGTTCCAAGGCTGCTGGCCTTGAAGGAATCTTAGTGATTCAGGGTGTTGCCCTTCCTTAGTGGAAATATAGCTAGTTGAAAGCAGAAGAGTGGATTAGGAGCTTGAGTCTTTGAACCACTTAAAATCCCTTGTGTCATTTACTTTATATCATTTACATTATGCACTTAACTGCAATGTATGCATTAACTGCTTACCACTGAACTAACTCTAAGAAAAATGTATGTATGATTATGAATATATCAATGAAGGGGATCTTTTACTTATTTCGCTGTGCTTGAAAAGATTCTTATGTTTATCATATGCTAATTCATTAGCAATATAAAATAAAAGAGAAAAATATTTGAAAATAAAAAGGATTTATTCAACCCCCCTTCTAGATCTATTGTGTGCCTACTGGGAACTAACAATTGGTATCAGAGCAGGTTCTCATGATTTATTCAAAAGCTAATCACTTTGAGTCTGATCCTAGGCACAAACATTATTCTAAACTTAGTTTAGTAGTAAGTCACTTGTAAATGCAGATGAGCTCACACGTTGGAAGTATTGTGTACAGGTACATGTGTATATACACTTAAAGTTGCTTAGACTGGTCCATGTTCTTAAATGCCATGACAATAAGATCAATCCTTATCCACAATCAATCTTGTAGTCTGAAGATCAGGTAAGGAAGCTCAAGAGGCATAAACAACAAAGAATCAAGCATCCACTAGCCTGAAAGATGAAAAGGTCATACAGGCTAAGAAGTGTTTATCCAGAGAAGAATTTATTAATATTAATATTATCATTAATATTAATTTATTAATGAAATTTATCACAAAATATTAAAAGTCATTAAAAATAACTTAAAATATTTTCTTATATCATAATATAATTTTAAATGATTTTTCAAATATTAAAATCATTTTTAAATAATTTATTTAATATTATAATTAAATAAATTAAATACTTTTAATATTCCAAAAATATTAAATATTTATGAAATATATTAAAAATATTTAAAAACTAATTTTCGGAATTTAAAATAATTTTTAATAATTTATTTTGTATTTTTAATAATTAAAAACTATTTTTTTCTATTTATTTATTAATTTTTGGAAAATAAAATATTATCTGTCGCTAAAGACGACCTATAGTGACATAACTGTCGCTATAGGTGTTCTTCATGTTCTTCATACATTCATACGGCAGTTTCGTGGTTATTACTTTGACCAAACATTCTGATCCAATCTTGATGTTTCTGGGCACGTTAATGGTCAGATCACGTAGTATAATTACAAGACTTCACGATTCAACAATACAAATCATCAAAACATGCATAACCAACGTGATCTGGAGCCTTGAACACGTTGTCAGAGCTGTTCTTCATTTCTGGGTTACCCAGAAATGAAGAACAGTTCGACTGTTCACTTTGGGCTCCCATAACTTCTGATTCAGGCATTGTTTTTGCGATCTAAGCTTTGCAGTATATAGACAACATGTAAATCTAGAGATCCATTACATAAAAACGATAAAACAACAAACAAATCATAAAGATATATGCTGGTCAAACCTTGTCAGAGATCATGCTCTTAAGTTTTCTAGGTTACCCAGAAAAGTAAGTTCGTGATCTTCTGGCCTGGTTTGACCTTCTACTGTCTTCGATCCGTTAGATATTTTAGCAATATAAAAGCTTAATATTGAAGTCCAAATACCACAGTACAAATCTATTACAACATCAACAACAAACAAGCTAACAGCTGCAAGATACAAGACCATGAACCTACTGTCAGACCAACCTGGGAACTTTCTGGGTAACCCAGAAATGGCCTGGTCAATTTCGGTCAACAACCTTTGACCGGGTATAACTACTAATATACACATCTAATGACCTTCAGTCCACTTGCAGATTACAAACCACAATACAGGCTACATAAAACAACTTAAAAACAACACAAATCATAAACGATCAAGGATCTGTGGCCACTGACATTCGTTGTCAGACCCCAGAACCAAGTTTTTCCAGATTTTGTAAAAACTCAAATCCGATCCTATAGATGTTATGGATCTAACATCTATCAACTCAGATCATCATTATACACTAGATTTAACATGTTTAACACAAAAAAACAACATCAAACATGGAATCATGGATGATTTTTTCTAGGGTTGGTTTATACCTTCTTGATCGATTTTGATTTCTATGCTTCTGATTTGTTAGGGATGGACGTGGGGCTTGTTTCTTGACTGAAAAACCTAAAGAATTTCGGAGGTGTGGGACTTGAGAGAAAAGGTTTGAGTGTTGGACAAAATGTAAGTTAGTAAATGGCTTTCTCTCTCCTCCAATCTATATATAAATGATCTTTGGATGCGTGTATCTTTGATATTCAGAAATGAGTCTCACAAAATAATATCACATGGAGTTGTTAGGTTAGGCCAACCACTCCCACACTTGGCAAAATTGTACAAGTTTCTTAATAAAGAACACTAAAGGGCATCTTGGACATTTGATTTGTGATTTTAAGGGCATTCTTGTCATTCTTGTAAGCCCTTAGGGTTTAACCCTAAAGTTTAGCACAAACCATATCTAGGATTTAGCAATTAGGGTTTGCAAAAAAAACAAAAATTAAACAAATTTTAGTTTCTAAAATTTTGAAATTAGGGTTTCCTAATTATGATTAATTATCTAATCACACTATACTTGAACATTAGGGTTTAGATCATATAATTATCATTAACCTTGCTAAAATAGCAATTAGGGTTTAAAATTTTGATAATTAGGGTTACCGATTTATAATTAGGTTTTCTAATTATCACATTAGGGTTTTTAAAATTAGGGTTTCCAAAATTAATAATTGTAATTATAATACTTGTTAATTAATCACATTAACAAAATTACAACCAATCTCGAGCTCTAATTTAAATTTCAAATTAGGGTTCCTCATTTCAGAAATTAGGGTTTTAGAAATATTAATTAGGGTTTTCTAAAAATTAATTAGGGTTTCTAGATTATAATTAGGGTTTACCTAATTAATCGAATCATTATATAATACACATCATAAAACATATAACACCGTCATATAACAGTCTTAAACTCACAGTTGATTTTCAAATTAGGGTTTCCCCCCAGTAAAATTAGTGTTTAACCAATTAATATTAGGGTTTTGAAATTAAACACCATAATTGACTAATCATCATCAATACGTACATACAGTATATATTTATAGCACTGAAAAATTAAAAATATAATTAATATTATATTATTATTCTCATACCTTGACAATAATCCAAAATTAGGGTTTGGATTCCATATCTGATTTATTCTTCATATTTAACCTTAATAATTAAGGTAAAATGATTAACTTAATAATCAGTACTAAAATTCATTTAATAAAATAATTATTATAATTATTCTAAAATCACTCCATATATTATTTAAATAATATATGATTATATTTTCACGAAAAATAATTAATAAAACATTTCTACCATAAATTAATTATTATAAGTATATACTTTATAAAAATCAATAATTCTAAAATAAAATTATTTGTAAACATTTATATAATATATTTTTATTTACCACATAAATACATATATATATTATCTTGTATAAATCCTCATCCTTAAAAAAAAAAAAAATTATACGCAAAATTTCTTATTTATTTATGTAGAATATATCGGGTTGTTACATTCACCCTCCCTTATAAAGATTCCATCCCCGGAATCACCGTTTTAAAACCTATACATAAACGGTTACATAGCATACACAATCATCGCAAGTAGATCTTGATCAACTTTGATTGAACTGATCTTTAACTATTCACATAAAGCTTGTCTTTCTGATTAAACAGAAATTTGATTTCTAAAAGAACTCAAATTCCTCCTCAAACTGTCTTTATAAAATAATTTATTATATATATAAAAATCATGTATATAAGAAAATAAATGTTATACGAATAATACCTGGAGTTCCATTGCCAGCTGCTGCCGTATCCTGGACTGTCATATTGAAAACCCTCGCAGTAGACTTTGTTGGCTTGCTTGACAAAGTTGGTCCGGTGATTGCTAAAGTTCCACTGCCGGTGCCAGTATTCACACTACCTGCCTCCACCCTCCTCTTTGGACAATCTTTCACCCTGTGCTCAGTCGATCCGCACAGAAAATATCCACTATTCATCCTAGGATTGGGGCAGTTGGGAGAGATATGGCCCTCCTTCCCGCACTTGTAGCAAACAAATTTTCCTTTCAAACACTCCCAGGGTGGTTCTTTCCACATGTCTTACATGGCACTATCTATTTCTTCATTCCTTCCTGCTTCACCTGAATACTTCCGAAACCGCTCACCTTCCTCTTTCCATCTCCAATCCTGCTCCCACTATTAATTCCTACCTTCCTAGCTCCTTCAACCTTTTCCTTATTCTTCCTCTCCTTGTTGTAGAGGCTCATGGCCTCACTTCCCTTCTCAGCAATAATTGCCTTCTCCATGAGTGCTACAAATGTAGGAATTTGCAAAACCGCCACCTTGTTGTAGAGCCAGGGTTTTAATCCCAGCTCAAACCTCCTAGCTTTCCTTGCCTCCGTATCAACTTGATGCGGGGCAAACCTAGCTAACTCATTGAATTTGGCGGCGTAATCAGACACCGTCATATTCTCTTGCTTCAACTCTAAAAATCTCACCTCCATCCTAGCCTGCATACTAGGTGAAAAATAATTTTTGAAAAACAAAGTTTTAAATATATCCCATGTAACTACACTTTCTCCTGCCCTTGCTTGATTCGCTTCCCACCAAAAATTTGCCTCCCCCTTCATCATGTAGGTGGTAAAACCAGTCTTCTGCCCTTCAGTTACCCTAGCTACCACGAACGCCTTTTCAATCTCTTTAACCCAAGTTTGGGCTTTAACAGGGTCAGTTGTACCTTTGAATTCCGGAGGTCCAACAGCCTTAAAGTCTTTGAAATTTGCTAAACGGTTATCCGAATGATTCCTAGCGACTGGTATCCCTTGCTGCATAGCTTGTGCTAACATGTTTGCAAAATGCTGCATTGGGTCTGCTTGTTGTTGTCCCTCAACGTTGTTGACAGATTCTTCGGCCCTTTGATTGCGAGTTTGTCGTCTTGACAACGCATTATCTGATTAAATAAAATCATAAATTTAACTTACATTCTAAACCTTATCACATAAGCTTAATATATTAAACTTGTTTCATTTCTCAAACATAGATTCATATTCATTTAACAAATATTTTACATAACACAGCACATAATGCTTTGAACTTCAGCTATCCCTTTATGACCACAAAAGTCGGGATTTACAAGCCTGATCATTACAAAAGTTGAGAACATTACATTACACAAACATACTTATACTATATATTACATTAAACACACCTACACAACAGAACCTATACTACTTATTTATTACACCTTTTCCTTGGACAACTTTTCGCCTGATGACCTTCTATCCCACAGATAAAACATGCTCCTGGTTTGTAGTCGGGACAATACAGAGTAATATGTCCTTCATAACCGCACAGATAACATATTCTTTTCCCTTTCTTCTTATCGGGTTTTTCCTAAGTCATGATCTTCTATCTTTCTTTTCCCCTTCTTGCTCGGAGCTGCACACGTTGTGTTGCTTGTGGCTCCCATCTGATCAATTTGGATTTTAAGCTTATCTTGTTCTTCCATTGTTTCTATTAATGCTTGACGCAACTGACTATTCAACATCTTTTCTATCTCCCACAGCCTTTCCAGAGAAGAAACTTTGTTCCTCAGATCCTGCACCTCTGTTGATGCTTGATCAGCTTCAACTTTAGTGTCTGAATCACTATCTGTCAGCTCCACTATCTCCGGATCTAGTATTACGTTTTCTACAATAACCACCTCGTCTGAGTTGTTTGCATCGTGAGCCTCTATTTTAGCTATTGGCTTCGATATCAGATCGGGTGTATGGGTTTGACCCTTCTTCATGTTATATGCATATAACAAGCCTTTTCCACCAGACATCTACACACACAATTTATCTTGATTAGCATATAGTTTATACACACAACAAATAATAGTTTTATATAACTTATCTTTTATTTTGTTTGACGATGAATTTAGTCAATTCATCTCTTTTTAAACTCTATATGAGTTATTTATATTTTCAACGTTTCCCTCTGTTCTAAGGTTATAGCCTAAGGTCTAGCCCACCTAAGGTTTTAACCCTAAGCTCGATACTAACCTCAGTAGAGCCCCCAAATCCGGATACTTGAAACCCAAACTCGGTTTTTACGATACCATTTCTATGAAAGCGTAATAATACTAATAATAATAACAATAATATAAATTTCAAACTTAATTTACATAATTATCAGAGTCTAGCTCCCAAGTACGTAACCTTTAAACATTCATTACAATACGTTATAGGTAATTTAATATCATTGTCTTACTAAAGTTAACTATTACATAAGATAACATTCATTTATTCAGAAACCTTTCCCTTTCCCTTGTTCTTAACAGAGCTCTCTAGTCCTTCACACTTAGCTGAAAACATTTAAATTAAGCAAGGATGATCATTTGAGTGCCCAACAAGTAATAGAGATTATATATATATATATATATATATATATATATATATATATATATATATATAAATTTGAAAAGAATTTAAATGTTTTCTTTATACTATCCTTCTACAACGATTCAATAGTTGTGAAGTAATCTGCACCAATGATAATAATATATCAATTCTATAAAAATCTTTGAAACTACGTCTTGGTTATAAATAGGGTTTATATGACATATTATGAACATTGTTTTCAATTTTCAAATAGGTTAAATAGAAATTCATCTCAAACCATCATAACTTACTTACGCACGGGTGATCAAATTTGTTATGCCTGCATTGATCAATACTTACATGTAAAACGAGGTTATCGTTCACTCTGTCTACCTTGGGTGCATAAAAAGTTTTCCCGTGTAGGGATGTTCATACTTGTTTGGGTTCCAAATCAAAGGTTTTATCTTGTTCAACAATAATCTATAATTCAACATATATGTATACGGGTAATTGACAAAGGTATATCAACATGTGATTAAATACAATGATTATCCAAGTGGGGACACTTGTATAACCATTTATCGAAATTAACGAATAGAATATATATCTGAATTATCATATACTAACATGTTGATAATCAATGGGCGTATATAATATAAGGTTAATAATATGTACAGTAATAATATAGTTTAGAAACATTCTTACTCATGTCCATTGCATAAAAAAAATGCAAAGGTTAGATACTTGCCTGATTCGCTGCTTATAGTTTGCAACTTAATTCTATCTTTTATATCACGACCTATCATTAATCAGATCATTCGTTTGATTAGAACAATATATTATAACACATAGTACTGCATTTCGCAGTCAGCACATAACCTAATCACATTATTACCCATGTTTAACAACCATTAAATCACAAATAATCACATATCTAATTAAATTATCTAAGTCCGGATCAATTTCTCGAAACATATGCCGATTCTACCAACGACTTTATCGGGTAATTATCGAGTCTAAGACTCATCTTTCAGAACTTAGTATCGATCATATTATTTTAAAATGACTTAAGATAATTTTAAAACATTCATTATAATTTATCATTAATTTTCAAACATCTAATCATATTTAAATGATTTAAATACTAATCAATTCTATTATCATTAATATTTAATTAATATTAAACTATTAATGAAATCATTTCAAAAGTATTAAAGTTATTTATAATAACTTAAAATACTTTAAAAGTATTAATATTACCCTTAAATGATTTTTAAAACATTTAAAATCATTTTAAATAATTATCATTAATATTAAAGTATTATTGTTTTATTTATCAAATTATTAAAAGTCATTAAGTATAACTTAAAATATTTTTAATTGCTTTTATATCCCTTTTAAATGATTTTTAAGTAAATAAAACCATTTATAAACTATTTATTTAATATAATTATTTAATAAATTTAATATCATTAATAATAAATTAATAATTATGAATATTAAATTATTAATGAAATTATCCTTTAAATATTAAAAGTTATGTTTTATAACTTAAAATATCTTTAAACACTTTATTTTCATTTAAAATGATTATTATAATATTAAAATCATTTTTAAACTAAATTATTTAATATAATTATTAAATAACTTTAATATCATTAATAATAATTAATTAATGAAATTTATCTTTAAATATTAAAAGTTATATTTTATAACTTCAAATATTTTAAATACCTTATTAATATTTAAAATGATTTTAATATAATAAAATCATTTTTAATTAATTTATTTAATTCATTTAGTAAATAACTTAATTATCATTAATATTAATTTATTAATGAAATATATCACAAAATATTAAAAGTCATTAAAAATAACTTAAAATATTTTCTTATATCATAATATAATTTTAAATGATTTTTAAATATTAAAATCATTTTTAAATAATTTATTTAATAATATAATTAAATAATTTAATTACTTTTAATATTCCAAAAATATTAAATATTTATGAAATATATTAAAAATAATTAAAAACTAATTTTTGGAATTTAAAATAATTTTTAATAATTTATTTTGGATTTTTAATAATTAAAAACTATTTTTTTCTATTTATTTATTAATTTTCGGAAAATAATATATTATCTGTCGCTAAAGACCACCTATAGTGACATAACTGTCGCTATAGACGTTCTTCATGTTTTTCATACATTCATACGGCAGTTTCGTGGTTACTACTTTGACCAAGCATTCTGATCTAATCTTGATGTTTCTGGGCACGTTAATGGTCAGATCATGTAGTATAATTACAATACTACACGATTCAACAATACAAATCATCAAAACATGCATAACCAACGTGATCTGGAGCCTTGAACACGCTGTCAGAGCTGTTCTTCATTTCTGGGTTACCTAGAAATGAAGAACAGTTCGACTGTTCACTTTTGGGCTCCCATAACTTCTGATTCAGGTATTTTTTTTGTGATCTAAGCTTTGCAATATGTAGACAACATGTAAATCTAGAGATCCATTACATAAAAATGATAAAACAACAAACAAACCATAAAGATATATGCTGGTCAAACCTTGTCAGAGATCATGTTCTTAAGTTTTCTGGGTTACCTAGAAAACTAAGTTCGTGATCTTCTGGCCTGGTTTGACATTCTACTGTCTTCGATACGTTAGATATTTTAGCAATATAAAAGCTTAATATTGAAGTCCAAATACCATAGTAAAAATCTATTACAACATTAACAACAAATAAGCTAACACCTGTAAGATACAAGACCATGAACCCATCTGTCGGACCCGACTGGAACTTTCCGGTAACCTGTAAATGGCTCGGTCAATTCTGGTCAACGACCTTTGACCGGGTATAACTACTAATATACACATCTAATGACCCTGAGTCCACTTGCAGATTACAAACCACAATACAGGCTACATAAAACAACTTAAAAACAACACAAATCATAAACGATCAAGGATCTGTGGCCACTGACATTCGTTGTCAGACCCCAGAACCAAGTTTTTCCAGATTTTGCAAAAACTCAAATCCGATCCTATAGATGTTATGGATCTAACATCTATCAACTCAGATCATCATTATACACTAGATTTAACATGTTTAACACAAAAAAACAACATCAAACATGGAATCATGGACAGATTTTTCTAGGGTTGGTTTATACCTTCTTGATCGATTTTGATTTCTATGCTTCTGATTTGTTAGGGATGGACGTGGGGCTTGTTTCTTGACTGAAAAACCTAAAGAATTTCGGAGGTGTGGGACTTGAGAGAAAAGGTTTGAGTGTTGGACAAAATGTAAGTTAGTAAATGGCTTTCTCTCTCCTCCAATCTATATATAAATGATGTTGGATGCATATATGCTGATATCTAGAGCTGAGTGCTGTCAAATAATATCACATGGAGTTGTTAGGTTAGGCCAACCACTCCCACACTTGGCAAAATTCCACAAGTTTCTTAATAAAGAACACTAAAGGGCATCTTTGACATTTGATTTGTGATTTCAATGGCATTCTTGTCATTCTTGTAAACCCTTACGGTTTAACCCTAAAGTTTAGCACAAACCATATCTAGGATTTAGCAATTAGGGTTTGCAAAAAAAACAAAAACTAAATAAATTTTAGTTTTTAAAATTTTAAAATTAGGGTTTCCTAATTATGATTAATTGTCTAATAACACTATACATGAACATTAGGGTTTAGATCATATAATTATCATTAACCTTGCTAAAATAGCAATTAGGGTTTAAAATTTTGATAATTAGGGTTACCGATTTATAATTAGGTTTTCTAATTATCACATTAGGGTTTTTAAAATTAGGGTATCCAAAATTAATAATTGTAATTATAATACTTGTTAATTAATCACATTAACATAATTACAACCAAAATGTATGTCGAAGATCATGATACATTTTGGTACTCCCAGGATGGATTGCAAACGGTGTGTTGTACGCCTCCATCATGATTTTATACTTTAAATCAGGGTCGTTAAGAATAGAAAGTCTGGAGTTGACTCGAAGTATTCCTTCTTCATCGATTCTTGCTTTCGGAATAGCACTTTCTTGCACTTTCTTCCTCATACGTATCAGCTCCAGGTCTATAGCTTGAGCAACTATAACTTTATCGATTAAAGTCGGTTCTACTAGTATATTCATCATCGTCACATGGGTCCCTGGAGTCTTTAACTCTATCTCCATCCTTTGTAAGTCATACAAAATGGGCCTTTGTGTTGACAATATTGCACTCGTACCCACATATGATCTTCTACTCAATGCGTCAGCTACTACGTTCGCTTTACCAGGATGGTATTGAATGGTATGATCATAATCTTTCAACAGTTCAATCCAACGTCGTTGCCACATGTTGAGTTCCTTTTAGGTGAAGAAATATTTGAGGCTTTTATGATCCATATAGATCTCCACCTTCTCTCCATACAGGTAATGCCTCCAAATCTTAAGTGTGAAGACAATAGCTGCCAACTCTAGATCATGAGTAGGATAATTCCTCTAATATTCTTTGAGTTACCGAGAGGCATACGCTATGACTTTCCCATGTTGCATGAGAACACATCCTAACCCTTTGCCCGAAGCATCACTGTAGATGACAAATCCTCTCGAGGCGGATGGTATTGTCGAACAGTCTTGAAATGAGTCTTCCCTTGAGTTCTTGAAAACTCTTCTCACCATCCTCGCTCCAACCGAACTTTGTATCTTTTCAAGTCAGCTGAGTTAATGGAGTAGCAATTAGAGAAAATCCTTCCACGAATCTTCGATAATAACCAGCTAAGCCGAGAAAGCTACGTACTTCGGTCACTGACTTTGGTTGCTCCTAGCTTTGAATTGCTTCAGTCTTCGTTAGGTCAATAGATATTCCATGATTTGATATCACATGCCCAAGGAATGCAACTTCCTCAAGCCAGAACTCACATTTCTTCAACTTGGCATAAAGCTTGTTTTCACGAAGCTTTTGGAGTATCAGCCTTAAGTGTTGCTCATGATCTTCGTGGCTTTTGGAATATATGAGAATGTCATCAATAAAGACAACCACAAAGTGATCCAAATATTCCTTGAATACTCGGTTCATCATATCTATGAAGGCAGCAGGAGCATTAGTCAATCCAAAAGACATGACCAAGAATTTATAATGCCCGTACCGAGTTCTGAAGGCAGTCTTTGGAATATCCTCAATTTTAACCTTCAACTGATGATATCCAGAATGAAGATCGATCTTTGAAAAGAATTGTGCTCCTTGCAACTGGTCAAACAGGTCATCAATGCGAGGTAATGGATACCTATTCTTGATGGTGACATGGTTCAATTCTCGGTAGTCAATACAAAGTCGCATACTCCCATCTTTCTTCTTCACGAATAGAACAGGAGCACCCCAAGGAGACGTACTAGGACGAATGAAACCAATGTCTATCAATTCCTGCAATTGGGTCTTTAACTCCAGAAGTTTAATAGGAGTCATTCGATATGGGGCTTTGGAAATGGGTTTTGTACCAGGTTCAAGGTCGATACAAAATTCAATTTCACACTCTGGGGGTAGGCCAGGAAGTTCTTCAGGGAATACGTCAGGAAATTTATTAACAATAGAAATATCATTCAAAATTGACGTATTTTTGTTTAAATTTGTGACATGAGCTTGACATCCGTTTTTCAATAAACGAATAGCTTTATGGCTTGAAATGACTGTGATTGATTTTAATGGTTTGGTCGCTTGAATTCGCATAATAGGTTGATTAGGAATATGAAAACTAACAACCTTACGAAAACAATCAATTTTTGCATGATGAGTAGTTAACCAATCAATCCTTAGAATTACGTCAAACGCAAGTATTTTTAAAGAAATAAGATCGACAGGTAATGTGCGGTTACCGATTTGAATCAAACAAGACTTATAAACCGTGGATGTAATGAAGGTTTCTCCCAACAGAGTTTCAACCGATAAGTCAAAGTCCAATTTCTCCGGAGTCAAATTTAAATGTTGAGCGCAAGTAGGAGAAATAAAAGAATGGGTAGAGCCGGTATCAAATAAGTTATATACTTCACTAGAGTTTATGATAAGCTTACCCGTGATGACCTCGTTCGGGTTCCTTACTTTCTGGGAGGTTAAAAAAACGTTCACCCTTGAACTATCGATTTTGTCTTGTCTGGGACGGACTTTGATGCCTCCATCCCAGCTGGACTTGACTTCGGTGCACGACAAAATCGGGCTAGGTGACCTTCTCTTCCACAATTGTAACATGCTTTGAATCTGTCACGCATGCACAGTTTGACCGATGTGTCCTCCCTCCAGATTTTGTAACATACACGACCCATGACCGCTTCTCCTTCCTTAACAACAAAATCTTGGTGCTGATGTCCTTCCATCATTATTAAATCTCCTCTTCTTGAAACTCCCTCATTTATTATCTTGGCCATGATTACCACTGAAGTGGTTACCATTTTTGGCATGTTGATTCCCTTTACGTTTGTTATCACCGCTTCGATGACTGTTATCACTGGTATTTTCATTTTGCCGGCTGCTTTCTCTTAGTTCTGTTGACCCATTATCGCGCTCCAATAACTGAGCCCTATTTACAACATCTGAATACAAACACAGTTTCTGAGAAATAAGATATTGACATATCTCCGGTTTGAAACCTCTTAAAAACATCCGCGTCATTCTCTCCTCATTATCAACAAAGTGGGACGCAAACCGGGAAAACTCGGCAAACTTAGCTTCGTACTGCACCACGGTCATATTGTTCTGCTCCAACTTGATGAAATCTACCTCTTTAATGTTACGAATACTTTCGGGAAAGTACTTGTTGTTGAACAGTTCTTGGAACTTCTCCCAAGACATCTTCAAGGCGGCGGAAGTTGAGTACGCTTTCATCGATTCCCACCAAGAATCGCCTCCTCACAACATAAAGGTGGAAAAAGGAATCTTTTGCTCCTCGGAGCATCCCAAGACATCAAATATCTTGGTGATCTGTTTTATCCATGCATCCGCCTTTAGTGGTTTTGGCTCTCCAATAAACTCCGGTGGTCCCAGCTCCTTGAATCTGCTTTAGCGGTGGACCGTCCGAGAGTTTCCAAAGATGTTTCCACCTACATTTTGGACAGAGTTTCTCTTGCTCGATGTAAATGAATTATTGCGAAAGTTCCTAAATATTCCGGCGTTAGCCATTTGGTGGTGTTGTTGTTCACCGAGGATTATTGTCTTCCCATTTGCACATTATCCTCGAGTAATAACTGTGGTGACTCCACGATCTCATGTGCTTCATTGCTTATCTCAACATTTTCGGATGCCATTTTCCAATACTGCCACAAAACAAGGGTTAATTAATATATCACATATTATCCATGTACTCTGACCAACCAGTTAAATACCAAATAAACTTAGGTAGGTCATTCTAGCGAAGGAATTTCCGCTCTCCTCCTAGTTCTTGTCTCACATCTCACCAGGATCATATCCCTAAGCTTTGATATTAACCGCGACGCCCCAAAACAGTTTACATCACCCATCTTGAGTCGCCAGAGATACAACATAATGAATACAAATACAACTTAATTATACAACAGTCGTGTAAAATATGACAAAATATAGGCTATGAGTTTTAATACAGATATTTTCATCTAGACAATATCCACACTCAATGGAGTCCTCATTACATTTATTATCACAGTATTTCACAGAATAGTGAGGACTACTAATGCACCATCTAGGACCATCACTGCTCCCTCGACTAGTCCCAAATGCTACGCTCTCATTTCACTCAAGAGAACGGTGAAAAGAAAGGGTGAGCTCAACTAGCCCAGTAAGAAATACTATGACTAAGATAATGCAGAATAAATTATCATTAGCCTTCAATAATGTTAAACTGATAGAATATAATAGACAACAAGTTTCACTGCAACGGATCAAGCAATCCATTAGAAGAGTCAAATAAGGTATAAAATCTACTATCTTCTATGATTTAAAAGATTTTTCATCAACTTTATCGCTGAGACTCAGCTTAATAAATAAAATCGAATCATCCCTGCTCCACGGCCAAGGATATTCATGTAATCATCAATGGTCATGACTATACCAAATAATCCCTAGTCATAATCTTACCAACAACTCATCCACCAATGATGAACTACAAAGTGCCAATAAGGACTTTTACCACATCATTCGTCACATTACGGTCATGATTATACCGAATAATCCCTGTTCATAATCATACCAAATCCATCTATGCACTACAGGCCACAGATGACTTTCAACATAATATAAATATGAGGATGATGACAATGATATAAGAATTCAATAAAATAAGTTCAAGAATTAATTTATCCAGGAACTATTAACGTCCAAATTGTCAACATGATACTTCTTTGTGGAGTAAAATTCAAGAATGCTCAGAAGAATATTTCCATGAAAAGATATTGGATGAAGCGCAAATATCAAGGATATTTCACTAATTTCATGGAGTATAGAAGTCAAAACTTTAACCAACTGCAATGGATTTTCACCCGCCATGCAGAATCCACGTAGAACTGACTTCATTTCCACAATTTAATAAGAAATGAATACGAAAGGTCATTCACCACGCATGTGGCAATCCACATAGATAGGTTATTCTAACATAATAATAAAGAATGGAATAACGTATGATTCACCATGCGTGCGATAGATCGCATGCATGAGTTATTCCCAATAGAATAATAAATAATGGAACCAGTCCTGTAAACGCATATACGACGAGGATATTCCGACGAATAATAAATAATGGAACCAGTCCCAAGATAAACCCACGCATGTGATATTCCGATAGAATAATAAAGAACGGAATATTAGAAGAATTTCACCATGTAAAAGATTTTTTGCATGTATGCATTTATTCCAACATAATAATAAAGAATGGAATAATGTAAGAATTTCACCAAGTATAGGGTATCCTCATGATACAAAGTTTATTCCAATGTAATAATAAAGAATGGAATAACAGAAGATCTCTTCATGAATAAGAAAGAAAGAATACCCCTTACGAGTATAACAAATAATATCCCCTACCTTAGAAGAAACTGAATACTGAAGTAATAAAGTAGCAGAATACTTTCTTCTTTCTCTCTATAGTTTCTCTCTCTAGAGTTTCTGTGAATTCGTAAGAAATAATGATGGAATGAACTTCTATTTATAGGAGAATGGATTGAATAGTAACTAATTCATGAACGGTCCAGATTGATTTACTTTTAAATGGACGGTCCATATTGGTTTACTATTAAAACTTAAAGCAACAGTCCATACTGATTTACTATTAAAACTTTAAACCAAATGATCCATATTGATTTACTATTATACTTTCCACCAAATGATCCATATTGATTTACTATTATATCTTCAACCAACTGGCCAAAAATTTAGCACATCTCCTCATGGAATAATATTGTACACAAAAAATGATTTGGACCTAGAAAAGAAATATATCTTACGGTGAAATAGTACCCGTGAATAATAACTCGTGAATAGTACTCAAACCTAAAAGTGTCCCGAATACCCGATTGAACAATATAACCTCTAGACATCAATTATACTAACACAAATAAGTCCAACACAATGGAACTATAAAATTCATCTTTAATCAACACGAACTTATTCATCATTAATATTATAATTTACAATATTTAACAACCAGGTCGTTCCCAGGAAAGATGGGGCTTTCCGATAAGGATTTCTCCTTATTGGCGGCGCAATTAGGTGACCAAACCTCTCTCGATGTAACTTCTAGACATTGTCAATATTGCAAATAATAATATGAATAACTTTGTCATCTCAATTATTGATTTAATAAAATAACATATTATGCGGATGATCTTTGTAAAAATAATTGAATCAATAATATGAGAGATATGATCGCAAAGAATTCTCGTAGTAGCAATAATTAAGTATAACCGGTGACTTCTCACGTAAGCATCAATAATCAATACTGTAGTACTACTTGCCACGCCAGACATCATTCTTTCTTTACTAACTCTAGGGTAGTTCAATAGTTTTAACAGTAACACCTCCGCCAGTTATTTTTATAGAAAGATAATTTTGTCGCTTTTCTAACTACGACGATTACTTAGTTAGGAGGTCCACCAATGATTGGGCCGTCGTACGAATATTCCCTGATAAAACGAATATTCCCCGACCAATTGAATATTATATAACTACTTGCTTACTTTGCGAAATTTGTAAATATTACCCACAACTATAATATTATATCAAATCCACACCATATTATTCAAAAATATATTTCAAGAAAATTATTCTTTATTCATAAAAGTTGGGGTCTTACAATTATTGTCCGGGTAGTTTCATAATTATCTCTACTACTCACATAGGCACATTATAACATTATTTAATATTATATATCAAGTGTACACACATAACTTCTTTTCCAATTTCTAGAATACACGGATATTTAATTATCTATGTTTAACAATCACTTATGATTTTATTGCACTACTTGATACTTCATATCATTATAATATATTCTTATTATATGATTCTATGCATGCCACACATTTCTCCAATGTTCCAATTCATTTTCTATAGCAGAACTTAACTTTCTAAGTTTGAGCCTTTGGCCTAAGAATACGCCATTTTTTTGTATCTTTGGAGACGATCTGTCGCACCTCCCCCGATAAAGGCCAAAATAGGTTAGCTTCAAGCCAGTTCCAATTCCTATCACCACATAAGTTTCATATGGGATAAATTAACTTCTTCAACGGTGATATACTCATATTGACATAAATCAATACGTTCAAATCTTGCTACTATATTCAAATAAATTGAATACTTAATTATTAAGAACCCTATCAATTCTTGATATCAAACTCTTAGGGTTAGTCCACTAATTTAAATTACTATTAGTGACTTCCTTTAATCATTTCATAAATTAACATAACCACATAAGGTTTAAATAAACTCACAAAACTAACTCATTAAAATTAAATCACATATTTAATTAATAAGGAGTTTCAAATTCGTGGACGTTACAAGTGGTACCTCTAAATTCTGGCGGTCCTACTGCCTTAAAATCTTTGAAGTTTTCAAATCGATTGTCTGGTTGATTTCCCGCGGCCAGCATTCCATTCTGCATGGCTTGAGCTACCATGGTTGCGAAATGTACCATACCCATATCATATATAATCCACAGTTTATAGAATACACACGAACACCCACATTATCTAAATCATTATATGTCTATGTGATTTACAAATAATTACGGTTTAATTCCAAGTTCTCAATTGACTACGAATGGTACTTTGGTATATGTCTATCCTAAGCACAAATCATACATCCCAACACAATGTAGAATATACAATCATAAACTATTAAGATCAGATCTAAACCTATACTTCGTTTCTCAAGTCCATATGGGTTATCACAGTAATTGATGGCCAATCAACTAAGAAAGCAAGCATGAATCTTAATAGACAAACCCATAGAAATCAAGAAAGCTAACAATGAAACATATCAGAAATAACTAATCCATAGAATTCATTGGAATCTCAGAATAGAATTTAAATCATATATGAATTAACGCTATCATTCGCATATTGAATAAACATCATAAGATACAATTAAGAATCAAAGAGAGAGTAAGGGTAGAGAATTGTAGTGTAAATTTGTTCTCTTAATCCAAGGTTGAATCTTTAATGCTTTCCAATTGCTTCAAGTCTTCACTCTCATCAACTCTAAAAATCACTACTCTAATCTACTTATTCAAATTAATGAAAGAAAGTAACAATAGCTAATTGTTCCCCCAAGGGGTGGTAAGTATCTTACATAATGAAAATACGTCTAATATTTAAGCCCTAATTGAACCCCTCTCCAAATTACGCTTCAATTGCACTGTTTAATGAAAAGTCAACTTTTGTCAACACCCGAACTCGCGCGGGCGCTCAAGAATTGGCCTGAAGTTGGGCGAGGCTTCACTCAAGCAAAAAATCACTTTTTTGGCTCGAGAATACACAAGACGACAGCCAAGGAAATGCACTATAAATTCAGCAGCTACCACATGGTCCATTTTATCTTTGCAGTGTCCTCTGGTAAAATAGCCATAACTTTTGATCCGGAAAGAGTTAAAGGGCCTTCCACCTATCAAATTGAAGATATCGACGAGCTCTAAAACTATAATTCTTTGAAGATTGAGAAATAATGCACGGATGAAGGCTGAAATTAGATTGTAAGTGACAGCTATGCAAATGGCCATCCAAAACAGTGACGTTCAACGTTCGTTGGTACAAAGGTCATAACTCTTGCATCCGAACTCCGATTGGGATGATTCATGATGTTTCGAAAAGCTTAGAAGAAGCTCTACAACATAGTCCAAGTTCCAAGCCAAGAACATAACATGAACATGAAAGCACAAATGATATTCAAATTGCTTTTCCTTATATTTTCATACCAATAGTCGCTCACGTCGTTCCCAAACCTAAGATCTACAAAATGAATACAAAATGCATAAAAAGTAACTAAAAAACATAAGTTTAAGCAACTAATTCAAGTAATAGATACCAGATAAGTAGGTATAAAACCAACTTATCAAATATCCCCAAACTTAAATCGTTACTTGTCCCCAAGCAACAAAACATAATGCATTCTACATGCTATGCAAGCTACGCTACTATGACAATGAATCTCCAAATTTCCAATCATGTTAAGAATTCCAATAAGATATGTCTCAGAGAAATATCAAGATCCAAGAACAAAGCATCAAACTAAGCTATAGGCATAATGATATAAAATCATATAATCCTAACCTGCTATAAAGATGTGTGTGTGATGTGTTCACATATAAGCTTGAAAAAGGTAAGGATTTCACATGTTAAACTGCTTAAGAAAGAAAACTGAGGTTTAAACCAAGAACTATGCATACAAATGAAACAACAACTACTCCAACACATCAGTACAATCTAAGGTTTAGCAAAGGATTTATTATGCTTTATTTTTACTCACGGGGCGATTTTCGCACTTTCCCGCGGTGTTTTTTGATTTCTTTTTATATATTTCCCATGACTGTGCAATGTCTCATTCCATTTGGCTAACAGTGCTACCCCTTAGCCAGCTTTCAACCAACAACTCCCAGACCATTAAGACCTTAGGGCGCTAAGTGTAGAGACAATCCCCTCGGGCTTACTTACTCAAGTAACAAAGGCCCCGAAACAAGACTAGCCACGATAATTATTCAATTTTTTTTTCTCTTTTTTTTTATAAAGCAAGCATACCATACGTTCCCAAAACTTGAGTTTAAGTATCTTCATAGTCATTACTCACTTCCTACACAATTCTATAAATAAAAATAACATTTTCCTCTCAGTAGACAAGCATGCTAATCTTAACCAACAAGCAAATAGGAACATTGTCGTGCTACCTGGTAACATCTAAACAGCAAGCATGAATTATATCTTGTATAAAATTATAACTAAGCTCAAGATATCCACTAAATTCAAAAATCTATCAAATTTCTATGTCATCATTGGCCAAATTAGAATTCAACTAACTAAAAGCTTGGGATTATGCAATGTTATGCAACTAAACACATACTAAGTAAACAAGACAAAAGAAAACTAAAAAAAATAATTCATACTAAAATACCCCTACTATGCAACTTAAATATGCAATCAAACTATATGCAACTAACTATATGCAACAACTACTCACTACAACCCAATACCCCCAAACTTAAAAAAAATAATGCCCTCATTGTAATTAAAAGTGAAAGAATACTCCCCTAAGTGGCAATGTCATCTCCGTTCGCCTCCTCATGATCCAATGGTATATCAGGCGATGGCTAAGTTTGAGATATTCTATAGTTGGAGACTGAGTGTGGGCTTCTAACTGTTCGAATGCTTGAGTCAGAAATTCTATAAATTTAGCATTTTTTTCTATGACTGAGCTATGGCGTGACCGCGCGACCCTGTACTTTGGCAGCTTCAGTTTTTTACTTCTATTTGATCCTGAATGCTTATAGAAATTGGATTGAACCTGAGAGGAGAAACAATAAAACTATTATTAAGACTTAACACTATCTAACATCTACTAAATATGGAAATGGAATTAAGAATTAAACAAGGAGGGAGAAAGATTGGATGGGGTGCCTCCCATCTAGCGCTCGGTTTATAGTCCGTTAGATGGACTCTTTTCTTGACACCGCTATCCAATTCCTCTACGATAAGCTAGGAACCCTCCATCCATTAGAACCGCTATGTTCTTTGGTAGGTTCCCCATTATGAGAGTCTTCGGATTGAAGCCACCAAGCATATTTCCTGTACATGATGTCCCCAGTTCCATTGTATCGCCAGGTGTTTCTCCCATTGTATCTGTGAATAGATTTTTGCATTGATACATGAAAGATACAACAAGATTTTCTTCTTCTTTTATCTCTTCCTCATTCCACCATGGTTTGTAAGAGGCCTCAAAATCGCAGACATTCTTGCTTTGGATGTGACTACCAAGGGGACATGGGTGTACAAAATTCACTGAATTTATCAACTCTAACTGAGAAGGCACTTGTGGTATTATACAAGTCAGCTCATGTTCTTCATTTTCCATACCCACAGTTATCTACTCAATGTCCACTCCTTTCAGTTTATTCGGTGGCATGTACACTTCTGGCTCTGCATCAGTTTCATCGTCCATGTCATAGCACCAATTGTTTGGAAGGCGATTGTTCAAGGCTTCGAACATTTGATCCATATGATTCTAAAGATTTTGAATTGACCTCTCTTGCTCAATCATCTTCTCCTCAGTAAAAGCTATAAATTTGAACCACAATTCCTCCATTCTTGAATTATCTTTCTCAGTTTCGAAATCCATGTATTGAGGACCATTCATTAACGAATTAATGAGTTGTTCCATCTATTTGTTAAGATTTTGGCTTGATAACTCCTGACTCATCATTATCTCTTTATGGTCTGCTATGCTTTTTGACATGAATTCCTTCAACCTTGAATTTTCTTCTTGTTGCATTGGAGGTGGATATGATAAATCTGATGGATATGTTAAACTTGAGATGCGGTATTGATCTTGATAGTTATAACCCCATTCATAATCTGAGTGATACCCCCAACCTTGTTGATAATCAGGATAAACATCATTGTTGAAGTAATCACCCCCAAACTGCACTTGTCCAACCTTGATGTTGCACTGATAACTCGGATGCTCGCCATCACAGTATTCACATGTAACTACTACCTCTCGAGTGCGTTGGGCAAGAATATCCAACCTCTTCAAAAGTGTTGCAATTTGTGCTAAAAATATAGAAAATACATTGAGTCCCTCAATGCTTGTGTCCCTTGGTTGAATCATATTTGCATAACACCATTGATAAGCAAAGTCACCCATGGTAACTGAAAAGAGAGAAATATAAGAAGATAATTAAAACACAAAAAAAGTTTAAATTAAGACCAATTTGATTGAAATTAATGTTGGCAAAAGTTTATTAAACTAATTCCCCAAGAATAAATACCAAAACTTGTTTGTCGTTTCTGGAATCGATCAATAAATGCGTGCAAGTATACACGGTCAACAAGTAATAAAGAGTAAGTAAAGTATCATTCCCACGGAGAATTATCTAATAAAGTTTACCAAGCACTAGCCCATAACCATTTCAGTCTTATTTAAACGAATGATATTATATTTTTTATTTAAACTATGAAATTAAATAAACCTAACTATTTCTAGAGTGAGACTAGATAATGTAGACCTGAGATTACAATTTCATCTATTGACTCATTCAAATCCATACACTTCATGTTAAACCAAACTAATTGTACCAGTTTGTTAGTCGAGAACACTAAAGTAAAGTAAAGCCGTCTTTCAATGTACCATACCCATATCACATATAATCCACAGTTTATAGAATACACATGAACACCCATATTATCTAAATCACTATATGTCTATAAGATTTATAAATAATTAGGGTTTAATTCCAAGTTCTCAATTGACTACGAATGGTGCTTCGGTATATGTCTATCCTAAGCACAAATCGTACATCCCAACACAATGTAGAATATACAATCATAAACTATTAAGATCATATCTTAACCTATACTTCGTTTCTCAAGTTCCACCTTTATATATATAAAAAATTATATGAAAATTTAATTATTATATTGAAAATATTGGGATATTGCATAAGGTAGCAGACTGCTGTGTCAGTAAAGTCATAAAAGAGCTGTCACGTCCCATCAAGCAGTCAGCACCAAATGATTCGAGATCTACAAAGCAATTAAAATAGATTTCAATAGCTATTTTCCAATGGGAAGATTGGGAAGGAGTATATATCAGCCAGAGCTTCAAAGATCAAGAGTTGCTGATTTGAAGGATTATTGAGTTGTTGGAATGCTATTGTTGACTCTACGAGTTCCACCAGAGCTAAACAGAAGAAGTCTCAGTGACAGTGAGACTATAAAGGTGGAACTGAAGCAGCCTTAAAGAAGGACTCGAATAGACTAAAGCTTCACTCAACAAAGATGAGAATGCCACTGAATATGGTAGCTAAGCTGAGAGCCGAGAAGGCCAAAAAGATAGAATTCAAAAAAGTGGCAAAGCACAAAGAAGATCCGGAGAGCCATTCTACGAATCATCATGAACCGAAAGCTGAAATAGAACAAGTGCATAACCATGTTTGCAAACCAGTCAAGAAGGGTTCAGGGATTGCTAAGTGCCAGACGAAGTCTACCAAAAGCTTAACCACTTAGCAAACCCAAATGTTGATGGTGCACAGATGACATCGTATGAAGATGAGTAAAACAGAATGAAGATCAGCTGCACCAATTAAGATGTGGTCTAGACTCAAAGCAGAATGCAAAGAGGACCACACCAAGCTGCTAAGTACAAAAGATGTTCAAGCTTAAAGACATTGTAGTAGCTCTTCACCAACAACAACAACAACAACATCAACAGCAACAAGAAGCCAGGGCCTGAGGGGTCCTTATCCGGAGGGACAAATGAAGTTCCAAGCTTGCTGGGCTTGAAGAGTTCCTAGGGAACTAGAGGAGTTCCAAGCCTACTGGTCTTGAAGAGTTCTTAGTGAACTGAAGTTCCAAGGCTACTGGCCTTGAAGGAATCTTAGTGATTCAGGGTGTTGCCCTTCCTTAGTGGAAATCTAGCTAGTTGAAAGCAGAAGAGTGGATTAGGAGCTTGAGTCTTTGAACCACTTAAAATACCTTGTGTCATTTACTTTATGTCATTTACATTATGCACTTAACTACTATGTATGCATTAACTGCTTACCACTGAACTAACTCTAAGAAAAATGAATGTATGATTATGAATATATCAATGAAGGGGATCTTTTACTTATTCCACTGTGCTTGAAAAGATTCTTATGTTTATCATATGCTAATTCATTAGCAATATAAAATAAAAGAGAAAAATATTTGAAAATAAAAAGGATTTATTCAACCCCCCTTCTAGATCTATTGTGTGCCTACTGGGAACTAACAATTGGTATCAGAGCAGGTTCTCATGATTTATTCAAAAGCTAATCGCTTTGAGTCTGATCCTAGGCACAAACATTATTCTAAACTTAGTTTAGTAGTAAGTCACTTGTAAATGCAGATGAGCTCACACGTTGGAAGTATTGTGTACAGGTACATGTGTATATACACTTGAAGTTGCTTAGACTGGTCCATGTTCTTAAATGCCATGACAATAAGACCAATCCTTGTCCACAATCAATCTTGTAGTCTGAAGATCAGGCAAGGAAGCTCAAGAGGCATAAACAACAAAGAATCAAGCATCCACTAGCCTGAAAGATGAAAAGGTCATACAGGCTAAGAAGTGCTTATCCAAAGAAGAAAGAAGAACTTTTCAAATATGTATATGACCAACCAGCAGCTGGATGTGAACCGTTTGGACTCAAGGATGTCAAAGAACTAAAAATTCCAAGATTCTCTTAGCTTACATCTTCAAGACCATGACTGATTGATTGAAGGACAACTGGAGCAACAAGCTGTCAGGAGCAAATGAAAAACTATGCACATCAATGCCTAACGTCAGTATATCTAAGTTGAATGACTGTTAAGAAACGAACAGTAGAAAGGTACAGTTCCTAATTAATATAAATGTGTACATCATGTTGCATCACCTTATGAACTATAAAAATATTCTATCAAGAGACCATACTTTACCTAAAAAGGGGAAGAGAGAAAGTACACTGAGGTTGGAAAAACAAATGCTAACAAACTTTCTCTCCAATCCAAGTTTTAGGTTGAAGATTGTATCTTGAAAGAAGTCTGAAATAGGTCATAAACATATCATGATTTAATTAATGTAGTGAAGTAATCTTTGTTGATGGGTTAGTATGTATGTACAAACCTATGTTCTAAGTGTTTGATAATACATAGAGTATGATCAGTTCTACAAGAGTATCTTGAAGATTTGTAGAAATTGATCATTGTTGGGTAAAATCTAATTACGCACAGCACGCAAGTGTACGTGGTCAACAAGTAATATAATAGTGAGTAGAGTATCGTTCCCTCAGAGACTGTAAATAGAATTTAAACATCACAATTACCAATTTTCTATTAATCCTAATTTTATTAAACTAATCAATTTCTAGTTTATAACTAAAAGTATTAAAAATATTAAAATCACCACACAATCAATAAACACTAAAAACTGAATTTTCAAACAATTAATGGAGAATTAGGCTTCCGACTTCACTATAAGCATCACTCAGATTATTACACCTTTATTCTAGTTGAACTCACTATCTCAGTTTATTAATCAAGAACACGTATGTAGCACTAGCTACCTCTCGATGTACTAATACCGTATTAACCCAAATTCACAATTAAGATAGAATTAAGTTAAACACCTTAATCAACTAACTCCCTATATCTCTATATGAATTACAATTAAAGAAGGTTTAAGTTCAAGCTCTTTATCTGATTACATGCGATGTCAAGCATATCTCTACCCTGACATTCATCAAGATTCTGTTCATTCACATAAATCAAGAATGTGACGCCCCCAAAATAGGTATACACAACACCCATTCTGAGTCGCCAAATACATGGTACAAAAAGCAAACTACAACTTCAATAATACAAATGTCGTGTGAAATACGACAATATATACTGTGAGTTTAAATATAATATTGTCTTCTAGACAATATCCACATGCAAATAAATCCCCATCATAATTATTGATTCATTATTTTACAAAAATGGTGAGGACTACTAAACAACTCTCTCCGAACCTTCATTCCATACCCCCATAAGTACTCGCTTACATTCTCGCCTCCCGAGAAGAAAAAATGGAACAACAAGGAAAAGGGTGAGCTCAACTAGCCCAAGAAAGAATATTATGACTAAGATAATATACAACAAATTATCGTTAGTCTTCAACAGGAAAAATCGATAGAATACAATAGACAACAAGTTTCGATCAATATTCGCAGTGAAAATAATAATTCATTAGAAGAGTTAAGTAGAGAATGCAAACTACTATCTTCTATGTATGAATTTAAAAGTTCATCGCTCATCTTTTATCCTCGTAACATCAATCAATATACATCTGAATCAAATATTCATCTTTGCACTACAGCCAAAGATATTCATCGATTAGTCATGTTCATTTAAACACTGCTCATCTTTTACTACGGGCCAAAGATATTCTTAAGAAATCATTCATCTTGCACTACAGGCCAAAGATATTCCATAATATCATCATTTAAGACTGAGGATGATGAAAATATTTTTTTTTAAAGAAACGAATCAAGTGAAACAAAATAACAAGGATTAAGGATTAAGGATTCGTACTTGGTTTTATCCACGTCCAAAAATACCTCAAAAATAATCATAGTGGTGTAAAATTCAAGAATGATCAAAACATGGATACAATCGAAGTTAGTATCCGTAATAGATGTTTTGACGAAAAAGAAGAAATTTTATTTTTCTATGAATAGTACCAGATATCGTGAATAGTGCCAGATATCGTGAATAAAGGCCGTATATCGTGAATAGTAACTCCGACACCAAAAGATAGAAATTCCACAAAAACATCTTCACGCTTCATGAATAGTACTCGTAAAATAGTAACTCGTGAATAAGAACTCATGAATAGTAACTCGTGAATAGTAACTCATGAATAGTAACCCATGAATAGTAACCCCATACATGAAAAAGTTCCAAATTTGATAAAAACTTCAGATCAACATTTCAAATAATGATATTGAAGAAATAATATCATTACGAAAAAAAATAATATCCCTTACCTCGAAAGATCAAGATTTAAATTTGAACACCGGATATAAAGCTATGACTTAGACTTGCACCGTATAGCAATACTCAAAGTATACTCAAAATACTCACAAGAATACGCCGATAATATAGAGAGAGAAAACTTCAGCTTCGTGTGATTTTTCAATTCTAACCCAAGACCCTATTTATAGAAATTGCTAGAACACCAAAAGTAGAAAATTTAATAAATTAATAATATAATTATATTATTTTCTACACATGTCTAGAATCTGATTTCAGCCATCAAACACATGCCACCTTCTAGAAAAAATAAGAAAAAAACGTTTTTCTAATTTTAAATATTTTAAACTTCCAAAAATCAATTATTTTGAGCTTCTAACTTCAATAATTCATAATAAATAGCCCTTTCATCGGAAAATTCGAATCACGCGAGTTTTTATAGGAAATTCAATTCTCTACAACTTTGCAGAAGAAAGTTTTTCCAAATTCCAATCCAAAATTGACCGAATCCACAAACGGGCAATTTTACAAAGCTATAATCAAATTTCAAATAATAAATGGGGTCCACCGACATGTTTAACATGTTTTAAACATTTATTGCAACAAAAATACTCTTCCTCCTCAGATACTCATATATCCCACATTCGTTGTAAAAATATCACCGTTATTATATTATTAAAATAATGTATTTAAATGAATTATTTTATCGTAAAAAGATAAAATATTAATTTTCAACAATTGTCATTTTAAAAATTTTCTCATCTATATCCACATAAAATCAATATTTTCCTCATCATATAAATCAATAATTAATTATTCACAAATAATATTACAGAATCACAATATTGACAACCAGTGCGCCTCCTCAAAGAGGGGCTTTCCAATAAGAATTTCTTCATCATGGCGCAATTTAATTAGGTGACCAAACCTCTCCTTAGATGTAACTTTCTAGACATTGCCAATAATGTTATCTAATAATATTATTCAGATAATATGAATTATTGCTTCGATAATGAAAGATAATGTAAATGACAATTATTGAAACAACAAAGAATATAAAATATCAACGCAAAGAATTATTAACTCAATAAAATATCAATAAGAATTATCGTAACCATTATCGAGTAGTGCCTTCTTACGTAAGAATCAATAATTGGTGCAATACCGTGCTACCTGCTCAACAACGCCAGATTAGTGTGTTTTTAACCACCGGGTATTCCAACAAGATAATTCTGTAATAACTACGCCAAGCTATTTTTAAACAACTTATTTTTGTCGCTTTCTTCATCCAATCGCTTTCCGCATGGGCCCACACATGGTCACCTTGTTGTCGTCATTTAATATTCCCCGACAAAGATTTAATATTCCCCACCAAACGAATATTCCCGACAACAATGAATATTTTATAACCACTTGCTTATTTTGAAATATTTATGTATTTTACCCATAACTATCCACATTAATCAAATCCACCCTTACTATTTCAAAATAATAAATAAAGGAAATTCCTTTTTATTTAGAAAATTTTTTGGTCTTACAACCTCCCTCCTTATGAAATTTCGTCCTCGAAATTGACGTACGTACTGGTGTTTCAAAAGGTGAGGATACCTCGCTTTCATTTCCGCTTCCAATTCCCAAAATCATTTCCTCTATAAAGCATGATTCCTCCACAAAACTTTAACTTGTGGTATGACCTTTCACGTAGGACATGCTCCTTCCTATCCAAAATCTTGACAGTACCTCCTCATACGTTAAGTCTTCTATTATCTCGTCCTGGTTCTAACTCTATAACGTGGTTCGGGTCTTTCACATATTTACGGCAGCACGATATGTGAAACACATTATGAACACGAGACATACTTTTTGAGATAACGCAAGTCTATAGGCTACATTTCCTACTTCCTATCAAGAATTTTAAATGGACCGATAAATCGTGGATTGAGCTTTCCTCTCTTCCCAAATCTTGTAACTCCTTCCATGGAGCAACTCGCAACAATACATGATCCCCAC
The DNA here is from genome assembly GCA_020205615.1 of Panax quinquefolius. NCBI lineage: Eukaryota > Viridiplantae > Streptophyta > Magnoliopsida > Apiales > Araliaceae > Panax > Panax quinquefolius. Next base: position 63,554,211 of record CM035169.1, read on the forward strand.
ATTAAATTCCACGTCCTTTCGATGAAGATCCGCATAACTCTTTTGTCGATCTTGTGCCGCTTTGTATACGTTGTCAAATCATTTGGATCTTTTCTAGTAGTCATACGTATTAACTTCAGTCCCAAATAATGTTGCTTCACCCACCTCATCCCAACATATCGAGAACGACATTTTCGTCCCATATAATGCTTCAATGGAACCATGCCTATATTTGTTTAATAACTATTATCAGATGAGGATTCCACCAATGGCAAGTACTTATCCCAACTTCCTTTGAAATCTAGGACACGAGTTTTAATATATCTTCAAGAGTTTGAGTAGTCCTTTCGATTGCCCATCCGCTTTGAGGATGGTATGCCAAATCAATCGTAAATTGCGTCTATAGCTTTCTAACCCAAAATCATGAAGTGAATCTTGGGTCACGATCTAAAACTATGGATACCGGCATGCCATGCAATCTCACAATCTCATTTACGTATATACTAGCAAGACGTTCAAGTGAATAAGTCTCCGTGATCACGGCAAGAAATGAGCGGAGACTTGGTTAATCTATCAACAATAACCCAAATAGCATTAATGCCTTGAGAAACCGTAGGAAGACCCGTAATCTAAATCCATAGTAATGTGTTCCCACTTCCATTCCGAAATCTCAAGTGGTTGCAACGGACCCTTTAGGTACAAGATGCTCCGCCTTTACACGCTAGCAAGTTAAACACATCGAGATAAACTTTGTAATCTCTCTCTTCATATTGTTCCACCAAAATGTATGTCAAGATCACGATACATTTTAGTAATTCCAGATGGATTGCAAATGGTGTAATTGTGTGCCTCCATCATAATCTTATACTTCAAATTAGAGTCGTTAGGAACAAAAATTCTAGAGTGGACTCAAGTATTCCTTCTTCATCAATTCGCGCCCTAATAGCTCCTTCTTGTACTTTCTTCTTCATACGCATCACCTCCGAAGCCTGGCTTGAGCAATCTTAACTTTTTCTATTAAAGTTGGCTCTATGCAGATACTTGACATCATCGCACTTTTCCCTCAAGATATGATCTTCTACTCATCGCGTCAGCTACCACGTTCGCTTTTCCAAGATGGTATGGTTAGAATATGTGCCGAAATGAGTCGCCTCTTGAGCTCTTGGAAAATCTTCTCGCATTCCTCGCTCTATACGAATTTTGTATCTTTTCAAGTCAGCTAAGTTAAACGGAGTAGCGATTCAAGAAAATCCTTCCACGAATCTCTGATAATAACCAACTAAGCCTAGAAAGCTACGTATTTCGATTACTGACTTAGGTTGCTCTCAACTGTGACTTATATCCCAATCTTGGATAGCACGTCACAATGACACCTATCAGTTTACTATCGCATCTAATATGACGTCCCTACAGAGAGTTCTGCTTCTCGGTGAATTCCACAAAGGAAGTCACAAGATAAAGGCTCAGTACCAAATTCTATAGTTGAATTTTAACTCCACAAGTTCAATAGAGCCATTCGATATGAGATTTTAGAAATGAGTTTTGTCTGGGGTTCAAAGTCGATACAAAATTTAATATCGTGCTTTGGGAGTAAGCCAAGAAATTCTTCAGAAATACGTCAGAAAAATCAATAACAACAGGAATATTATTCAAATCTGACGTGTCTTTATTCAAATCCATAACATGGACTAAGAAAACTTGACATCCGTAATAAACGAATGACTTCATGGCTTGATATGAAAATGTTTGACTACAATGGTTTGATTGCTTGAATTCAATAACAGTTGCTTAGGAATATGAAAACTAACAACCTTACAAAAGCAATCAATTTGGCATGATGAGTAGTTAACCTTAAAATCACATCAAAAGCAAATATCTATATAGAAATAAGGTTAACAGGTAATGTGATAGTGCCAACTTAAATCAAGCAAGATTTTTAAACAACGGATGTAATGAAAGTTTCTCCTAATGGAGTCTCCACAGATAGGTCAAAGTTTAATTTCTCCGTAGTCAAGTTCAAATGTTGAGCGCAAGCAAGAGAGATAAAAGAATGGGTAGAACCAATATCTAGTAAGGTATATACTTCGCAAGAATTTATAATTAACTAACCCGTGCTAACTTCGTTCGGGTTCCTCGCATTTTGACCACCACAACAAACGCTCTTCCCTAATCGTTGACTTTGACTTTTCGGGACATCCTTTTGAGTCACCATTCACGCTGGATCGGTTTCGATATCGTATAACTCGAGCGATATGTCCTTCTTTTCCACAATTATAGCATACCTTGGAAGGCTTTGAACAGTTTGACCTTATATGTCCCTCCTCTCCACATCTCAGTAGCATCTAATCGGCGATCGTTCTCTTCCCTAGAATTTGTTGATGGTGCCGATGTTGTTTGCCGACGCCTTCCCGCCATCGTTAAATCTTCTCTTTTTAGATTGATATCTCTTTCCATAATATCAACGCTGTCAGTCAGCCTTTTTTACCCATGCATCACTCATTCTCACTCGCTCAGCTTATTTCTTCTTTCACCGATTCCACTTTTATCATCTTATACTCGCCAAAGAGTGCTTCGCTCAAGCATCACGTGTCGGGTAACACAAGCTTGAATCGTTGCATCCTTTTGCTCCACGATTTGCCTCGCAATTCTTTAGCCTTTGCTTCTTCTAACTCATGAATACGATTTTGCAATTCTATATTTCGATCATAAAATACCTCTAATAAACTCTCTTCAGTACCTCTTCTTCCTCTTCTTCCTCACTCTCACCGTTACCTCTGCGATTATCTCTAAAAAGTGCAACTATCAATTCTTCACTCACCACATGGATATCTCTAATTCCTTCTTCACCGACATCAAATTATCCTGGTCAAGGCGATTAGAGGTGTCTCCACGATCTCATTCACTCCATTGTTAACGCTCTCAAAGCCACCCATTCTTAAAACTATCATAAAACAAGGGTTAATTAAATAAATTAAGAAATCACATAATACCCCTATAATATGACTCAACCAACAAGTAAGCTTAGTAGGACACACTAGCGAAGGATTTACTCGCTCTCTCCTCCTAGTTCTATTCCCCGATCTCCGCCAGAGATCATATCCCTAAGCTCGATATAAAAGTCGTGACGCCCCCAAAATAGGTATACACACACACCCATTCTCGAGTCGCCAAATACATGGTACAAAAAAACAAACTACAACTTCAATAATACAAATGTCGTGTGAAATACGACAATATATATCTTAATGAGTTTAAATATAATATTGTCTTCTAGACAATATCCACATGCAAATAAATCCCCATCATAATTATTGATTCATTATTTTACAAAAATGGTGAGGACTACTAAACAACTCTCTCTAGAACCTTCATTCCATACCCCGACTAGTACTCGCTATATTCTCGCCTCCTGAGAAGAAAAAATGGAACAACAAGGAAAAGGGTGAGCTCAACTAGCCCAGTAAAGAATATTATGACTAAGATAATATACAACAAATTATCGTTAGTCTTCAACAGGGAAAAATCTGATAGAATACAATAGACAACAAGTTTCAGATCAATATTCGCAATGAAATAATAATTCATTAGAAGAGTTAAGTAGAGAATGCAAACTACTATCTTCTATGTATGAATTTAAAAGTTCATCGCCTATCTTTTATCCCCCGTAACATCAATCAATATACATCCGAATCAAATATTCATCTTTGCACTACAGTGCCAAAGATATTCATCATTAGTCATGTTCATTTAAACACTGCTCATCTTTGCACTACGGGCCAAAGATATTCTTAAGAAATCATTCATCTTTTACTACAGCCAAAGATATTCCATAATATCATCATTTAAGACCGAGGATGATGAAAATATTTTTTTAAAAACGAATCCAAAGGAAACAAAATAACAAGGATTAAGGATTAAGGATTCGTACTTGGTTTTATCCACGTCCAAAAATACCTCAAAAATAATCATAGTGGTGTAAAATTCAAGAATGATCAAAACATGGATACAATCGAGTTAGTATCCGAATAGATGTTTTGGACGAAAAGAAGAAATTTTATTTTTCTATGAATAGTACCAGATACGTGAATAGTGTCAGATATCGTGAATAGTGCCGATATCGTGAATAGTAACTCCGACACCAAAAGATAGAAATTCCACAAAAACATCTTCACGCTTCATGAATAGTACTCGTAAATAGTAACTCGTGAATAAGAACTCATGAATAAGAACTCGTGAATAGTAACTCATGAATAGTAACCCATGAATAGTAACCCCGACATGAAAAAGTTCCAAATTTGATAAAAACTTCAGATCAACATTTCAAAGATAATGATATTGAAGAAATAATATCATTACTGAAAAAAATAATATCCCTTACCTCGAAAGATCAAGATTTCTAAATTTAAACACCTGGATATAAAGGCTATGACTTGGACTTGCAATCAGTATAGCAATACTCAAAGTATACTCAAAATACTCACAAGAATACGCTCGATAATATAGAGAGAAAAACTTCAGCTTCGTGTGATTTTCAATTCTAACCTAAGACCCTATTTATAGAAATTGCTTAGAAACACCAAAGGAGAAAAAATTTAATAAATTAATAATATAATTATATTATTTTCTACACATGTCTAGAATCTGATTTCAGCCATCAAACACATGCCACCTTCTAGAAAAAATAAGAAAAAACGTTTTCTAATTTTAAATATTTTAAACTTCCAAAATCAATTATTTTGAGCTTCGAACTTCAATAATTCATAATAAATAGCCCTTTCATCAGAAAATTCGAATCTCGCGAGTTTTTATAGGAAATTCAATTCTCTACAACTTTGCAGAAGAAAGTTTTTCCAAATTCCAACCAAAATTGACCGAAATCCACAAACGGGCAATTTTATGTGCTATAATCAAATTTCACCAATAAATGGGGTCCACCGACATGTTTAATATGTTTTAAACATTTATTGCAACAAAAATACTCTTCCTCCTCAGATACTCATATATCCCACATTCGTTGTAAAATATCACCGCTTAATATATTATTAAAATAATATATTTAAATGAATTATTTTATCGTAAAAGATAAAATATTAATTTTCAACAATTGTCATTTTAAAAATTTTCTCCATCTATATCCACATAAAATCAATATTTTCCTCATCATATAAATCAATAATTAATTATTCACAAATAATATTACGTAATCACAATATTGACAACCAGCAGCTTCCTGGAAAGAGGGGCTTTCCAATAAGAATTTCTTCATCATGGCGCAATTAGGTGACCAAACCTCTCCTTAGTATGTAACTTTCTAGACATTGCCAATAATGTTATCTAATAATATTATTCAGATAATATGAATTATTGCTTCGATAATGAAAGATACCGTAATGACAATTATCAAACAACAAAGAATATAAAATATCAACGCAGTAATTATTAACTCAATAAAATATCGAATAAGAATTATCAGAACCATTATTGAGTAGTGCCTTCACGTAAGAATCAATAATTGGTGCAATACTGCAGTGCTACTCGCTCAATAACGCCGTATTAGTGTGTTTTTTACCACCGGGTATTCCAACAAGATAATCTGTAATAACTACGCCTGTTATTTTTTTAAACAACTTATTTTTGTCGCTTTTCTTCATCCAATCGCTTTCCAGTTATGGGGCCCACACACGGTCGCTACCATCGCATTTAATATTCCCAGACAAAATTTAATATTCCACGACCAAACGAATATTCCCCACAACAATGAATATTTTATAACCACTTGCTTATTTTGAAATATTTGCGTATTTTACCCATAACTATCCACATTAATCAAATCCACCCTTACTATTTCAAAATAATAAATAAAGGAAATTCCTTTTTATTTAGAAAAATTTTCGGGGTCTTACAAAGAACACATGATATATTAACTAAGTCTAGACCCGTATTTCATCACTCGAGTTCATACAAGTCCACAAAGAATTATTGATTAGGTAATTCATAAATTCAAACTCAAATTAATATATATAAACCGGATAATAGCTTATTAAACTAAAATCAAAGATTTCATAATCATCGTTCCACTTAAAGATCCGTCTTAAGCCTAAAACATAGTTAGTTCATAATAAATAAAATAATTACTGAAAAAATTAAAGATAACATCTCTCAATTACAAATATAAAACCAAAGTAGAAGAATAACGCAGAATACCCTTCACTTTAGCCTTAATCCTCAATCGATATGAACGTTCTTCAAAATCTTAACTCCGTTACTCAATATCCAATTATGTCCTTAATCTATATCAATTCCTTTGCATGATGATAATTTCGTTGTTTGTTGCTCAATATATATCATACACGAAGTCTGGCTAAAATCCCATGTTATTTAGAGTCTATATGATATCCCAAGTCAAAAAATCCTCTTTCCAGCAGTGTTTCAATAAGCAAAGGAGTTTCAGATTCTAAGCACTTTCGTCCCTGTGGGGGTATTTACATAGAAACGCTTCCAATGAAGGCATAGCCTCTCGTCACCGGGATTGAAGACCCCCCACCCCGGCAAGGGCACAAGGCTAAATTAGGCCCGCCCCGGTGGGCGTAGGGTAAAATATCTAACTTCTTTTTTTCTTCTTTGCATGCCTCAATGTTGCCTCAAATGCATTCCTTTTATGCCCAAACATCACACCACCACACCTACACATTAAATAACCATAAACAAGTAAAATAGAACACAAACACGAAGAATTAACACCGACTAAGCTTGGATTAGGAACTGATTCGTGGATATAAAATCCACTTATCAAAATCCCCAAAACTTAAAACGTGCTAGTCCTCGAGCACATGCAATCAAACAAACTAACATGCTATGAAATGCAATGCAATGCAATGAGATATAATGTATCTGACTATATGTCTACGAATCCAACAAAATCACATTTATTCCTTCGGCCTCAGAACAATCAAGCACACACTACAATACTTCATAATAAAACCCATCAATAACTTCTTATCAATCCTCGAATCTTATACCGTCATCACTGATATAGTCTGTGTGAGATCAACATATATGCTAACTGAAATTAGTTCAAATTCAACACAACCAATCTCTTAATAGGAATCATACAGAATAAACTCAAAATTTCAAAAACAAACAAGTTCTAACTAAAATCAAGCATTTACCCAGAGTAGGGGTCCGAATATGGTATTCATGCTCTCCTTTTCAATTATGGGGGCTCTTTCCCTTTATTTCCTGTCTTCTCTTTTTTTTTCTTTTTTTTCAATAGATGGTTGGTGAGTGCGTTTTACGCTCCATCTCACGCTTGTGTTTATGGGGAGTATTTCTCCTCAACCCACCACAAGACTCAACTAGCTTTCATTTTCTTTTTCTTTTTCTTAAGTTGAAGCTTATATACCCTAATTTTTCCCCCAAACTTAGGTTCTTGCCTAATTTATTGTCTTCACTGCCTATTCTTGTCATTCTCTTATCTATACTAGCATTATTGTGACGCCCCCAAAATTAGGTATACGTCACCCATCTTGGGTCGCCAGATACATGGTACAAAATTCAAATACAACTTAATAATACAACTGTCGTGTACAATACGACAAAACATAAACTGTGCGTTTGAATACAAATATTTCCTACTAAAGAGTATACAAACTCAAAAGGAGTCCTCAGTATAATTATTATCACACTATTTCACAGAATAGTGAGAACTACTAATGCACCATCTAGGACCATCACTCCGTTCCCCGACTAGTGTAGAGCCCCCAAATCCGGATACTTGAAACCCGAACTCAGTGCTTTACGATACCATTTCTATGAGCGGAATAATACTAATAATAATAACAATAATATAAATTTCAAACTTAATTTACATAATTATCAGAGTCTAGCTCCCAAGTACGTAACCTTTAAACATTCATTACAATACGTGATAGATAATTTAATATCATTGTCTTACTAAAGTTAACTATTACATAAGATAACATTCATTCATTCAGCAACCTTTCCCTTTCCTTTGTTCTTAGTAGAGCTCTCTAATCGTTCACACTTAGCTGAAAATATTTAAATAAAGCAAGGATGAGCATTTGAGTGCCCAACAAGTAATAGCAATTATATATATATATATAAGCTAAAAGAATTTAAATATTTTCTTTATACTATCCTTCTACAACAATTCAATAGTTGTGAAGTAATCTGTACCAATGATAATAATATATCAATTCTATAACAAATCTTTGAAACTACGTACTGACTATAAATAGGGTTTATATGACATACTATGAACATTGTTTTCAATTTTCAAATAGGTTAAACAGAAATTCATCTGCAAACCGTCATAACTTACGTGCACGGGGGGTGATCAGCCCGTTATGCCCTGCATTGATCAATACTACATGTAAGAATGAGAGTATCGTTCACTCTATCCACCTTGGGTGCATAAAAAGTTTTCCCATGTAGGGATGTTCATACTTGTCTGGGTTCCAAATCAAAGGTTTTATCTTGTTCAACAATAATCTATAATTCAACATATATGTATACGGGTAATTGACAAAGGTATATCAACATGTGATTAAATACAATGATTATCCAAGTGGGGACACTTGTATAACCATTTATCAAAATTAACGAATGAATATATATATCTAAATTATCATATACTAACATGTTGGTAATCAATGGGCGTATATAATATAAGGTTAATAATCTGTACAGTAATAATATAGTTTAGAAACATTCTTACTTATGTCCATTGCATAAAAAAATGTAAAGGTTAGATATCACTTTGATCTTGTTTATACAATTCATAACTTAATTCTATCTTTTATTTCACGACCAATCATTAATCAGATCATTCGTTCGATTAGAACAATATACTATAACACATAGTACTGCATTTCGCAGTCAGCACATAACCTAATCACATTATTACCCATGTTTAACAACCATCAATCACAAATAATCACATATCTAATTAAATTATCTAAGTCCGGATCAATTTAAAACATGCCGGTTACTACCAACGACTTTATCGGTAATTATCGAGTCTAAGACTCATTCACTCAGTAACTTAGTATCGGTCATATTATTTTTAAATGACTTAATATAATTTTAAAACATTTATTATAATTTATCATGAATTTTCAAACATCTAATCATTATTTAAATGATTTAAATACTAATCAATTCTATTATCATTAATATTTAATTAATATTAAACTATTAATGAAATCATTTCCAAAATATTAAAGTTATTTATAATAACTTAAAATACTTTTAAAGTATTAATATTACCCTTAAATGATTTTTAAAATATTTAAAATCATTTTAAATAATTATCATTAATATTAAAGTATTAATGTTTTATTTATCAAAATATTAAATAACTTAAAACTAAAATTTTTAATTCATTTATATCCTTTTAAATGATTTTTAAATAAATAAAACCATTTATAAACTATTTATTTAATATAATTATTAAATAAATTTAATATCATTAATAATAAATTAATAATTATTAATATTAAATTATTAATAAAATTATCCTTTAAATATTAAAAGTTATGTTTTATAACTTAAAATATCTTTAAACACTTTATTTTCATTTAAAATGATTATTATAATATTAAAATCATTTTTAACTAAATTATTTAATATAATTATTAAATAACTTTAATATCATTAATAATAATTAATTAATGAAATTTATCTTTAAATATTAAAAGTAATATTTTATAACTTAAAATATTTTTAAATACATTATTATTATTTAAAATGATTTTTAATATAATAAAATCATTTTAATTAATTTATTTAATTCATTTAGTAAATAACTTAATTATCATTAATATTAATTTATTAATGAAATTTATCACAAAATATTAAAAGTCATTAAAAATAACTTAAAATATTTTCTTATATCATAATATAATTTTAAATGATTTTTCAAATATTAAAATCATTTTTAAATAATTTATTTAATATTATAATTAAATAAATTAAATACTTTAATATTCCAAAAATTAAATATTTATGAAATATATTAAAATAATTAAAAACTAATTTTCAAATTTAAAATAATTTTTAATAATTTATTTTGTATTTTTAATAATTAAAAACTATTTTTTTATCTATTTATTTAAATTAATTAATCCTAAAATAATATATTATTATCGTAAAGAAGACCCTATAGTGACATAACTGTCGCTATAGTGTTCTTCTTCATCTTCATTCTTACATACATTCATATACAACGGTTTAAGAGTTACTACTTTGACCAAACATTCTGATCCAATTTTTATGTTTCTGGGCACGTTAATGGTCAGATCATGTAGTATAATTACAAGACTACACGATTCAACAATACAAATCATCAAAAACATGCATAACTAACGCGAGATCTAAGCCTCAAACATGCATCGTCGTCGTTTTTCATTTCGGGTTACCCGAAATGAAGAAACGATTCGACTGCTCACTTGGGCTCCATAACTTCCGATTCGATATTTTTTTGTGATCTAAGCTTTGCTTTGCGTATGTAGACGACATGTAAATCTAGATATCCATTACATAAAAAAATCAAAACAACAAACAAATCATAAAGATATATCTTTGGTCAAACCTGTCGAGATCATGCTCTTAAGTTTTTACGGGTTACCAGAAAAAACTAAGTTAAATGATCTTCCGGCCGGTTTGACCTTCTACCGCTTCGATCCGATCCGTTAGATATTTTAGCAATATAAAAGCTTAATATTGAAGTCCAAATACCACAGTACAAATCTATTACAACATCAACAACAAATAAGCTAACACTAGCAAGATACAAGACCATGAACCTACTGTCAGACCAACCTGGGAACTTTCTGGGTAACCCAGAAATGGCCTGGTCGATTTCGGTCAACGACCTTTGACCGGGTATAACTACTAATATACACATCTAATGACCCTGAGTCCACTTGCAGACTACAGACCACAATACAGGCTACATAAAACAACTTAAATACAACACAAATCTTAAACGATCAAGGATCTGTGGCCATTGACATTCGTTGTCAGACCCCAGAACCAAGTTTTTCCAGATTTTGCAAAAACTCAAATTCGAGCCTATAGATGTTATGGATCTAACATCTATCAACCCAGATCATCATTATACACTAGATTTAAAATGTTTAACACAAAAAAAAAAATAACATCAAACATGGAATCATGGACAGATTCTTCTAGGGTTGGTTTATACCTTCTTGATCGATTTTGATTTCTATGCTTCTGATTTGTTAGGGATGGACGTGGGGCTTGTTTCTTGACTGAAAAACGAAAAGAATTTCGGAGGTGTAAGACTTGAGATAAAAAGGTTTGAGTGTTGGACAAAATATAAGTTAGTAAATGCCTTTCTCTCTCCTCCATATATATATATATATATATATGATGTTGGATGCATGTATGCTGATATCTAGAGCTGAGTCCTGTCAAATAATATCACATGGAGTTGTTAGGTTAGGCCAACCACTCCCACACTTGGAAAAATTGTACAAGTTACCTAATAAAGAACACTAAAGGGCATCTTGGACATTTGATTTGTGATTTTAAGGGCATTATTGTCATTCTTGTAAGCCCTTAGGGTTTAACCCTAAAGTTTAACACAAACCATATCTAGGATTTAGCAATTAGGGTTTGCAATAAAAAACAAAAATTAAATAAATTTTAGTTTCTAAAATTTTGAAATTAAGGTTTCCTAATTATGATTAATTATCTAATGACACTATACTTGAACATTAGGGTTTAGATCATATAATTATCATTAACCTTGCTAAAATAGCAATTAGGGTTTAAAATTTTGATAATTAGGGTTACCGATTTATAATTAGGTTTTCTAATTATCACATTAGGGTTTTTAAAATTAGGGTTTCCAAAATTAATAATTGTAATTATAATACTTGTTAATTAATCACATTAACATAATTACAACCAATCTCGAACTCTAATTTAAATTTCAAATTAGGGTTTCTCATTTTAAAAATTAGGGTTTTAGAAATATTAATTAGGGTTTTCTAAAATTAATTAGGGTTTTTAGATTATAATTAGGGTTTACCTAATTAATCGAATCATTATATAATACACATCATAAAACATATAACAACGTTATATAACGATTTTAAACTCACAATGATTTTCAAATTAGGGTTTCCCCAATAAAATTAGTGTTTAACCAATTAATATTAGGGTTTTTGAAATTAAACACCATAATTGACTTAATCATCATCAATACGTACGTATACAATATATATTTATAGCATCGAAAAATTAAAATATAATTAATATTATATTATTATTCTCATACCTTAATAATAATCCAAAATTAGGGTTTGGATTCCATATCCGATTTATTCTTCATATTTAACCTTAATAATTAAGGTAAAATAATTAACTTAATAATCTGTACTAAAAATTCATATAATAAAATAATTATTATAATTATTCTAAAAATCACTTCATATATTATTTAAATAATATATGATTATATTTTCATGGAAAATAATTAATAAAACATTTCTACCATAAATTAATTATTATAAGAATATACTTTATAATAATCAATAATTCTAAAATAAAATTATTTGTAAATATTTATGTAATATAATAATATATATTTATATATATATATATATATATATATATATATATTATCTTGTACAAATCCTCATCCTTAAAATAAAAAAAAAAAAAAAAAATTATACGCAAAATTTCTTATTTATTTATATAGAAAATATCGGGTTGTTACATTCACCTCCCTTATAAAGATTCCGTCCCCTAATCACCGCTTTTAAAACTTATACATACACGGTTACATAGCATACACAATCATCGCAAGTAGATCTTGATCAACTTTGATCGAACTGATCTTTAACTATTCACATAAAGCTTGTCTTTCTGATTAAACAGAAATTTGATTTCTAAAAGAACTCAAATTCCTCCTCAAACTTTCTTTATAAAATAATTTATTATATATATAAAAATCATGTATATAAGAAAATATATGTTATACGAATAATACACGGAGTTCCATTGCCAATTTGCCATTAAGCAGTATCCTGGGATCATCATGTTGAAAACCCTCACGGTAGATTTTGTTGGCTTGCTTGCTTGACAAAGTTGGTCCCAAGATTGCTAAAGTTCCACTTGCCATTTGCCCGATTCACACTTCCTCGCCTCCACCCTCCTCTTTGGACAATCTTTCACCTTGTTGCTCAATCGATCCATCCATAAAAACATCCACTATTCATCCTAGGATTGGGGCAGTTGGGATAGATATGGCCCTCCTTCCTGCACTTGTAGCAAACAAATTTTCCTTTCAAACACTCCCAGGGTGGTTCTTTCCACATGTCTTATATGGCACTATCTGTTTCTTCATTCCTTCTTGCTTCACCTGAATACTTCCGAAACTGCTCACCTTCCTCTTTCCATCTCCAATCCTACTCCCACTATTAATTCCTACCTTCCCAGCTCCTTCACCTTACCTTATTCTTCTCTCTCCTTGTTGTAGAGGCTCATGGCCTCACTTCCCTCCTCAAAGAATAATCGCTTTCTCCATGAGTGCTTGCAAATGTAGGAATTTGCAACACCGCCACCTTGTTGTAGAGCCAGGGTTTTAATCCCAGCTCAAACCTCTCTAGCTTTCCTAGCCTCCGTATCAACTTGATGCGGGGCAAACCTAGCTAACTCATTGAATTTTGCGGCGTATTCCGCAACAGTCATATTCTCCTGCTTCAATTCTAAAAATTTCACCTCCATCCTAGCCTGCATACTAGGTGAAAAATAATTTTTGAAAAACAAAGTTTTAAATCTATCCCATGTAACTACACACCTTCTCCCGCCTCGCTTGATTCGCTTCCCACCAAAAAATTTGCCTCCCCCTCATCATGTATGTAGTGGCAAAAAATCGGTCTTCCCCTTCATCTACCCTAGCTACCACGAACGCTTTTTCAATCTCTTTAACCCAAGTTTGGGCTTCAACAGGTCAACAGTACCTTTGAATTCTTAGAGGTCCTACAACCTTTTAAAGTCTTTGAAATTTGCTAAGCGATTATCCTGATGATTCCCAACGATCGGTATCCTCTCAGCATAGCTTGTGCTACCATGTTTGCAAAATGTTGCATCGGGTCTGCTTGTTGTTGTCCTCAACGTTGTTGATGATTCTTCGCCCTTTTGATTTGAGTTTGACGCCTCTTGGCGGCATTATCTCGATTAAATAAAATCATAAATTTAACTTACATTCTAAACCTTATCACATAAGCTTAATATATTAAACTTGTTTCATTTCTCAAACATAGATTCATATTCATTTAACAAATATTTTACATAACACACCACATAATTCTTTGAACTTCAGCTATCCCTTTATGACCACAAAAGTCGGGATTTACAAGCTTGATCATTACAAAAGTTGAGAACATTACATTACACAGACATACTTATACTATATATTACATTAAACACACCTACATAATAGAACCTATACTACTTATCTATTACACCTTTTCCTTGGATAACTTTTCGCCTGATGACCTTCTATCCCACAGATAAAACATGCTCTTGGTTTGTAGTCGGGACAATACAGAGTAATATGTCCTTCATAACCGCACAGATAACATATTCTTTTCCCTTTCTTCTTATCGGGTTTTTCCTAAGTCATGATCTTCTATCTTTCTTTTCCCTTCTTGCTCGGAGTCGCATTACGTTGTGTTGCTTGTGGCTCCCATCTGATCAATTTGGATTTTAAGCTTATCTTGTTCTTCCATTGTTTCTATTAATGCTTGACGTAACTGACTATTCAACATCTTTTCTATCTCCCACAGCCTTTCCAGAGAAGAAACTTTGTTCCTCAGATCCTGCACCTCCGTTGATGCTTGATCAGCTTCAACTTTAGTGTCTGAATCACTATCTGTCAGCTCCACTATCTCCGGATCTAGTATTACATTTTCTACAATAACCACCTCGTCCAAAGTTGTTTTCATCGTGAGCCTCTATTTTAGCTATTGGCTTCGATATCAGCTCGGGTGTATGGGTTTGACCCTTCTTCATGTTATATGCATATAACAAGCCTTTTCCACCAGACATCTACACACACAATTTATCTTGATTAGCATATAGTTTATACACACAACAAATAATAGTTTTATATAACTTATCTTTTATTTTGTTTGACGATGAATTTAGTCAATTCATCTCTTTTTAAACTCTATATGAGTTATTTATATTTTCAACGTTTCCCTCTGTTCTAAGGTTATAGCCTAAGGTCTAGCCCACCTAAGGTTTTTAACCCTAAACTCTGATACCAACCTGTAGAGCCCCCAAAATCCGGATACTTGAAACCCAAACTCGGTGCTTTACGATACCATTTCTATGAGCAGAATAATACTAATAATAATAACAATAATATAAATTTCAAACTTAATTTACATAATTATCAGAGTCTAGCTCCTAAGTACGTAACCTTTAAACATTCATTACAATACGTTATAGATAATTTAATATCATTGTCTTACTAAAGTTAATTATTACATAAGATAACATTCATTTATTCAGCAATCTTTCCCTTTCCCTTGTTCTTAACAGAGCTCTCTAGTCGTTCACACTTAGCTGAAAACATTTAAATTAAGCAAGGATGAGCATTTGAGTGCCCAAAGAAGTAATAGCAATTATATATATATATATATATATATATATATATATATATATATAAGCTGAAAGAATTTAAATGTTTTCTTTATACTATCCTTCTACAACGATTCAATAGTTGTGAAGTAATCTGTACCAATGATAATAATATATCAATTCTATAAAAAATCTTTGAAACTACGTACTGACTATAAATAGGGTTTATATGACATACTATGAACATTGTTTTCAATTTTCAAATAGGTTAAACAGAAATTCATCTGCAAACCATCATAACTTACGGGCACGGGGGGTGATCAGCCCGTTATGCCCTGCATTGATCAATACTACATGTAAGAACGAGGGTATCGTTCACTCTGTCCACCTTGGGTGCATAAAAAGTTTTCCCGTGTAGGGATGTTCATACTTGTTTGGGTTCCAAATCAAAGGTTTTATTTTGTTCAACAATAATCTATAATTCAACATATATGTATACGGGTAATTGACAAAGGTATATCAACATGTGATTAAATACAATGATTATCCAAGTGGGGACACTTGTATAACCATTTATCGAAATTAATCTAATAGAATATATATATATAATTATCATATACTAACATGTTGATAATCAATGGCGTATATAATATAAGATTAATAATATATATATAATAATAATATAGTTTAGAAACATTCTTACTCATGTCCATTGCATAAAAAAAATGCAAAGGTTAGATACTTGCCTGATGCGCTGCTTATAGTTTGCAACTTAATTCAATCTTTTATATCACGACCTATCATTAATCAGATCATTCGTTCGATTAGAACAATATACTATAACACATAGTACTGCATTTCGCAGTCAACACATAACCTAATCACATTATTACCCATGTTTAACAACCATTGAATCACAAATAATCACATATCTAATTAAATTATCTAAGTCCGGATCAATTTCTGAAACATGTCGGTCTACCAACAGCTTTATCGGGTAATTATAGAGTCTAAGACTCTGTCCTGTAACTTAGTATCAGTTATATTATTTTTAAATGACTTAGTATAATTTTAAAACATTCATTATAATTTATCATGAATTTTCTAACATCGGAATTATATTTAAATTATTTAAATACTAATCAATTCTATTATCATTAATATTTAATTAATATTAAACGATTAATGAAATCATTTCCAAAATATTAAAGTTATTTATAATAACTTAAAATACTTTAAAAGTATTAATATTACCCTTAAATGATTTTTAAAATATTTAAAATCATTTTTAAATAATTATCATTAATATTAAAGTATTAATGTTTTATTTATCAAAATATTAAAAGTCATTAATTATAACTTAAAATATTTTTAATTCATTTATATCCTTTTTAAATGATTTTTAAATTAATAAAACCATTTATAAACTATTTATTTAATATAATTATTTAATAAATTTAATATCATTAATAATAAATTAATAATTATTAATATTAAATTATTAATGAAATTATCCTTTAAATATTAAAAGTTATATTTTATAACTTAAAATATCTTTAAACACTTTATTTTTTCATTTAAAATGATTATTATAATATTAAAATCATTTTTAAACTAAATTATTTAATATAATTATTAAATAACTTTAATATCATTAATAATAATTAATTAATAAAATTTATCTTTAAATATTAAAAGTTATATTTTATAACTTCAAATATTTTTAAATACCTTATTATTATTTAAAATGATTTTTAATATAATAAAATCATTTTTAATTAATTTATTTAATTCATTTAGTAAATAACTTAATTATCATTAATATTAATTTATTAATGAAATTTATCACAAAATATTAAAAGTCATTAAAAATAACTTAAAATATTTTCTTATATCATAATATAATTTTAAATGATTTTTCAAATATTAAAATCATTTTTAAATAATTTATTTAATATTATAATTAAATAAATTAAATACTTTTAATATTCCAAAAATATTAAATATTTATGAAATATATTAAAAATAATTAAAAACTAATTTTTGGAATTTAAAATAATTTTTAATAATTTATTTTGTATTTTTAATAATTAAAAACTATTTTTTTTCAATTTATTTAATAATTTCGAAAATAATATATTATATATCATATTTAAAGACCACCTATAGTGACATAAGTGTCGTTATAGATGTTCTTCATACATTCATACGATAGTTTCGTTGTTACTACTTTGACCAAACATTCTGATCCAATCTTGATGTTTCTAGGCACGTTAATGGTCAGATCATGTAGTATAATTACAATACTACACGATTCAACAATACAAATCATCAAAACATGCATAACCAACGTGATTTGGAGCCTTGAACACGCATTTGTCGAAGTCGTTTCTTCATTTTACGGGTTACCTGAAATGAAGAAACGATTCGATATTCACTTTGGGCTCCCATAACTGCTGATTCAGGTATTTTTTTTTTGTGATCTAAGCTTTGCAATATGTAGACAACATATAAATCTAGAGATCCATTACATAAAAACGATAAAACAACGAACAAATCATAAAGATATATGTTGGTCAAACCATGTCAGAGATCATGCTCTTAAGTTTTCTGGGTTACCCAGAAAACTAAGTTCGTGATCTTCTGGCCTGGTTTGACATTCTACTGTCTTCGATACGTTAGATATTTTAGCAATATAAAAGCTTAATATTGAAGTCCAAATACCATAGTAAAAATCTATTACAACATCAACAACAAACAAGCTAACACCTACAAGATACAAAACCATGAACTCTTTGTCGATTAACTAACTGTCGGGAACTTTACGGGTAACCCAAAATGGCTCAAATCAATTCTTGGTCAACGACCTTTGATCAGTATAACTACTAATATACACATCTAATGACCACGATTCCACTTGCAGATTACAAACCACAATACAGGCTACTTAAAACAACTTAAAAACATCACAAATCATAAACGATCAAGGATATGTGGCCACTGACATTCGTTGTCAGACCCCAGAACCAAGTTTTTCCAGATTTTGCAAAAACTCAAATCCGATCCTATAGATGTTATGGATCTAACATCTATCAACCCAGATCATCATTATACACTAGATTTAACTTGTTTAACACAAAAAAAACAACATCAAACATGGAATCATGGACAGATTTTTCTAGGGTTGGTTTATACCTTCTTGATCGATTTTGATTTCTATGCTTTTGATTTGTTAGGGATGGACATGGGGCTTGTTTCTTGACTGAAAAACCAAAAGAATTTCGAAGGTGTGGGACTTGAGAGAAAAGTTTTGAGTGTTGGACAAAATGTAAGTTAGTAAATGGCTTTCTCTCTCCTCCAATCTATATATAAATGATGCTGGATGCATGTATGCTAATATCTAGAGCTGAGTGCTGTCAAATAATATCACATGGAGTTGTTAGGTTAGGCCAACCACTCCCACACTTGGCAAAATTGTACAAGTTTCTTAATAAATAACACTAAAGGGCATCTTGGACATTTGATTTGTGATTTCAATGGCATTCTTGTCATTCTTGTAAACCCTTAGGGTTTAACCCTAAAGTTTAGCACAAACCATATCTAGGATTTAGCAATTAGGGTTTGCAAAAAAAATAAAAATTAAATAAATTTTAGTTTTTAAAATTTTAAAATTAGGGTTTCCTAATTATGATTAATTGTCTAATAACACTATACATGAACATAAGGGTTTAGATCATATAATTATCATTAACCTTGCTAAAATAGCAATTAGGGTTTAAAATTTTGATAATTAGGGTTACCGATTTATAATTAGGTTTTTTAATTATCACATTAGGGTTTTTAAAATTAGGGTTTCCAAAATTAATAATTGTAATTATAATACTTGTTAATTAATCACATTAACATAATTACAACCAATCTCGAGCTCTAATTTAAATTTCAAATTAGGGTTCCTCATTTCAGAAATTAGGGTTTTAGAAATATTAATTAGGGTTTTCTCAAAATTAATTAGGGTTTCTAGATTATAATTAGGGTTTACCTAATTAATCGAATCATTATATAATACACATCATAAAACATATAGCACCGTCATATAACAGTCTTAAACTCACAGTTGATTTTCAAATTAGGGTTTCCCCAAGTAAAATTAGTGTTTAACCAATTAATATTAGGGTTTTGAAATTAAACACCATAATTGACCAATCATCATCAATACGTACATACAAAGACATATTTTATAGCAATCGAAAAATCAAAATATAATTAATATTATATTATTATTCTCATACCTTGACAATAATCCAAAATTAGGGTTTGATTCCATATTTGATTTATTCTTCATATTTAACCTTAATAATTAAGGTAAAATGATTAACTTAATAATCATACTAAAATTCATATAATAAAATAATTATTATAATTATTCTAAAAATCACTCCATATATTATTTAAATAATATATGATTATATTTTCATAGAAAATAATTAATAAAACATTTCTACCATAAAATTAATTATTATAAGTATATACTTTATAAAAATCAATAATTCTAAAATAAAATTATTTGTAAACATTTATGTAATATATTTTATTTACCACATAAATACATATATATATATATATATATATATATATATATATCTTGTACAAATCCTCATCCTTAAAATAAAAAAAAATTATACCCAAAATTTCTTTTTTATTTATGTAGAAAATATCGGGTTGTTACAACTAGTCCCTGCTATGTTCTCATTTTCTGAAGAGAACAATAAAAGTAAAAGGGTGAGCTCAACTAGCCCAGTAGGAAATATTATGACAAAGATAATACAGAATATATTATCATTAGCCTTCAACAGTGTTAAACTGATACAATATAACAACCATCAAGTTTAACTGCAGCGGAACAGGCAATCCATTAAAATAGTCAAGTAGAGAATAAATCTACTATCTTTTATGATTTAGAAGGTTTTTCATCACTTTTATCTCTGGGACTCAGCTTAATAAATAATCCACATCATCAAATCACCCCTGCACTACGGCCAAAGATATTCTTTAGTATCACGACCACAATTATCCATGCACTACGGGCCAAGAATATTTGTGTATTCAATAATGGTCATGATCATGCCAACAACTGTCCATCAATGCACTACGAGCCAATGAGGACTTTCTCCACATCATTTGTAACATTATGGTCATGATTACACCGAATAATCCCTGGTCATAATCATACCAAGTCCATTTATGCACTATAGGCTACAGATGACTTTCAACAAAATATAAACATGAGGATGATGACAATGATATAAAAATTCAATAAAACAAGTTCAAGAATTAATTTATCCAGGAATTAATAACGTCCAAATTGTCAACATGATACTGCTTTGTAGAGTAAAATTCAAGAATGCTTAGAAGAATATTTCCATGAAAAGATACTGGATGAAGCACAAATATCAAGGATATTCCACTAATTTCATGGAGTATAGAAGTCAAAACTTTAACCAACTAAGTATAATAAGGAATGGAATAACAAAAGAAATCACCAGGCATGCGATAGACCGCACATGCAGGTTATTCCAACAGAATAATAAATAACGGAATCAGGTCCGGCATAAAACGCACATATGAAGCGAGATATTCCAAAAAAATAATAAAGACGGAATCGGTCCCACAGAAAACGTATGCATGGATATTCCAAATGTAATAATAAAGATGTAATTAGGTCCGGCGTAAAATGCACGCATGTGATATTCCAAATGTAATAATAAAGACGAAATAAGGTCTATCGTAAAACGCATGCATGTGATATTCTAACGAGAATAATAAAGATTTTAACCAGTCCGTACGTAAACGCCTGCATGCAGGATGTTCCAAGAATGATAAAGAATGGAACAACAGTAAGAATTTCACCAAGTATAGGGTAGCTCACGTATCTTCGTTATTCCAATGAATAATAAAGAATGGAATAATGAAGTTCTCTTCATGGATAAGAAAGAAATAATACTCCCTACCTTGGAAAAAGCGGATCTTTGGAATAGTGAGGTAGCGAGACTTCTCTTCTTCTTTCTCTCTATAATAATCGCTTCTAAAGCTTTTGTGAATTGGTGAGAAATGAAGGAAGAATGAGCTTCTATTTATAGGAAAATATAGTTTCGATAATTGCACGTTTTATGGCTCGAAAAATTACAGTACAATACCTCCAACTTTTCTTTCATTTTTAATTTAGTCCTGCAAGTATTATCAAACTTGCACCACCTCCCCTAATAGTAAATAATGTGAATCAATAGTTCAATCATGTGAATTAATAGTATAATCATGTGAAAAATACGAATTACAGTTTAGTACCTCCATCTATACCTCCATTTTTAACTTAGTCATGCAAGTATTATCAATCTTGCACCAACTCCCCTAATAGTAAATAATGTGATTCAATAGTACACGCATGTGAACAAATAGTTATATAAGCATGTTAATTAGTAGCAATTAATTTCTCATTTATCTAGTTAAATACCCGATTGGTCAATATAACCTCTAGACATCAATTATTATCGAAATAATTATCGATTTTCACTAACACAAATAATTCCAACACAATGAAACCATTTTTATCAAAAATATAAATTTTAAAATTTTGAAGTTTGACTTTTCCCGAAAAAGTCAACTATTGACTTTTTGACCAAATAGTGAATTCTGGAAAATTTTGTGTTTATAGACTATTTTTACTAATTTCATCGTTCCGGACTCAAATATCACGTCCGCGTCTCCAAATTCAACTCCGAACACAACTTCAATTTTAATAACATTCATCATTAATATTATAACTCACAATATTTATCAACCAGGTCGTTCCCAGGAAAGAGCGGGCTTTCCAATAAGGATTTCTCCTATTGGTGCCATGAATTAGGTGACCAAACCTCTCCTTGACAGAACTTCTAGACATTGTAAATATTGCAATTTAATAATATGAATAACTTTGTCGTCTCAATTATTGATTTAATAAAATAACATATTATTCAGATGATACTATGACAATAATCAAATCAATAATATGAGAGATATGATCTGTTAATTATCGTAGCAATAATTGAGTATAATCGAGTGACTTCTCACGTAAACATCAATAATTAATACCGTATGCTACTATGCAACCACGCCAGACATCGCACTTTTTACTACTGGGTAGTTCAACAGCTTTAACGGTAAAACTTTCGTCGTTATTTTCATAAAAGTATTTTTATCGTTTTCTCAATCCGATAATAATTTTCGTTGTGGGGGTCCACCAATGATTGTACTGTCGCATTTGGATATTCCCCCGACAAAAAGAATATTCCCCACCAATCGAATATTATATAACAACTTCACATTTTTTGCAAAATTTATAAATATTACCCACAACTAAAACATTATATCAAATCCACACCATAATATTTAAAAAAATTATTTTGAGAAAATTAAATCTTTATTCATAAAATCTGGGGTCTCACAATCTCCCCTCCTTATGAAATTTTGCCCTCAAAATTTAAGTGCGATACACATATGTTAGAGATGGTGAGGATACCTTGACCTCACTTCAAATTCTAACCCTTGAGGTATAACCTTTGAGTGTCGAATATAATCCTTCTTATCCAAGATTTTAACATGTATCTCCTCATACGTTAAATCATCCGCTATCTCTTCCAGTTCTAAATTAATAATGTGCTTCGGGTCATCCCCATATTTATGTAACATCGATACGTTAAAAATGTTATGAACACGCGATATACTTGGCGGTAAAACGAGTCTATAAGCCACAGTTCCTACTTTATCGAGGATTTTAAATAGGCCAATTAAATCGAGGGTTGAGATTTCTTCTCTTCGTCGATTCTTGCTTCTAGAATAACGCCCTCTAGAACCTTCTTAATTCTTCACATTCATCAGCTCCGGGTGTGTAGCTTGAGCGGCTTTAACTTTATCGATTAAAGTCGATTAATTCTACTCGTATATCCGTTATCTTCACGTGGGTTCCTAGAGTCTTTAACTCTATCTTCATCATTTGTAAGTCGTACGAAATGGGTCTTTATGTTAACAACATCGCACTCGTAAACGCATACGATCTTCTACTCAACGCGTCAGCTACCACGTTCGCTTTCCCACGATGGTATTGAATGGTACGATCGTAATCTTCAACAGCTCGAGCCAACGTCTTTGGCGCATGTTACGTTCATTTTAGTTGAAGAAATATTTGAGGGTTTTAGAAATGGGTTTTGTACTGGGGTCAATACAAAATTCGATTTCACGCTCTAAGGGTAGGCGAAGAAGTCTTCAAGAATACGTAAGGAAATTTATTAACAATAGAAATATCATTCAAAACTGTGACTCTCATCCAAGACTTGGGTAACACGTCACATTGATACCTATCAACTTGCCATCGTCATTCACAACGTCGCCTACAGAAAGTCTGGCTTCGGTGCATTCCACACAAGGAAGTCAACAACGAAAGGACCGGGGCTCTTTACTTATGGCTTGATATGACCATGATTTACTTTAGTGATTTGGTTGCTTGAATTCGCATAATAGGTTGGTTAGGAATATGAAAGCTAATAACTTTACGAAAAGCATGATGAGTAGTTAACCAATTGATTCCTAAAATCACATCAAAGGCAAGTATTTTCAAAGAGATACGATCGACAGGTAACGTGAAAGTGTTGATTTGAACAAGATTTATAAATAGTGGAGGTAATGAAGGTTTCTCCCAACTGAGTTTCAACAGATAAATCAAAATCTAACTTCTCCGGAGTTAAATTCAAACATTGAACACAACTAGGTGAAATAAAAAAGTGAGTATAACCAGTATCTAACACGGTATAGACTTCACAAGAGTTTATGACTAACATACCCGTGATAATTTTATTCAGGTTCCATTTCACGAAAAAAAATGCTCTCTCTTAAACTACCAGCTTTGACTTTTCTGGGACGGCCTTTGGTGCCTCCATCCTAGCTGAACTTGTCTTCGGTGAACGACAAAATCGGGCTAAGTGACCTTCTCTTCCACAATTATAAAATACTTTGGACGGCATCGCGCAGTTTGGACTGATGTGTCCCTCCCCTCTGCATTTGAAGCATATGATAGGTGGTCGTTCTCCTTCTTTAACAACGGGTGTTGGTGCTGACGTCTTTCCATCATTGTTGAATCTTCTCTTCTTGAAATATCCATTCTTATTATTTTGACCATGATTACCACCAAAGTGGTTACCATTTTTGGCATGTTGATTCCCAACATGCTTATTATCACCGCTTTGATGTCTGTTATCACCGGTATTATCATTTTGTCGGCTGCTCTCTTTTGGTTGCGTTGACTTGTTATCGCGCTCCACTAACTGAGCCCTATTTACAACATCTGAATACAAACACAGTTTATGAGAAATAAGATATTGGTGTATCTCTGGCTTCAAACCTCTTAAAAATATTCGCGTCATTCGCTCCTCATTATCGACCAAATGGGATGCAAACCGGAATAACTCCGCAAATTTAGCCTCGTATTGCGACACAGTCATATTGTTTTGTTCCAACTTGATAAACTCCACCTCCTTCATGTGACGAATACTTTCGGGAAAGTACTTGTCGTTGAACGACTCTTGGAACTTCTCCCAAGACATCTTGAGTCGTCGCCAAATCAGTACGCTTTTACGATTCCCACCAAAGGATCTCGCCTTCTTCATGCAACATAAAGGTGGCAAAGGGAACCTTTTGCTCCTCGGAGCATCCCAAGACATCAAATATCTTGGTGATCTGCTTTAACCATGTCTCTGCCTTAAGTGGTTCTGGCTTTCCCAAAAACTCCGATGGTCCCAGCTCCTTGAATTGCTTAGCGGTGACCAACCATGGGTTGCCATTGTTTCCTCCTGTATTATGAACAGGAGTGGCCTTCGCCTGATGTTGCATGAATTCTAAAAAGATCCTAAACGTACCGTCGTTTGTCAATTGATCAGTGTTGGTGTTTACAAGAGGATTATCGCCATCCTGTTGCACATTGTCCTAATTGTTGATCTGTGGAGACTCAACGGTCTCCTGTGCTCCATTGCTATTCTCAACATTCTCGGATGTCATTTTCAAATACTGCCACAAAACAAGGGTTAATTAACATCACATATTATCCCTATACTCTGACCGACCAATTAAATATCAAATAAACTTATGTAGGTCATACTAGCGAAGGAATTCTCCGTCTCTCCCCTCCTAGTTCTAGTCTCACATCTTAGCTAGGGATCATATCCCTAAGCTTTCATACCAACTGTAACGCCCCCAAAATTAGGTTTAAGTCACCCATCTTGGGTCGCCAGATACATGGTACAAAATTCAAATACAACTTAATAATACAACTGTCATGTACAATACAACAAAACATAAACTGTGCGTTTGAATACAAATATTGCATACTAGAGAGTATACAAACTCAAAAGGAGTCCTCATTACAATTATTATCACACTATTTCACAGAATAGTGAGGACTACTAATGCAACATCTAGGACCATCACTCCGTTCCCCGATTAGTCCCTACTACGTTCTCATTTCCTGAAGAGAACAATAAAGGTAAAAGGGTGAGCTCAACTAGCCCAGTAGGAAATATTATGACTAAGATAATGCAGAATATATTATCATTAGCCTTCAATGGTGTTAAACTGATACAATATAACAACCATCAAGTTCGACTACAGTGGAACAAGCAATCCATTAAAAGAGTCAAGTAGACAATAAAATCTACTATCTTTTATGATTTAGAAGGTTTTTCATCACTTTTATCATTTGGGACTCAACAATAAATAATCCACATCATCGAATCACCCCTGCACTACGGCCAAGGATATTCTTTAGTATCACGACCATAATTATCCATGCACTACGGGCCAAGAAAATTTGTGTATTCGATAATGGTCATGATCATGCCAACAACTGTCCATCAATGCACTACGGGCCAATGAGGCCTTTCTCCACATCATTTGTAATATTACGGCCATGATTACACCGAATAATCCCTGGTCATAATCATACCAAGTCCATCTATGCACTATAGGCCACAGATAACTTTCAACAAAATATAAACATGAGGATGATGACAATGATATAAAAATTCAATAAAACAAGTTCAAGAATTAATTTATACAGGAATTAATAACGTCCAAATTGTCAACATGATACTGTTTTGTAGAGTAAAATTCAAGAATGCTCTGAAGAATATTTCCATGAAAAGATACTGAAGCGCAAATATCAAGGATATTCCACTAATTTCATGGAGTATAGAAGTCCAAACTTTAACCAGCTGAGTATAATAAGGAATGGAATAATAAAAGAAATCACCGGGCATGCGATAGACCGCATGCAGCGAGTTATTCCAACAGAATAATAAATAATGTAATCAGTCCGATATAAAACGTAAAGCATGTGATGGATATTCAAAAAAAATAAAAAGATAAATCAGTCCGTAAAAACGTATGCATGTGATATTCCTACGAGAATAATAAAGACGGAATCGTGTCCGGCAGAAAATGCATGCATGTGATATTCCAATGTAATAATAAAGATTTTAATCGGTCCGTACAGAAAACGCATGCATGTGATATTCCAACAGAATAATAAAAAAGATTTTAACTAGGTCCCAGAAGCGCATGCAGCATGTGATGTTCCAACAGAATGATAAAGAATGGAATTACAAAAGAATTTCACCATGTATAGGGTAGCAGGCATTATCTTGGTTATTCCAATAGAATAATAAAGAATGGAATAACAGAAGTTCTCTTCATGGATAAGAAAGAAATAATACTCCCTACCTTGGAAAAATTGGATACTGGAATAGTGAGGTAGCAGACTTCTCTTCTTCTTTCTCTCTATAATTTCTCTCTATAATAATCGATCTAAAGCTTTTGTGAATTGGTGAGAAATGAAGGAAGAATGAGCTTCTATTTATAGGAAAATATAGTTTCGATAATTGCACGTTTTATGGCTCGAAAAATTACAATGACAAGACTCCTCCAACTTTTCTTTCATTTTTAATTTAGTCCCGCAAGTATTATCAAACTTGCACCACCTCCCTAATAGTAAATAATGTGAATCAATAGTATAATCATGTGAAAATAATGAATTACAGTAAAGACCTCCATCTATACCTCCATTTTTAACTTAGTTATGCAAGTATTATCAATCTTGCACCAACTCCCCTAATAGTAAATAATGTGATTCAATAGTACACGCATGTGAACAAATAGTTATATAAGCATGTTAATTAGTAGCAATTAATTTCTCATTTATCCGGTTAAATACCCGATTGGTCAATATAACCTCTAGCATCAATTATTATCGAAATAATTCTCGATTTTCACTAACACAAATAATTCCAACACAATGAAACCATTTTTATCAAAAATATAAATTTTGAAATTTCGATGTTTGACTATTCCCAAAAAAGTCAACTGTTGACTTTTTGACCAAATAGTGAATTCTGGAAAATTTTGTGTTTATAGACTATTGTTGGGCCATAATCCTTTTCCTTATTGGGCCAACCTTAATGGGCTCCTCCCTTGGATCATGTTACTCTTGTCCTAGTTGGTCCGAATGATTTGGGCTCAGTTATTTGATCATTTCATTGGGTCCTTTCGGTTGGATCCGGTCATTTGGGTCATTTCCATTATTTGGGCTTAGTCATTGAATTGGCCCATTATACAAATTGTTACTTAATCCAACTTTGACCGGTAATCATTACACCAAGTGATAGTTGACTACTGTGTCTGCCACCTTTCTGCATGGCATTAATGAGGATGGGACTCAGATGACCGGCGGTGGCCAACAGTGGTAGCAGGTGTGGAAGTAGTCTGCTTACTTTCGGCTGAAATGACCGAAAGTGGGGGAAAAGGTGTCAGGAAGTGATGAGTGGCACGGTAAACCGGGAGTGGAGTATGTATGGGGCTAAGATCACATAAGAAGGTAAGTAACACACACATTTATTATTATTCGCTCTTAGGCATTAGATAATATTTTCTCTCCATTGTTGACCTTGTGATCGCCGATACTGACTCTCACGCCGGAGCTATCCCTCGACGGTCAGGCCGTCAAGCTTTTGGTGTTGACTTGTTGAACTGTGCAGGATATCGGACGCGTCTTGGTGATTGGGACGTGGAGAAAGATCTTGGCGTTAACATTAGCGCTAGAAGGAGGGGGTTTTGGCTAGAGGTTACGGTCACCATTATTAAGATTTCATGAAGCAGAGAAAGAAGTTTGCAAAGAGGAAGAAAGCTCAAAGGTTCAAATTTCAAATTAGCAGGTAAAACCGTCAGAATTGGTAAAGTTTACCTTTTATACTGACAGTTACACGGTAATTGAGGGCGGCACATTTAATTCATTGCAATGATGATGAATGGGAAGAGGTTTCGTCCGTTTTTGGGTCTAAATATCTTCATCTAAGTGGGCTTGCATCTATTGGGCTTCCCACTTCTATTCCTGATATCAATTTGGACCGATTTTGATGGGCTTTGGTGAGTTTCACTTTGGACCTCTTGTGACTTATCATAATTCGTTATGTCAGGGGCCTATACTGTTTATAGTCTTTCATTAAACATCCTGTTTAATAAAAGACTAGGGGGCAATGTTGGGCCATAATCCTTTTCCTTATTGGGCCAACCTTAATGGGCTCCTCCCTTGGATCATGTTACTCTTGTCCTAGTTGGTCCGAATGATTTGGGCCCAGTTATTTGATCATTTCATTGGGTCCTTTCGGTTGGATCCGGTCATTTGGGTCATTTCCATTATTTGGGCTTAGTCATTGAATTGGCCCATTATACAAATTGTTACTTAATCCAACTTTGACCGGTAATCATTATGCCAAGTGATAGTTGACTATTGTGTCTGCCACCTTTCTGCATGGCATTAATGAGGATGGGACTCAGATTACCGGCAGTGGCCAACAGTGGTAGCAGGTGTGGAAGTAGTCTGCTTACTTTCGGCTGAAATGACCGGAAGTGGGGGAAAAGGTGTCAGGAAGTGATGAGTGGCACGGTAAACCGGGAGTGGAGTATGTATAGGGCTAAGATCACATAAGAAGGTAAGTAACACACACATTTATTATTACTAGCTCTCAGGCATTAGATAATATTTTCTCTCCATTGTTGACCTTGTGATCGCCGATACAGACTCTCGCGCCGGAGCTATCCCTCGACGGTCAGGCCGTCAAGCTTTTGGTGTTGACTTGTTGAACTGTGCAGGATATCGAACGCGTCTTGGTGATTGGGACGTGGAGAAAGATCTTGGCGTTAACAACTATTTTTACTAATTTCATTGTTCCGGACTCAAATATCACGTCCGCGTCTCCAAATTCAACTCCGAACACAACTTTAATATTAATAACATTCATCATTAATATTATAACTCACAATATTTATAAACCAGGTCGTTCCTAGGAAAGAGGGGTCTTTCCAATAAGGATTTCTCCCTATTGGCGCGCAATTAGGTGACCAAACCTCTCCTTGACAGAACTTCTAGACATTGTAAATATTGCAATTTAATAATATGAATAACTTTATCGTCTCAATTATTGATTTAATAAAATAACATATTATGCAGATGATACTATGACAATAATCGAATCAATAATATGAGAGATATGATGCATCAATTACTATAGCAATAATTGAGTATAACTGAGTGACTTCCCACGTAAGCATCAATAATCAATACCGTGTGCTACTATGTAACCACACGTATTACTGTACTTTTACTACCGGGTAGTTCAACAGTTAACGGCAAAACTTCCGCCGTTATTTTCATAAAGTATTTTTGTCGTTTTCTCAATCCGACAATAATTCCGTTGTGGGGGTCCACCAATGATTGTACCGTCGTACGGATATTCCCCGACAAAAAGAATATTCCCCGACCAATAGAATATTATATAACAACTTGCGTACTTTGCAAAATTTATAAATATTACCCACAACTAAAACATTATATCAAATCCACACCATAATATTTAAAAAAATTATTTCGAGAAAATTAAATCTTTATTCATAAAATCTGGGGTCTCACAATTATCCTTTAGAAACTATTTATGTATCGATTTAAACTAATCAGTCAACACATACATTATTATGTGCTACCCTTTTTATACCAGTTTCAAACAAGCACAAAATCCGAGTCATGATTCAAAACTACATCATAGTTCTAATACTAAATACTGTATTTGTTTACTTAATCTCAATTTCATCATTGGCCATAATAAACATGAACTACAAAGACTGTTGGATAAATGCAAAACAACACAATTCTAACTAATATATATATATATATATATATATATATATATATATATATCAATCATAACAAAATGCAAAAATAACAAAACTATCCTAAACTGCTATGCACCTATATGATTACATGAATGCTTAAAACTAACATGCAAAACTAAAGTACAATAACAAATGCAAACCTAACTAATGACAATATGCATGCAAACATAAAATGCAAAATAAAATCTAACTCCCCCAAATTTTAAAATTACAATGTCCTCATTGTATAGATATAGCAGTAAAAATATGAGGACTTGCCTGTAATCACTTTAAGCCTGGGGTGGTGGTGTGTTGTGTTCTTCTTCTTCCTCAGAATCACTTGGTGGAAAGCGTGGCATTAGACCTGGTTATTGGTATAGAAATTGAGCAGTAGGATTGAAGCTTTGGAGCGTTGTGTTCAATGATGCGAACGACAGGTTCATTGCATCAAACATGCGATCCTACCTAGCTGCGAGTCGCCGCATCTCTCGTCGTGCTTCTTTGTTGTGCTCCTCTATTTGTCGTTGAAAAGCAAGAAATTGAGGGCTAGATATGGCATCGAACGATGGTTCTGCCTCATTTCCTTGCTCTCCCATAGTCTCGTCCTCATCATCTGAGGTGTCTTCAGCGTCAACTTCGTCCTTCGAAGTTGATGGAAATACAAAACCTAACCCTCGAGGATGTGATTCACCTCCGGCCCACACCAAATATTGTGTTATCATTCTGGAATCTAGGAGCTGCAGCGGCATTTAGGTGGGTTCATTATCAGGCCATCGAACTCCTGCTTGGCGACACAACCCACAAATGAGTGATAGGTGTGGCAAGCCGCCCGAAAACTTGCCTCGCAAGCATCGGTGAATGGAAAAGCTGATTATGGCCCTGACGTCGATGATAAAATCTTGCACAATCGCATATAATAGTAGAGCCTTTTCATTGGTGACATCAAAGGTGTACGTGGATGGAAACAGTTTTGCACATAAGAAGGCGTACCAAATCTTTCCATACCTGCTGAGATCTTTGTTGTGAAACACCGTGCCCCCTTTTCGAACCTTGATCCATGTTGTTCTCGGATTAGTCATTTCTTTGAGAACAGCTTCAAAGTCAGGATTGAAATCCCTCAAGAGAGCATGTTGGCACTGTCTAGGCACCTGCAACTGATAATACGTGTTGATGGCATCGGCACTGAACGGGACCAATCTACCTCGCATAAATGCGTTGAAAGGTGCCTTATCCTCGGCGTTAGCATAGAACTCTTTGACCACATTGACAACGGCGACCTCGAGTTCCTCAATGAATTTGTTCCACCCTTTCTGATAAATCTGTTGCATCATCTCCCCATCCACATGATCCGGTGCCAACCCCCGTTCTGGTGTAAGAGTATTTGTTACTGTAATGCCCGAGAAAATTGGATTTTTAGGAGAATTAAATTTTTATTTGATTATGTGATTTAAATAAATTTACTTGATTATTTATGGGAGTAAGCTAATTGAAGGTCGTTATATGACCTAGATATGTCAGAACGTCGTATTATTTTGGCTACATGACAGAATTAAAGTGTTTGAATTTCCAAGAAGAAAATAAAAGCTTTCTGAGAAATTTTCCAAAAAACATTATTCACGTACTTTTGCTCGGGAATTATTTTTGAACTTCCGAAAAATAAGTAATGATAGAATATCGAGGTGAGATGGAATATCCAATAATATTTCAGTTATGGCAAACGCAGTTTTTCACCTGCGGACTTAAAACCTAACGGTTAGGGAAAGTGATTTCTGAGAAGGAAATGAAATGCGTATAATGAATTAAAGCAATAATCATATAATACGAAGGTATTGTACGATGTAATGAAAACGAGTATGATACGAAGTATTATACAAGTATGTATGAATGATGGTATATCGTATAGTATGAATTAGTATACGAGTTGGAATACGAGATTAATACGTAAATTATATGTTATAAGGCTTTAAGCAAATGGATTGGACTTGTAGGATGTGTTAAGAATTATACAAGCCAAGTATAGGATTGGTTAAGCCTAATGGTAGAAATGGTTAAGGTCCAAAGTGATTTAGTGAACAAGCCCATGTGTTTGTTAAATGAAAGCCCAAAGTATGAGATGAGCTAATTAAGCTAAAAGCCCAAAGTGAGCCAATGGATTAGGGTGACCCATGGAGCAACCCTTGATTTTATGGTTAATCTTGGTGATCAAGGATTTGGTGTGATGATCAAGTAATTTGTGTAGTGAGCAAGATACTTAAAGGCTATGTAAATTACTTGGTGGCTAAGCAAAGGATAAGTTAATTAATGATCAAGTAAAGTGCTTATGCTTGGAGGCTAAGTAAATGTTATGAGCAAGCAAGAGATAAGTTAGGTGATTAACAAGTAATTAAAGTAATGAGCAAGTAAAGGATAAGCTAGGTGATTAGCGAGTATACTTGATGGCTAAGTAAGTGTGGAGGCCAATAATACTTGATGGTTAAGCTTGGAATAGTAAGGAGGTGATTAAGGAGGTGGAATGGCTTATTGACCATTAAGCCCTCACTTTGAGATTCCTATAAATAGAAGCTTGGTTAATTCATTTGAGAGTTTACAAATACTAGACAACATATATTGAGAGAGAGAAAGAGCTAGAAACAAGTGATCAATCTACTTCAAAGTAAACCATATACGTTTAGTCAAGAACGCAAAGAACGACAAAGGTAATAGTTCATAATCATTAATCTTCATCTTTTTTGATTTCTTTCTCGTAGAGAATCGTAGATTGGTGGAGCATGATTAGTGAGGAGGAATAAGGATGACTATTAATAATGAAAACATTGATAAGTCATGATCGAATGGAAATCGTAAATGTTTACGTAAGTTCAAACCGTAGAAATCGTTGAATGTTAATATGGTTATTGATGGACAAATTGAAAACATCATAGATAAGGTATGTGCATCTTGATTGGTTAGGATGTAGATAATAAATCAATGGAGTGTTCTATTTGATTTGGCTTATAGAACACGAATAACGAAGTTATGGCGAATTTTGCGAAAATAGACGTTAAACGTCAAAAATGTAAAAATCTCGGATTAAACGTCAAAAGTTGTTGTGTGACTTGAAAATGTTGGTTTCTGATGTCAACACGTGAGATAAGGTAATTAAGATTCGTTGGCACAAGAATCGTCAAATTCCGACTTATAACGAAGAAAACGAGTATTGAACGGTCGAAAACGTTAAACGAACGCTCAAAAATGAACTCAAAGGTGAATTCTGAGTTAACGGATTCGAAAGTGTAAAATTCTTATACGAACATGTAAAGGATGTAATTTGTGAGTTGTAGCCTTTCAAATGAGTCAATTCGGATGTAAAACGAATAAATTAGGAAGCTAGGAGTTTCGTTAAGAACGCAAAACTGTTTTGGCTAATCTGGTGCATTGTATGGTGCAAGCAGACACCAACCCAAAGGTATAATGGTCGTGCCACAAATACTTAGATCCGTACCGAGTCCCCGTTAACTCGTGTCAAGCAAAGGCTACTATAGTACTAAGGATGTCAGCCACAATACCGTGAATGTGAAAATGTTAACTAAGTTAGGTTTGTGTTCCCTTTGAGTGTAGACCTAAAGTAAGACATTGAAGGTACTTAATGTACATAATCAAGCTAACCTTAAATCACTTATAAAGTGATAACGTTAGAAGATTAAGTATGGTTTAACCATAATTTAACGAATAACGCAAGAGGGTAATAAGTAAACCCTGTATGATGTTCACCTTTGGTACTTCACCAATGATGATCGGGGGTTGGTTAATAACGTAAGAACGTTAATGAGCCATAACGAATCATAGAAAGTCGATTTGACTTTATTAATAAAAAAAGTATGATTAAGTATACAAGATGAAAGATAGTTAATGATGATGAATTAATTAACTTAAAGTAGCATCTTCGATGATGACAATAACGTTGAGAGTTACAACTAAAAGTTGTTGAATATTACGTGAACATGAACGGTATGCAATAAGTATACTTAACCAATAACGAACGAATTTCAATTAATAACGTAAGAATGTTAGTAAGTTGTGAGGAAGGATGATTAATTCGAAACGAGTGGTATTAATGAAGTAAGTCCACTTACAATATAGAAGAGAAAACAGTTGGTAAGAAAGTTGTAAATGGCAAGCCGGAACCAATAGTAAACAATCTAATAAATGATTAGATTGAGAAGAAGGGTGAGATTCATTAGGAACCATGTATGTTCGTTCATGAACTAATGTGGTATGTTATGTGGTTATATGTTGTAGAGGTCAGAAAGACTCAAAGGAAGGTAATTATCTTTAAAGCGCACGCTTGAAGGCAAGTCTTTCTTATCGCTTGTCTAACCTCCGTGTTAGTCAAGTTTTCGTGATTCATGTTATGAAATGCATGAATGATTTTAAAGAAAGGGTTGATGCCGCTTTAACTCTATTAGACTAATTTTGAAAGATTGATTGATTTATTTACAAGTCTTTCAATATAGAGCTGTTAGCGTTATCCTATGCCAAGTATTTGGTACGGATATAAAGATAAGTTTGTCTATGAACAAACAAAAAAAAGTATTTTCATCAATTATTCGATGGGCACGTGAGGTTGCCAAAACTTAAACGTAAATACGTTTAACGGAAGAGTGTTGATCAACATAGGGTACTATAGGCTGATCACCTAGACGTACTCGTAAGTAAAGCCGGATGGATGGCCTTAGTGCCGGAAGTCCTTTTCAAGTATGAAAATGGAAAGAGTATGTTCCTGGTCTTTTAACCGGTTCATAATTCCTAAGCTATTATATATATACTTTGGAATTATTGTTATGAAATGAGAAGTGTTAGTCAAGGTTTTATAGTACTTCATAACTATTTTTTAGTTATGATGGAATAATTATATTCTTCTTAAAGTGGTATTTATATTATACATTGTTAGACATGCTGAGCTAGTTATGCTCATCCTTGCTTGAACCATATGACTACAGCTAAAGTCAAGCGAACCAAAGGTTCCAGTATAGATAAAGGCAAAGTGAAGATGCGTCACTAGTTTATCTTGTAATAGACTAGTAAGTGTATGTATCATATTATGATAAACAAAGAATGTAGCGGTTTAAGAACCTGGGAACGGGATGTAACATTATTAATGTAATAAGAATGACATTGATACACACATTTTGGTGTCATTTCAATAGAATGAATGTACAGTTATGAGTATCGTGTAGCACCATCTGTCGGGTTGGAAGATACCTGGATTTGGGGGCGTCACAGTTACCATGTAGTCATAACGGTCGGCGGCGGCGGCACTTTTGAACTTGCGTCGGTCGAAGGTTCGTGTCGGTGGCGTGGTGCCGGAACTCTCTCCCTGTTGCCTCTTAGAAGTCGGTTTAGATGCCATTGATTTCAGAAAACCTTCACACAAGTCTATCTTCCCCCAAACTTAGCTCACACACTCTGTCAAACACTTGGTGTGCACACTCAATTCTTTCCCCCAAACTTGATAATTATGCTTCTACTATAGTGCTAGGAAGGGAGGAATTAGAAAACAAGGCACTCACTCTCAATTTCGCTGCAATTACCTCTATGAAAGCCCTAATTCGTGGTTATAGCAGGTGGAGTTGAGAGGATGTGGTGAACTTGGGTTGAGAGGGTGTATTTATATAAAGATGGTGTAGTGAGAGGGATATGAGTAATTGATGGAAGTAATGGGTGTGTGTGTTCTAATGAAATGGGATGATGGAGTTGTAATAGCCAAATCGTGGGTATGGAGTGGGTATAATGGATTGGAGGTGGACTTGTTATGGAGGAAGAAGGAGAAGTAGTGGGCATAACATGTAATCGCTTGAGCAACTGCTTTCACTTCAGGACCCACTTCCGCACGGGGTATAAGGTATAAAGGGTCTGCCTACGGGGGTGGGTTCTATTAACTGAGGATTAAGTGCATGTTCCTTCCTTGCTACTCCAATTCCTATGCATGTTAGGTTCCTACACAATCATGAAACATGAATATAAGTAGATTTTGAGTAATCCTAAGCATGGTAACGCAATTATCTAACGATGATTTCAACTTTTAACTACTAATAATTGAATTGACATAAAATGAATTGAAACTAACTAACATTATAATCTATACTCTAACTAGTATGGATAAAATATGAAGAATTAAAAGATGATTGGGTTGCCTCCCAATTAGCGCTTGATTTTAAGTCGTTCAGCCTTACTACTTCCTGTTTCATCCCGTATCGGTTGGGCTATCCACGGCATGATGTTTATTTATCGCATAACACCAACACTGTTGTATTGCATGTCCGTTCACTTGAATGTTGGATGATGAATTTGAATTTCTATCCTCAATTAACGCCTTAAGTTCACTATCCTCTTTGCAATCTGTAAAAACCCAAAACCCTAATAAGACTCGTATGTGTAAATCCCGTTATATAAAATTTCTCTATTCTGAATATGTTACGTGTTATTATATACTTGGTTTGACGAAATTGACCGAATAAATTTTTATCCGAAAAACGTTGTGCTTGACACCTCGTGCTTAAATTTTTTTCCATAATCGGACTTTTCGGTAAAATTATTTTGACAAGTTGTTTTGTCGTGCTTACACTGACAAAACGCTTTGTCGTGTTTGTCAGGTTTCCATAATCGAACTTTTCGGTAAAATTATTTTGACAAGTTGCTTTGTCGTGCTTACACTGACAAAACGCTTTGTCGTGCTTGTCAGGATTAATAAGCTAACCCTAATTAGCAAAACCCTAACCCTAATTAGCAAAAACCTAACCCTAATAAACCCTAATTAGCTAATCTAACTCAAATTAGCTTATGTTAACACTTAATCATGGTTAGTAAACTTCTATTAGGTACTAATTAACATTACTTAACATTCCTAATCATTAGAAACAAAACCGTAATCAAGATTAGTGAAGATTTAAGCCTAATTAAGCTACTAACTTAATCAACTAGCTCACAAGTAGGTTGGGAGTCACCATTACAAGTTTCAAAACATCACATAACATGCTTCCAAACTCCCAAGCATCAGAAGAGTCACATATCAGATCTTTATGGAGGCAAGTAGGTGAAAAAATGACCAAAAAGCCAAGTTAGAAAATTCTATAAATAGGAACCTTAGGGCTGAGCAAACCTACGAATTCTCAAAGCCTAGATACACTTATAAACCTACCATATCAAGCCTAGGTGTTATCAGCAACAAGATCAGAAGCTAGAATCACAAATTTCTCAAGAAAAGGTGCAAACCCTAGTTCATAAATTTCTCTTTGAGATTATGTTAGATTTGTTGTTTAGATGTTTAAAATATTGTATTAGGATGTTAGAAAGTATGCTAGAGTGGTAGAACACGTTTTCATAACATCTAGATGCCTTAATTAAGCGTTTTATGAAATCTGGGAATTTTGAAAAAAATGGTCTGACAGCCGAATGTCAGGGCTTTTTGATTCATATGTGTTTATGTTTTGGTCTGTTAATCAATTGATATTTGTAGCCTGTAAGTAGGTCTTTAATCTGGAAAAGAAAATAGGTTCACATGAACCATAGATTCCAAGATATAATCAGTCAAAGTGGGTTGACCGTTCACGGAAGCTGGTTTTCTGGGTTACCCAGAAAGCTCAAGAAACATTGAACCTATTACTTTACCGAATTCGCTTAATCATCTTTTGATTGTTAATTGTTTATGTTTTTGTTATAAATTAGTACTCTAGTATACATACTACATATCTGTGATCTTCAATCGAACAAACAACTCATAGGATTATCAAATTATCGGTCAAAAGTAGTCAATCGAGCATGACTCAGTTTTTTTGGTTTTCCGTAAAAAGCTCAAGAACACGAAGAACAGTTGTTAGCTGTACTTTGACCGACATAAATAGAGATCTTAGAATTACGATTTGTTCATGTTAATGTTATATATATGTACCCTGGTATATAGACTACATGTTACAACAAACAAAACATACATCTAATACACCGAATCAAAGTTATTCAAGCCACAAAATCGTTGACCGGCCTTGACCACTGTTCTGGGTTACCCAGAAACCCAAGAACAGCTCTGACAGTAACTTTAAATCTTTATAATTTCTTGTTAGATGTAGATTAAAGCCTGCTTATTGCTTGATCTTGTACTATTACATGAGTACTACAACATCAATACTTGCTCTGACCGAAACTCATTACCAAAACCGAGTTATTTAATGGTCAAACTAGCCACTCGACCACGAGCAACGGCTGCCCAGAAACTCAAGAACACCTACAGCGACACTTTCTGTCACTGTAGAGCTTTAGCGACGGACAGAAATTAATTTTTTTAGAAATAAATTATAAAAAATTAGAAATAATTAATAAAAACAGTTTTAAAAATTATATTAAATTATTATAAATTATTTCTGATATTTCTACAAAAATGTAATAATTATTTTATTTTATTTAGATATTATTTATAATTAACTTATTAATAAAGTAATTAGAATAATTACTTTTAAATACTAAATAATTATGTAAAAATATTATTATTGAAATAAAAATCATAATAAATGATTATAAATTATTTAATAATATTAAATAATGTTTTTTTATAAAATTTTAGTAAATATAAATTATTTATAAATAGAAATAAATGGTTTAAATATCATTTAAAGGATAAATAAAAAATTTAAAAATACTTTAAACATTCTAAAATATATTATAAGGATAATTAAATTATTTAAAAGTATAACCAAATTTTATAAATAAAATTTAGTTCATTTATCAAAGGTATTAAAAGTCAAACCCTATTAAATCTAACCCGATATTAAATAAATGTTTTATTTGAGTATTGTTATCAATACTAACGTGTAAGATTTATATTCTTGAACGTCATAGGTACTTAATAGAGTTCGAATAGTATAACTTGACTGGTCTACGCTCAGGCAAGTCTTCTATACCCAATTTATTACTTATGCAAAATTTATCAACCGTGTTTATTCGCTGAACAAGTTTCTATCTTGCTATACTGTTGATATAATACACCTATGTTGAATTACCTATTATTGAAAAGTTATTGCTATAGTTCCAGCATGACTATGAGTGAGGGTGTTAATAGCATGGACTGTTCATGTTGTTATTAATACTTTGAATTTCAGATAGACAGTTACTATCGATATGATAATATGTATTCGCATGACATAGACTATACATCTGGTTCAGGGTATTGATAATATGGACTATTCATGTTATTACTGATACTCTGAATTTTGGATAGATAGACTCTAGTCATAGATACAGTTCATATATTCAAGTGAGAGTATCCAAACACAGTAATATTTCTCTTGGGAATTACAATCTATTATGGGATACTGTGAATCTTGAATCTATGGGAATTATATCTGATAGTCCCTCTATCTAATGTAATATTTTGAATCGCATACCATGGGTGTATAGATTTAAATGCATTATGTTAATTCTCTATAAACACCATACTAGATGCCACGGGAGTATAGGTATGGGGGTGTTATAATTTTGGTATCAAAGCTGTTAAGGCTATTGATATAAGGAAGAGTTTTCTTAGTATATAGTCTTCGAGTCCGTAAAAATTTGTAAAAGACATATAAAATATAACATTAAAACTATTATGTTGTGTAAACCTTTATACCAGTATTTATGGAGTTTTCTTTTATAGATGGCCAACTCCAATGCTGAAGAAAGTGTGATCAATCCACCGCAAATAGAGTCTTTTATAGCTAGTGATGAAGAAGAAGAAGAAGAAGAATTGCTTCATGATCAACAACTGCTTGATGCTGAAGAAGAAGAAGAAGATCCAGTGGCTGGACAATTAATGAAAATAGATGAGCATGATGAGGCAATGGCATCACTACTGCAGACAACAGAATGTGAGAACAATAAGATGAAGTTTAGGGCAGATTTAGCTGAGTGTATGCTAATGGATGAAAGGAGTCATAGTCATCAACTGAAAGGACAACTGCACTATGCACATAGGAGCAGGAGGGAAATTCAGTCAAGACTTCTTAAAACATCTCTGGGAGTTCGAGATACTTTTAATGATTTGCAGCGTCGTGTAACTCGGTATCCAGTAGAAGAGAAGAAAACTGCTTATCTTATCGATCGATCTATGGTTTGTCACATGATCCAGGATTCCTTTGATGATATCAATGAATTCTAGAGAGTAGTATAGGAGGTTGGATGCTTTATATTAGTACAATAAAGAAGCATTCAAAGTTTGTATTGTGATAAGTATTGTGTAATATACTAGTATGTTTAAAGTTGTTGTAAAACTGTGAGTTATAAATAAACAATATGTTTTTGTTATCTAAGAATCTTAT
The DNA here is from genome assembly GCA_020205615.1 of Panax quinquefolius. Classification (NCBI taxonomy): domain Eukaryota; kingdom Viridiplantae; phylum Streptophyta; class Magnoliopsida; order Apiales; family Araliaceae; genus Panax; species Panax quinquefolius. The sequence goes on from CM035169.1 coordinate 63,595,439, forward strand.
GTGAATCTTTGTTGTTGTTTTATAGAATCATGCCACCAACCAGAAGACCCCAGAGAGAAATGAATAATGAGGATAATCCAACTCAACGGTTAGTAGATATGATGTTAGGAGTAATAAACAGACCTATAAACCAAAATACATCCTTTAAAGACTTTAAATTAGTTGGACCACCTAAATTTAAAGGTACATTAGAACCAGTAGATGCACAGATTTGGATTTCTGAGATAGAAAATTTCTTCCTAGTAACCAATGTTAGTAATAACCAAAAGATAACTTTTGCAACTTTTTTCTTGAAAGGTGAAGCTAATTATTGGTGGGAATCAACCAAAGGTCGAGTAGAAACTGAAATTGTTCCTTGGGATAGATTTAAAGAGTTGTTCTTTGAAAACTATTTTTCCCAATCCCTGAAAGACCGAATGGAAATAAAATTTCTGGACTTAAAACAAGGAGATCTTATCAGAACCCAAAGATACGACTAAGTTTAATGAACTATCCAGTTTGTTCCTCATTAACCGACTACCTCAACTTAGAAAGACTCAGTAGGTACCAAGAAGGTTTAAAACCTCGATTCGAGATAAATTATCGCTGTTCAAATCAAAACTTTCTCTAAAATACTAGAGAAGGCCACTATAATCAAGGTGAAAATGAAAATCTCGCTAAGTTTCATCAGACAAAAAGATTCGTAATGAGAAGGGAAAAGTAAGATGAAACCCGCCTTCGTGTGGGTTTAATAACAAGCGTAAATGGAATAATTCTTTTTCTAACAATTCAGGGAAAAAGATAGGAAATACTAATAACAATTTTAGTAATAATAATATTAAACCTTGTCCTAAATGTAATAAGAAACATAGAGGAGAGTGTCTTCTTAACAAATGCTTTAATTATGGATGATCAGACATTATCTTTTACAATGTCCTCTTCTAAAGAAAAATAAATGTTTTAATTATGGTTCAATGGATCATTTTTCTAAGAACTGTCCCACAAACCAAGGAGGAAAAGGGGTTAGAATACCAGAGAATAATAAATCAACAGTAGCTGCAGTTGGGGTTCAGAATCGACCTACCGCGAGAACATTTAATATGTCGGTGAGGGATGTTGTTGCTTCACAGGACGTAGTGACAGGTATCATCCCTATCAACACTTTAAATACATATATGTTATTCGATTCTGGTGATACTTGTTCATTTGTGTCTAGAAATTTCTCTACAAACTTGAATATGCCTTGTGAAAATTTAGACAAACCATTTTGTGTAGAAATTGCTAATAATGAAAGAATTCCGGTTAAGACCATATATAGAAACTGTAGTGTGGTAATAAAAGGACATAATTTTAAGGTATATTTGATACCAATTCAGTTGGGAGAATTTGATGTAATTCTATGAATGGATTGGTTATTTAATCATAACGTGATGATTGATTGTCATCAAAAACGTATTAACCTTTTGACTGCTTCGAAGTCAAAATTAGTGTTCAATGGTAGTTGTTCACCTAAGCAATCTCGATGTTTGACTATAATTCAGGTAGAAAGATTACTCAAACAGGGTTGTTTAGGATATTTGGCCTATATAGTTGATACTCGTCAGGAAGGAGTAAAACTAGATCAAATACCTATAGTTAAGGAATTTCCTGATGTATTTCCAGATGATTTACCCGGTTTGCCTCCAGATAGGGAGATTGAGTTTATCATTGATCTTGCACCAGGAACGACACCAGTGTTTAAGGCACCGTACAGAATGGCACCTATAGAATTGAAAGAGTTACTTATTCAATTACAGGAACTCTTAGATAAAAAGTACATACAACCTAGTGTTTCACCTTGGGGCGCACCAGTGTTATTTGTAAAGAAGAAGGATGGAACTATGAGACTTTGTATAGATTATAGGGAGCTAAATAAGTTAACTATTAAGAATAAATATCCTTTGCCAAGGATTGATGATTTGTTTGACCAATTAAAGGGGGCCGAACATTTTTCAAAAATTGACCTTAGAACAGGTTATCATCAATTAAAGGTAAGAAAGGAGGATGTGCCGAAAACAGCATTTAGGACACGCTATGGACATTATAAATTTCTTGTAATGTCTTTTGGATTAACAAATGCACCAGCAGCATTTATGGATTTAATGAATCGAGTGTTTAAACCATGCTTGGACAAATTTGTTGTAGTGTTTATCGATGATATTCTGGTATACTCGAGAACACGGGAAGAGCATACTGAACACTTGAGAGTCGTATTGGAGATATTACGAAAGGAACAACTTTATGCAAAGTTTTCCAAGTGTGAATTCTGGTTGAAGAGAGTTCAATTTTTAGGTCAATTAATTGACAAAGATGGAATATATGTAGATCCAACTAAGATCGAAACGGTTGTGAACTGGGAACAACCAACAACTCCAACAGAAGTATGAAGTTTTCTCAGTTTAGCGGGTTATTACCGACGGTTTATAAAAGATTTTTCAAAAATAGCAACCCCATTAACCAATTTAACTCGAAAGACAGTGAAATATGTCTGGACAAATAAATGTGAGGAAAGCTTCCAAGAGTTGAAGAAGCGACTGAGAATGGCTCCAGTGTTATCCTTACCAGATGATACAGGAGGCCTTGTAGTATATAGTGACGCATCACACAGAGGATTAGGGTGTGTGTTGATGCAACATGGGAAAGTGATAGCTTATGCATCACGACAACTCAAAGATTATGAGAAGAGATATCCTACTCATGATTTAGAGTTAGCCGTAGTAGTTTTTGCTCTAAAAATTTGGAGACATTATTTATACGGGGAGAAGTGCGAGATATATACAGATCATAAAAGTCTGAAATATATTTTTACACAACGGGAATTAAATTTAAGGCAGAGGCGATGGTTAGAACTGATAAAGGATTTTGACTGTGAAATCTTATATCATTCCGGTAAAGCAAATGTTGTAGCTGATGCGTTAAGTAGAAAGAATCAAGAAAAATTGAATGTATTAACCACCAATGATAGGTTAATAAAAGACTTTGAAAAGTTAAAAATTGAGGTGGAATGTCCAACTACCTCTACCCAAAAATTATATATTTTAGAAGGAGTTTCATCTCTGCTCGATAAAATTAAAGAGATACAGGAGAAGGATGAAGAGTATCAGAAGTTTAAATCTAATTCCACACATGATAAGTATAATAAATTTCGAATAGATACGGATGGAATAATAAGATATGAAAATAGAATCTGGATTCCGTTAGATCAAGCTTTAAAAGATGAAATTTTGAACGAAGCACATAACTCTAAATTTGCTATACATCCTGGCAGTACTAAAATGTTCAAAGATTTAAGTCGACACTTTTGGTGGTCGAATATGAAAAGGGAAATAGCTGAATGGGTAAGTAAATGTCTCACATGTCAAAGGGTTAAGGCAAAACATCAGAAGCCAAGTGGTTTACTTCAACCCTTGCCAATTCCTGAGTGGAAGTGGGAACACATAACCATGGACTTTGTAGTGGGCCTTTCAACTACACAAAAAGGCCATAACGCCATTTGGTTAATAGTTGACCGTTTAACTAAATTCGCTCACTTTTTACCTATTAAAATTACCCATGACCTGGATCACCTTGCCAAATTATATATTCATGAAATTATCTCTAGGCATGAAGTACCTGTTTCCATAGTATCAGACCGAGATCCACGTTTTACTTCAAATTTTTGGAAGAGTCTTCAGAAAAATTTAGGAACACAGTTAAAACTAAGTACAGCTTATCATCCTCAAACTAATGGACAGAGTGAGAGAACCATACAAACATTAGAGGATATATTGAGAACATGTGTCATAGACTTCAAAGGAAGTTGGGAAAATCAATTACCTTTAGTCGAATTTGCCTACAACAATAGTTATCATGCTAGCATAGGTATGCCACCCTATGAAGCCTTATATGGAAGAAAATGTAGAACGCCTATATGTTGGGATGAAGTCGGGGAAAGACAAATGTTAGGACCTGAAATAATTCAACAAACTGCTGGAACTATCAGAATCATACATCAATGATTACAAGCATCTCAAGATCGACAAAGAAAATACGTTGATCCACATCGTCAACAACAAAATTTTAGTGTAGGAAGCCATGTATTCTTGAAAGTATCTCCTTGGAAGGGCAAGATACGTTTTGGCAAGAAGGGAAAACTAAGTCCGAGGTTCATTGGACCTTTTGAAATTTTGAGAAGAATTGGTGAAGTTGCTTATGAAATAGCACTACCACCTGAGTTAAACCATATCCATAATGTGTTTCATGTGTCCGTTTTACGACCATACAAACCTGATTATAAACACGTTATAAATTATGAGCCGATCCAAATCGAAGAAAATCTTTCTTATGTAGAAGAACCTGTGCAGATCGTCGACCGTAAAGAGCAAGTCCTCCGTAATAAAGTGATAGCATCGGTTAAAATAATATGGCGAAATCAGAACGTTGAAGAAGCTACATGGGAGCTTGAAGATAAAATGCGCGAGAATAATCCTCATCTTTTTACTTAACATGTACGGTAATTTCGAGGACGAAATTCTTATTAGTGGGGGTGAATGTAAAAACCCAAAACCCTAATAAGACTCGTACATATAAATCCCGTTATATAAAATTTCTATGTTCTGAATATGTTACATGTTATTATATACTTGGTTTGATGAAATTGACCGAATAAATTTTTATCCGAAAAACGTTGTGCTTGACACCTCGTGCTTAAATTTTTTCCATAATCGGACTTTTCGGTAAAATTATTTTGACAAGTTGCTTTGTCGTGCTAACAATGACAAAACACTTTGTCGTGCTTGTCAGGATTAATGAGCTAACCCTAATTAGCAAAACCCTAACCATAATTAGCAAAAACCTAACCCTAATAAACCGTAATTAGCTAATCTAACTCAAATTAGCTTATGTTAACACTTAATCATGGTTAGTAAACTTCTATTAGGTACTAATTAACATTACTTAACATTCCTAATCATTAGAAACGAAACCCTAATCAAGATTAGTGAATATTTAAGCCTAATTAAGCTACTAACTTAATCAACTAGCTCACAAGTAAGTTGGGAGTCACCATTACAAGTTTCAAAACATCACATGACATGCTTCCAAACTCCCAAGCATCAGAAGAGTCACAGATCAGATCTTTATGGAGGCAAGTAGGTGAAAAAATGACCAAAAAGCCAAGTTAGAAAATTCTATAAATAGGAACCTTAGGGCTGAGCAAACCTACGAATTCTCAAAGCCTAGATACACTTATAAACCTACCATATCAAGCCTAGGTGTTATCAGCAACAAGATCAGAAGCTAGAATCACAAATTTCTCAAGAAAAGGTACAAACCCTAGTTCATAAATTTCTCTTTGATCTTATGTTAGATTTGTTGTTTAGATGTTTAGAATATTGTATTAGGATGTTAGAAAGTATGCTAGAGTGGTAGAACACGTTTTCATAACATCTAGATGCCTTAATTAAGCGTTTTATGAAATCTGGGAATTTTGAAAAAATGGTCTGACAGCCGAATGTCAAGGCTTTTTGATTCATATGTGTTTATGTTTTGGTCTGTTAATCAATTGATATTTGTAGCCTGTAAGTAGGTTTTTAATCTGGAAAAGAAAATAGGTTCACATGAACCACAGATTCCAAGATATAATCAGTCAAAGTGGGTTGACCGTTCACGGAAGCTGGTTTTCTAGGTTACCCAGAAAGCTCAAGAACAGCTGAATCGGCTACTTTGACCGACCTGTTTAATCATCTTTTGATTGTTAATTGTTTATGTTTTTGTTATAAATTAGTACTCTAGTATACAAACTACATATCTATGATCTTCAATCGAACAAACAACTCATAGGATTACCGGAATTATTGGTCAAAAGTAGTTGACCGAGCATGACCAAGTTTTCTAGGTTTTCCAGAAAACTGAAGAACACGAAGAACAGTTGTTAGCTGTACTTTGACCGACATAAATAGAGATCTTAAAATTACGATTTGTTCATGTTAATGTTATATATATGTACCCTGGTATATAGACTACATGTTACAACAAACAACATCTAATACACCGAATCAAAGTTATTCAAGCCACAAAATCGTTGACAGGCCTTGACCACTATTCTGGGTTACCCAGAAACCCAAGAACAGCTCTGACAGTAACTTTAAATCTTTATAATTTCTTGTTAGATGTAGATTAAAGCCTGCTTATTGCTTGATCTTGTACTATTACATGAGTACTACAACATCAATACTTGCTCTAACCGAAACTCATTACCAAAACCGAGTTATTTATTGGTCAAACTAGCCACTCGACCACGAAGCAACCAGCGCCTTGAAACTCAAGAACACCTACGTGACACACTTTCATCATTTTAGAGAGCTTTAGCGACAGACGAAAATTAATTTTTTAGAAATAAATTATAAAAAATTAGAAATAATTAATAAAAAATAGCTTTTAAAAATTATATTAAATTATTATCAATTATTTCGATATTTCTACAAAAATGTAATAATTATTTTATTTTATTTAGATATTATTTATAATTAACTTATTAATAAAGTTATTAGAATAATTACTTTTAAATACTAAATAATTATGTAAAAATATTATTATTGAAATAAAAATCATAATAAATGATTATAAATTATTTAATAATATTAAATAATGCTTTTTATAAAATTTTAGTAAATATAAATTATTTATAAATAGAAATAAATGGTTTAAATATCATTTAAAGGATAAATAAAAATTTAAAAATACTTTAAACCTTCTAAAATATTTTATAATGATAATTAAATTATTTAAAAATATAACCAAATTTTATAAATAAAATTTAGTTCATTTATCAAAGGTATTAAAAGTCAAACCCTATTAAATCTAACCCGGTATTAAATAAATGTTTTATTTGAGTATTGTTATCAATACTAACGTGTTAGATTTATATTCTTGAACGTCATAGGTACTTAATAGCATTTGAATAGTATAACTTGACTGATCTACGCTCAGGCAAGTCTTCTATACCCAATTTATTACTTATGCAAAAATTTATCAACCCTGTTTATTCGCTGAACAAGATTCTATCTTGCTATACTGTTGATATAATACACCTATGTTGAATTACCTATTATTGAAAAGTTATTGCTATAGTTCCAGCATGACTAAGAAATGAATTATTTATTCATATGATATTGTTTATTAAGCATAAATTGTTGTGTCAAGCCAAATTGTTTTGGTAAGGCAATCGTATACTGATGTTGAGTATCCCGTAAGGGAGCAAAGTGTAGTCAATGAATATATTGACAGTAAATTGTAAGTGTAAATGAGCACTATAGGTGATATGCATATTCCTAGGATGTTGAATAGGCTGATCCCCTATCTCATATCTGAACAGAATTTCTAAGTCTTTGTGATAATGAAATGATAAAAATTCGAAACTAGTTGGAATTAGAAATCCGAAATGGTTACAACTATCACCAAAATTTGAATTCTTATAATTCTTCAAATCTTATATTGTTATAAATATACAACTTCTTTGAGCATGTAGCAGCTCACCCTTGCAAATTATTCCCTTTATAGTATTAGATGGTAATCCTGGAACATCTAGAGTAGATAAAGGGAAGCGTCCCTACATAGATTAGATTATATTCTTGTCTGTATGAATACCTTGTAATAAGAACTCGTTATGAGAATTTTGTAATCGAATCATAATATTATGATATATATAACATCTTTTATTTTCGCAACCGTGTTTTCTTACATATATAGATATAAAGTAAGATGTCTTCTATTCTAGTGGAGATCCTTGGGAACTATTTATCTGAGTGAGGGTGTTAATAGCATGGACTGTTCATGTTGTTATTAATACTCTAAATTTCAGATAGATAGTTACTATCGATACGATAGTATGTATTTGCATGACATAGACTATACATTTGGGTGATGGTATTGGTAATATGGACTGTTCATGTTATTACCGATACTCTGAATTTCAGATAGATAGACTCTAGTCATAGATACAGTTCATATATTCAAGTAAGGGTATCCAAACACAGTAATATTTCTCTTAGGAATTACCATCTGTTATGGGATACTGCGAATCTTGAATCTATGGGAATTATATCTGATAGTCCCTCTATCTAATGTAATATTTTGAATCAGATACCATGGGTGTATAGATTTAAATGCATTATGTTAATTCTCTATAAACACCATACCGGATACCACGGGAGTATAGGTATGGGGGTGTTACACAATCCCTGAACTTGGCACGTGTAGATTTCTCGAGCAACTCACACTCTTCCTTTTCAGTTGGGATTGGAATTTCCTTGAACACCTTTACCTTTACTACCTGATCAAACACTTTCATAATCAATTCTCTATTAGGCACGTCAAACAGTGTTCGTCCAGTCGCCAGGAATGGTCGTCCCAAAATGATAGGGATGTTTTTAACTTCCTCAAAATCTAATACCACAAAATCAGCTGGAAATATCAATGAATCAACTTTGACCAATACGTCTTCAACTATTCCTAATATGTATGTTAATGATCTATCGGCGAGCTGTAGACTAATATTGGTTGGTTTTGCTTCCTTTAACTCCAGCTTTCGGTAAATGGACAGTGGCATAAGGTTTATACTCGCTCCTACATCGCATAGAGCTCTCCCCATATCTTGATTACCAATTGCACAAGGAATTGTGAAACTTCCTGGATCTTTCAATTTAGGAGGAAGTTTTTTTTGTAATATTGCACTATATTCCTCGGTCAACGCCACTATTTCGAAGTCGTTAAGCTTGCGTTTCTTCGACAGTATGTCTTTCATAAACTTAATGTAACGCGGCATCTGCTCAAGTGCTTTGTCAAATGGAATATTAATGTGTAATTGTTTGAATATATCCATAAACTTAGAAAACTAGTTCTTTAACTTGTCACTTTCCGGCCTTTGAGGAAAGGGTGCAGGTGGTGTAACTTTAATTTGTTTATCTTCTTTTTCCACCACTTTCTTTGTATATTTCTTTTGAATTTCCTTCTCTTCATCCTCACATTCATCTCCTGTACTGATTTTATTATCCGATTTAGAAGTCAACTCCTTACCGCTCCTAAGCGTAATTGCATTACATTGCTCGTGATTTCCCTTTGGATTCTTTTCCGTATCACTTGGAAACGTTCCTTGAGGCCTGCTGTTTAAAGCAAAAGCTATTTGTCCCATCTGATTTTCCAAATTCTTGATGGCTATTTCATTATTTTTCATAGCCATTGCTTGATTTTTCATGGCTACCTCGTTGCTCATTATATACTTTGATAGCAACTCCTCTAAATCTGATTTCATCTCTTGATGTTGAGCTGGTTATTGATTCTGAAATCCTGGGGGATACGACGAGCATGGGAATTGATGATTCTAATTATTATTCCACAACACATTAGGATTGTTCCTATTCCCCTGATTATATGTATTTTGGTACGTATTTTGTAGAATTCTATAGTAGCTACCCATAAATTGTACTGACTCTGGGTTGCTTGCACATTGATCCGTCAGATGTTCACTCGTACAATTCACAAATAACTGCAACTTGTTGTGTATGTCTTCTTGACCAAACGTCGAACTTCTTGGAGAGTGCTGAAATTTGCGTTGTTATTGCTGTCACTCCATGTAAAGACCCCAAACTCGGGTACTTGAAACCCGAACTCGGCTCTTCACAATACCATTTCTATGAGCGGAATAATACTAATAATAAAAACAATAATATAAAGATCAACTTAATTTACATATCATCAGAGTCTAATCCCAAAAACGTAACCTTTAAACATTCATTACAAACCATGATAGATAATATATATCATACTTGTCTTTAATAATATTAAACTATTACATAAGATAACATTCATTCATTCAGCAACCTTTCCCTTGTTCTTAGCAGAGCTCTCTGATCATTCACACTTAGCTGAAAACATTTAAATTAAGCAAGGATGAGCATTTGAGTGCCCAGCAAGTAATAATTATATATATATATATATAAGCTGAAAGAATTTAAATATTTTCTTTGTACTATTCTTCTACAACAAGTCAATAGTTGTGAAGTATTGTGAACCAATAATAATAACATAACAACTCTCTTTCAAATTTTTGAAATTACATATTAACTATAACTAGGGTTATGGTGACATTCCATGAACATTGTTTTCATTTTCTAAAAGGTTAAACAGAAATTCATCTGTAAACCGTCATAACTTACGGGCACGGGGGGTGATCAGCCCGTTATGCCCTGCATTCATCAATACTACATTACAAGAACGATATGATCATTCACTTTGTCCACCTTGGGTGCATAAACAGTTTTCCCCTGTAGGGATGTTCATACTTGTCTGGGTTTCAAATCAAAGGTTTTATCTTGTTCAACAATAATCTATAATTCAACATATATGTATACGGGTAATTGACAAAGGTATATCAACATGTGATTAAATACAATGATTATCCAAGTGGGGACACTTGTATAATCATTTATAGAAATTAATAAACAGAATATATATCTGAATTATCATATACTAACATGTTTATATTCAATGAGCGTATATAATATAAGGTTAATAATCTGTATAGTAATAATATAGTTTAGAAACATTCTTACTCATGTCCATTGCATAAATAAAATGCAAAGGTTAGATACTTGCCTGATGCGCTGCATACAGTTCGAAACTTAGTTCTATCTTTTATATCACGACCTATCATTAATCAGGTCATTCGTTCGATTAGAACAATATACTATAACACATAGTAAGATCGCATTTCATAATCAAAGACATAACCTAATCACATTATTACACATGTTTAATAACCATCAATCACAAATAATCACATATTAATTAAATTATCTAAGTCCGGATCAATTTAAAATACGTGTGCCGATTATCCGACGACTTTATCGATTAATTATCGAGTCTAAAACTCTATTCTCAGAACTCAATATACGTGACGATTATCGGTCATATATTATTTTTAAATGACTTATAATAATTTTTAAACATTTATTATAATTTATCATGAATTTTCAAACATAGGAATCATTATTAAATGATTTAAGTATTAAACAATCATATTATCATTAATATTTAATTAATATTAAACTATTTATGAAATCATTTTCAAAATGTTAAAGTTATTTATAATAACTTGAAATACTTTTAAAGTATTAATATTACCCTTAAATGATTTTTAAAACATTTAAAATCATTTTTAAATAATTATCATTAATATTAAAGTATTAATGTTTTATTTATCAAAATATTAAAAGTCATTAAGTATAACTTAAAATATTTTAATTCATTTATATCCCTTTTCATGATTTTTAAATTAATAAAATCATTTATAAACTATTTATTTAATATAATTATTAAATAAATTTAATATCATTAATAATAAATTAATTATTATTAATATTAAATTATTAATGAAATTATCCTTTAAATATTAAAAGTTATATTTTATAACTTAAAATATCTTTAAACACATTATTTTCATTTAAAATGATTATTATAATATTAAAATCATTTTTAAACTTAATTATTTAATATAATTAAAATAACTTTAATATCATTAATAATAATTAATTAATGAAATATACCTTTAAATATTAAAAGTTATATTTTATAACCTAAAATATTTTTAAATACCTTATTATTATTTAAAATGATTTTTAATATAATAAAATCATTTTTAATTAATTTATTTAATTCATTTAGTAAATAACTTAATTATCATTAATATTAATTTATTAATGAAATTTATCACAAAATATTTAAAGTCATTAAAAATAACTTAAAATATTTTCTTATATCATAATATAATTTTAAATGATTTTTCAAGTATTAAAATCATTTTTAACTAATTTATTTAATAATATAATTAAATAAATTAAATACTTTTAATATTCCAAAAATATTAAATATTTATGAAATATATTTAAAATAATTAAAAACTAATTTTTAGAATTTAAAATAATTTTTAATAATTTATTTTGTATTTTTAATAATTAAAAACTATTTTTTTCTATTTATTAATTAATTTCCGAAAAATAATATACTGTCTGTCGCTAAAGGCCACCTATAGTGACAAAACGGTCGCTATAGGTGTTCTTGAAGCAAAACCCAGAAATCAAGTCAGTAACCGAGTTGGTATGTTTGACCACAAATCTTTCATCACACAGAGTGTTTATGGACTAACTATGAACTAGATCTTGTAGTTTTAGTACACGTCTACATGACCCAACAACAAAAATGATCATAACACATAATACAAGAGAGATCTGAGCCTCCAAAAATGTTGTCAGGACTGTTCTTCATTTTCTAAGTTACCCAGAAATGAAGAACAGTTCGACCTATCCCCTTTGGGCTTCCACAACTTGCTAATTTTGTGTTCTTTTTGTGATCTAAAGGTTCTAGATTGTATACTACATGTTGGACTATAGATCTATTACATAATATATGCAAAACCTCAACAGATCTAGCAGATAAAAGTTGGTCAAAGGTTGTCAGAAAAGCTATTCATTCCATTTCTGGAAATTCCAGAAACTTCAAATCTGGTTGATAAGGCTAGTTTGACCATAGATTTATGTTCGTATGTTGTTTATCAAAGTGATCTAGGAACATGGAACTGAAGAAAACATGAAAGACTATAAACCGGTTCCAATAACAACATCAAAACACATAACGAATCGATGGATCAAGGCTTCAAAAATCTTGTCGACATTAGTTTAAACATTCGGGTCGCCTGAGAATGGTTTAGTCATGCCCATTCCAATGGGGTTTGATTGATCATAACTTCAAATCTATAACCGATATAACCTTGATTCTTGTACGTATGAAAGATCGCATACTAGACTACAAAATCCAACACTTTAAAGAACAAAACACAAAACATACTAAGATCTACGATTATTCGACATTTGTTGTCGAGCCATAAAATGAAATTTTTCCAGATTTTGCAAAAACACAAATTCGAGCCTATAGATGTTATGGATCTAACATCTATCAACCCAGATCATCATTATACACTAGATTTAACATGTTTAACACACACAAAAAACAACATCAAACATGGAATCATGGACAGATTTTTCTAGAGTTGGTTTATACCTTCTTGATCGATTTTGATTTCTATGCTTCTGATTTGTTAGGGATGGACGTGGGGCTTTTTTATGTGACTGAAATGCTACTATATTTCGTGGGTCTTTGTGAGAGGAAGTCTTGGTTGGGTGTTGTGCAAATTTAGGCTTACCAAAAGATTTTCTCTCTCCTTCACTCCTTAAATAGACAAGCATGATGCATGTATTAGCTGAAATAGAGTGGTTTGCTGGCAAAAATAAGCATGTGGAGTTGTTAGGGTTAGTAAGAGTTGGTTAACAACTCAACCTAAATGCCAAAACCTATATCTTAGCCTATTTAATGCACAAAAGGGTATAATGGTCTTTTGTCCAACACATTTAATGGCAAACTTGTAATCATGCAAACCCTTAGGGTTTAACCCTTAGGGTTTAACCCTAAGGTTTTCCAACATTAGCTTTTCTAGAATTACATTTTAGGGTTTACACAAAATAAAAATAAAATGAAATAAAAAATTTAGTTTCTAAAATTAGACAATTTGGGTTTGTTAATTAGATTAATTTTCTAATTACTTTATACAGGAACATTAGGGTTTACCATCTCTAATTATAATTAACTTTGCTAATTTAGTAATTAGGGTTTATAATTAGTAATTAGGTTTTATAATTTCTAATTAGGGTTACTAATTATAGAAATTAGAATTTCTTGAAATTAATATTTCAAAATGTTAATTAGGGGTTTACCTAATTATTCATAAAATCATATAACATCGTTACATAATAATCTTGAACTCTTAATTGAGTTTCAAACTAGGGTTTAACACTTAAAATTAGGGTTTTTAATAATTTAGGGTTTTCTAAAAATTATTTAGGGTTTCTAGAACTCTAATTAGGGTTTACCTAATTAATACATTTAATACACGCCATAAATTATACAACACACTTATAAAACAATCTTGCACTCTAATTTGGATCTCAAATTAGGGTTTAACATTATTACTAAGGTTTGGTCATAATACACCGTAATTGACCAAACATTATCAATACTGTAAATACAATGACATATTCATAAAGATCAAAAATCAAAATATAATTAATATTATATTATTATTATTCTCATACTTTGACAATAATCCAAAATTAGGGTTTGGATTCCATATCGATTTATCATTTCTATTTAACCTTAATAACTAAGGTAAAATAAATAACTTAATAATATGTACTAAAATTCATATAATAAAATAATTATTATAATTATTCTAAAATCACTTCATATATTATTTAAATAATATATGATTATATATTCATGGAAAATAATTAATAAAAACATTTCTATCTTAAAATTAATTATTATAGGAATATACTTTATAATAATCAATAATTCTAAAATAAATTTACTTGTAAATATTCATGTAATAAATATATTTTTATTTACCACATAAATACATATACACATAATCTTGTACAAAATTTATAAAAAAATATCGGGTTGTTACACTCCATCTACCTCTAACACTCCAGCAACTGTAGGTTGGGTCATTCTTATCGTAGGCCACTGATAGTTGTTAGCAGCCATTGTCTCTATCAACTGATATGCCTCCTCATAATTCTTTTCCATAAAAGCTCCCCCCGACGCTGCGTCAATACTGGATCTACAACCACTTAGGCAATCCGTGATGTGGGCTTTTTCTGAGCAATTCTTTATATCTCTCCCATGCCTCGTACAAGGACTCCCCATGTTGCTGATCAAATATGGTAATCTCGTTCCTCATCTTTGCAGTTTTCGCTGGCGGGAAGAATTTTGCTAGAAATTTCTGAGCCAGGTCATCCCATGTCGTTATCGAACCCGCTGGTAGAGAGTGTAACCAACTCTTCGCCTTGTCCCGCAGAGTGAATGGAAACAAGTGAAGTCTACCTGCTTCGTCCGACACCCCATTGTACTTGAAAGTGTCGCATATTTCCAGAAAACTGATCAAATGCTCGTTAGAATCGTCATTTAAAAGTCCCCTGAACTGAACCGAGTTTTGGATCATCTAAATAATCCCAGGCTTAATCTCGAATGTATTCACAGCTATTGTAAGCCTGGTGATACTCGACTGCAACTCAGTCACCTTGGGTGTAGCAAAATCCATCAATGCTTTCTGGTCTTCGGCAGCCATTGCTTCTACTTTTTCAAAATTTTCGAAGTCGTCCCTTGTTTCCTTGATCCACTTACTTAACCTCTGAAACCTTCTTTCAATGTCGTTCTCAAAAGGAAGCAAGTCTGGATTTTTGGATCGAGTTTGCATAAACCAACTTCAAAAACCTGAAATAAGATGAACAAGACAAAAACAAAAAGTCTTTAAGTAAAACTGGACTAATTATACTAATATTGCAAAATAATAAAATATATATTAAAGTCCCCGGCAACGGCACCAAAAACTTGTTGGGTAAAATCTAATTACGCACAGCATGCAAGTATACGTGGTCAACAAGTAATATAATAGTAAGTAGAGTATCGTTCCCTCAGAGACTATAAATAGAATTTAAACCTCATAATTACCAATTTTCTATTAATCCTAATTTTATTAAACTAATCAATTTCCAGTTTATAACTATAAGTATTAAAAATATTAAAATCACCACACAATCAATAAACACTAAAAACTGAATTTTTAAACAATTAATGGAGAATTAGGCTTCCGACTTCACTCTAAGCATCACTCAGATTATTACACCTTTATTCCAGTTTAACTCACTATCCCAGTTGTGACACCCCCAAATCCTGGTACTTCATTACCTCAAGATTTGGTGTTCACATAATCAAAACATTCATTTATAACTACCCAATCATAAATAAAATTGAATAATAAACCTGACCATACAGGAATTACATAAAATAAAATCTCCCAGGTTATCTAACCTTTACAAACAGTCATTCATGCGGAAAAATAAAGTAACTTTATTACAATCTTTAAACTAAAGTCTAATAATAAAACTATTAAACTATTACAAGTCTTCAGTACTTGTTCATCTTTCCCTTTTCCTTACTGGTGCTAGGTACGTCACCCTTAATTATTTAATCACATAACTCAATCCACATAACACATTAATTATTTAATAAATAAATAATTAACTAAATCAAATCAATCAAATTGAACAATTATTTATCCAATAATAAACACATCCAATAAATATTTATATAAATCAATAAATATTTATAATTTACATTAAAAAAACTGGAATGTTACATCATTCCCCTTTTATAAGGATTCTGTCCCTAGAATCACAACTCAAACAACACATTCATTACATTCTTCCCTACTTACAAAGATTATGTCCCAATAATCGAAGACATAGATTAAACAAATAACTCAGGGCACTCTTTCAACATTTTCTCTTCGAGTTCCCACGTAGCTTCTTCAGCATTGTGGTTCCTCCATATCTCCTTCACAGAAGGTATCACTTTATTCCTGAGCACTTGTTCTTTCCTATCAACTATCTGGATAGGAATCTCTTCATAAAACAAATCTTTTTCAAACTGTACTGGTTCGTACTCGATCACGTGTTTGTAATCGGGTTAATACGGTCGTAACACCGAAATATGAAAAACATTGTGAATGTTTTCCAACTCTAGAGGTAGAGCTACTTCGTAAGCTACCTCTCCAACTCTTCGCAGCACTTCGAAGGGTCCAATAAACCTCGTGTTGAGTTTTCCTTTCTTACCGAAACGAATTTTCCCCTTCCAAGGAAAAACTTTGAGGAATACGAAAGTTCCTACGTCGAATGCACGATCTTGTCTGTGTTGATCAGCATACTTCTTCTGTTGGTCTTGAGCTGCTATCAATCTTGTCCTGATGAGTTTGATAATCTCAAAGAGCTTGTTGTACTAGTTCGGTCCTAGCGAATGACGTTCACTGACTTCATCCCAAAGACAAAGGAGTTCTCGCACTTTCATTGTATAATGCTTCGTAAGGTGGCATACTGACACTACTCGTGATAACTATTATTGTAAGCAAATTCCTCCAATGGTAATTGTTCTTCCCACTTCCTTTGAAATCCATGACGCGCATGCTCTCAAAGATATATCTTCCAATATCCGATCGCTCGCTTTTGGCCATCCGTTTTGTGGATGATAAGTCGTACTCATTCGCAATTGAGTTCCCATGCATTCTTGTAGTCTCTTCTAGAAATTTGAAGTGAATCGCGGATCTCTATCGGACACAATTGATGTTAGGTTTGTAATATTCAAGAAGCAATCAAATTGCAAAATAATGCGGAAGCGTGTAAAATCAGAGTTTAAAAAATTTACAAACCATATACCCGGATCACCCTTTATGCACAATTATTAATTAAACGAAAAAGATAACGAATGAGAATCATACCCTTGAAGATCGAGCTTCCTCAAGTACGAGTTCACCTCCAATCCTTTTCGCGTTCAACTTGAATCCACCGGGTTTGGTTCCTTCCTTAGATCAACGTTAGCCACCCAAGCGTTTGGCCTCTAGAGGTGATCCACCAAGGAAGAAGAAAATTCAAGAAGAAGGGGTGGTTGGCTAAACCCTAGTTTTTCTATCTCTATAGAAAAGGTGTACTCCCAACAACTTGGAATTATTACGTAGTTGTTAAAGTCAACAACACTTTCCACCCATAATAAGACTCCTCTTATTTATAGATGTGGGCAACCCATCTTAACAATTAAGGAATTGAGTTTTAATTAATTAATTAAATTTTTTTAATTAATTAAGCTCCCTAATCTTATTAGGGATAATTAATTAAACTCCTTTAACTAATTTTCCTTCCTAATCCAATTAGGAATAAATGAGAGTACTTATATTAAATTAATTTCTAAACTCTTTTAGAAATTAAAATAATAATAATTGTAATAATATTAATAAGACTCCTCTTATTAATTTATATTTAATATTTCTAAAATATTAAATAATAATATTAAGTTATTTAATTTATTCTATCACCATAGATTAAATTAAATATACATAACATATTATTACGATTATGCCATTAACTTCTTAAATAATTATTCTTCTTTTTATGGTGTAACCATTTAGGTTCTCCATATTAAACCCAGGTTGTGAATAAATCAATTAGAATAATTCTAATCTTATTTAAATAAATAAATTAAACAATTAATTTATTTAAATAAATAATATTTATTCTACAATAGGGATAAGCCTCCCTAACGATCAACGACTTTTCGGATAATATAGATTTCAACATTAATCATTAAAGAACCTTTGAGTAAATAGTTACCGTATAATTCAATCTTTCCACCATACAATGTCCCAATTAAATATAAGACATGGAATTATCACAAGTCTTATTTTATTTAATTATATGTATTTCGATCCTTAAATGCACAACTCCAAATAATGCAAATTAGAAACTCCTTTCTAATTTCATTCTCGCCTTAACCAAGGACTCATCTGGGTTGTCATTTATCGAATCACATAGACATTTCTCTTCTTTTATTAGAAGTGGTAGATTCTTTATTGATCATACATTATCTCCATGTACAACTTATTATACCCAAGCATACCCTTTGATATACCCTAAGGGTCTTAAGGAATAAGTCAAAGCATAACTCATCATACAAAAGATACTATGATGATCTCAAGTCCAAGGATTACTTGTACTACTATCACTACAGAATTCCTATCGACAGCAAATAAAACTCCATTAGGTATTCCTTAGCGAGCCACGCTCAAATGAACTTATTCTCTAATAAGCACCTACATACTTGCTTTAGTGTCTCCACACAAATGATCATGAGATCAATCATCCTCATCCAATGAAAGCAAGAACGTATGTACAATCTATCCGGATTCACTAATCCCCAATTTAGTAATCCAATGATTGGGAACTATTTTAGTTTTAAGCTTTACTAAGAATTTAGATCTCATTAGAATGATCATCATCATTATTCTAAAAGCATTGCTTAAAACTATGGGTTTATCACATATTATAAAACAAAGATCATGTAGATAATTAAAAGCCTTTGATAAATTAATACTTTTTATTAATAAATGAATAAGATTGTTACAAAGTATATGCTTTATCATCAAACATGATTGACTTGTGTGCATATTACTTTCAATCTCCCACTTGCACTAAAGCCAATCGCCATTGTATCTTATACTCTTCTTCTCTAAGTGACGATTATCCTGCTTTGTTGGATAAGCTTTAGTTAATGGATATGTAATGTTGTTCATGAGAGTCCACTATCTCTATAGTGATTTCCCATCTTTCAATGATTCTAATAATCAAATGAAAGTGCCACAACACATGTTTAGATCCAAGATGAGACTTAGAACTATTCCTAGTTCTCAGAATGAACTTTTAATCCAAACAATCAACTTGCGGCTTCATTTATAGCTATATACTTTGTCTTTATCACTAAACCAAAGAACTCTTTTCTTTGTTTGGAACCTTTCCAATTCATCGCACCAATCGCTCAAGGTAACCCTTTACCTTAAGTGGATTTTTCTCGTCGCCTTGATCGTCTCAAAAACTTGAGTCTCATAAGTCCTCTAGTTTTAATTAAGACCCACCATGAATATGATCACATCCTTAGTGCTGGTTAAGAACTTTAAGATGTTTTTTACTGGACTCAAAGTGAACTTCTCCAGAATATGACCGATCAACATCAGGTCTCGTATATTTCATTGCATACATGATAGTTACTCATGTGATCTCTCTTTTGGAGTCTGTGGGGACTATTAAGAGAGATACACTCCATAGCTCATCGACATGAGACATCTCTTGAGTTTGCCATGCTAAAAGCGACTTTAGCATCAAATGAATATACGCCTCGGGTTAAGTCGAGCATCCTTTTAAATCTATCTATATAGATTTTATCCCCAATTAAGATACTCTTCCCAAATCATTCGTGGAGGAATGTTTAGACAACTTTATCTCTACTGATTGTAGCATTGGTATGTTATTCCTCATCCGTAGTATATCAACATATAATACTAGAAATTTCACGACGCTCCCACTGACCCTTTTGTACACACTAGAAGTCTTACATCATCGCATGTAACTCTGGATCATCATCTTCTATGATGCGTACTTCATCATCATCATCCATGATGAATCCATACCTCCTAGGTATCTTCAGTACTATTCAAGATTTACGATTCTATTGTGGTACAATAGGTCTATCTACAGTGTTCCTCTTATTTGACTTATAGTGTTTTGTGGTTCTTGAACTCTTCAAGATCTATTATCCTCCCACTAGCCCTTCAAATGATAAATACCTTTATCTTAGAAAGGCAACGTGTTTCATAACAAACACCTTTTGCTAAGTAGAATTATAGAACATATACCCTAAACTTACTTTAGGATGTCCCACAAATCAGTACATGTCAAATCTTGTCCCAAGCTTATCCTTTGAAACCTTTTCACATAAGTTGGACAACCCTTATCTTAACATACTTAAGATTAGAATCCCCCACATCCATAACTTTTATGGAGTCTTGGGGCCGGATTTTGAGGTTACCATTTTCATAGATATGCAGCCATTTCTAGGACATGATCCTAGAAGGATACTGGAATGTCGGTAAAATCATTATGGACCGCATCTATGTCCAACAAGGTACGACTTTTCATTCGGATACATCAATCAATTATTGCAGATCGATGTGTCCATTATGAGAAAACCATTTGAGATGATCTAGAAACTTATTGCACAAGTATTTATCCCTTGATCTAATCAAAGAATCTTAATACTTTGTCAATTTGTTTCACTTATGAATTCTCTGAACTTTTCAAATAATTCACACTTGTATTTCAGCAAATACACACATTCAACTCTTTGAATGATCATCTCCTTTTCTTATACTAATTTGTTCAATATGCAAAATTATTTTTACATAAGTCAAGTATACAAAATCCATTAAGTGATATTCCAGTCTTATACAAAACATTATTATTATAAATAGAACAACAATTGTTCTTAATTATAATACCAAAGATTTCATTGTCCAACAATAAAATGGAAATAATATTTTTAACAAGAACTAGAATACAATAACAACTTATTGACTTAATAGATTTTCCCGTAGTCATTGCTAAACTATAAGTTTCTATGGCTAGTATGGCAACCTTTGCTACATTTCCTTATTATAGGATTACTTATATTTGTTTAGCTTTCAACTTCGCTTGGTCCTTCATAAATCTATATTTATGATAACCAAAGTCGTTATCCAATACCCAAGTAGAACCTTGACTTAAAGAAAAAAATTATTTTAAATCATGAACAAATTTGTATTTGTAACCAAACTTCACTAAGCTTCTTTTGGTTAGCCTCAAAGAAGATGCTTCTTGCATTTTCTTTCCAAAGTCCAGGCTTATTGCGGTGGAAGCAAGCTCCTTTGCTATCCGTGACGCTTTTGTTCTTATTATCCTTTGTTTATGCCTTTCTATTTACCTTCTTTTTAATCGTTCTTCTTTTCGTAAGATCCTTTGGCCCCTACCAAGAAGACTTGATCTTTCTTGGTTGAAAAGTGACTCTCAACATTTTTCAATATGTTAAGCAAATCAATGAGGTCGATATCTAGCTTGTTCATATGAAAATTCACAACAATTGTGAAAGGAGTCCGGAGTGAGTGCAAGATCAAATCTTGGCTCAACTATCCATCCATGACAAAACTCGTTGTCCTAATTGATCAATCAAATTAATAATGTTAAGGACTTTTATCTGTACTGTAGTGTCATCAGTCATTCTAGATCGGAAGAGCTCCTTAGATATCTCGATATCTATCGGTCCCCATTTTCCTCACCATCAACTACTTGATGTGCGGTGAATATAGTAGGAGCATCCATAGTTTCATGTTGATCTTTGAAGCTCGTTACTCATGGATTCGAGCATGATGCATTGAGCCAATCAGCATCATCTTGCCACTTTCTAAAAGTAGCAATCTCTTCCTCGCAGGGCATTGTCTGCAACCATTGTAGGATAGGCGTATTAAGGACATAAGATAACTTTTCAAATTGTGAGAACTTTTCTCAAATTCCTTAACCAATCCGCTTAATTCTATCCTAAGTTAAATAGCATCTAATATGCTTCATGAGTGATAGTAATTTTAGACATTGTAAAATTCGTAAATGAATTTGTAATTAACAACATTTTAACATACATTCTTTTATTAATTACCAAAATAAATTAGGTCTTGTTTTAAATTGGTATCTCCCACTATTTTCTTCAAACTATATTACCCTCACTTATATAGTTCTAAGCAAAATCTAATTAAAGATTTGCTAGTGAGAATAAGGATCCCATTTCAAATGTATATAGCCTTGTGGTGACACAACAAACTATATATAAATAAATAGGTAGACAACCTTTGTCAATTACATCAACTATGCAACTCCTTGTATTTTGCCTCTTAGATTATTTTGATCAAGTGGTGGCACATCCAAATCAAAATTATCCAAGTTAAGTCCGACCTAGCACTCCATATATTCAAAAAAGAAAAATATCATCCTTGTGGTGACACAACAAAACAATATTGTTCAATTTTCTTTATAAGCATCAAATGTGATAAATTAACATCTTAAATACTTAATACTTGCCTTGTGGTGACACAACAAACTCATATTAAATATTTAATACTCTATTAATTTTATCATGCTAGAAGGCGACGTTCGATATTCCAAATATCTTTGAACGCTTAGGACTTAATATATAAAAAAAATGAGGGGTTTGTTATTAATTTGTCTCATCTTGTTTAGCACGCATGCACATATATATATAAAATACGCGTCATATTAATTAACATGCGAAGCATGTTTGCATAATATATAATATATAGTATAAGCATGCACATATAGAATACTATATTCTACCCGGATTGATTATGGACTTTTATTCTAGTTTGGTTCACTAGAGCCACCAAGTGAACCAAAAGGTCAAACCCTAGGGGTACAAGAAATAATATTTAAATATAACTATTACATTTAAACCCGGGCTCCATTACAAACGGGTCTTCAAGCGCTCCTTGCTCCTTTGATCTCTAATTTTCTAAAATTAATTCTAACTATTCCTATTACAAAACTATTTAAAATAAATAGAAACCTTCGATCGTGATCGAGGGGAAGTACATAGGAGGAGATAGAATTTACATTAAGAAAAATTAGAGAAGACGAATACGCAGACCCCATTTAATAAAACCCATATATTCATGCATCCAACTAAAATAAAATCCAATCACATTGGTCAATAGTCCATAATCAATCCCATTTATTATCATACACATCATCATATGCATCAATAAATAACATTCATCCTATGAATAATAAACATTTAATATATATATTGATATCATTTAATGGGCAAATTTAGTTAGTATAAAATCTATTTTTGAATCAAAGTAAACTCCTTTATTTTAATCCAAATTTAAATCAAAATAAAACTATTTTATTTTAATTTATCCATTTTGAATAAAATAAACTATTTTATTTTAATCAAAATCTTTAATCAAAATAAACTCCTTTATTTTAATTAATTATGGAATCCAATTCCATGTAATAAAAAAAAATCTTTAATTAAAATAAACTCTTTTATTTTAATTAATTATGGAATCCAATTCCATGTAAAAAAAATTTTAAAGGAAACACGGATATTCTTTCCTATTCACAAATAAACTCTTTTATTTTGAATAATATTAAATCTTATTTCATATTTAAATAAACTCCTTTATTTAAGGAAACATGGATTCTCTTTCCTATTCACAAATAAACTCTTTTATTTTGAATAATATAAAATCTTATTCCATATTTAAATAAACTCTTTTATTTAAGGAAATTAGGATTCTCTTTCCTATTCACAAATAAACTCTTTTATTTTGAATAATATGAAATCTTATTTCATATCTAAACAAACTCTTTTATTTAAGGAAAGATGGATTTACTTCCCTATTCATAAATAAACTCCTTTATTTTAGGAAAAATGAAATCCAATTTCAACTCCAATTAGTTATCATGGAATCCAATTCCAACTCTAATTAGTTAAGATGAAATTCTAATTTTAAAATTAAAATAAATCTTTTTATTTTAATATTTAAAATAAACCTTTTATTTTAAAATTAAAATAAATATTATTTTAATTATAAAATTATTAAGAATAATATATATTATATATATATATATATATATATATATATAATATATTATAAAATAATAAAATAACCGAGTATATATATATATATATATAAAACCATACGGTTTTATAATATAGTATATATATATATATATATATCCGTATGATATATATATATATATAGCATCCGCCCCCTTTTTTTTTTGTGAATCCTGTAGCTTCGATTTCCGTGCACCCTTGTAACATATATCATATATATATAATTTCTTGTTGCTTCCGTGCATGTTACAGTTGTTATCCGTTCCCTTTTTTTTCGTGAATCACAGCGAAAAAAAATAATCAGTCCGCGGTATTTTTTTTTTTTTTTTTATACAATAAAATTATGCCCAATTAAATTGTTCTAAACACATATCAATATACATATCAAATTAAAACAATTAATAATTCGCATAAAGGTTTGGCTTTGATGCCACTGTTAGATTTGTAATATTCAAGAAGCAATCAAATTGCAAAATAATGCGGAAGCGTGTAAAATCAGAGTTTAAAAAATTTACAAACCATATACCCGGATCACCCTTTATGCACAATTATTAATTAAACGAAAAAGATAACGAATGAGAATCATACCCTTGAAGATCGATCTTCCTCAGGTACGAGTTCACCTCCAATCCTTTTCGCGTTCAACTTGAATCCACCGGGTTTGGTTCCTTCCTTAGATCAACGTTAGCCACCCAAGCGTTTGGCCTCTAGAGGTGATCCACCAAGGAAGAAGAAAATTCAAGAAGAAGGGGTGGTTGGCTAAACCCTAGTTTTTCTATCTCTATAGAAAAGGTGTACTCCCAACAACTTGGAATTATTACGTAGTTGTTAAAGTCAACAACACTTTCCACCCATAATAAGACTCCTCTTATTTATAGATGTGGGCAACCCATCTTAACAATTAAGGAATTGGGTTTTAATTAATTAATTAAATTCTTTTAATTAATTAAGCTCCCTAATCTTATTAGGGATAATTAATTAAACTCCTTTAACTAATTTTCCTTCCTAATCCAATTAGAATAAATGAGAGTACTTATATTAAATTAATTTCTAAACTCTTTTTAGAAATTAAAATAATAATAATTGTAATAATATTAATAAGACTCTCTTATTAATTTATATTTAATATTTCTAAAATATTAAATAATAATATTAAGTTATTTAATTTATTCTATCACCATAGATTAAATTAAATATACATAACATATTATTACGATTATGCCATTAACTTCTTAAATAATTATTCTTCCTTTTATGGTGTAACCCTTTAGGTTCTCCATATTAAACCTATTGAATAAATCAATTAGAATAATTCTAATCTTATTTAAATAAATAAATTAAATAATTAATTTATTTAAATAAATAATATTTATTCTACAATAGGATAAGCCTCCCTCAGCGATCAACGACTTTCCGGATAATATAGATTTCAACATTAATCATTAAAGAACCTTTGAGTAAATAGTTACCGTGATAATTCAATCCTTCCACCATACAATGTCCCAATTAAATATAAGACATGGAATTACCGTCAAGTCTTATTTTATTTAATTATATGTATTTCGATCCTTAAATGCACAACTCAAAATAATGAAAATTAGAAACTCCTTTCTAATTTCATTCGCCTTAACCCAAGGACTACTTGGGTTGTCATTTATCGAATCACATAGGACATTTCTCTTTTTTATTAGAAGTGGTAGATTCTTTATTGATCATACATTATCTCCATGTACAACTTATTATACCCAAGCATACCTTTGATATACCCTAAGGGTCTTAAGGAATAAGTCAAAGTATAACTCATCATACACAAGATACTATGATGATCTCAAGTCCAAGGATTACTTGTACTACTATCACTACAGAAATTCCTATTGACAGCAAATAAAACTCCATTAGGTATTCCTTAGCGAGCCAATGCTCAAAGGAACTTATTCTCTAATAAGCACCTACATACTTGCTTTAGTGTCTCCACACAAATGATCATGAGAGATCAATCATCCTCATCCAACGAGCAAAGTTAACGATGTATGTACCAATCTATCTGGATTCACTAATCCCCAATTTAGTAATCCAATGATTGGGAACTATTTTAGTTTTAAGCTTTCTAAGAATTTAGATCTCATTAGAATGATCATCGTCATTATTCTAAAAGCATTGCTTAAAACTATGGGTTTATCACATATTATAAAACAGCATCATGTAGATAATTAAAAGCCTTTAATAAATTAATAATTTTTATTAATAAATGAATAAGATTGTTACAAAGTATATGCTTTATCATCAAACATGATTGACTTGTGTGCATATTACTTTCAATTGACACTGGCACTCCATGTCTCGAAACGATCTCTTTGATGTACAATCTTGCCAACTGATCAAGATTGAACCTAATCTTTATTGGTAAAAAGTGCTACCGATTTCAATCCAAATGCCTACTATCACCCAAATCGTATCGCATCCTCTCTGAGTAGTTGGAAGACCCACCACAAAATCAATCGTGATATGCTCCCACTTTCATTCCGGTATTTCCAACGGTTGAAGTAATCCGCTGGGTCTTTGATGTTCGACTTTTACTCTTTGACATGTCAAACATTTCGCCACGCATTCTACAATGTCCCTTTTCATATTTGGCCACCAAAATGTCTCACGTAGATCTTGATACATCTTCAGTATTTCCCGGATGAATCGAATATCTTGAGCTATGAGCTTCGATCAAGATTTCGTCTTTTCTTTCACTGTGTCATGCAGAACCTAGATTCTTCCCTCGTCATCAGTAGTAATCCTTCTAGATCGACCTTGTATTTCGTGATCGCTACCATCAACCATATTCTCTTTTATCTTCCCACATTCTTCATCTTGTAATCGAGCGGCGTTCTTCACCTTGTCCAATAAAGTTGGACACTCGCTTCTAACTAAAATAGTCGTCATTTGATTCCTCGGAAATTTGATTTCCAAATTTAACTTTGTCATTCTTTGAAATAAGCTCCTCCTGAGTTGTTATCAGCATCAACTTCTCCCGACCTTTCCTGCTTAAAGCATCTGCAACCACATTCACTTTGTCTGGATGATAAAAGATCTCACAATCAAAATCTTTTATCAATTCCATCCACCTTCTCTGACGCATGTTCAGGTCCTTCTAAGTGAAAATATACTTCAGACTTTTGTGGTCTGTGTAGATCTCACATTTCTCTCCATACAGATAGTGTCTCCATATCTTGAGAGAAAATACTACTGCAACCAATTCCAAATCATGAGTCGGATAACCTTTCACATAATCCTTCAGTTGTCTTGATGCATAGGCAATAACTTTGTCGTTTTGCATAAGAACACAACCCAATCCTTTGTGTGAGGTATCACTATACACCACAAAATTTCTTGTATTATCCGGCAGGGTTAACACAGGTTCCACACTTAGCTTCTTCTTCAAATCTTGGAAGCTCTCTTCATATTTCTCCGACCAAACGAATTTCACAGCTTTCCGTGTCAAATTTGTTAACGGAGTGGCTATCTTGGCAAAATCTTGAATGAATATTCTATAATAACCGACCAGTCCCAAGAAACTCCTCACCTCCGAAGGTGTCCTTGGTTGTTCCCAATTTATTACAACGTCCACATTTGATGGATCCACTGAAATCCCATCTTTGTCAATCACATGACCCAAAAAATGTATATGATCGAGCCAAAATTCGCACATAGAGAATTTCGCGTACAACTTTTCCTTTCTTAGTGTCTCCAATGTCAAACGTAAATGTTCCACGTGTTCTTCTTAAGTTTTGGAATACTCCAGAATGTCGTCAATAAATACCACTACAAACTTGTCTAAGAATGGTTTAAATACCCTGTTCATCAAATCCATGAACGTAGAAGGGGCATTTGTTAAACCAAAAGACATCACTAGAAACTTGTAATGTCCATAACGAGTTCTGAATGTCGTTCTAGGTATATCCTCCTTTCTTACCATCAATTGGTGATACCCACTTCTCAAATCTATTTTCGAGAAGTACTTAGCACCCTTCAACTAGTCAAAAAAGTCATCTATTCTAGGCAACGGATACCTATTCTTAATAGTGACCTTGTTTAACTCCCTATAATCAATGCAAAGACGCATTGATCCATCCTTCTTCTTCACAAATAATACTGGCGCTCCCCACGGTGATACACTTGGTTGAATATAATTCTTGTCCAGCAGCTCTTGCAGTTGCACCATCAATTCCTTCATTTCTACCGAGCCCGTTCTTGATTCAATTCCACCCATGGATTCCCTGTTCATCAGACACCCCCCAAACTGGGTACAAATATCATCTATCTATCTACCCATAATAAATGCAAGCCATGCAATAGATAGAATAAAAAAATCTTCCCTTAAGGGGTTACAACATCCAAATAATAATAATACTAATCCTGTGTTAAACTAACCTTAAACATCTCGTATGAATCATAAACAAATAAGTCTTAAACAACATCATTAACTCAAGTCTTAAACATAAATACATCATCTAATAAAATAACAAGTCTTCATCACTTGTTAACTTTTGCCTTTGCTTTACTAGTGGAAGGTTCATCGCTTTTTTCGTTCTTAATCGCAATGTTATTATAAGCAAGAGTGAGCACGATTGCCACAAGTATAACAATAAAAAATAACAAATAATAATAACATGCGAGAGAAATCAAAGACATCCGAATAAAAGCTCAACTTTTGAATCAAGAATGAATAACAAGAATCAAAAGATTTCGAGGGTCATAAGACTCGAACTATGTCCTAGGTTATCAAGGGTTATACTTGAAACCTTTAATACCATAAGACTATGGACCTTTCTACTCGCATTTAGGGGGGATCAACCCTTAGTACCATATCAGTAATAATATCTTAACGCTTAACGATAAGTAAATCCCTTTGCAGGTTGTTCATCTCATTGACATTCGAGTCCGCACTAAAGGAAGTTTGGTTTGATAATTCAATAAGGGTTCTAAAATTTAGAACGCTCATCAACTAAGGACTAGTTGAATCAATAAAGTTCACTAGTCTAATAAGGTTCAACAATAATGATATTCAATTTGAATAATAATCTCAAGAAGTATACAATAGGACAATTATTGTATAACCTAATCATGCTTTGAAAAGATAATCAATCTTTAATATAACATTTGAACTTGAATAATAGTAATGATAATTTACTCGAGGTAACTAATAAACTTGAACAATAATGACAAGTAGGTTAGAAACTTGCCTCGCATGTAGATTACACTTTAACTAAGCACGCTCTTTTTGATTTAATCCTACATACCATTCACATTCACAATACCAGCTTAATTATAACTTAACTAATCATCATAAACTCATTCTTTTGTCTAATTTTTGATATTGACTATACTTAGTCAAATTACCACTTTATCATCGTCACATAATTTACACTTCATGAATAATAAACTAATTATGTATTCCTTAACTCAATCTACATGTAATTATGTTATTTACATGTTAAACATCTATTTTATCATCTACATTATACTTCTAACATGTTTACATGTTCATTACATTAAATTACTAACACATCATAGACTTAAACATTTTAAAAATCTCATTTCTCGAACTTTCTAGAGAGTGAAATCATGGCTACCATCATTATACACTTCGTCACAAACATGATGCATGGCAATGGCATGTATTGGCTATCATGGTGGCTTGGCACATGATGCATGCTGGCGGTGCATGGCATATGCAGGTGAAAGTAAGGCATGAGTCATATACATGCATGATATGAACGAAAAATGCTCGCAATTTTCATAAAAAAAATGCGTAATACACACCAAAAAAAACTCCAATTAAATTACTACTACATTTAATTTAATCATACCCACATGTTATAATTCATATATAATCATAACCCAACATTTATAGAGTGATTTTAACCCATTAAAACACATAATCACAGAGTTAAAATCTATAATTTCACCGACTTTTGATGTTCTTGAAGGTTTTGAAAATAAAACATGAAAATTGACACTACTTGATTCAAGTATAACACCGAATCCGCTTCATTTAAACTTTGGTCTCTTCAGATATCAACATGCATAATAATATACGAAGTGTAAAAAATTTAGGATAATATATGATCAACACATGAAATATCACGATAAGGCCATATGGCCAAAACCCAAACTCAGAATTTTTGAAAAATCATACATACATATTTTCATGAAACTGATGATATGGTTTATATAATATATATATATTAAATACAATTTGATAACATCTTAATACATATATAAACTCATAATCATTACTCCTTTCCCAATTATAGAGATTTTACAAAAAACGTGAAAGCCATTTTCATAAAAACTAAATGACGTAAAATAGAAATTGGGTTTGAGAATTACCCAGTAGTATATTTAAGAAGAGATGATTCAAGGATGATCCTTTCACAATTACTTGTTGATTACACACTCACAATTTTCTCAAACTTTTAATTTTCTCTCTCTCTCTCTAATTTCCGATTATTTAGACTTAGAAAAATAATGAATGAAGAAGAAGAAGACGTCGAATAAATAAATCAATCGACAAGATTGTGGTCGCTAACTAATCATGGGTAACTCGCCCAACTAACTCCTCTACTAAGGCCATGTTTAGCTAGCTATAAAAAGATTTATTCTCATTTAATTTAATAAAGCTTTATCATATAGTTTAAATCATGTCACACCCACTTATACAATAAATCAAATATCTTATTTAATTTAAATAAATAAAATATAATAATTTCTCATAAATTCACATAGTCATATATAATAATTTTCTCATTAATTAATAATATCAAATTATTAACTCTCTAATTAATAATTAAATTAATTAAAATAACATCATGCTTAATTAAATATTTCATTTAATTCAATAAGCTCACATAATCACATACTTTGAATAATAATTATTCTCACATTAATTTAATAAATGTAACACATATAATTAAATTAATCTACCACAATCGCATCAATTAATTATTTAATCTAATAATTAAATCATCAAAAATATTTATTTAATTCAATAAATATTAAAATTAATTTACAAAAATCTCGTCATTACATCTTTTCCCCTTAAAAGGATTTTGTCCCCGTAATCACGACTCAATAAATTCAATTCGCTACATTCTCCCCCTTACAAAGATTCTGTCCCCGTAATCGCTATACATAATTAAGTAAATAAATGAGGGTAATTCTTCATCATATTCTCTCTTCGAGTTCCCACGTAGCTTCTTCAAATGTTGTGGTTCCTCCAAATTACCTTAACATAAGGTATAACTTTATTTCGAGAACTTGTTCTTTTCTTCGATAATTTGAATGAAATTTCTTCGTAAGATAAGTCTTTCTCAAAATGCAGGGGTTCGATTCAATTACATGCTTGTAATCGGCTTTGTAGGGTCGTAAATACGTAAACATGGAAGACGCTGTGGATTCTTCTCGAAAGTCGGAGGTAAGGCTACCTCACGCGCGATTTCTCCGATTCTTCGTAATACTTCAAATGGTCCAATGAATCTTGGGCTCAATTTCCCTTTCTTTCCTAACTCCCGATCTTTCCCTTCCAAGGAGAGACCTTCAAGAAAACATAACTACCGATTCAAACTCGATATTTTTACGATGTGGATCAACGATTTTTCCGCTCGATCTTGAGTCGCTACCAATGTGTTTCGGATCACTTTGACTATTTCTCCTATCTCTCATTGTACCAATTTCGCCCTAGCAATTGTCTTTTCGCCAACTTCATCCCAATAAAGTGGAGTTCTCGCACTTTCTCGCCGTATAACGCTTCATAAAGGCGGCATGCCAATACTAGCGTGGTAATCGCTGTTATAGCCAAACTCTACTAACTAACTGTAGTGATCATCCCAATTTCCTTTAAAGTCCATCACATGTGCTCTTAGCATATCTTCTAAATGTTTGAATCGTTTCTTTCACTCATCCCATCTGCTTTGAGAGGGTGGTATGTCAGACTCATTCGCAATCAATCATGCACCCATGCATTCCTCAAGACGCTTTCCGTAAATTCGATGTAAAGCGCGGATCTCTATCGAAAACAATTCGACACCGGAACTCCGTGCCTCAAAACAATCTCTTTTACGATAACCTCGCTAACCGATCTAAGTTGAATCTGATTTTGATCGGAAGGAAGTGTGCGGATTTCGCTCACCAATCAACGATAACCCATATCAAGTCAGTCAGAGCCTTCCGAAGTCGCTTCAAGGCCAACCACGAAGTCCATTGTAATATATTCCCATTTCCATTCTGGGATCTCTAACGGTTGTAGTAATCCACTTGGTCTCCGATGTTCTCGCTTTCACTTTTCTCGACAGTCGACACTTGGCAACACATTCTCGCAACATCACGCTTTAAAATTCGCCACCGTAAATGTTGTCAAAGATCTTGGTACATTTTGGTACTACCAGGTGAATCGAATATCGTGAACTATGAGCCTCGCTCAAAATATCTTCCTTAATCTCTTATCATGGCACTCCAAATTCTACTCTCAAATCTCAAAGATTCCTTCCTTATCCATCTTAAATCTTTGCCTCAGCCTTCTTCAGATATCTTCTTTGTCACCTTTTTACACATTCTTCGTCCTCGTCGAGCCTCCTTAACTTTATCTAAGAGAGTTGTACTCAGATTGCATCCAAAATAGCTTCTCATCAATCTCCATAGGATACTTCACTTCCAACTCCAGCTTTCTCCATTTCTAAATTAGCTCCTCCCCGAGCAACAACATCATCAATTTCTCACGACCCTTTCTACTTAAGGCGCTAAAACCACATTTGCTTTACCCTTGATGGTATAAAATCTCACAACAGTAATCCTTAATTAATTCCAACCATCTTCTTTGACGATATTCAAATCCTTCGTGTAAAATATATTTCACTCTTGTGGTCCGATATATTTCACACACTTCTCCCGTAGAGATAGTGCCTCCAAATTTTCAAAGCAAAAACAATCGCAGCTAACTCCAAGTCATGGGTCGATATCCCTCTCGTAATCCTTCAATTGTCGTGATGCATACGCAATGACTTTGCCGCTTTTGCATCAAAGACACACACCAAGTCCTTTATGCGACGATCACTATAAACAACAAAATTTCCTAGATCATCCTAAGAGATAACACAGGTCCGACTCAACCTCTTCTTCAATTCTTGAAAACTTTCTCTCACACTTATCCGTCCAAACAAATTTCATAAATTTTTTTGAGTTAAATTCATTAACTGAGTTGCGATCTTGGAAAAGTCTTGTATGAACCTTCTATAATATCCCGCGCCAATCCAAGAAAACTTCTTACTTTCGACGGCGTTCTCTCTACCGATCCCAATTAATCACGGCTTCGACTTTGATGGATCTACCGAAATTCCGCTTTTATCGATCACGTGACCAAGAAATTGTACTCGCTCAATCCAAAATTCGCATTTCAAAAACTTGCATACAACTTTTCCCTTCTCAATACTTCCAATGTTAATCTCAAATGCTCTTCATGTTCTTCCTTGGTTTTCGAATATACCAA
Organism: Panax quinquefolius; assembly: GCA_020205615.1. NCBI lineage: Eukaryota > Viridiplantae > Streptophyta > Magnoliopsida > Apiales > Araliaceae > Panax > Panax quinquefolius. The sequence goes on from CM035169.1 coordinate 63,629,184, forward strand.
AATGTCATCTATAAATACCACTACTTAACTTGTCCAAAAACGGCTTGAACACACCATTCATTAGTCCCATAAATGTCAGCAGGAGCATTCGTAAGACCAAACGACATTACTAAAAATTCAGAGTGACCATATCGCTGCTCAACGCCGCCTTCTTGAGACATCCTCCGCCTCACCTTCAGCTTGATGATAACCGCTTCAAGTCTATCTTGAAAAGTATCTCGCCCCTTTAATTGATCAAACAGTCATCGATCCTCGATAATGGATATCTATTCTTAATCGCGACCTTATTCAGTTCTTCAGAATCAATGCAGAGTCGCATCGATCCGTCCTTCTTTTTCACAAATAACACCGGCGCCCCCCCACTACGATACGCCGCCGTTGAATGTACTTCTTTTGTCCAACAATTTCTTGTAGTTGTACCATTAGTTCTTTCATCTCTCATCGTGCCATTCTTGTATGGTGCCTTCGATATTGAGCAGCTCCGCCCCAAATCGATCACAAAATCTCTACCTCTCTATCCGTGGAAGTCCCGCAAATCGTCTGAAAATACGTCGACGAAGTCCCTCACAATCGGATTTCTTCTACCTTCGATTCTCTTTTTCGATCGTCGACTATGTAAGCTAAGTATCCTACACAAATTTTATCTTAATAACTTCCTCGCCTCAGATCATCGCCGATAACTCATTGTTTAGGCGACTTGCTACCATAAAACACAACCTTTCGACGGAGTCATAAGGTTAATACGCTTTTTTGGCAATCAATTACAGTACCCGTAATTGAATAACCACCCATTCCCAATATAACGCCAAATTCCCCAAGTCGAATAGGGATAAGATCTACGCTCATGATATTACCCTTAATATCCACTCTACGCTTCTTATATACGCATTTTAATAGGGATTATTTCTCTATTCGCAATTTCTATGTTCATGGGTAATCCAATTCATCCTTAGGCAAATCTAAATTCTTGGCAAAGTCATCTGATATAAAGGAACAAGTAGCACCCTAATCAAATAAAACATAAGCATTAATTTTATTGATCTAATGATACCGACACCACATCACGGATCGAATCGCATCTTGCATCGCCATGTTGAAAGTCCCAAGGCCTTGGCCGGGTTTGTTGCGTTGGTCCGGTGATGGTTAAGGCATTTCCACCGTTGTTTCCCTGCTTCTCCTCGATCCTCGACCTCCCGATCCCTTCTTGGGATAATCTCTTGCCAGATGGTCCTTCAACCACAAGTGAAACAAGCACCCTTCTTTGGGTTTGATAGTTTGGTGCTATGTGGCCTTCCCCGACCACAATTGTAGCACACTCTTTTTCCTTTCATACAAACTCCCAGATGGGCTTTCCGCAGTCCTGCATGCTTCGATTCTTTTCTTCCGACTACCTTGTTGATTCCCCGATGATGAGTTGTCATTCCACCTTTTCTTCCGATTAAAATTTCCACCTCCCCGTGCTACTTCCACTAACCTTGTTATTTCTTTCACCTTCACTCTTCTTCTTCTTCTCGATCTTGATTGTACTTGGTCACCGTGATCGCTTCCACCTTCAAATGAGGATGGCCTTTTCCAAAGACTCCAAAAAACGTGTTTATCTCAAAACATCGATACTTTTTTGACACCCAAGGCTTTAGTCCTTGTTCAAACCTTCTCGCTTTTCCTTCATCATCCGTGTGAACTTGATACGGGCTAACCTCGCTAACTCGTTGAATTTAGCCGCATAATCGTACGCTCATATTTCCTCGCTTCAATTCCAGAAATTGAACTCTCCATCCGTTCTCATGAGCTAGTCAAAATACATCTCAAAAACATTTCTTTAAATCTCTCCCAAGTAATTACACCTTTCACCTCCTCGCACTTTGTTTGTTTGCCACCAATAGCTAGCCTCGCACTTCAAAGATAAACATTGCAAAAGCGGTCTTCGTCTTCTTCTAACCCTAGCAACGTCGAAAACCTTCTCCATTTCCATAACCCACGCTTGAGCCTCGATCGGGTTCATGGAACCTTTAAATTCTCAAGGCGGTCCCACCGCCTTTGAAATCTTTAAACGTAGTATTCGGTGGAGCTTGAGGTTGATTATTCATCGCTCCAAATCAAGAAGTTAACCAACCGCCGCATCGGGATTAGCATTGGCATTATTGTTATTATTTGTCGACTTCTTCCCGAGCCGGGTTGACGGTTGTTGTTTCTTCTCATGCATATATTTCGTTAAGAATAATATATGCTTATTAAATCTCTATTAAATTCTCTAAATAGTTAAGACTTAACTCAACAATTTAATATAATCATTTAACACATCATCTCAAACAACTTAATATATTTAATTCAAACTCAAAAGTTTTACATCAAACGATAGCATAACCGCTATTTACATCAACCATCCTCGAGATAAAGAATCCACAGATTTAAATATTAAAATATTCCTTCGCTCATAAACATATCGAAATTTACATATAAAAACTAACTAAGTCTTTCACATAATTAAACAATTATATCACCGCCTCATCAAGGTGTCGAATAGCCTTGCCACGCCCTCTTCCATGATACGAGACATCGTCCCCGCGATCCAAAGATGTATTTATGGAAGTCCTTCGAACCGGATGGGGTACCTCAAAACTCGATCCTGGGCCTCATCCATCGCATGATTAAGTGTAGAGTATGTCTCTCCAAGCTTTGCCTTCTTTGCACGACCATCCTCTTCTTTCGCAAGATCAATCGATGTGACTCTCTTACCCAAATTTCCTCCTCTCGCTATGGCAAGCCTCTCTCTAACTCTCTTTCAGATCCTTCTTCAACTTTTCTATCTCTCATGGGTCTTATCTTCTGCTTGACCTTTCTCATGGACCAAATCCCATTCTACATTTCCCAATCGTGAGTGAAGAGTCAAAATCTCCTCTCCTTCCGCTTCTAGAGTAATCTCATCAATAATAGCCGCTCACCATCCCTCAGACTCATCTCGTAACTCCAATGCTACTTGTCAGATAATGTGTCATACATCTCAAAGATCAATGAAATGTCAGGAAACTCCTCTTCCTCTTCCTCACAAATTCCTCCTCGTGATCCTCCTCAGATCGCCTCAGTGTTCATGCTCCCGACCAACAACGGTGATCAATGGAGACGACTCTCTCTAATCTAATCGCTCCCTAACGACATGAATGTCTCTCGGCTCCTCCTCCTCAGAGGTACTATAGGTACTTCTGGGTTCCTCCTCCCCGCCGACTAGTTCCTCCAACGCCGACATCCCGACAACAAAAATTTGAGTTTTAGTTACTAAGTCGTATTATCTAGTGAGCACATAAATTTAACACATAAACACATAAAGTCTTTTATTATCTTCAATGAATTACAAAAATTCATTTCCTAGAACTCGATAAGAGTTTTCCATCACTATGTTCTTTCTATAAGGCTACTACCTAAGGTTGTTCCCCACCTAAGGTTCATAACCTACAACTTTGATAATAACTTGTGACACCCCCAAATCCGGTACTTCAATTCCACGGGATTTGGTGTTCATCAGACAAATATCATCTATCTATCTACCCATAATAAATGCAAACCATGCAATAGATAGAAAAAAAATCTTCCCTTAAGGGTTACAACATCCTAATAATAATAATACAATCCCAAAGTTAAACTAACCTTAAACATCCGTGCGAATCATAAACAAATAAGTCTTAAACAACATCATTAACTCAAGTCTTAAACATAAATACATCATCTAATAAAAATAACAAGTCTTCATCACTTGTTAACCTTGCCCTTGCCTTTTACTAGTGGAAGGTTCATTTGGTTCTTTTCGTTTAAATCGCAATGTTATTATTAAGCAAGAGTGAGCACGATTGCCCACAAGTATAACAACAATAAAATAACAATAATAATAACATGCGAGAGTGAATCAAAGACATCCTAATAAAAGCTCAACTTTTGAATCAAGAATGAATAACAAGAATCAAAAGATTTCTAGGGTCATAAGACCTTGAACTATGTCCTAGGTTATCAAGGGTTATACTTGAAACCTTTAATACCATAAGACTATGGACCTTTCTACTGCATTTTGGGGATCAAATTTAGTACCATACATCAGTAACAATATCTTAACGCTAACGTATATAAGTAAATCCTTTGCAGGTTGTTCATCTCGGGCCACATTCGAGTCCGCACTAAAGGAAGTTTGGTTTGATAATTCAATAAGGGTTCTAAAATTTAGAACGTTCATCAACTAAGGACTAGTTGAATCAATAAAGTTCACTAGTCTAATAAGGTTCAACAATAATGATATTCAATTTGAATAATAATCTCAAGAAGTATACAATAGGACAATTATTGTATAACCGAATCATGCTTTGAAAAGATAATCAATCTTTAATATAACATTTGAACTTGAATAATAGTAATGATAATTTACTCGAGGTAAATAATAAACTTGAACAATAATGACAAGTAGGTTTAGAAACTTGCCTCGCATGAGATTACACTTTAACTAAGCACGCTCTTTGAATTTAATCCTACATACCATTCACATTCACAATACCAGCTTAATTATAACTTAACTAATCATCATAAACTCATTCTTTTGTCTAATTTTGATTATTAACTATACTTAGTCAAATTACCACTTATCGTCACATAATTTACACATCATGAATAATAAGCTAATTATGTATTCCATAACTCAATCCACATGTAATTATGTTATTTACATGTTAAACATCTATTTTATCATCTCATTATACTTCTAACATGTTTACATGTTCATTACATTAAATTACTAACACATCATCTAGACTTAATCATTTTAAAAATCTCATTTTTCGAACTTTCTCGGAGAATGGCGCTGCATACCACTATTACATTTCATTCTCTTCTTTTCACATTGCATGCATGATGCCATCGGAGAGATTATTGGCTATGCCATGGCCACATGGTTGTCGATACATGTTGTATGGCGGCATGGCAAATAAGTAATGGAAGTAAGGCACGAGTCTCAAGTATACATGCATGCTGAAATGTAAACTGCTTACGTAATTCAAAAAAATTGCGTAACACGCCAAAAAAAACTCCAATTAAATTACTACTACACTAATTTAATCATACCCACATGTTATAATTCATATATAATCATAACCCAACATTTATAGAGTGATTTTAACCCATTAAAACACATAATCACAGAAATTAAATCTATAATTTCACCGACTTTTGATGTTCTTGAAGGTTTTGAAAATAAAACATGAAAATTGACACTACTTGATTCAAGTTATAACACCGAATCCGCTTCGCTTTAAAGTTTGGTCTCTTCAGTATCAACATGCATAATAATATACGAGTGTAAAATTTAGGATAATATACGATCAACACATGAAATATCACGATAAGGCCATATTGCCAAAACCCAAACTCAGTAATTTTGATCAAATCATATACGACATTTTTTTCATGAAACTGATGATATGGTTTACATAATATATATATTAAATACGATTTGATAACATCTTAATACATATAAACTCATAATCATTAATCCTTTCCCAATTATTATAGAGATTTTACAAAAACTTTTGAAAGCATTTTCATAAAAACTAAACAACGTGAAATAGAAATTGGGTTTGGAGAATTACCCAAGTAGTATAATTAAAGAAGAGGTGATTCTTTTCAGATGATCCTTTCACAATTACACACTGATTACACACTCACAATTTTCTCTCAAACTTCTCAAATTTTCTCTCAAAGTTTCTAATTTCTCTAGACTTAGAAAAAAAATAATAGAAGAAAAGAGAAGAAGAATAAATAAATAACTGGAAGATGATTATAGGTCAAGCTTAACCCATCATGGGTAAATCGCCCATAACTCCCTACTAAGGCCATGTTTCATTAGTATAAAAGATTTAAAACCATTTAATTTAATAAAGATTTATCATATAGTTTAAATCATGTCACACCCACTTATAAAATAATTTATCAAATATCTTATTTAATTTTCTCATTAAATAAAATATAATAACTTCTCATAAATTCACATAAGTCACATAAATAATTTAATTTTCTCATTAATTAATAATATCAAATTATTAACTCTCAATTAATTAATTAATTAAATTAAATTAAAATAATATTTAATTCTTAATAAATATTTCAAAATTTAATAATAAGCTCACATAATCACACATATACCTATAATAATTCCAACCTTCTTCACATTAATTTAATAAATGTAAATACATATAATTAAATTAATCTACCACAATTGAAACATCAATCAATTATTTAATCTAATAATTAAATCATCGAAAATATTTATTTAATTCAATAAATATTAAAATTAAATTACAAAATCTCGCTCACTTTCTAGGAAATAGGTCTCGAAGAATAACTCCTTGAACCTATCCCAGGTCATCACTCCTGGTCCTTCCCGGGTTTTATTAGCTTGCCACCAAAAACTAGTTACTACTTTCAACATGAATGTTGCAAAAGAAGTCTTCTGTTCATCCCCTACCCTAGCGACTTCAAATACTTTCTCTATTTCCAAAATCTAGGTCTGTGCCTATACCAGATTCATGGATCCACGGAATTCAGGTGGTCCAACCGCCTTAAACTCCTTAAACGTTGTGCCTTGGTTTTGAGGTTGATTCTGCAACGCTCCTGTTAGTAATGTCACTAGTTGTTGGACGGGATTATCTTCATCATCGTTATTGTTAGTTCTCTCATTGGTTCTCTGTCGGGGTGGTTCACGTCTGGGTGGCATTTTCTGTTAAAACAAAACATCTATTAGACTATTACTCAACTTCTTTAAGTATTTTCTAATTAACTTGCCTCCATAAAAGAAATAACCACATAACACATAACACTTTGAATAAAATAATAACTTTTATTTATTCATCATTACTTCAAAATCATAAAACAATAGCATCATCATGCTATTTACATTCCTTTCCTAACTACAAAAGTTACAGACAACATCATTATTATCATATCCCATGGTTACTTAACACTAGGGATTTACACATTATTTAATACTTATTACGTGCATTACAGGAACATTTCCTACGATGATCTATTAAGATACTCCGTAGCCTTTCGACGCTCTTCTTCCATAACTCGGAACATTGTTCGGCGATCTAACACGTGTGATGGCAGAGTCTCGAACTGAATTGGATAACCCATGACCCGATCTTGAGCTCGATTGATCACGGTATTGAATACTTTATCCATATCTTCCATCTTCATCCTTTTAGCTTGTGCGTCTCTTACTACTACTCCAGTTCGTTGATAAGCTTCCTCGTATGTGTCTTCAGCTCTCGCCCTCTTGGTAGCTTCTTCCTTCAGCTTGTTCTTCAGTTCCACGACCATCTCAATCAGTTGTTCCTTCTCTCCTTTAGTCTACATCAGCTTCTCTTCAACATTAGTTAAACGTTCATCTCGATCCTGGATGTCGTCGTCCTTCTGTGTCATTGCAGTCTGTTGTTCAGCTACTATCTCCTGTAACTCCTCAAATGTGTCTTGAAGTTCCACATTACAGTTGTAGACTTCATCATACATACGAGCAACCATCGAGGTTAGTGGAGTCTCTTCCTCCTCGTCCTCGTCATCCTCATCCTCCTGTGGCAACTCCATAGGATCCTCCTCATCCGTCTCCACATCATCATCTTCATCTTCAACCACTGTGACCAACGGGGCTGACTCCCGTGGCAGTAGTTGTTCCCAAACAACCTGAATGTCGCGAGGCTCCTCCTCTATAGGCATCTGAGGTCCTTCCTCTCTAGCCTGACTAGATTCTCCGACATTAGTCATCCTGACAACAAAGTTTTAAAGTTTTAATTATTAATCATTCTACTCGACACTCACGAGCACATAAGTTATAAACACATAAGCACATACGTGTTTTATTACTTCTTCCTTAAAACTCGATAAGAGTTATCTCCACTATCTTTTCAAAGGTTACTTCCTAAGGCTTTTCCCCCACCTAAGGTTCATAACCTAAAGCTTTGATACCAACTTGTGACACTCCCAAATCCCGGTACTTCATTACCTTAAGATTTGGTCTTCACGTAATCAAAACATTCATTTATAACTACCCAATTATAAATAAAATTGAATAATAAACCCATTTATACTGTGAATTACATAAAATAAAATCTCCTGTGTTATCTAACCTTTACAAATGTACATTCATGCGAAAAATAAAATAACTTCATTACAATCTTTAAACCAAAGTCTGATAATAAAACTATTAATCTATTACAAGTCTTCAGTACTTGTTCATCTTTCCCTTTCCCTTACTGGTTCTAGGTACGTCACCCTTTTCAGCTTTAGCTGTAAGAATTTTATAGGCAAGACTGAGCAAACAATGCTCACTTGGAATAACAATAAATAAAACCTTAACCTTTACATCACTTGCCAAATACTAAATTTGAATAGAAATTTGAACAATATGTTCTATTAATGTATCCATAAATCAAAACATTCACTGACGGTCTAATGACCACGAACCCTGTCCACAAATATAAGTAATCTTTCAACTTTAACTATAACAGTCATACGACTGCAAGGACTCAAAGGTACTTAGGGGGATCAATCCTTCGTACATGTATTGTATACAAACATTTTAGCACAAAGTACAAAACTAGGTGCAACCCCTAAAAATAGGATTATTCATCTCAATATTTAGGGTACAAGTCCGCACCAAAGTCCGTTTGGTTTGGATACACTTCAAGGTAATTTGGAGTTCAACGGACATCAACTAAGGATTAGTTGAATAAAAGATAATAACACTATGTTATTGAATGATCATAACTAAATAAACATTGTGTTCTAAGTTCATGCTTTAGGAATAATCTAATAGCATAACAATTGAATAATCTATTATACCTTGCTTTTGAACAACATTAAGCTAAGGTTACAACTTAGAATTGAATATCAAGCATGGATAACAACAATAATTTGAACAATAAATTGATTCAACAAAATAAAGGTACTAACATGCTGATATAACAAGTTTAGAGTTAAGAAAACTTGCATAACCATAATAACTATCTCGACAAAAGTGTGGAGATGGAAAGCTTGTATCATCATGAATAACTAGATACAATCAAGTTTTTTAATGAAAATACTTTACTCAATAAAGGATAGAATTATGAAATTTGCATAATGACGATTTATGATTTAGAAAAACTTTCTCAACTATTAACAAGGTAGAGTTAGTGAACTTGCATGATAATAAATAGTTAAACAAGAGATTAGAAATAGAGAATTTGCATAAGTATAACATAATAGTGAAAAGTAACATTGCTGAATAATAAAGTAGCAAAGGTTAGGGAACTTGCCTCATGCATAGGTTAAACAATCACTACTCACGTTCACCCCAAGTCCTACACATACCATATGTATTGACAATACACATTAGTTACACTAACATTACCTTCATGAGTTGCTTTCTTACTTTTAGTATAGCTACTAACTAAGTGTAAGTTTAAATAACATTGCATCTTTTCATAAACATTACTTTTTAGTTTTTTTTTACAACTACTTAAGTGATCATGTCATTGCACCACATACACATTAACAACTTGATACAACATCCTATTACATGTCCAATATGTTTTCATTAGGTTATACTAATACTCAAAGGATTGCACTTGTATTCGCGCATCCTGACGCCCTCTGATTGGCTCCAAATACACAACAGTCCTAAAGATGGCCATTTTGACACTTCATAACGATTTCAAATTGAAAACCTTAAAGAATAAACGTTATAGGCCTATTCGTCCTCTTTTCGAATCATCTTGAATCACCTCAATCGGAGTTCGTATGAAAACGTTATGGCCATTTTACTACTGTGGAGGTTAAAATGCGTCGACCTGAGACCACTTTTTCCCAATGCAGAAGCGCGAGATGATTAGCGTTGGGGCGCGAATTCCAGCGCTTGGGCGCGAACTTCTGGCCTATTTTTGGCGCTGAGGCGCAAGACTTAACGCTGGAGCGTGGATTTTGGCGCTGGGGCACCGAAACTCACAAAACCAAACCAGAAAAACAAAAAAAAACTACTGTCTAACTTTTTAACAGCAATTGACACCCATTAACATGTATAACTTCACGAAAATTATACACACACACACACACACACATATATATATATATATACAAACACACACATATATATATACAAACACACACACACATATATATATATATATATATATATACATATACTAGGGTTATGCTCCTACCTTTTTGTTGCTTAAGAACTTGTTGTTAACAGCAGACAATTCTTTCACAAACCTTTCTCAAGTTCTGATGATTTTCTCTCAACTCACAGAGAGCTCTTTTGTTTCTTTTGTTTACTCTGTAAACCTTTCTCGTGTTTAAGCCAAAACAATATACTTAACTAAAACCAACGACGCCTTTTTCAAAAGTTTTAAACTGACGCTCAACTAATGACCGTATTGAATTAGCAGTTACCAAATTAATATATATTATATATTTTATTTATTTAATTAATAATTTAAATTCAAAAGAAATCCAAAACTCATAAGGCTTTGTTTGGCAAACCATTTAAAATAAAATAATTTATATCCTTAAGCTTTGTTTGGGTAAAACTAAATTAAACTACTTTAATTTATTTTAATAACTCTTTATCACATAGTTATTTGTCACACTTTATGTAATAACAAATTACTAAATAAATCACTTAATCACATAACTCAATCCACATAACACATTAATTATTTAATAAATAAATAATTAACTAAATCAAATCAATCAAATTGAACAATTATTTATCCAATAATAAACACTACCAATAAATATTTATATAAATCAATAAATATTTATAATTTACATTAAAAAATACTGGAATGTTACATCATTCCCCTCTTATAAGGATTCTGTCCCCAGAATCACAACTCGAACAACACATTCGTTACATTCTTCCATACTTACAAAGATTATGTCCCCATAATCGAAGACATAGATTAAACAAATAACTCAGGGTACTCTTTCAACATTTTCTCTTCGAGTTCCCACGTAGCTTCTTCAGCATTATGATTCCTCCATATCACCTTCACAGAAGGTATCACTTTATTCCTGAGCACTTGTTCTTTCCTGTCGACTATCTGGATAGGAATCTCTTCATAAAACAAATCTTTTTTGAACTGTAATGGTTCGTACTCAATCACGTGTTTGTAATCGGATTTATACGATCGTAACACCGAAATATAAAAAACATTGTGAATGTTTTCTAACTCTAGAGGTAGAGCTACTTCGTAAGCTACCTCTCCAACTCTTCGCAGCACTTCGAAGGGTCCAATAAACCTCGGGCTGAGTTTTCCTTTCTTAGCAAAACGAATTTTCCCCCCATTCTTCTTCTTCTTTTGTTCTTGGTGTATTTTTGCCACTGCCTCGCCTCCACCTTCAAATGCCGACTATCGCTTTCTCCAAAGATCACAGAACGTCTTCAATTGGAACAGAAAACCTCATTAGATGTACCTGGGCTTCATCCTGTTCAAATCTCTTCGCCTTCCATTCATCCGTGCTGACCTGATATGGCGCAAACCTCGCCAACTCGTTGAATTTCACGGCATACTCAGATACCGTCATCGTTCCCTGCTTCAGTTCCAAAAATTGAACCTCTGACTGATTCTTCGAACTTTCTGGGAAATAGGTCTCGAAGAATAACTCCTTGAACCTATCCCAGGTCATCACTCCTGGTCCTTCCCGGGTTTTATTGGCTTGCCACCAATAACTAGCTTCTACTTTAAACATGAATATTGCAAAAGAAGTCTTCTGTTCATCCCCTACCCTAGCGACTTCAAATACTTTCTCTATTTCCATAATCCAGGTCTGTGCCTCGACCGGATTCATGGATCCAAGGAATTCAGGTGGTCCAATCGCCTTAAACTCCTTAAACGTTGTGACTTGATTTTGAGGTGGATTCTGCAACGCTCCAGTTAGTAATGTTGTAACGCCCGAGAAATTTGGATCCTTTGTAAAAATATTTGAAAGAATTAATTAATGAATAAAATAATATTATTTGTTATTATATGTGTTAATAAGATGTATGTCGTTATATAACCTAGAAACGTCGGAAGATTGTAGTATTCGAACCACGTGAGAGAATTAAAGTGTTTGAATTTTTAAGACAAAAATAAGTGTTTTCCGAGAAAGTTTACGAAAAACACTTTTCACCATTTACCGCTCGGGAATTATTTTTGAACTTCCGAGAAATACGTAACGTTAGAATATCGAGACGAGATGGATTATGTAATAATAATCTAAGTATGGGAAATGCAATAATTTGTATGTGGACTTAATTTGGGAAAATAGGTATTAATACCTAATGAAATGAATTAATGTAACTTTGCATAAAATACAAGTCCATAGGCTATAAGGTGTAAACCTATGTAGGATTTATACTAAGCCCAAGTGATTAATAAGGTGAAGCCCAAACTATTATAGTGCAAGCCCAACAAAGAATTTGCTAGATTGATTACTAAGCCCAAAGGATGACCCAATGGGTAAAGCAAGATCCATGGGGCAACCCATGGGTGAAGTGGTAACCAAACATTTGGAGTGATGAGCAAGAACTTTAAGTAATGACCAAGGAATGGATAAGAGTTGTGGGCAACAAGTAATGAATAGTAAGGAGGTTAGTTTAAAGAGGTGGGATGACATAATGACCTAATTACCCTAACCTTGAAAGCTCTATAAATAGCAAGCCTTTTTATTCATTTGAGGTTTGTTATTTCATCCAACTTCTCTCAAGATAAACAACTTATTTGTTAGAGCCCAAAAGCACTTTGAAGCTTAAACCTTCTATTGTTAGTTTTCAAAGAAGAAGTATTAGTTCATCAAAGGTAAATGATCTTGTCTTCTTCATCTCTATCATATTAGGAAGATAAGAGAAGTGTAATCTAATGAACTTAGATGCTAAGAATATAGGAGAAGTTGATAAGCAATGGACTTAAGTCGAATAAGTGGAATAAGCAACTTGAACTTAAATAAGTTAATGAACTTATGAAGAATAGCCTTTGTTGTCATAAGCATGAGAATGTTAGATAATAAGGGAAATAAGTCTTTGACTTATGAGAATAAGTCAAAACTTACTTTGATAATAAGTTGGTGTAATAAGTCACTTGAAATGTCTATATGTTGATTTAAAATCCACCTAGAATGATTAGTAATGAGGTTTCGCCGGAATTCACATGATTGGACGACAATCGTCGAATTCGTGAAATTCTCGGAATGGAAGTCGTATTTTGTGTTTGAAATCGTAAACGTTGGTTTTCAATGGAGACAAGTCATATTTGGCACTATAGAGTTGCGGACTCGAAAATGGCCGGATTCTGACTTAGAACGAAGAAACGAGCGTTGAACGTTCACGAACGTTTATTGTTTTCGTTAAAAATGGACTAATAGACGAAATTTTAGTAAACGAAGTCGAATAGATAAAATTCTTGAATGAACACATAGAATATGTGATTTGTGACCCGTAGGCTCTTGAACGAACCAATTCGGACTTACAACGAAAAAGTTACGAGTCCGGGAATCTCACAAAATAAAAAGTCTGTGGAAATTTTCTAGTGCACAGAGCTGGTGCCGCGGCGCCAGCCCAAGGCCACTTAGCCCGTGTCGCAGCGCCGAGCTTGGCTGAGCAAAGCCTTAACCTTCTGGAGAGTGGCGCGGCATCGCGACAATTAACATTTGAGACTCGGCCATAAATACCGAGTCCCGGGTTCTAGGCGATAATAGGTGACGTCAAATACAAGAAGTGTAAAAGCGTGCAGCAGTAACAAATACAACAAGACCAAGGCAATAATGAATGTTTACATATAGAGCATGGTTAGTATTTGATAAACAATTAAATGAAGATCTTAATGAAATATTGTTAAGACATATTAACTTAAGCATGAACACTTAAAGTTAAGTTAAGTCAATTACTTATGAATGTGAGAATGACGTAATGGAAAGCCGGAACCTATAATAACAAATCTAATACGTAATTAGATTGAGAAGTAGGGTAAGATTATTTAAGAACCATGTATGATCATTCATGACATAATGTTCTATGTTATGCTATCATCTAATGTAGAGACCTTAAAGACCTAAAGTGCACGTGTTATAAACCGTAACAGACGTTAAAGGCAAGTACTCTAACCCTTGTTCCAGTTCGATCTGGCAAGTCTTTGTGATTCATATATTCTTCGCATGAGTTAGTATCTGAGGAATGTCAAAGCCACCTTTCGGCTAGGCGTATGCTATGTTATTCTATCAAGTGTTGATAAGGATTTACCAAACTAATATTGTTGTGGTTTTCAAAAGTAGATTTAGTATGCTAAAATGTTTTGTCGTCAAATGACAGGCACGTGAGGTTGCCACAACTTAAACGTATACACATTTAATGAATGTAGTGTTGATCAACATAGAGTACTATAGGCTGATCACCTAGACCTGCTCGTAAGCTATACCGGACTTATAGACTTAGTGCCGGGATGTCCTTTTCAAAGTACTTATGAAATGCTTACGGTTTTGAACCGGAATTGATGTTTTACTGAATATTGTTGTTGTAAAACATTTTGAATGAAAAGAAGTGCTATTTTGAATTATCAATAGTACTTCGTAACTATTGTTCAGTTATTGAAGATATACGATTCCTATGTTTCAAGTATGCTATTTTACTAGAATTGTTGTGACGACCCCAAAATAGGTCCATTCTATCCAACCCATTCTGAGTCGCCAAATACATGGTACAGAAACAACTACAACTTTATTATCACAACAATAAAACTGTGAGTTTAAATACAAATATTATCTTCTAGACAATATTTATACTCAAATAAATCCTCATCACATTTATTGATACATTATTTTACAATAATGGTGAGGACTACTAAACAACTCTCTCTAGAACCTTCATTCCATACCCCGACTAGTACTCGCTACATTCTCGCCTCCTGAGAAGAAAAATGGAACAACAAGGAAAAGGGTGAGCTCAACTAGCCCAGTAAAGAATGTTATGACTAAGATAATATACAACAAATTATCGTTAGTCTCCAACAGGGAAAAATCTGATAGAATACAATAGACAACAAGTTTCAGATCAATATTCGCAGCGGAAATAATAATTCATAGAAGAGTTACGTAGAGAATGAAATCTACTATAATCTATGAATTCAACAGTCCATCATCAATATTTTATCCCTGTAACATCAATCAATATTCATCTCAAATCAAATATTCATCTTTGCACTACAGGCCAAAGATATTCATCAATCGGTCATGTTCATCTCAACACTGCTCATCTTTGCATTAAAGGCCAAAGATATTCATCGATCGGTCATGTTCATTTAAACACCGCTCATCTTTGCACTACAGCCAAAGATATTCTTCAAAATCATTCATCTTTGCACTACAGGCCAAAGATATTCTTCAAATCATTCATCTTTGCACTACAGTGCCAAAGATATTCATCGATCGGTCGTGTTCATTTAAACACCGCTCATCTTTGCACTACAGCCAAAGATATTCTTCAGAAATCATTCATCTTTGCACTACGTGCCAAAGATATTCAATAATATCATCATTTAAGACCGAGGATGATGAAAAATATTTTTAAAGAAACGAATCCAAAGAAACAAAATGACAAGGATTAAGGATTAAGGATTCGTACTTTGTTTTATCCATGTCCAACAATACCTCAAAAATAATCATAGTGGTGTAAAATTCAAGAATGATCAAAACATGGATACAATCAAAGCTAGTATCCGAATAGATATTTTAGACGAAAAGAAAAATTTTCATTTTTCTATGAATAGTGTCAGATTCGTGAATAGTGTCGTATACGTGAATAGTGTCAGATACGTGAATAGTCGATACGTGAATAGTAACTCAACACCCAAAGATAGAAATTCCACAAAAACATCTTCACGCTTCATTAATAGTACTCGTGAATAGTAACTCGTGAATAGTAACTCATGAATAGTAACTCATGAATAGTAACTCATGAATAGTAACCCCACATAAAAAGTTCCAAATTTGATAAAAGTACCAACCAATATTTCAAAGATAATGATATCAAGAATTAATATCATTTGAGGAAAAATAACATCCCTTACCTCAAAGAATCAAGATTTTGGAGGAAAGGCTCAAGTGATGTTTGAATGAAATTTGTACTGAATAAAGAACTCTCAAAGTATCTAAATACTCACAAAATACGCTCAATAATATAGAGAGAGAAAGAGAAAAACTTTGTTTCCGTGTGATTTTCAATTCTAACTTAGCCCTCTATTTATAGGAAAATGTTAGCCACCAAGCGCAGACTTGACCACACTTGATGGCTTTACTCGCTACTATTGCCACCCACCACATTTGAAATAAAATTCAGCACATTTTTTCACCAACCACAAGTGGGGCCCACTCAATTCTAGAATTTTCCACCAAAATCAATTATAACCCTAATTTCCTAATCACCACCTCTTAAAATTCATAACAAATCATTCGTTCATTTTTAACGATTCAAAATTTGTGGACATATACTCAACTTATGTATGTATAACATATCCAAAAATTACAACAATCCAACTATTTTGATTAAATATTATAACTCACACAATAAAGTCAGTAATAACACCGATTTGATCTTTTAATACCTCCAATCCGACAAAAATACAATAAAACATCTCAAAGATTAATTCCTTCATTAATAACCACATAAATAAATCCATCATTTATATTCATATAAAATAAATATTTCCTTATCATATGAATCAATAATTAATTATTCACAAATAATATTATAGAATCACATTTATGACAACCAGGCTGTTCCCAGGAAAGGGGGGGCTTTCCAATAAGAATTTCTTCTTACTGGCGCGCAATTAGGTGACCAAACCTCTCCTTAGATGTAAACTTTCTAGACATTGCCAATAATGTTATCTAATAATATTATTCAAATAATATGAATTATTGATCCGATAATGAGAAATAATGCGTAAAAGGACAATTATTGAAACAATAATAATATAAAATATCAACGCAACAATTATTGAATCAATAAAATAAAATATTGAATAAAGAATTCACCGTGAAAATTATTGAGTAGTGCCTTCACGTAAGGATCAATAATTCAACAATACTGCAAATACCGGTAATATCGCGTGCAACCACGCCAGACATCAGATTTTAACCACCGGTATTCCAATGGTCTTAATTCAGAATAACTACGCCGTTATTTATAACCACCCAAACTTTGTCGTTTTCCTCATCCAATCGCTTTTCCGTTATGGGGCCCACACATGGTCATATTGCGCGTTGCGAATATTCCCCGATAGATTTAATATTCCACGACCAAACGAATATTCCCCGACAAAGAATGAATATTTTATAACCACTTGCTTATTTTGAAATATTTAAGATTTTACCCATAACTAACCACATTAATCAAATCCACCCTTACTATTTCAAAATAATAAATAAAGGAAATTCCTTTTATTTAAAAAATTTCGGTCTTACAACCTCCCTCCTTATGAAATTTCGTCTCGAAATTGACGACGACGACTCTGTGTTTGAAAAGATGAGGATACCTCGCTTTCATTTCCGCTTTCCAATTCCCGTGTCATTTCCTCAATAGCATGGTTTCGCCACAAAACTTATGGTATAACCTCGACATAGGTCATGTTCTTTCCTCTACAAAATCTTGACAGTACCTCCTCGTGACGTTAAGTCTTCTACTATCTCGTCCGGGTTTAACTCAATGACGTGTTTCGGTCGTCCACATATTTACGTAACATCGATACGTGAAAAACGTTATGAACACGCCATCATACTTGGTGGTAAAACGAGTCTATAGGCCACGCCCTATTCGATCGAGAATTTCAAATGGATTAATAAATCGAAGGTTTGAGCTTTCCTCACCTCACCGATTCTCGCTTTTAAAATAACAACTTCTTGCACCTCCTTCTTCAAATTCATCACTCGGTGTGTAGCTTGAATAACTTTAACTTTATCGATTAAAGTCGATTATACTCAGATATCATCACGCACTCAGATATCATCATCATGTGAGTACCTAGAGTTTTCATCTCCATCTCTATTATTTGTATATTATACTGAAATGAGTCTTTGACAATATTGTACTCGTACTTGTATACGATCTTCTACTCAACACGCCGCCTTCCACCACGTCGCTTTTCAGATGGCATGGTCGTAACATATGTTTGAAATGAGTCTCCTCTTGAGTTCTTTGAAGCTCTTCCCACATTCCTTGCTCCATTTGAATTTTGTATCTCTATGAGTCAGCTACGTTAATGGAATAGCGATTTGAGAATATCCTTCAACGAATCTCCGATAATAACCAACTAAGCCTAGAAAGCTACGTATTTCGATTACCGACTTAGGTTGTTCTCAACTCGTGACTCATATCACAACCTTGATAAGACGTCACAATGACACCTATCGCTTTACTATCGCATCTAATATGACGTCCCTTACAGAGAGAGTCCGCTTAGGTGGATTCCACAAAGGAAGTCACAAGATAAAGGCTCATGTACCAAATTCTATAGTTGAATTTTTAACTCCTGAAGTTCAATAGGAGTCATTCGATATGAGATTTTAGAAATGAGTTTTGTACCGGGTTCAAAGTCGATACAAAATTTAATATCAGTCTTTGGGAGTAAGCGAATAAATTCTTCAGGAAATACGTCAGGAAAAATCAATAACAACAAGAATATTATTCAAATCTGACGTGTCTTTATTCAAATCCATAATATGGACTAAGAAAACTTGACATCCATAATAAACGAATGACTTCATGGCTTGATATGAAAATGTTTGACTACAATGGTTTGATCGCTTGAGTTCGAATAACAAAGTTTGTAGTAGGAATATGAAAACTAACAACCTTACAAAAGCAATCAATTTTGGCATGATGAGTAGTTAACCAATCAATCCCCAAAAGCAAGTATCTTTAAAGAGATAAGGTCAACAGGTAAGGTAATGGTACCAACTTGAATCAAACAAGATTTCTAAACAACGGATGTAATGAAAGTTTCTCCTAATGGAGTCTCCACAAATAGGTCAAAGTCTAATTTCTCCGTAGTCAAGTTCAAACGCTGAGCGCAAGCAAGAGAGATAAAAGAATGGGTAGAACCCAGATTCTAGTAAGGTATAAACTTCGCAAGAATTTATAATTAACTAACCCGCTAACTTCGCTCGGGTTCCTCGTATTTTTTGACCGGCCACGACAAACGCTTCTTCCAAGAACCGCTTGACTTTGACTTTTCCGGGACATCCTTTTCGAGTCACCGCCTCATTGACTAGGTTTTCGATATCGCATAACTCGGCGATATGTCCTTCTTTTCCACAATTATAATACCTTAAACTGCTGTAGGCGCTTTGGTGATATGTCCCTCTTCCCGCATTTATAACATACGACCGATGGTCTTTCTCCTCCTTGAACCAGGCCACACCGGCGCCGACGCCTTCACATGGTCGTTGTTGAATCTCCTCTTTTAAAATCTCCTCCCAACTCGCTTCTTCTATTTTCATGGCCACGATTACCACCGAGTGGTTACCGCCTTTGTCCGTATTCTTCTTTCTCCACCGGTTATCGTTATTCGATGACTACTATCTTTGGTATGATCCTCGGTTATGGTCCCCTGGTTGAACGTATCGTTATCTCGCTTCTAACAACCGAGCCCCGCTTACAACATCCTAATAGAGAGAAAATTTATGAGAAATGAGATATCGACGTATCTTGGGTTTCAAACCTCTCGTAAACATCCGCGTCATATATGCTCCTCATTCTCCACCAAATGAGGTGCAAACTCGATAACTCCGCAAACTTCGCCGTCTTCGGGACACCGCCATGTTATTCTCGCTCCAATCTAATAAACTCCACTTCCTTCATACGACGAATACTTTCGTGGAAGTACTTGTCATTGAACTGCTTCAAAACGCGTCCCCATGATATGCCGAAAAGTGCGGTGGATGGAGTACTTCACGCATTCCCACCAAGAATCTGCCTTACCATTTTAACATAAAAGTAGCGAATGGAACTTTCTGTTCCTTCGTGCATCCCAAGACATCGAATATCTTGGTAATTTGCTTGACCCATGTTTCCGCCATGATCGGATCTCGACTTTCCCTGCACTCGGTGGTCCCAACTCTTTGAACCGCTTGGTCGTGACCACCCATGAAATGCTATTATCTCCTCAGTATTTTGAACACGAGTCTCCTCGCCCGATTTTGCATGAACTGCAAAAAGCTTCTAAACATCCCCTCGCTCATCATCTCGCCAGTGGTGTTATTCACAGAGGAACATTGCCACTGTTGCACACGTTCTCCTCGTTGCTAAAGTCTGTGCATCTCCACGGTCTCATTTACACAACTATTAATATTCTCACGACATTCTCAATTCACCGCATAAAACAAGGGTTAATTAAGGAAATCAATCACATAATATCCCTATATACCTCGACTCAACTAACAAATAAGCTTAGGTAGGACACACTAGCAAAGGATTTACTCGCCTCCTCCTAGTTCTATTCCCCGATCTCCGCCAGAGATCATATCCCTAAGCTCGATACCAACCGTGACGACCCCAAAATAGGTCCATTCCATCCAACCCATTCTCGAGTCGCCAAATACATGGTACGTAAAACAACTACAACTTTATTATCACAACAATAAAATCGTGAGTTTAAATACAAATATTATCTTCTAGACAATATTTATACTCAAATAAATCCTCATCACATTTATTGATACATTATTTTACAATAATGGTGAGGACTACTAAACAACTCTCTCTGTAACCTTCATTCCATACCCCGACTAGTACTCGCTACATTCTCGCCTCCCGAGAAGAAAAATGGAACAACAACGAAAAGGGTGAGCTCAACTAGCCCAAAGAAAGAATGTTATGACTAAGATAATATACAACAAATTATCGTTAGTCTCCAACAGGAAAAATCGATAGAATATAATAGACAACAAGTTTCGATCAATATTCGCAATGAAATAATAATTCATAGAAGAGTTACGTAGAGAATGAAATCTACTATAATCTATGAATTCAATAAATCCATCATCAATATTTTATCCTCAGAACATCAATCAATATTCATCTCAAATCAAATATTCATCTTTGCACTACAGCCCAAAGATATTCATCAATCTATTATGTTCATCTCAACACTGCTCATCTTTGCATTAAAGGCCAAAGATATTCATCGATCAATATGTTCATTTAAACACCGCTCATCTTTTGCACTACAAAGCCAAAGATATTCTTCGAAAATCATTCATCTTTGCACTACATGTGCCAAAGATATTCTTCAGAAATCATTCATCTTTTTGCACTACAGCCAAAGATATTCATCATCGGTCATGTTCATTTAAACACCGCTCATCTTTGCACTACAGCCCAAAGATATTCTTCAGAAATCATTCATCTTTGCACTACAAAGCCAAAGATATTCAATAATATCATCATTTAAGACCGAGGATGATGAAAATATTTTTAAAGAAACGAATCCAAAGGAAACAAAATGACAAGGATTAAGGATTAAGGATTCGTACTTTGTTTTATCCATGTCCAACAATACCTCAAAAATAATCATAGTGGTGTAAAATTCAAGAATGATCAAAACATGGATACAATCAAAGCTAGTATCCAGAATAGATATTTTAGACGAAAAGAAAAATTTTCATTTTTCGGTGAATAGTGCCGTATTCGTGAATAGTGCCGTATACGTGAATAGTGCCGTATACGTGAATAGTGCCGTATACGTGAATAGTAACTCCGACACCAAAAGATAGAAATTCCACAAAAAAACATCTTCACGCTTCATGAATAGTATCTGAATGAATAGTAACTCGTGAATATTAACTCATGAATAGTAACTCGTGAATAGTAACTCATGAATAGTAACCCGACATGAAAAAGTTCCAAATTTGATAAAAAGTACCAACCAATATTTCAAAGATAATGATATCAAGAATTAATATCATTTGAGGAAAAATAACATCCCTTACCTCAAAGAATCAAGATTTCTAAGGAAAGGTCAAGTGATGCCGAATGAAATTTGTAATTGAATAAAGAACTCTCAAAGTATCTAAATACTCACAAAATACGCCAATAATATAGAGAGAGAGAGAGAAAACTTTGTTTCGTGTGATTTTCAATTCTAACTTAGCCCTCTATTTATAGAAAATGTTAGCCCGTACCAAGCAGACTTGACTGCTACCGATGGCTTTACCTCGCTACTATTGCCACCCACCACATTTGAAATAAAATTCAGCACATTTTTCACCAACCACAAGTGGGGCCCACTCAATTCTAGAATTTTCCACCAAAATCAATTATAACCCTAATTTTCTAATCAATTCACCTCTTAAAATTCATAACAATTCATTCGCTCATTTTAACGGTTCAAAATTTGTGGACATATACTCAACTTATGTATGTATAACATATCCAAAAAAGTACAACAATCCAACTCTATTTGGATTAAATATTATAACTCACACAATAAAGTCAGAATAACACCGATTTGATCTTTTAATACCTCCAATCCGACAAAATACAATAAAACATCTCAAAGATTAATTCCTTCATTAATAACCACATAAATAAATCCATCATTTATATTCATATAAAATAAATATTTCCTTATCATATGAATCAATAATTAATTATTCACAAATAATATTATAAAATCACATTTATGACAACCAGTGCCGCTCCTCAGAAAGAGGGGCTTTCCAATAAGAATTTCTTCATCTTGCGCCGCAATTAGGTGACCAAACCTCTCCTTAGATGTAACTTTCTAGACATTGCCAATAATGTTATCTAATAATATTATTCAAATAATATGAATTATTGATCCGATAATGAGAAATATCAAATGCGTTGACAATTATTGAAACAATAATAATATAAAATATCAACGCAACAATTATTGAATCAATAAAATAAAATATTGAATAAGAATTCATCGTGAAAATTATTGAGTAGTGCCTTTTACGTAAGGATCAATAATTCAACAATACTATGCAATACCGCAGCTACTTTATGCAACCACGCCAGACATCGTATTTTAACCACCGGGTATCCCAACAGTCTTAATTCAGAATAACTACGCCAAGTATTTATAACCACCCAAACTTTGTCGCTTTCCTCATCCAATCGCTTTCCGTTATGGGGCCCATTACATGGTCAAGGCTTGCATTGCATTTAATATTCCCCGACAAAGATTTAATATTCCACGACCAAACGAATATTCCCCGACAAAGATGAATATTTTATAACCACTTGCTTATTTTGAAATATTTGCGCATTTTACCCATAACTAACCACATTAATCAAATCCACCCTTACTATTTCAAAATAATAAATAAAGGAAATTCCTTTTTATTTAAAAAAATTTCGGGGTCTTACAATTGTTGTACTTGTTGAGCTAGTTAGGCTCATTCTTGCTTGAACCATATGAATGCAGCTAAGACAGAACGGACCGATGGATCTGGCAAGGATAAAGGGAAGGCAAAGGCGAACCCGTAGATTGCTTATGTAATAGTATAGGTTTTGTAATAAATAATATTGATAATATGACAAAGACACTATATTGGTTGTAAAGAACCTGGGGAATATAAATATTCTTTTTATATATATATATATATAAGACATATCCGTTCTTTTGAGGTATTTCAATTGAATATTTATGTGAACTGTAGCACCGTGTAGCACCATCTGTCGGGTTGGAAGATACCTGGATTTGGGGGCGTCACAAATGTCACTAGTTGTTGGATGGGATTATCTTCAACATCGTTATTATTAGTTCTCTCATTGGTTCTCTGTCGGGGTGGTTCACGTCTGGGAGGCATTTTCTGTTAAAATAAAACATCTATTAGACTATTACTAAACTTCTTTAAGTATTTTCTAATTAACTTGCCTCCATAAAAGAAATAACCACATAACACACAACACTTTGAATAAAATAATAACTTTTATTTATTCATCATTACTTCGAAAAACATAAAAACAATAGCATCACTGCTATTTACATTCCTTTCCTGAACTACAAAAGTTACAGGACAACATCATTATTATCATATCCCATGGTTACTTAACACTAGGTGTGACGACCCCAAAATAGGTCCATTCCATCCAACCCATTCTGAGTCGCCAAATACATGGTACAGAAATAACTACAACTTTATTATTACAACAGTAAAACTGTGAGTTTGAATACAAATATTATCTTCTAGACAATATCTATACTCAAATAAATCCTCATCACATTTATTGATACATTATTTTACAATAATGGTGAGGACTACTAAACAACTCTCTCTAGAACCTTCATTCCATACCCCGACTAGTACTCGCTACATTCTCGCCTCCTGAGAAGAAAAATGGAACAACAACGAAAAGGGTGAGCTCAACTAGCCCAGTAAAGAATGTTATGACTAAGATAATATACAACAAATTATCGTTAGTCTCCAACAGGGAAAAATCTGATAGAATACAATAGACAACAAGTTTCAGATCAATATTCGCAATGAAATAATAATTCATAGAAGAGTTACGTAGAGAATGAAATCTACTATAATCTATGAATTTAACGAAATCCATCATCAATATTTTATCCTCGTAACATCAATCAATATTCATCTCAAATCAAATATTCATCTTTTCACTACAGCCAAAGATATTCATCAATCTCCAATATGTTCATCTCAACACTGCTCATCTTTGCACTAAAGGCCAAAGATATTCATCGATCGGTCATGTTCATTTAAACACTGCTCATCTTTGCACTACAGCCAAAGATATTCATCACCGGTCATGTTCATTTAAACACCGCTCATCTTTGCACTACAAAGCCAAAGATATTCTTCGAAATCATTCATCTTTGCACTACAGAGGCAAAGATATTCAATAATATCATCATTTAAGACTGAGGATGATGAAAAATATTTTTAAAGAACGAATCCAGAGAAACAAAATGACAAGGATTAAGGATTAAGGATTCGTACTTTGTTTTATCCATGTCCAACAATACCTCAAAAATAATCATAGTGGTGTAAAATTCAAGAATGATCAAAACATGGATACAATCAAAGCTAGTATCCAAAATAGATATTTTGGACGAAAAGAAAAATTTTCATTTTTCTATGAATAGTCTTAATATTCGTGAATAATTCAGATATCGTGAATAGTGCCGATACGTGAATAGTAACTCCAGACACCAAAAGATAGAAATTCCACAAAAAAACATCTTCACGCCTCATGAATAGTACTCGTGAATAAGAACTTCGTGAATAGTAATTCATGAATAGTAACTCGTGAATAGTAACTCATGAATAGTAACCCCAGATATGAAAAAGTTCCAAATTTGATAAAAAGTACCAACCAATATTTCAAAGATAATGATATTGAAGAATTAATATCATTTGAGAAGAAAATAACATCCCTTACCTCAAAGAATCAAGATTTCTAAGGAAAGGCTCAAGTGATGTTTGAATGAAACTTGTCTTGACAAAGAACTCTCAAAGTATCTAAATACTCACAAAATACGCTCAATAATATAGAGAGAAAGAGAGAAAACTTTGTTTCGGTGTGATTTTCAATTCTAACTTAGCCCTCTATTTATAGGAAAATGTTAGCCCGCCAAGGCATTTTGACACTTCACCGATGGCTTTACCCGCTACTATTGCCACCCACCACATTTGAAATAAAATTCAGCACATTTCTTCACCAACCACAAGTGGGGCCCACTCAATTCTAGAATTTTCCACCAAAATCAATTATAACCCTAATTTCCTAATCGGACACCTCTTAAAATTCATAACAAATCATTCGTGAATTTTTAACGGTTCAAAATTTGTGGACATATACTCAACTTATGTATGTATAACATACCCAAAAATTACCACAATCCAACTATTTGGATTAAAAATTATAACCCCATGAATATATCTCAAAACCCACGATTTAATTTTTAATACCTCCAATCCGATAAAAAAATCTTGATAAAACACCTCAACATTAATTCCTTCATTAATAACCACATAAATAAATCCATCATTTATATTCATATAAAATAAATATTTCCTTATCATATGAATCAATAATTAATTATTCACAAATAATATTACGAGAATCACATTTATGACAACCAGTCGCTCCCAGAAAGAGGGGGCTTTCCAATAAGGATCTCTCCTTCTTGGTAGCGCCGCAATTAGGTGACCAAACCTCTCCTTAGATGTAACTTTCTAGACATTGCCAATAATGTTATCTAATAATATTATTCAAATAATATGAATTATTGATCCGATAATGGGAAATATCATGTGCGGTGACAATTATTGAACAACAATAATATAAAATATCAACGCAAAGAATTATTGAATCAATAAAATAAAATATTGAATAAGAATTACTGTGAAAATTATTGAGTAGTGCCATCTTACGTGCGAATCAATAATTCAACAATACTTGTCAATACTGCAGCAGCTATCTTGTGCAAACCACGCCAGACATCAGTATTTTAACCACGGGTATTCCAATGCCTTTAATTGGTAAATAACTACGCCATTATTTATAACCACCCAAACTTTGTCATTTTCCTCATCCAATCGCTTTCATTATGGGCTACACACATTGTTGCACGCCGTCGCATTTAATATTCCCAACAATCACGAATATTCCACGACCAAACGAATATTCCCCGACAAAAATGAATATTTTATAACCACTTGCTTATTTTGAAATATTTATGATTTAACCCTTAACTATCCACATTAATCAAATCAACCCTTACTATTTCAAAATAATAAATAAAGGAAATTCCTTTTTATTTAAAAAATTTCGGGTCTTACAACCTCCCTCCTTATGAAATTTCGTCCTCGAAATTGACGTGACGATACGGTATTTCAAAAAGGTAAAGATACCTCGCTTTCATTTTCGCTTTCCAACTCCCGTGTCATTTCCTCAATAAAGCATGGTTTCTCCAAAAACTTTAACTTATGGTATAACCTCGATACATAGGTCATGTTCTTTCCTCTACAAAATCTTGACAGTACCTCCTCGTGACGTTAAGTCTTCTACTATCTCGTCCTGGTTCTAACTCAATGACGTGTTTCGGTCGTCCACATATTTACGTAACATCGATACGTGAAAAACGTTATGAACACGCGTCGTACTTGGTGGTAAAACGAGTCTATAGGCCACGCTCCTATTCGATCGAGAATTTCAAATGTATTAATAAATCGAAGGTTTGAGCTTCACCTCACCGATTCTCGCTTTTAAAATAACAACTTCTTGCACCTCCTTCTTCAAATTCATCACCCGGTGTGTAGCTTGAATGCGACTTTAACTTTATCGATTAAAGTCGATTATACTCAGATATCATCACGTACTCAGATATCATCACGTAAATACCTAGAGTTTTCATCTCCATCTCTATTATTTGTATATTATACTGAAATGAGTCTTTGACAATATTGTACTCGTTTCTTGTATATAATCTTCTTCTACTCAACACGCCGCCTACCACGTTAAGCTTTTCCAGATGGCATGGTCAAAACATGTCTTTGAAATGAGTCTCCTCTTGAGTTCTTCAAGCTCTTCCCACATTCCTTGCTCCATTCGAATTTTGTATCTCTACGAAGTTAGCTACGTTAATGGAATAGCGATTTGAGAATACCCTTCAACGTATCTCCGATAATAACCAACTAAGCTTCAAAACTACGCATTTCGATTCTGACTTAGGGTTGCTCTCAACTGTGACTCATATCCCAATCTTGGATAAGACGTCACAATGACACCTATCGCTTTACTATCGCATCGAATATGACGTCCCCTACAGAGAGTCTCGGCTTTGTGCATTCCACAAAGGAAGTCACAAGATAAAGGCTCATGTACCAAATTTATAGTTGAATTTTTAACTCCTCGAAGTTCAATAGAGCCATTCGATATGAGATTTTAGAAATGAGTTTTGTCTTAGGGTTCAAAGTCGATACAAAATTTTATATCGATCTTTGGGAGTAAGCCAATAAATTCTTCGAAAAAATACGTCAGGGAAAAATCAATAACAACAAGAATATTATTCAAATCGACGTGTCTTTATTCAAATCCATAACATGGACTAAGAAAATTTGACATCCGTAATAAACGAATGACTTCATGGCTTGATATGAAAATGTTTGACTACAATGGTTTGATCGCTTGAGTTCAATAACGAAGTTGCTTAGAATATGAAAACTAACAACCTTACAAAAGCAATCAATTTGGCATGATGAGTAGTTAACCAATCAATCCCAAAAATCACATCAAAAGCAAATATCTCTATAGAAATAAGGTTAACGGTGTGTAATGTGATAGTGCCAACCCTCAATCAAGCAAGATTTATAAACAACGGATGTAATGAAAGTTTCTCCTAACTGAGTCTCCATAAATAGGTCAAAGTCTAATTTCTCCGTAGTCAAGTTCAAACGTTGAGCGCAAGCAAGAGAGATAAAAGAATGGGTAGAACCGATATCTAGTAAGGTATAAACTTCGCAAGAATTTATAATTAACTAACCCGTGCTAACTTCGTTCGGGTTCCTCGCATTTTGACCGGTCACGACAAACGCTCTTCCAAGAATCGTTGACTTTGACTTTTCTGGGACAGTCTTTTGAGTCACCGTCCCATTGAACTAGGTTTCGCTATCGTCATAATCTCGAAAGCGATATGTCCTTCTTTTCCACAATTATAGCATACCTTAAATCTGTTGTGGGCGGTTTGGGTGATATGTCCTCTTCCCGCATTTGTAACATACAACCGATGGTCTTTCTCCTCCCTTGGAACCAGTTGCCACTGGCGCTGATGTCTTCACATGGTCGTTGTTGAATCTCCTCTTTTTAAAATCTCCTCCCAACTCGCTTCTTCTATTTTCATGGCCACGATTACCACCAGAGTGGTTACCACCTTTGTCCGTATTCTTCTTTCTCCACTGGTTATCGTTATTCTGATGACTACTATCTTTGGTATGATCCTGGTTATGGTCCCTCGGTTGAACGTACTCGTTATCTCGCTCTAACAACTGAGCCCTGTTTACAACATCTGAATAGAGAGAAAATTTATGAGAAATGAGATATCGACGGCGTGCCTGGTTTTCAAACCTCTCGAAACATCCGCGTCATACGCTCCTCATTCTCCACCAAATGAGGTGCAAACTCGATAACTCCGCAACTTCGCCTCGTCGGGACACCGTCATGTTATTCTCGCTCCAATCTAATAAACTCCACTTCTTTCATATAGACGAATACTTTCGTGGAAGTACTTGTCATTGAACTGCTTCAAACGTCTCCATGACATGCCGAAAGTGCGGTTGGATGGAGTCGCTTCACGATTCCCACCAATGTCTGCTTCACCACGGAACATAAAAGTAGCGAATGGAACTTTCGTTCCTCCGTACATCCCAAGACATCGAATATCTTGGTAATTTGCTTGACCCATGTTTCCGCCATGATCGGATCTCGCTTTCCCCGCACTCGTGGTCCCAACTCTTTGAATCGCTTGGCCGTGACCACCCGTGAATTGCTATCATCTCCTCCTCAGATTTTG
Organism: Panax quinquefolius; assembly: GCA_020205615.1. Taxonomy (NCBI): domain Eukaryota; kingdom Viridiplantae; phylum Streptophyta; class Magnoliopsida; order Apiales; family Araliaceae; genus Panax; species Panax quinquefolius. The sequence continues at coordinate 63,658,790 of CM035169.1, forward strand.
AAGACGAGTCTCCTCGTCGATTTTGCATGAACCGCAAAAAAAGCTTCTAAACATCCCCTCGTTCATCATCTCGCTCGGTGGTGTTATTCACAGAGGTACATTGCCACTGTGTAACGCTTCTCCTCGTTGTTAAGTACAGCATCTCCACGGTCTCATTTACACCACTATTAATATTCTCGATCGACATTCTCAATTCTTGTCATAAAACAAGGGTTAATTAAGGAAATCAATCACATAATATCCCTATATATCTCGACCAACTAACAAATAAGCTTAGGTAGGACACACTAGCAAAGGATTTACTCGCCTCTCCTCCTAGTTCTATTCCCCGATCTCCGCCAGAGATCATATCCCTAAGCTCGATACCAACCGTGACGCGACCCCAAAATAGGTCCATTCCATCCAACCCATTCGAGTCGCCAAATACATGGTACGTAAATAACTACAACTTTATTATTACAACAAGAAAAGCGTGAGTTTGAATACAAATATTATCTTCTAGACAATATCTATACTCAAATAAATCCTCATCACATTTATTGATACATTATTTTACAATAATGGTGAGGACTACTAAACAACTCTCTCTGTAACCTTCATTCCATACCTCGACTAGTACTACTACATTCTCTCGCCTCCCGAGAAGAAAAATGGAACAACAAGGAAAAGGGTGAGCTCAACTAGCCCAATAAAAGAATGTTATGACTAAGATAATATACAACAAATTATCGTTAGTCTCCAACGAGGAAAAAATCGATAGAATACAATAGACAACAAGTTTCGAGATCAATATTCGCAATGAAATAATAATTCATAGAAGAGTTACGTAGAGAATGAAATCTACTATAATCTATGAATTTAATACCATCATCAATATTTTATCCTCAGTAACATCAATCAATATTCATCTCAAATCAAATATTCATCTTTGCACTACAGCCAAAAGATATTCATCAATCTAGTCATGTTCATCTCAACACTGCTCATCTTTGCACTAAAGGCCAAAGATATTCATCGATCGGTCATATTCATTTATACACTGCTCATCTTTGCACTACAGAATAAAGATATTCATCAATCAGGTCATGTATTCATTTAAACACCGCTCATCTTTGCACTGAAGCCAAAGATATTCTTCAGAAATCATTCATCTTTTGCACTACAGCCAAAGATATTCAATAATATCATCATTTAAGACCGAGGATGATGAAAAATATTTTAAAGAACGAATCCAAAGTGAAACAAAATGACAAGGATTAAGGATTAAGGATTCACTTTGTTTTATCCATGTCCAACAATACCTCAAAAATAATCATAGTGGTGTAAAATTCAAGAATGATCAAAACATGGATACAATCAAAGCTAGTATCCAAAATAGATATTTTGGACGAAAAGAAAAATTTTCATTTTTCTGAATAATGCCGTAGATTCGTGAATAATGCCAGATATCGTGAATAGTCCGATATCGTGATTAGTAACTCAGACACCAAAAGATAGAAATTCCACAAAAAAAACATCTTCACGCCTCATGAATAGTACTCGTGAATAGTAACTCATGAATAGTAATTCATGAATAGTAACTCGTGAATAGTAACTCATGAATAGTAACCCCGACATGAAAAAGTTCCAAATTTGATAAAAAGTACCAACCAATATTTCAGCATAATGATATTGAAGAATTAATATCATTTGAGAAGAAAATAACATCCCTTACCTCAAAGAATCGAGATTTTGGAAAGAAAGGTCGAAAGTGATCTTTGAATGAAACTTGTCTTGACAATAAAGAACTCTCAAAGTATCTAAATACTCACAAAATACGCCAATAATATAGAGAGAGAAAGAGAAAAACTTTGTTTACGGTGTGATTTTCAATTCTAACTTAGCCCTCTATTTATAGGAAAATGTTAGCCCGCGAAAGCAGACTTGACACTGCTACCGATGGCTTTACTCGCTACTATTGCCACCCACCACATTTGAAATAAAATTCAGCACATTTCTTCACCAACCACAAGTGGGGCCCACTCAATTCTAGAATTTTCCACCAAAATCAATTATAACCCTAATTTCCTAATCGAGACACCTCTTAAAATTCATAACAAATCATTCGTGAATTTTTAACTGCTCAAAATTTGTGGACATATACTCAACTTATGTATGTATAACATACCCAAAAATTACCACAATCCAAATCTGGTCGGATTAAAAATTATAACCCCCCCGCAATATATCTCAAAACCCCGATTTAATTTTTAATACCTCCAATCCGATAAAAATCTTGATAAAACACCTCAACATTAATTCCTTCATTAATAACCACATAAATAAATCCATCATTTATATTCATATAAAATAAATATTTCCTTATCATATGAATCAATAATTAATTATTCACAAATAATATTACGAAATCACATTTATGACAACCAGTTTGCTCCCGTGAAAGAGGGGCTTTCGAATAAGGATCTCTCCTTCTTGGCGCGTAATTAGGTGACCAAACCTCTCCTTAGATGTAACTTTCTAGACATTGCCAATAATGTTATCTAATAATATTATTCAAATAATATGAATTATTGATCCGATAATGGGAAATCTTATGCGATGACAATTATTGAACAACAATAATATAAAATATCAACGCAAAGAATTATTGAATCAATAAAATAAAATATTGAATAAGAATTCATCGTGAAAATTATTGAGTAGTGCCATCTTACGTGCGAATCAATAATTCAACAATACTGCAATACCGTGCTATGTTGTGGCAACCACGCCAGACATTATCGTATTTTAACCACCGGGTATTCCAACAGGTCTTAATTCAGAATAACTACGCTACTGTTATTTATAACCACCCAAACTTTGTCGCTTTCCTCATCCAATCGCTTTCAGTTATGGGGCCCACACATGCATCATGTACGCCATCGTATTTAAATATTCCCCGACAAGACGTAATATTCCACGACCAAACGAATATTCTCCGACAGTCATTTAATATTCCACGACCAAACGAATATTCCCCACAAAAATGAATATTTTATAACCACTTGCTTATTTTGAAATATTTGCGTATTTAACCCTTAACTATCCACATTAATCAAATCAACCCTTACTATTTCAAAATAATAAATAAAGGAAATTCCTTTTTATTTAAAAAAAATTTCGGGGTCTTACACTAGGGATTTACACATTATTTAATACTTATTACGTGCATTACAGGAACATTTCCTACGATGATCTATTAAGATACTCTGTAGCCTTTCGACGCTCTTCTTCCATAACTCAGAACATTGTTCGGCGATCTAACATGTATGATGGCAGAGTCTAGAACTGAATTGGATAACCCATGACCCGATCTTGAGCTCGATTGATCACGATATTGAATACTTTATCCATATCTTCCATCTTCATCCTTTTAGCTTGTGCGTCTCTTACTGCTACTCCAGTTCGTTGATAAGCTTCCTCGTATGCGTCTTCAGCTCTCGCCCTCTTGGTAGCTTCTTCCTTCAGCTTGCTCTTCAGTTCCACGACCATCTCAATCAGTTGGTCCTTCTCTCCTTCAGTCTGCATCAGCTTCTCTTCAACATTAGTTAGACGTTCATCTCGATCCTGGATGTCGTCGTCCTTCTGTGTCATTGCAGTTTGTTGTTCAGCTACTATCTCCTGCAACTCCTCAACTGTGTCCTGAAATTCCACATTACGGTCGTAGACTTCATCATACATACGAGCAACCATCGAGGTTAGTGGAGTCTCTTCCTCCTCGTCCTCGTCATCCTCATCCTCATCCTCATCCTCCTGTGGCAACTCCACGTGATCTGTAACAACCCGATATTTTCTATATAAATAAATAAAAAATTTTGCGTATAAATATTATTTTTTTTTAAGGATGAGGATTTGTACAAGATAAGGTGTATATGTATTTATGTGGTAAATAAAAATATATTTATTACATAAATATTTACAAATAAATTTATTTTAGAATTATTGATTATTATAAAGTATATTCTTATAATAATTAATTTTAAGATAGAAATGTTTTTATTAATTATTTTCCATGAAAATATAATCATATATTATTTAAATAAAATATGGAGTGATTTTTAGAATAATTATAATAATTATTTTATTATATGAATTTTAGTACAGATTATTAAGTTAATTATTTTACCTTAATTATTAAGGTTAAATATGAAAGAATAAATCAGATATGGAATCCAAACCCTAATTTTGGATTATTTTCAAGGTATGAGAATAATAATATAATATTAATTATATTTTGATTTTTCAGTGCTACAAATATGTACTGTATGTCCGTATTGATAATAGTTGTTCAATTACGGTGTATCATGACCAAACCCTAGTAATAATGTTAAACCCTAATTTGAGATCCAAATTAGAGTACAAGATTGTTTTATAAGTGAGTTATATAATTTATGTCGTGTATTAAATGTATTAATTAGGTAAACCCTAATTAAAAGTTCTAGAAACCCTAAATAATTTTTAGAAAACCCTAAATTATTAAAAACTCTAATTTTAAGTGTTAAACCCTAGTTTGAAACTCAATTATGAGTTCGAGATTATTATGTAACGATGTTATAGGAGTTTATGAATAATTAGGTAAACCCTAATTAACATTTTGAAATATTAATTTCTAGAAACCCTAATTTCTATAATTAGTAACCCTAATTAAAATTATAAAACCTAATTACTAATTATAAACCCTAATTGCTAAATTAGTAAAGTTAATTATAATTAGTGATTTTAAACCCTAATGTTCCTGTATAAAGTAATTAGAAAATTAATCATAATTATGAAACCCTAATTTCAAAATTTAAGAAACAAAAATTTATTTAATTTTATTTTTTTGTGCAAACCCTAATTGCTAAATCCTACATTTGATTTGTACTAAACCTTAGGGTTAAACCCTAAGGGTTTGCAAGGATTACATGATTGCCCTTAAAATTCCAAGCAATTTGACCATTTTACCCTTTTGGTGTATTATTAAGGCTAGCAAATAGGGTTTGACATTAGGAGGGGTTGTTTACAAACTCTAGCAACTCCATTTACTTATAATTGACAGCAACAAGCCTCTATCTCAGCCAATTCATGCATCCAACATCATATATAAATAGATTGGAGGAGAGAGAATGACATTTGTTCACTTATTTTTGTCCAACACTTAAACCTCTTCTCTCATGCCCCAAACCTCCGAAATTATTTCATAATATCAGTCAAGAACCAAGCCCCATGAACAACCATAACAAAAACAGAAGCCAAAATCAGAATTGATCAAAGAAGGTATAAACCCTAGCCAAGAAATCTGTCCAACGATTTGTTGTTTGATGTTAAATTTTTTTTGTTAAACATGTTATATAAGGTGTCTAATGATGATCCGGGTTGCTAGATGTTAGATCCATCACATCTAGAGGCTCGGATTTGAAGATTTGCCAAATCTGGAAAAAGTTCAAACTGTGGTCTGACAACTAATGTCAGTGGCCACAGATCATTGTTCATGTATGATTTTTCTTGTTTAAAGGTTTACATGTGTAGTCTGACATGTAGTCTTTGATCTGGAACAAGAATCAGTCTTATATCTAAGCTAGATTGCAAAATATTTAAGGTCAAAAGGCGTTGACCGGGCGTTTCTGTTAGGTTTGTAATATTCAAGAACGCAATCAAATTGCATAAAAGTGCGGAAACGTGTAAAATCAGAGTTTAAAAAAAATTTACAAACCATATACCCGGATCACCCTTTATGCACAATTATTAATTAAACGAAAAGATAAAGAATAAAATCATACCCTTGAAGATCGAGCTTCCTCAGGTACAAGTTCACCTCCAATCCTTTTCGCGTTCAACTTGAACCCACCGGGTTTGGTTCCTTCCTTTGATCAACGTTAGCCACCCATATGTTTGGCCTCTAGAGGTGATCCACCAAGGAAGAATAAAGATTCAAGAAGAAGGGGTATTATGGCTAACCCTAGTTTTTCTATCTCTATAGAAAAAGCGTACTCTCCAACAAATTGGAATTATGTCGTTGTAAAAGTCAATCACACCCACCACCCATAATAAGACTCCTCTTATTTATAGATGTGGGCAACCCATCTTAACAATTAAGGAATTGGGTTTTATTTAATTAATTAAATTCTTTTAATTAATTAAGCTCCCTAATCTTATTAGGGATAATTAATTAAACTCTTTTAACTAATTTTTCTTCCTAATCCAATTAGGAATAAATGAGAGTACTTATATTAAATTAATTCCTAAACTCTTTTAGAAATTAAAATAATAATAATTGTAATAATATTAATAAGACTCCTCTTATTAATTTATATTTAATATTTCTAAAATATTAAATAATTAATATTAAGCTATTTAATTTATTCTATCACCATAGATTAAATTAAATATACTTAACATATTATTACGATTATGCCATTAACTTCTTAAATAATTATTCTTCCTTTTATGGTGTGACCTTTAGGTTCTCCATATTAAACCGATTGTGAATAAATCAATTAGAATAATTCTAATCTTATTTAAATAAATAAATTAAACAATTAATTTATTTAAATAAATAATATTTATTGTATAATAGGGATAAGCCTCCCACTGATCGATCAACGACTTTCCGTATAATATAGATTTCAACATTAATCATTAAAGAACATTTGAGTAAATAGTTACCGTCAATTCAATCCTTCCACCATACAATGTCCTAATTAAATATAAGACATGGAATTACTGTCAAGTCTTATTTTATTTAATTATATGTATTTTGATCCTTAAATGCACAACTTCAAATAATACAAATTAGAAACTCCTTTCTAATTTCATTCGCCCAGCCAAGGACTCTTTGGGTTGTCATTTATCGAATCACATAGGACATTTCTCTTCTTTTATTAGAAGTGGTAGATTCTTTATTGATCATACATTATCTCCATGTACAACTTATTATACCCAACCATACCCTTTGATATACCCTAAGGGTCTTAAGGAATAAGTCAAAGTATAACTCATCATACACAAGATACTATGATGATCTCAAGTCCAAGGATTACTTGTACTACTATCACTACAGGAATTCCTATTGACAGCAAATAAAACTCCATTAGGTATTCCTTAGCGAGCCAATGCTTCGATGAACTTATTCTCTAATAAGCACCTACATACTTGCTTTCGGTGTCTCCACACAAATGATCATGAGATCAATCATCCTCATCCAATGAAAGCAAGCAACGATGTACCAATCTATCCGGATTCACTAATCCCCAATTTAGTAATCCAATGATTGGAAACTATTTTAGTTTTAAGCTTTCTAAGAATTTAGATCTCATTAGAATGATCATCATCATTATTCTAAAAGCATTGCTTAAAACTATGGGTTTATCACATATTATAAAAACAAAGATCATGTAGATAATTAAAAGCCTTTAATAAATTAATACTTTTTATTAATAAATAAATAAGATTGTTACAAAGTATATGCTTTATCATCAAACATGATTGGCTTGTGTGCATACTACTTTCAGTTTCTGGGTAACCCAGAAACAGCCCAGAACCGGCCTGACAACATTTTAAACCGGCTAGATCTTTCAGTGTATTTTAGTTTTGTTATTTTTGTTGCATCTAGATTGTAGTCTTGTATATGAAGTCCATATTTATGCCTTAAAATCTCCTTAACATTAAACGAATCGATCTTAGTGACTGGTCAAAGTTGGTATCTTGAGCACGAATCCGGTTTTCTGGGCAACCCAGAAAACCTATGAACACAGTTTCTGACATGCTTTGACCAGCCCGGATCTGACGATTGTGTTATGTTTTTGTTGATGTTATGTGATTGATATATTGTCCTACATGTTGTCTACATACTGAACCATTTATATCACTAAAACATTACAAGTATTACAAGTTGTAGAAGCCCAAAATGGATTAGTTGAATCGTTTTCTTCATTTCGGGTAACCCAAAGAATGAAGAATGTGTCCGGCTGACCACTTTAGAGGCTCAGATCTCTTTGGTTGTGCCTGTTATGATGATATTTATTGTTGGATCGTGTAGTCTTGTATTTGTACTACATGCTCTGATCAACAAAACGCTAAGAAACACAACACACACGAAATTAAACCTAGTCAAACTTGGTCACTCAGTAACTGACTTGGTGTTCTGGGTTTCATGAAGAACACCTCAAGAACACCTATAGAGACAGTTTCGTCGCTATAGGGCCCTTTAGCGACAAACAGTATATATTATTTTCTGGAAATTAATTAATTTAATTAAATAAATAGAAAAAAAATAGTTTTTAATTATTAAAAATACCAAATAAATTATTAAAAATTATTTTAAATTCCAAATATTAGTTTTTATTTATTTTGAGTATATTTCATAAATATTTAATATTTTTGGAATATTAAAAGTATTTAATTTATTTAATTATAATATTAAGTAAATTAGTTAAAAATGATTTTAATATTTAAAAAATCATTTAAAATTATATTATGATATAAGAAAATATTTTAAGTTATTTTTAATGACTTTTAATATTTTGTGATAAATTTCATTAATAAATTAATATTAATGATCATTAAGTTATTTACTAAATGAATTAAATAAATTAATTAAAATGATTTTATTATATTAAAATCATTTTAAATAATAATAAGATATTTAAAATATTTTAAGTTATAAAATATAACTTTTAATATTTAAAGGTAAATTTAATAAATTAATTATTATTAATGATAATAAGGTTATGTAATAATTATATTAAATAAATTAATTTAAAATTGATTTTATTAATATAAAAATCATTTTAAATGAAAATAAAATGTTTAAAGATATTCTAAGGTATAAAATATAACTTTTAATATTTAAAGGATAATTTCATTAATAATTTAATATTAATGATTATTAATTTATTATTAATGATATTAAATTTATTTAATAATTATATTAAATAAATAGTTTAAAAATGGTTTTATTATTTTAAAAATCATTTAAAAAGGATATAAATGAATTAAAAATATTTTAAGTTATAATTAATGACTTTTAATATTTTGATAAATAGTACATTAATATTTATATATTAATGGTAATTATTTAAAAATAATTTTAACTGCTTTTAAAAATCATTTAAGGGTAATATTAATACTTTAAAAGTATTATAAGTTATTATAAATAACTTTAATATTTTAGCAATGGTTTCATTAATAGTTTAATATTAATTAAATATTAATGATAATAGAATGGTTTAATACTTAAATCATTTAATAATGATTTTGGTATTTGAAAATTCATGATAAATTATAATAAATGTTTTAAAAATTATATCAAGTCGTTTAAAAAATAATATGACTGATATTTATAGATATTGAGTTACAAAATATAGTCTTAGACTCGATAATTACCCGATAAAGCTGTCGATACACCGACATGTTTCAGAAATTGATCTGGACTTAGATAATTTAATTAGATATGTGATTATTTGTGATTCAATGGTTGTTAAACATGGGTAATAATGTGATTAGGTTATGTGCTGAGTGCGAAATGCAGTACTATGTGTTATGGTATATTGTTCTAATTGAACGAATGGTCTGATTAATGATAGGTCGTGATATAAACGATAATCTAAATTGCAAATTATAAGCAGCGCATCAAGCAAGTATCTTACCTTTGCATTTTCTTTATGCAATGGACATGAGTAAGAATGTTTCTAAACTATATTATTACTGTATAGATTATTAACCTTATTATATATGCTTATTGATTATCAATATGTTAGTATATGATAATTCAGATATATATTCTGTTTGTTAATTTCGATAAATGGTTATACAAGTGTCCCCACTTGGATAATCATTGTATTTAATCACATGTTGATATACCATTGTCAATTACCCGTATACATATATGTTGAATTATAGATTATTGTTGAACAAGATAAAACCTTTGATTTGGAACCCAGACAAGTATGAACATCCCTACACGGGAAAACTTTTTATGCACCCAAGGTGGACAGAGTGAATGATACCCTCGTTCTTGCACGTAGTATTGATCAATGCAGGACATAACGAGATGATCACCCCCCGTGCCCGTAAGTTATGACGGTTTGCAGATGAATTTCTGTTTAACCTATTTGAAAATTGAAAACAATGTTCATAGCATGTCACCTAAACCCTATTTATAGTCAGTACGTAGTTTCAAAGATTTGGTATAGAATTGATATATTATTATCATTGGTACAGATTACTTCAAAACTGTTGAATCGTTGTAGAAGGGTAGTATAAAGAATTAAAACATTTAAATTCTTTCAGCTTATATATATATAATTGCTATTACTTGTTGGGCACTCAAATGCTCATCCTTACTTAATTTAAATGTTTTCAGCTAAGTGTGAAGAACCAGAAAGCTCATGCAGAAACAAAGGAAAAGGAAAGCTAACCAAATAAGATTTGTTGTATTCTATGTAATAGCTTGAGACTATTAAGACAATGATATATATATTATCTATCATGATATGTAATGAATGTAATAAAGGTTACGTACTTGGGAGCTAGACTCTGATAATTATGTAAATTAAGTTTGAACTTTATATTATTGTTATTATTATTAGTATTATTCCGCTCATAGAAATGGTATCGTAAAGCACCGAGTTCGGGTTTCAAGTACCCAGATTTGGGGGCTTTACAAGTTGGTATCAGAGCCATAAAGCACGTGGGTGATAATTTAATTAAGGATGTTATCTTGCTTAGTGGAGCCCACATTAGTTAGTAGTATATTTTGAAAAGGAGTCCTACTGAAGCTTTTGAGTATTATCTTTATTTATCTCCTTTTGTTTCGGTTTAACACAGTTGATTGTAGGTAGAGTTTCTCTCCTTAATTTCAGCTCTTCAAAATCAAATAGCTGGCATATATCTGCTTAATATCTATCTTGTGATTCAACTCTGCTGAAATTATGGGTGGCTGCTAACGGGACTGAGAAATCTTAGCTAGCATATGTTATAGCCGTTGCATGTATTGTTATATATACTCCTTCTCTTCGGCTGAAAAAAATACAACTGAGAACGAGCAATCAAGTTGAGAGATTACATCAAAGCTTATCAACTATTTTTATACCAGTAATTTATTCTTATCGTTTTATCCTTGTGTGCTGGAAATATTATTCATTGTAAATCAAAGTATTCAAGCATAGCTTTGGCTTGACGTTTTCGGGTTTAGTTAGTCTGTTCATAGAAGGCTCAAGGGTCTCAGAGGTGAGAAGAGGTGCAGTGGTGCACAAGTTGCAGAGGTCCAAAAAGGGGGCATAGGTGTCCAACATCAGATTTGAGGCTTCTTTGTAACAGGGAGTAATTTTTGTATTGAGGTTTAAATAGTAATAAAAAGAGTCTCCAATCCTAGTTGGGATTGGACGTGGATTACGCCACTAGGTAGAGGATAGGGGCTGAACCACGTAAAAAATCTTGGTGTAATTTTTACTTCTGTTTATTTCTTTAACTGCCATTCACGTTCTGCATATTTTCATTCATCACGCTAATCTAGACACTAAAGCAGACAGGTCTAGCTGTTTGATAATCATAAACGAAGAACAGGCACTAAAGCAGACAGGTGTAGCTGTCTGAATTAAATCTGTAGCACTAAATTTCAAAAAGTTTTCAGCGTTTATCACTTTTAGCTTAAACATCTATTCACCCCCCCTCCCCTCTAGGTGTGCACATATACAGAAGTACAATAGCCATCTCTCGATGTACCATACTCATATCACATATAATCCACAATACTATATGTCTATATGATTTACAAATAATTAGGGTTTGAACCCAAGTCCTCAATTGACTACGAGTGGTGCTTCGGTATATGTCTATCCTAAGCATGAATCATATATTCCACCACCATGTAGAACATACAAACACAAGCTATCAAGATCAAATCTAAACCCATACTTCGTCTTTCAAGTTCATGTGGGTTATCACAGTAATTGATGGCCAATCAACTAAGCAAATAAGCGTGAATCTTAATAGACAATCTTATAACAATTAATAAGACTAACAATGAAGTATGTCAAAATAAACTAGGCAATAGATTCCATTTCAATCCCAAAATAGAGTTTAACTCATAGTTGAATTAGAATCCATGATCCACAATTGAATATACATTGAAAGATACAATAGAAGTAAAGAGAGTTAGGGATCAAGAATAGCAAATCTGAGTTTCTTCTCTTGTTTAACTTCTGAACCTTCAAGGATCTTCAATTACCTCAATCCCCAAATCTTAGTTATTCTAGGGTTCTAATCTAATCTAAAAAGAAAGAGAAGAAAAGAAATAATGATAGCTTTAGCCCCCAAGGGGTGGAATCTGTTTTTACATAATGAAAATATATCGAATATATAAGACCTAATTGAACCCCCCTCTCAATGAAAAGTCAACTTTGGTCAAGACTCAAGTCATCATGAATTACCGCACAAATTAGCCCTAAGTTAGGCGCCACCATGAAAAGCTGAAAAATCGCATCTTTTTATTATTTGTAAGTCACGCGCGCCAGCCTTGAGAATTCATGCGCCCCGCGCGCGTGATTTTTTCTCTCTTTGCGGTGTGTTCTGGTAAAATGGCCATAACTTTCGATCTGGAAAGAATTACGAGGCCTGCCACCTATCAAATCGAAGATATCGACGAGCTCTACAACTTTCATTTTTGGATGATTGAGAAATTCTGGCCGGATGAAGGTTGAAATTGAGCTGGAAGGGACTGCTATGAAAATGGCTAACCAAAGCAGCAAAGTTTGACGTCCGATGGTACAATGATCATAACTCTTGCATCCGAACTCCGATTAGAGTGATTCAAGATGTTCCGAAAAGCTACGAAGACGCTCTAAAATGTAGTCCAAGTTCCAAGCCAAGAACATGAAGTAACATGAAAGCCCAAATGATGTCCGGATTGCCTTTTCTTTGCATTTTCTTTACTTTTCCTTACCAATAATCGCTCACACCGCTCCCAAACGTATAACCTACAAAATGAACACAAAGTGCATGAAAAGTAACTAAGACACATGAATATAAGTAACTAATTCAAGTAAATGATACCGGATAAGTGTATAAATAATCCACTTATCAAATACCCACAAACTTAAACCGTTGCTTGTCCCCAAGCAACACAATATAATGCAATCTATATGTTATGCAAGCTACGCTACTATGACAATGAATCCCCAGATTTCCAACTATGTTATGAATTCCAGTGAGACATGCCTCAGAGAAATATCAAGATTCAAGAACAAAGCATCAAACTAAGCTAAGGGCATAATGACATACAATCAGATAATCCTAACCTGCTATAAAGATGTTGTGTGTGTGTGTGATGTGTTCACAGATAAACTTGACAAAGGTAAAGATACCACATGTTTTATTGCTTAAGGTAGAAAATTGAGTTTAAATCAAGAACTGCATATACTAATGAGACATCAACTACTTCAACACGTCAATACAAACTAAGGTTCAACAATGAGTTTATTCTTGTTTGTTTTTACTCACAAGGGCGATTTTTTCACTTTCCCGCAGTGTTTATTGATAAATTTTTTATATATATATAGCGAGTGCGTTTTACGCTCCATCTCACTTTCCATTTCCATTTAAACGAGTGCGTTTTACGCTCCATCTCGCTTTCCATTTTTATTTACACGAGTGCATTTTACGCTCCATCTCGTCCCAATAGAAAGCATACCCATGTGTTCTCAAAGTTTGAGTATATGTGTTTTCATAGTCTATGTCTACTTTATACACAATTCCATCTTTAAAAACAACATTTTTTACTCAGCAAACCAATATGCTAATCTTAACCAACAAGCAAATAGGAACATTGTCGTGCTACCTGGTAACATCTAAACAGCAAGCATTAATTATATCATGTATAAAATTATAACTAAGCTCAAGATATCAACCAAATTCAAAAATCTATCAAATTTCTATTTCATCGTTAGCCAAATTAGAATTTAACTAACTAAAAGCCTGGGATTATGCAATGTTATGCAACTAAACACATACCAAATAAACAAGACAAAAGAAAACTAAAAATAAAAAATAAAAAAAAAATCATACTAAAATATCCCTACTATGCAACTTAAACATGCAATAAAACTATATGCAACTAACTATATGCAACAACTACTCACTACAACCCAATACCCCCAAACTTAAAATAAACAATGCCCTCATTGTAATTAAATAGTGAAAGAATACTCCCCTAAGTAGCAATGTCATCTTCGTTCGCCTCCTCATGATCAGATGGTATAACAGGCGATGGCTAAGTTTGAGATATTCTATAGTTGGAAACTTAGTGTGGGCTTCTAACTGTCCGAATGCTTGAGTCAGAAATTCTAAAAATTTAGAATTTTTTTTTTCTCGTGGTCGAGCTATGGCTATTTAGCCGCTGCAGGTGTTTGGCTTGTAGGGTCACGCTTGTGACCTTGTGACCAGTCTGTTGGCAACTTTTCAGTTTTGACTTCTGTTTGATCCTGAATGCTTATAGCAATTGGATTGAACCTGAGAGGAGAAACAATAAAACTATTATTAAGATTTACCACTATCTAACATCTACTAAATATGGAAATGTAAATAAGAATTAAACAAGGAGGGAGAATGATTAGATGGGGTGCCTCCCATCTAGCGCTTGGTTTATAGTCCGTTAGCTGGACTCTTTTCTTGACACCGCTATCCGATTCCTCTATGATAAGATAAGAACCCTCCATCCATTAGAACCGCTATGTGTGTAGGTAGGTTCCCCATCATGAGAGTCTGTGAATTGAAGCCACCTAGCATATTTCCTATACATGATGTCCCTTGTTCCACTGCAATGCCAGGTGCTTCTCCCGTTGTATCTGTGAATAGATTTTTGCATTGAGGCCTGACAGATATAACAGGATTTTCTTCTTCTATTATCTCTTCCTCAAATTTCCATGGTTTGTAAGAGGCCTCATAATCGCAAAAATTCTTGCTTTGGATGTGACTACCAAGGGGACATGGGTGTGCAAATTTCACTAAATTTTTCAACTCTAACTGAGAAGGCACTTGTGGTATTATACAAGTCAGCTCATGTTCTTCATTTTCCATACCCCCAGTTGTCTCCTCTATGTCCACTCCTTTCAATTCATTCCGTGGCATGCACACTTCTGGCTCTCCATCAATTTCATCGTCCATGTCATAGCACTAATTGTTTGGAGGGCGATTGTTCAAGGCTTCGAACATTAGATCCATCCGATTCTGAAGATTTTGAATTGACCTCTCTTGCTCAATCATCTTCTTCTCAGTTGATGCTACAAATTTGAACCACAAATCCTCCAATCTTGAGTCATCTTTCTCATTTTCGAAATCCATGTATTGAGGACCATTCATTGAAGAGTTAATGAGTTGTTCCATCTGTTTGTTAAGATTTTGGGTTGATAACTCCTAACTCATCATCATCTCTTCATGGTCTGCTATGTTGTTTGACATGACTTTCTTCAACCTTGAATTTTTTTCTTGTTGCATTGGAGGTGGATATGAGAAATTCGATGGATGTGTTGGACTTGCGGCACAGTATTGGTCTTGATAGTTATAACTCCATTCAGAATCTGGGTGATACCCCCAACCTTGAGGATAATTGGGATAAACATAGTTGTTGAGGTAATCACCCCCAAACTGTACTTGTCTAACTCTGACATTGAGTCCTTCAGTTCTTGTGTCCCTTGGTTGAATCCTATTTGCATAAGGCCCTTGATAAGAAAAGTCACCCATGGTACCTGAAAAGAGAGAAATATAGGAAGAGAATTAAAATAAAATAAAATAAAATGTTTAAATTAAGACTAATTTGATTGAAATTAATGTTTGCAAAAATTATTAAAATAATTCCCCGGTAACGGCGCCAAAAACTTGTTGGGTAATTTCTAGTTACGCACAACACGCAAGTATACGTGGTCAACAAGTAATAAAGAGTAAGTAAAGTATCGTTCCCACGGAGAATTAATTAATAAAGTTCACCAAACATTAGCCCATAACCATTTCAGTCTTATTTAAACGATTGCTTTGAGTTTTTATATTTAAACTATGGAATTAAATAGTACTAACTACCCCTAGAATTAGACTAGATAATAAAGACATGAGATTACAATTTCCCCTATTGCATCATTTAAATCAACACACTTCTAGTTAAACCAAATTAATTATAACGGATTGTTAGTCGAGAACACGAAAGTGAAATATAGCCATCTCTTGATGTACCATACTCATATCACATATAATCCACAATTGATAGAATACACATGAACACCCACATTACCTAAACCACTATATGTCTATGTGATTTACAAATAATTAGGGTTTGAACCCAAGTCCTCAATTGACTACGAGTGGTGCTTCGGTATATGTCTATCCTAAGCACGAGTCATATATTCCCTCACCATGTAGAACATACAAACACAAACTATCAAAATCAAATCTAAACCCATACTTCGTCTTTCAAGTTCATATGGGTTATCGCAGTAATTGATGGCCAATCAACTAAGCAAATAAGCGTGAATCTTAATAGACAATCTCATAACAATTAATAAGACTAACAATGAAGTATGTCAAAATAAACTAGGCAATAGATTCCATTGAAATCCCAAAATAGAGTTTAACTCATAGTTGAATTAGAATCCATGATCCACAATTAAATATACATTGAAAGATACAATAGAAGTAAAGAGAGTTAGGGATCAAGAATAGCAAATCTGAGTTTCTTCTCTTGTTTCACTTCTGAACCTTCAAGGATCTTCAATTGCCTCAATCCCCAAATTTTAGTTATTCTAGGGTTCTAATCTAATCTAAAAAGAAAGAGAAGAAAAGAAATAATGATATCTTTAGCCCCCAAGGGGTGGAATCTGTTTTTACTGTATTTTAACCAGCGGGTATTCCAATAGTGTTAACGGTAACAACTACGCCGTTATTTGTAAAAACTCAAATTTATCGTTTTTTTCATCCGACAGTTATTCTGTTATGGGGCCCATAAATGACTGCGCCGTCGTACGGATATTCCCGACAAGAAGAATATTCCACGACCAAACAAATATTCCCCGACAACAAAAAGTATTTTATAGTCACTTGCTTATTTTGAAAAAAAAATCATTTATCACCCTTAACTTTGCTTTTTATCAATTTAACCATTTACTGAATAGTAATTATATGAAAAATTGAATACTTTTATTTCATAAAATTCGGGGTCTTACAGTACTGCCCTTACTTAGTGGAAATCTTGCTAGTTAAAAGAAGAAGAGTGGATTAGGAGATTGAGTCTCTAAACCACTTAAAATCCCTTGTATCATTTACTTTATGTCATTTATATTATGAACTTAACTGCTATAACTGCTATGTATGCATTAATTGCTTACCACTGAACTAACTCTAAGAACAATGTATGTATGATTATGAATATATCAATGAAAGGGATCTTATACTTATTCCGATGTGCTTGAAAAGATTCTTATGTTTGTCATATGCTAATTCATTAGCAATATAAAATAAAAGAGAAAAAGTATTTGAAAATAAAAAGGATTTATTCAACCCCCCTTCTAGATCTATTGTGTGCCTACTGGGAACTAACAAAATGAGTGTAGAATTCGGAATCTGAAACGAAATAATATTACTTACGTACTACAGAGTATGGAAGAAAATATTATTTCTTACGAATATTAAAAAAAAATAACATCTTGTAGTGTTTCGGCACATAAACGCACAACATAATATAAAAATTTATAAAGCAATTTCCAAAACCCAACAGAGGATCTATGCGAAACAAAATTAATTCAGAGGTTTAGAATTTATATCGATTATGGAATACTCTGAAACCACTTCAAATCTCTAACGCAATCCAACCGAACATCGTCTCTATGGTATCCACACGAACGCTCGCGAATCGTCGCACGATTCTGTAATTGAAGGGAGCTGAGGTACTAGCCACCAAAGGAATGGATTTTTGAAATTTCTCTCTAGTCTCTCTCTAAGAACGGCTAGGGTTTTTTAGGTTATGATTCGTTACCTAA
Organism: Panax quinquefolius; assembly: GCA_020205615.1. Taxonomy (NCBI): domain Eukaryota; kingdom Viridiplantae; phylum Streptophyta; class Magnoliopsida; order Apiales; family Araliaceae; genus Panax; species Panax quinquefolius. The sequence continues at coordinate 63,676,828 of CM035169.1, forward strand.
AATGGCTGCTATATATTGTCGACGTCGGGATTTTTAGTTGTCCCTTTTCGTTACTTGTTCTTTAGTGTTCTCATTTTAGGTGAGATTTGTTTGAAAAAATAAGTGAAAAAGGTCCGACATGTATAATGTCGACGATAGACTGTTAAGAGTCGCCAGTTGGTTTTTTAAATGGTTGTACCAACACAATCGAGAAAAGGTTTGCACATTGACCCAGTGATGTGACACTGCTAAACGGGTCGGTGAAAGCGAGATTCATTAGGGTCCGGGGACTTGATTATGCGGAGGGAATCTGTTAGGCACCCCCGACATCCGTGTTACCACGGTGACCGCCTTTTTTCAAGAAATTGTTATCTAAATGTGTGTGTGTGTGGATCAATGTGATGTTATTTGGAAGTAGTGTGAAGCCTCGTTCGCACCTATATACACAGGGTTTAAATTGATGTAAAAATTCAGTTTTTAGCAAGATATGGCAGTGATGTTTTGTAAAAGAGGTTTTTCAAACCCTGATGCTCAATAGTAATTGAGACCTTTTACACTTCCATTTTATTAAGTGTTCGGCTTGATTGATTTTATTTCCGAGATGCGAAGCATCTATAAGAAAATAATGTACAAAATAATGCTGACTTCCTCGTGGGTATGAGAACCATCTGAGAAAATTCAGACATCGCAGATAAATTTACAAGCTGCTTACAGCTGAAAAAAGTCCATCACGGGAACCGAATCTAGATCCAGTAGACTGAACCTGTGATCACATGATTCCAAGGCGCACATGATACCGCAATTTGTTTGAAAGCAGTAAGCATGTATATATATAAAATGTGACGCACCCAAAATAGGTATACATCACCCAACTTGAGTAGCCAAATACATGGTACAGAATTCAAATACAAACTTAATTATACAACAGTAGTGTAAAATATGACTAAACATAAGCTATGAGTTTTAATACAAATATTGTCATCTAGACAATATACAAACTCAATGGGGTCTTCATTACATTTATTATCACACTATTTCACAGAATAGTGAGGACTACTAATGCACCATCTAGGACCATTACTCTGTTCCCCGACTAGTCCCTGCTACGTTCTCATTTCCTGAAGAGAATAATGAAAGTAAAAGGGTGAGCTCAACTAGCCCAGTAAGAAATATTATGACTAAGATAATGCAGAATAAATTATCATTAGCCTTCAACAGTGTTAAACTGATAAAATATAACAAACATCAAGTTTAACTGCAGCGGAACAAGAAATCCATTAGAAGAGTCAAGTAGAGAATAAAATCTACTATCTTCTATGATTTAAAAAAATTTTCATTACTTTTATCGCTGAGACTCAGCTTAATAAATAATCCACATCATCAAATCATCCCTGCACTACAGGCCAATGATATTCTTTAGTATCACGACCACGAATTATTCATGCACTACGGGCCAAAGATAATCGTGTTTTCATCAACGGTCCTGATCATGCCATAAAATAATTCATCTTTGCACCCATGGCCGAAGAGAATCCATAGCCATAATCATACCAAAAACTGTCCATCAATGCACTACGAGCCAATAAGGATTTTTTTCCACATCATTTGTAACATTACGGTCATGATTATACCGAATAATCCCTGGTTATAATCATTCCAAGTCCATCTATGCACTACAGGCCAAAGATGACTTTCAACATAATATAAACATGAGGATAATGACAATGACATAATAATTCAATAAAACAAGTTCAAGAATTAATTTATCCAGTAACTAATAACGTCCAAATTGTTAACATGATACTTCTTTGTAGAGTAACACTCAAGAATGCTCAGAAGAATATTTCCATAAAAAGATACTGGATGAAGCGCAAATATCATGGATATTCCACTAATTTCATGGAGTATAGAAGTCAAAACTTTAACCAACTAAGTATAATAAAGAATGAAATAACAAAAAAAATCACCAGGCATGCAATAGATCGCATGCATGTGTTATTCCAATGTAATAATAAATAACGAAACGAATCAGTCATGCGTAACGCACGCATGTGATATTCCAATGAATAATAATTAATTAAACCAGTCATGCGTAAAGCACGCATGGGATGTTCCAACAGAGTGATAAATAATGGAACCGTGTCGGTAATCTGTCGCACCGAAGGTGATATTCAACGAGAATAATAAAGAACGGAATAATGTAAGAATTTCACCAAGTATAGGTATCCCACGTATACAAAGTTATTCCAATGAAATAATAAAGAATGGAATAACAGAAGTTCTCTTCACGAATAAGAAAGAAAGAATACCCCTTACGAGTACAACAAATAATATCCCTTACGAGAACAACAAATAATATCCCCTATCTTAAGAAGAAGAGTACTGGATGTAAGAGTAGTGAAGTAGCAGAATACTTTTCTTCTTTCTCTCTATAGTTTCTCTCTCTAGAGTTTCAGTGAATTCGTAAGAAATAATGAAGGAATGAGCTTCTATTTATAGAAGAATGGACTGCATAGTAACTAATTCATGAACGGTCCAGATTGATTTACTTTAAACGGACGGGCCAGATTTAAAACAAAATCTTTTAAATAAAATATAATATATTCTATTTATAATATAATAAAACGAATTACTTTATAAAAGTATTTTGTTTTATATAAAAAGATTTTACTATGCAAAACACTATGCAACACTATGCATAATAAAATATAATATATTCTATTTATAGTCTAATAAAACAAATAACTTTATAAAAGTATTCTGTTTTATATAAAAAGATTTTACTATGCAAAACACTATGCATAATAGAATATAATATATTCTATTTATAGTCTAATAAAACGAATAACTTTATAAAAGTATTCATTTTATATAAAAAAGCTTTTCCGCTTTTATTACATTAATAATACTAATAAAACAAAACCGAGTGACTTATCACGTAAGCATCAATAATCAATACAAGTTATACTACTATACAACCACGCCATTCATCGTACTTTTAACACCGGTGTTTCAACAGTTAACTAGAAAACTTCCGCCGTTATTTTCATAAAGTATTTTTGTCGTTTTCTCAATTTGACAATAATTACATTGTGGGGTCCACCAATGATTGTGCTTTGTATGCGAATATTCTCTGTTAAAACGAATATTCCCCGACCAATCGAATATTATATAACAACTTGCGTACTTTGCAAAATTTATAAATAGTACCCACAACTATAACATTATATCAAATCCACACCATAATATTCAAAAATTTATTTCGAAAAAATTAAATCTTTATTCATAAAATCTGGGGTCTCACAATCTCCCATCCTTATGAAATTTCGCCCTCGAAATTTACGTACGTACCTGGTATGCCGAAGAGGTGAGGATACCTTGACTTCATTTCAGATTCTAATTCTTGAGGTATAACCTTTGAGTGTTGAATACGATCATTTTATCCAAGATTTTAACATGTATCTCCTCATACGTTAAATCTTCTGCTATATCGTATAGTTCTAATTTAATAATGTGGTTCGGGTCATCCACATATTTACGTAACATCGATACGTAAAAAAAATGTTCTGAACACGCAATATACTTAGCGGTAAAATGAGTCTATAGGCCACAGTTCCTACTTCATCGAGGATTTCAAATGGGCCAATTAAATCGAGGGTTGAGATTTCCTCTCTTCGTCGATTCTTGCTTCTACAATAACGCCCTCTTGAACCTTCTTCTTCACATTTATCAGCTCTGAGTATGTAGCTTAAGCGGCTTTAACTTTATCGATTAAAGTCGATTCTAATCGTATATTCGTTATCTTTACGTGGGCTCATATATTCGCACTTGCAACCGCATACGATCTTCTACTCAACGCGTCAGCTACCACGTTCATAATTCCACGATGATATTGAATGGTACGATCGTAATCTTCAACAGCTCGAGTCAACGTCTTTGGCGCATGTTACGTTCATTTTAGTTGAAGAAATATTTGAGGGTTTTAGAAATGGGTTTTGTACTGGGGTCAATACAAAATTCGATTTCACGCTCTAGGGGTAGGCTAAGAAGTTCTTCAAGAATACGTCAGGAAATTTATTAAAAATAGAAATATCATTCAAAACTGTGACTCTCATCCAAGACTTGGATAACACGTCACATTGATACCTATAAACTTGTCATCGTCATTCACAACGTGTGCTACGGAAAGTCTGGCTTCGGTGCATTCCACACAAGGAAGTCAACAACGAAAGGATCGGGGCTCTTTACTTATGGCTTGATATGACAATGATTGACTTTAGTGGTTTGGTTACTTGAATTCGCATAACAGGTTGGTTAGGAATATGAAACCTAACAACCTTACGAAAAGCATGATGAGTAGTTAACCAATCGATTCCTAAAATCGCATCAAAGGCAAGTATTTTCAAAGAGATAAGATTGACAGGTAACGTGAAAGTGTCAATTTGAATTAAACAAGATTTATAAATAGTGGATGTAATGAAGGTTTCTCCCAACTGAGTTTCAATAGATAAATCAAAATCTAACTTCTCTGGAGTTAAATTCAAACATTGAACACAACTAGGTGTAATAAAAGAGTAAGTAGAACCGGTATCTAACACGGTATAGACTTCGCAAGAGTTTATGACTAACATACCCGTGATAATTTTATTCAGGTTCCTTGTCACGAAAAAAAATGCTCTCTCTTAAACTATCGGCTTTAGCTTGTCAGAGACATCCTTTGGCATCACTATCCCAGCTGGACTTGACTTCACCATACGACAAAATCGAGCTAGGTGACCTTCTCTTTCGCAATTAAAACACGTTTTGGATTCTTGCGTCTGATTTGGACGGATGTGTCCCTCCCGTCCATTTGAAACATACTGACCACCGGTCGTTCTTCTTCCTTTGAAATGGGTGCTGGTGCCGACGTCTTCACGTCATTGTTGAACCTTCTCTTCTTGAAATGTTCATTCTTATTGTTTTGACCATGATTACCACCGAAGTGGTTACCATTTCTGGCATGTTGATTCCCTCCATGCTTATTGTCACCGCTTTGATGACTGTTATCACCGGTATTATCATTTTGCCGGTTGCTTTCTTTTGGTTTGGTTGACTCATTATCGCGCTCCAATAACTGAGCCATATTAACAACATCTAAATACAAACACAGTTTATGAGAGATAAGATATTGACGTATCTCAGGTTTCAAACCTATTAGAAACAATCGTGTCATTCTCTCCTCATTATCAACCAAATGGGACGCAAATCGGGACAACTCAGAAAACTTGGCTTCGTACTGCTACACGGTCATGTTGTTTTGTTCCAACTTGATAAATTCCACCTCCTTCATGTGACGAATGCTTTCAGGAAAGTACTTGTCATTGAACAGCTCTTGGAACTTCTCCCAAGACATCTTGAATGCGTCAGGCTGGGTATATTTTATAGATTCTCACCAGTAATCTGCCTCTTCACGCAACATAAAGGTGGCAAAGGGAACCTTTTGCTCCTCGGAACATCCCAAGACATCAAATATCTTGGTGATCTGCTTTAACCACGTCTCCACCTTAAGTGGTTCTAGCTTTCCCAAAAACTCCTGTGGTCCCAGCTCCTTGAATTGCTTAGTGGTGACCAACTGTGGGTTGCCATTGTTTCCTCCTGCATTATGAATAGGAGCCGCCTTTTCTTGATGTTGCATGAATTCTAAAAATCTCCTAAATGTACTGTCGTTCGTCAATTGATCAGTGTTGTTGTTTACAGGAGGATTATCGCCATCCTGTTGCACATTGTCCTGATTATTGTTCTGTGGAGACTCAACGGTCTCCTGTGCTCCATTGCTTATCTCAACATTTTCAGATGCCATTTTCAAATACTGCCACAAAACAAGGGTTAATTAACATATCATATATTATCTCTATACTCTGACCGACCAATTAAATACCAAATAAACTTAGGTAGGTCATACTAGCGAAGGAATTCCCCGTCTCTCCCCTCCTAGTTCTATTCTCACATCCTAGCCTGGGATCATATCCCTAAGCTTTGATACCAACTATGATGCCCCCAAAATAGGTATACATCACCCATCTTGAGTCTCCAAATACATGGTACAGAATTCAAATACAAACTTAATTATACAACAGTCGTGTAAAATATGACTAAACATATGTTGTGAGTTTTAATACAAATATTGTCATCTAGACAATATACAAACTCAATGGGGTCTTCATTACATTTATTATCACACTATTTCACAGAATAATGAAGAGTACTAATGCACCATCTAGGACCATTACTCTGTTCTCCGACTAGTCCCTGCTACGTTCTCATTTCCTGAGGAGAATAATGAAAGTAAAAGGGTGAGCTCAACTAGCCCAGTAAAAAATATTATGACTAAGATAATGCAGAATAAATTATCATTAGCCTTCAACAGTGTTAAACTGATAAAATATAACAAACATCAAGTTTAACTGCAGCGGAATAAGCAATCCATTAGAAGAGTCAAGTAGAGAATAAAATCTATTATCTTCTATGATTTAAAATGTTTTTCATTACTTTTATCACTGAGACTCAGCTTAATAAATAATCCACATCATCAAATCATCCCTGCACTACAGGCCAATGATATTCTTTAGTATCACGACCACGAATTATTCATGCACTACGGGCCAAAGATAATCGTGTTTTCATCAACGGTCCTGATCATGCCATAAAACAATTCATCTTTGCACCCATGGCCGAAGAGAATCCATAGCCATAATCATACTAAAAACTGTCCATTAATGCACTACGGGCCAATGAGGATTTTTTTTTCCACATCATTTGTAACATTACGGTCATGATTATACCGAATAATCCCTGATCATAATCATACCAAGTCCATCTATGCACTACAGACCACAGATGACTTTCAACATAATATAAACATGAGGATGATGACAATGATATAATAATTCAATAAAACAAGTTCAAGAATTAATTTATCCAGGAACTAATAACGTCCAAATTGTTAACATGATACTTCTTTGTAGAGTAACACTCAATAATGCTCAGAAAAACATTTTCATGAAAAGATACTGGATGAAGCGCAAATATCATGGATATTCCACTAATTTCATGGAGTATAGAAGTCAAAACTTTAACCAACTAAGTATAAAAAAGAATTAAATAACAAAAGAAATCACCAGGCATGCGATAGACCGCACAGACAGGTTATTCCAACAGAATAATATATAACGGAACCAGGTCATGCGTAAATGCACGCAGATGTGATATTCCAATGAATAATAATTAATGTAACCGTGTCATGCGTAAAAGCACGCATGTGATGTTTCAACGAGAATGATAAATAATGGAACCCGTGTCAGCGTAATACGCAAGCCGGCGGGATATTCCAACGAGAATAATAAAGAATGGAATAACGTAAGAATTTCACCAAGTATAGGGTATCCAGCGTATGAGTTATTCTAACAGAATAATAAAGAATGGATAAACAAAGTTCTCTTCATCAATAAGAAAGAAAAAAAAAACCCCTTACGAGTACAAAAAAAATATCCCTTATGTGACGCCCCCAAAATAGGTATACATCACCCATTCTCGAAGTCGCCAAATACATGGTATGTAAATAAATACAACTTCATTAAACCGTGAGTTTAAATACAAATAGAGAGTATAAAAACTCAAAAGGAATCCTCATTACAATTATTGATACACTATTTTAAAAATAGTGAGGACTGCTAAAACAACTTTCTAGAACCATCACTCCGTACCCCGACTAGTTCCTGCTATGTTCTCACCTCCCGAGAAGAAAAATGGAACAAAAGGGTGAGCTCAACTAGCCCAATAAAGAATATTATGACTAAGATAATATACAACAAATTATCATTTGTCTTCACAGGAATAATCGATAAAATATAATAGACAACAAGTTTTAGATCAACAATCGCAATGCGGAAAAATAGCAATCCATTAGAAGAGTCAGTAGAGAAAGAATTCTACTATCTTCTAAGATTTAAAATTCCATCATCAATATTTTATCCCTGTAACATCAATCAATATACATCTTGAATCAAATATTCATCTTTGCACTACAGGCCAAAGATATTCATTTGTATCACCAGTTGGTCATGTTCATCTCAACACCTGTTCATCTTTACACTACGGGCCAAAGATATTCATTAGGTAATCATTCATCTTTATACTACAGGCCAAAGATATTCAGTAATATCATCATTTAGGACTGAGGATGATGAAAAATATTTTAAAGAAAACGAATCTAGTGAGATAAAAGATCAAATACTAAGGATTCGTAATACAGTTTATCCAAGTTCAATAATATTCTGAAATAACCAATTTTGAAGTAGAATTCAAAAATAATGATCACAACATGGATACAATCAAAGATAGTAACCATAATAGACAACTTGGACTAAAAGAAGAAAATTTCATTTTTTAGTGAATAGTGTCGTATTCGTGAATAGTGCCGTATACGTGAATAGTAACCCCAACACAAAAAGTTCCAAATTTGATAAAAGTTCATACCAATATTTCAAGAATAATGATATTGAAGAAAATATCATTTAAGAAGAAGATAATATCCTTACCTCAAAATATCGATTTCCGATCGGAATATCAGATAAGGTCAAGGAAACTTGCACCGATTAATGTAAACTCATAAAGTATCTAAATACTCACAAAAATACACTCAATAATCTAGAGAGAAAAGAGAGAAAACTTGTTTACGTGTGATTTTAATTCTAACTTAGCCCTCTATTTATAGGAAAATGTTAGCATCTTAAAGGCATTTAACTCGCAACTCGATGGCTTTACTCGCTACTATTCCCACCCACCACATTTGAATAAAAATCTTAGGAAATTTCTTCACCAACCAAGAGTGGGGCCCACCAATTCTAGAATTTTCTACCAAAATGATTTATAACCTGATTTCTGAATCAGCCACCTCTTAAAATTCATAACAAATCATACGCTCATTTTTAATCTGGTTCAAAATTTGTAGACATATACTCAACTTATATATGTATAACATATCCAAAAATTACAACGATCCAACTATTTGGATTAAAATTATAACTCCATGATATATCTCAAAAAACACTAGTTTGATTTTTAATACCTCCAATCCGACAAAATACTAATAAAACACTTCAACATTAATTCCTTCATTTATAACAACATAAATAAATCCATCATTTATATCCACATAAAATAAATATTTCCTTATCATATGAATCAATGATTAATTATTCACAAATAATATTACAGAATCACATTTATGACAACCAAAGCTATTCCCAAGAAAGAGGGGTTTCCAATAAGGATATCTCCTTCTTGGTAGCCAAGAATTAGGTGACCAAACCTCTCCTCGACAGAACTTTCTAGACATTGCCAATAATGTTATCTAATAATATTATTCCAAATAATCAATTATCGATCCGATAAAGGAGATATTTGTGCGCGATGTATAATTGAAACAACAATAATATAAAATATCAATGCGTGAATTATTGAATCAATAAAATAAAATATTGAACGCAAGAATTCACCGTGACAATTATTGAGTTGTGCCTTCTTCACGTAAGGATCAATAATTTAACAAAATCGCGCAATACTGGTATTACTACTTAACTGACCCGCCAGTATTCACGTATTTTAACCAACGGGTATTCCAATGATCTTAACTTGGTAACAACTACGCCGTTATTCAATTTTGTCGTTTTCTTCATTCGTAATCAATATCTATTATAGAGGCCCACAATTGGTCAAGCCGCATCGCATTTAATATTCCCGAAGCGGAAAGAATATTCCACCGACAAAATGAATATTTTATAACCACTTGCTTATTTTGAAAAAATTTCACATTTCACCCATAACCAAAGTATTATATCAAATTAATACCTTATTATTCATAATAATAAATAAAGGAAATTTGATTTTATTCATTAAAAAGTTGGGGTCTTACAACCTCCCCTCGTTATGAAATTTCGTCCTCGAAATTGACGTACATACCTGGTGTTTCGAAAAGGTGAGGATACCTCGCTTTCATTTCTGATTCCAAATCCCAGGTCATCTCTTCAATAGCATGGTTTCTCCACAAAACCTTAACTTGTGGTATAACCTTCGTGCGTAGGACATGCTCTTTCCTATCCAAGATCTTAACAAGTACCTCCTCGTACGTTAAATCTTCTGCTATCTCGTCTAGTTCTAACTCAATAATGTGGTTCGGGTCTTTAACATATTTACGAAGCATAGATATGTGAAAAATATTATGAACACGAGACATACTTGGAGGTAATGCGAGTCTATAGGCCACATTTCCTATTCGGTCAAGAATCTCAAATGGACTAACAAATCTTGGATTGAGCTTTCCTCTCTTCCCAAATCTTGTAACTCCCTTCCATAGTGCAACACGTAACAATACATGATCCCCAATATTAAATTCCACGTCCTTCCGATGAAGATTCGCATAACTCTTTTGTCGATCCTGTGCCGTTTGTATACGTTGTCGAATCGTTTGGATCTTCTATATAGTCATGCGTACCAACTCTGGTGCCAACAATGTTGCTTCACCCACCTCGTCCCAGCATACTGGAGAATGACATTTTCTTCCATACAACGCCTTGAATGGAGCCACACCTATGCTCGCCTGATAACTGTTGTTGTAGGAGAATTCCACCAATGGTAGGTACTTATCCCAACTCCCTTTGAGATCTAGGACATAGAGTCTTAATAGATCTTCAAGAGTTTGAATAGTCCTCTCTCGATTGTCCGTCCGCTTTGAGGATGGTATGCGTCAATCAATCATAAATCCGTGCCCATAGCTTTCTGTAAGCTAACCCAAAATCGTGAAGTGAATCTTGGGTCACAATCCGAAACTATGGATACTGGCATGCCGTGCAATCTCACAATCTTGTTCACGTACATACTAGCAAGACGTTCAAGGGAATAAGTCTCATGTATGGGCAAGAAATGGGCAGACTTGGTTAATCTATCAACAATAACCCAAATCGCATCTATGACTTGAGAAACCTTGGGAAGACCCGTAACGAAATCCATAGTAATGTGTTCCCACTTCCATTTTGGAATCTCAAGTGGTTGTAATGGACCCTTTGGCATTTGATGCTCCGCCTTTCCACGTTGACAAGTTAAACACCTCGAGATAAACTCTGCGATCTCTCTTTTCATATTGCTCCACCAAAATGTAGAAGATCATGATACATTTTGGTACTCCCAGGATGGATTGCAAACAGTGTGTTGTGCGCCTCCATCATGATTCTATGCTTCAAGTCAGAATCGTTAGGAACCTGACAAAGTCCGGAGTTGACTTCAAGTATTCCTTCTTCATCGATTCTTGCTTCGAATAGCACCTTCTTGCACTTTCTTCTTTATACGCATCAGCTCCATGTCCGTAGCTTGAGCAGCTTTAACTTTATCGATTAAAGTCGGTTCTACTCGCATGTTTGATTTCATCACGTGGGTACTTGGAGCCTTCATCTCTATCTCCATCCTTTGCAAGTCATACAAAATGGACCTTTGTGTTAACAACATTGCACTCGTACCCGCATATGATCTTCTACTTAATGCGTCAGCTACCACGTTTGCTTTTCCAGGATGATATTAGATGGTGTGATCGTAATCTTTCAACAGCTCGAGCCAATGTCGTTGCCGCATGTTGAGTTCCTTTTGGGTGAAGAAATATTTGAGGCTTTTATGATCTGTATAGATTTCCACTTTCTCCCCATACAAGTAGTGTCTCCAAATCTTCAACGCGAAAACGACTGCTGCCAACTCCAAATCATGAGTAGGATAATTCCCCTCATATTCTTTGAGTTGTCGTGAGGCATAGGCTATGACCTTCCCATGTTGCATGAGAACACATCCTAACCCTTTGCCTGAAGCATCGCTGTAGATAACAAATCCATCCGAACCAAATGGTATTGTCAGAACAGGTGCCGAAATGAGTCTTCTCTTGAGTTCTTGAAAACTCTTCTCGTAATCCTCGTTCCAACCAAATTTTATATCTTCTGACGAAGTTAGTTGAGTTAGCGAGATAGCGATTCGAGAAAATCCTTCCACGAATCTCTCGATAATAACCAAATAAGCCCGTAAAGTTACTTACTTGGCCACCGACTTTGGTTGCTCCCAACTTTGTATGGCCTCAATCTTCGCGAATTAAATGACAGATACTCCATATTTTGACACCACGTGTCCAAGGAATGATACTTCCTCAAGCCAGAACTCGCATTTTTTTAACTTGGCATACAACTTGTTATCACGAAGCCTTTGCAGTACCAACTTCAAATGGTGCTCATGATCCTCACTACTTTTGGAATAGATGAGGATGTCATCAATAAAGACAACAACGAACCCGATCCAAGTATTCTTTAAACACACGGTTCATCATATCCATGAAAGCAGCAGGAGCATTAGTCAATCCAAAAGACATGACTAAGAATTCATAATGCCCGTACCGAGTTCTGAAGGAAGTCTTTGGAATATCGTCAGTTTTAATCTTCACCGATGATATCCGAGCGAAGATCGATCTTTGAAAAGAATTGTGCTCCTTACGTAATCGGGTCAAACAAAGTCATCAATGCAAGGTAGCGGATACCTATTCTTGATAGTGACATGGTTCAACTCTCGGTAGTCAATACAAAGTCGCATACTCCCGTCTTTCTTCTTTACGAATAACAAAGGAGCACCCCAAGGAGATGTACTAGGACGAATAAAACTGATGTCCAACAACACCTGTAGTTGGACCTTTAACTCCTGAAGTTAAATAGGTGTAAGACCCCAACTTATTATAAATGAAATTTAATTTCCTCTATTTATTATTTTGAAATAGTAAGGGTTGAATTGATTAGTGTGGTTAGTTATGGGTAAAATGCGCGAATATTTTAAAAATAAGCAAGTGGTTATAAAATATTCATTATTGTCGGGGAATATTCGTTTGGTCGTGGAATATTCTTTGCTTGGGAATATTCGTAATGCGACGCAAGCAATCTTTTAATGGGCCCCATAACGTAAAGCGATTGGATGAAGAAAACGATACGTATAAGTTGTTTATAAATAACTTGCCGCAGTTTATTACCAAGTATTATCTTGTTGGAATACCCGTGGTTAAAACATAATAATAATGGCGTTGTTGCACAAGAAGCAGCACATTAAAATGTGCACCAATTATTGATTCTTACATAAGAAGGCACTACTCAATAATTGTTACGTAGTTACTATTCAAGATTTTCTTTTATTGATTCAATAATTCTTTGCATTGATATTTAATATTCTTGTTGTTTCAATAATTGTCACTACACAAGATTTTCCATTATCGAAGCAATAATTCATATTATCGATTAATATTATTAGAAAACATTATTGGCAATGTCTAGAAAGTTACATCTAAGGAGATGTTTGGTCACCTAATTGCTACCAATGAAGGAGAAATTCTTATTGAAAGCCCCTCTTTCTTGGGAACCGCTTAGTTATCGATGTTGTGATTCTCAGAATATTATTTGTGAATAATTAATTATTGATTTATATGATGAGGAAAATATTGATTTTATGTGGTTATAGATGGAGAAAATTTTAAAGTGACAATTGTTAAAAAATTGATATTTTATCTTTTCCGATAAAATAATATTTTATTATAATAATGATGATATTTTTACAATAAATGTGGGATATATGAGTATATGAGGAGGAAGAGTATTTTTGTTGCAAAAGTTGTTTAAAACATGTTAAACATGTCTGTGGGCCCATTTCTTGACTGAAATTTGATTATAGCCTATACAATCGTCCGTTTATGAATTTCGGTCAATTTATGTTTGGAATTTGGAAAAACTTTCTTCTGCAAAGATGTAGATAATGAAATTTCGTACAAAAAGGCGCGAGATTCAAATTTTCTGATAAAAGGGCTATTTATTATGAATTATTGAAGTTCCGAAATTCCTGAATAATTGATTTTTGGAAGTTTTAATTATTTTTATTAAGAAAAACGTTTTTATTATTTTTGGCACATGTGTGGCTGAAGTTTGGACCAGATTTGTGTGTGTATGAAATTTTGATATATATTAATATTATATTAAATTTTCTGCTTTGGTGTTCTAAGCATTTTCCTATAAATAGGGTGCTTAGGTTAGAATTGAAAATCACACCAGAAACTACAGATTTCTCTCTCTTTCTCTCTCAATATATTGAGCGTATTCTTATGAGTATTTTAGTACTTTGAGTATTGCTATACCGTGCAAGTTCTTTCAGCACTATATCCAGTATACCAGTCAGAAGTACTATCCTTTTTAGGTAAGGGATGTTATTTTCTTCTCAAATGATATTATTTCTTCAATATCATTATGCTGAAATATTGGTTGGAACTTTTTATCAAATTTAGAACTTTTTCATGTCGGGGTTACTATTCACGAGTTACTATTCATGAATTACTATTCACGAGTTACTATTCACGAGTACTATTCACGAAGCATGATGATGTTTTTTGTGAAATTTCTATCTTTTGGTGTCGGAGTTACTATTCACGTATACGGCACTATTCACCAAAAAATGAAATTTTCTTCTTTTTGTCCAAAATATCTATTCTGGATACTAGCTTTGATTGTATCCATGTTTTGATCATTCCTGAATTTACTCCACTACTGGTTATTTATGAAGTATTTTTGAACTTGGATTGTTTAAATTACGAATCCTTAATATTTATTCTTTTGTTTCACTGGATTCATTTTCTTTAAAATATTTTTCATCATCCTCAGTCCTAAATGATGATATAATTGAATATCTTTGGCTTTTTGAGTGCAAAGATGAATGATTTCGATGAATATCTTTGGCCCGTAGTGCAAAGATGAGCAGTGTGTTAGATGAACATGACCAATCGATGAATATCTTTGGCTGTGAGTGCAAAGATGAATATTTGATTCCAGATATATATTGATTGATGTTACAGGGATAAAAGATAGACGATGAACTTTTAAATTCATATATAGAAGATAGTAGTTTGCATTTTCTACTTAACTCTTCTAATGAATTATTATTTTCACATGAATATTGATTTAAAACTTGTTGTCTATTGTATTCTATTAGATTTTTCCCTGTTGAAGACTAACGATAATTTGTTTTATATTATCTTAGTCATAATGTTCTTTACTGGGCTAGTTGAGCTCACCCTTTTCCTTGTCGTTCCATTTTTCTTCTCAGGAGACGAGAATGTAGCGAGTACTAGTCAGGGTGTGGAATGATGGTTCTAGAAGTGGTTCTAGTAGTCCTCACTATTCTATAAAATAGTGTATTAATAATTGTAATGAGGACTTATTTGAGTGTGGATATTTTCTAGATGACAATATTTGTATTTAAACTCACAGTTTTTATGTTGTATTAATAAAGTTGTAGTTGTTTCGCACTTTATGTATTTTGATTTACTTCGAGAATGGGTGTTGTATACCTATTTTGGGGCGTCACAGTTAATTATCGAGCTTAGGAATATGGTCTCTGGCGGAGATCTAGGGAATAGTACTAGGAGGGGAGAGACGAGTAATCCTTCGCTAGTATGTCATACCTAAGCTTAGTTGTTGGTCAGTTGAAGTATATGATTAATATGTGATATGTTAATTTGTTTAATTAACCCTTGTTTTATGCAAGTATTTAAGAATGGCAGCTGAGAATATTAACGATGGAGTTAATGAGACCGTGGAAACACCTTTAATCACCACCCAGGGGAACGTGCAACAGGAAGGAAATATTCCTCCTGTAAACAACACCACTGAGCAAACGATGAACGACGGGATGTTTAGAAGCTTTTTGCAGTTCATGCAAAACCGATTTAGGAGACTCATTTACGAAATACGGTGGAAACGATAGCAGCTACGCTTATCACGCAAGCAAGCAGTTCAAAGAGTAGGGACCACCAGAATTTAAGGGAAAGCCGGATCTGATCATGGCGGAAACATGGGTCAAGCAAATTACCAAGATATTCGATGTCTTAGGATGCACGGAGAAACAGAAGGTTCCATTCGCCACCTTTATGTTCCGTGGCGAGGCAGATTACTGGTGGGAGTCTGTGAAACGTACCATGCCTGCCGCACTCCGCATGTCTTGGGAAACGTTTCAGAAACTTTTCAACGAAAAATACTTTCCTGAAAGTATTCATCATATGAAAGAGGTAGAGTTTATTAGACTAGAACAAACAACATGACGGTGTCCCAATACGAGGCAAAGTTCGCAGAGTTATCCAGGTTTGCACCTCATTTGGTAGAGAATGAGGAATGAATGACGAGGATGTTTCTAAGAGGTTTACAACCCGAGATTTGGCAATATCTTATCTGTCATAAATTTTCTTTATATTCAGATGTTGTCAACAGGGCTCAATTATTAGAGCGAGATAGCGAGTGCGTTCAACCAAGGGACCGCAACCAGGGTCATACCGGTGGCAGCAGTCATCGGAGCAATGAAAACCAACGGGGAGGAAAACATTCAGACAAAAGCGGTAACCACTCTGGTGGTAATCGTGGCCATGAAAATAGAAGAAGCGAGTCGGGGGGGAGATTTTAAAAAGAGGAGATTCAACAATGACACTGTGAAGACGTCAGCACCAACAGCAACTGGTTTTAAGGGAGGAGAACGACCACCGGTCGTATGCTATTCATGTGGAAAAGAGGGACATATCAGCCCAAACTGTCCACAATAGTTCAAGGTATGCTATAATTGTGGAAAGGAAGGACATATTGCTCGAGATTGTATTGTAGCGAAACCAAGTCCAGCGGGGATGGTGACGCAAAAGGTTGTCCCAGAAAAGTCAAAGTCAACGGTTCCTGGAAGAGCATTTATCGTGACTGGTCATAGTGCGAGGAACCCAAACGAGGTGATCACGGGTAAGCTAATCATAAATTCATGTGAAGTTTATACCTTACTAGATACCGGTTCTACCCATTCTTTTATCTCTCCTGCTTGTGCTCAACGTTTAAATTTGACTCCGGAGAAATTAGACTTTGACCTATCTGTGGAAACTCCGTTAGGAGAAACTTTCATCACATCCACCGTTTATAAATCTTGTTTGATCCAAGTTGGCACCATCATATTACCTGTTGACCTTATCTCTTTAAAGATACTTGCTTTTGATGTGATTTTAGGGATTGATTGGTTAACTACTCATCATGCCAAAATTGATTGTTTTCGTAAGGTTGTTAGTTTTCATATTCCTAAACAACCTGTTGTTCGAATTCAAGCAACTAAACCATTAAAATCAATCACTGTTATATCAAGCTATAAAGCCATTCGTTTATTGAAAAACGGATGTCAAGCTTTGTTAGCCCATGTTATGGATTTGAATAAAGACACGTCAGATTTGAATAATATTCTGTTGTTATTGACTTTCCCGACGATTTCTCTCAAGAACTTCCTGTCCTACCCCGTAACGTGAAGTTGAATTCTTTATTGACCTTGAACCTAGTACAAAGCCCATTTCTAAAACCCCATATCGAATGGCTCCTATTGAACTTCAGGAGTTAAAGGTTCAACTACAGGAGTTGTTGGACATCGGTTTCATTCGTCCTAGTACATCTCCTTGGGGTGCTCCTGTTTTATTTGTAAAGAAGAAAGATGGAAGTATTTGACTTTGTATTGACTATCGGGAATTGAACCATGTCACTATCAAGAATAGGTATCCGCTACCTCGTATTGATGACCTATTTGACCAGTTACAAGGAGCGCAATTCTTTTCAAAGATCGATCTTCATTCTGGATATCATCAATTGAAGGTTAGAATCGAGGATATTCCAAAGACCGCTTTCGAACTCCTAAGATGCGGGCATTATGAATTCTTAGTCATGTCTTTTGGATTGACTAATGCTTCTCACGCTTTCATGGATATGATGAACCGAGTATTCAAGGAATATTTGGATCAGTTTGTTGTTGTCTTTATTGATGACATCCTCATCTATTCCAAAAGCCATGAAGATCATGAGCGCCATTTTGAAGTCGGAAATCTTGTAAAGGCTTCGTGATAACAAGCTATATGCCAAGTCAAGAAATGAGAGTTCGGCTTGAGAAAGTAGCATTCCTTGGGCACATGGTGTCAAAACATGGAGTGTCTGTTGACCCGGCGAAGATTGAAGCAATACAAAGTTGGGAGCAACCAAAGACGGTGACCGAAGTACGTAGCTTTCTGGGTTTAGCTGGTTATTATTGGAGATTCATGGAAGGGTTTTCTCGAATCGCTACCCCGTTAACTCAGCTGACTCGTAAAGATACAAAATTCGTATGGAGCGAGGAATGCGAGAAGAGTTTCCAAGATCTCAAGAGGAGACTCATTTCGGCACCTGTTTTGACAATACCATCTGGTTCGGATGGATTTGTTATCTACAGCGATGCTTCAGGCAAAGGGTTAGGATGTGTTCTCATGCAACGTGGGAAAGTCATAGCCTATGCCTCCCGACAACTTAAAGAATATGAGAGGAATTATCCAACTCATGATCAAGAGTTGGCAGCAGTCATTTTCGCCCTAAAGATCTGGAGGCACTATCTATATGGGGAGAAAGTGGAGATATATTCAGACCATAAAAGCCTCAAATATTTCTTCACTCAAAAAGAACTCAACATGCGGCAACGACGTTGGCTCGAGCTGTTGAAAGATTACGACCACACTATTTAATACCATCCTGGAAAAGCAAACGTAGTAGCTGACGCATTTAGTAGAAGATCATATGCAGGAATGAGTACGATGATGTCAAGTATATGTATAGAACCAACTTTAATCGAGAAAGTTAAAGTTTCTCAAGCCGCAGACCCGGAGCTGATGATTATGAAGAAGAAAGTACAAGAAGGTGCTATTCCAGAAGCAAGAATCGATTAAGAAGGAATACTTCGAGTCCACTCCAGACTTTGTGTTCCTAACAATTCTGATTTGAAGTACAAGATCATGATGGAGGCACACAATACACCATTTGTAATCCATCCTAGAAGTACCAAAATGTATCGTGATCTTCGACATACATTTTGGTGGAATAATATGAAGAGAGAGATTGCAAAGTTTATCTCTATGTGTTTAACTTGTCAACGTGTAAAGGCGGAGCATCAAGTGCCAAAAGGTCCATTGCAACCACTTAAGATTCCAAAATGGAAGTGGGAACACATTACCATGGATTTCGTTACGGGTCTTCCCAAGGTTTCTCAAGGCATAAATGCTATTTGGGTTATTGTTGATACATTAACCAAGTCTGCTCATTTCTTGCCGATACGGAGACTTATTCCTTGAACGTCTTGCTTTATGTATGCGTAGATGAGATTGTGAGATTGCATGGCATGCCAGTATCCATAGTTTTGGATCGTGACCCAAGATTCACTTCAAGATTTTGGGTTAGCTTGCAAAAAGCTATGGGCATGGATTTACGGTTCAGTTCGGCATACCATCCTCAAACGGACGGGCAATTAGAGAGGACTATTCAAACTCTTGAAGATCTATTAAGACTTTGTGTCCTAGATTTCAAAGGAAGTTGGGATAAGTACCTACCATTGGTGGAATTCTCCTACAACAACAGTTATCAGGCAAGTATAGGTGTGGCTCCATTTGAAGCATTGTATGGACAAAAGTGTCGCTCTCCAATATGTTGGGATGAGGTGGGTGAAGCAACATTGTTGGGACCCGAGTTGGTACGTATGACTACGGAAAAGATCCAAATGATTCGACAACATATACAAATGGCATAGGATCGACAAAAGAGTTATGCGTATCTTCATCGAAAGGACGTGGAATTTAGTATTGGGGATCATGTATTGTTGCGTGTGGCTCCATGGAAGGGAGTTACAAGATTCGGAAAGAGAGGAAAGCTTAATCCACAATTTATTGGTCCATTTCAGATTCTTGAACGAGTAGGAAATGTGGCCTATAGACTCGCGTTACCTCCAAGTATGTCTCGTGTTCATAATGTTTTTCACGTATCCGTGCTTCGTAAATATGTGAAAGACCCAAACCACGTTATTGAGTTAGAACCAGACGAGATAGCTGAAGATTTAACGTACGAGGAGGTATCTATCAAGATCTTGGATAAGAAAGAGCATGTCCTACGCACTAAGGTTATATCACAAGTTAAGGTTTTGTGGAGGAACCATGCTATTGAAGAAATGACCTGGGAGTTGGAAATGGAAATGAAAGCGAGGTATCCTCACCTTTTCGAAACACCAGGTACGTACGTCAATTTCGATGACGAAATTTCATAAGGAGGGGAGGTTGTAAGACCCCAACTTATTATAAATAAAATTTAATTTCTTCTATTTATTATTTTGAAATAGTAAGGGTTGAATTGATTAATGTGGTTAGTTATGGATAAAATGCGCGAATATTTTAAAAATAAGCAGGTGGTTATAAAATATTCATTATTGTCGGAGAATATTCATTTGGTCGTGGAATATTCTTGTTGTCGGGGAATATTCGTACGACGGCGCAGTCTTTTGTGGGCCCCATAACGGAAAGCGATTGGATGAAGAAAACGACAAGTATAAGTTGTTTATAAATAACTTGCAGCGATTATTCACGAATTATCTTGTTGGAATACCCATGGTTAAAACACGATGTCTGGCGTTGTTGCACAGTATGCACACCAGTATTGCACCAATTATTGATTCTTACATAAGAAGGCACTACTCAATAATTTTTACAATAATTCTTCGCTCAAAGATTTTATTTTATTGATTCAATAATTGCTGCGTTGATATTTTATATTACCGTTGTTTCAATAATTATCACTACACAAGATTTTCCATTATCGGCAATAATTCATATTATCTGAATAATATTATTAGAAAATATTATTGGCAATGTCTAGAAAGTTCTGTCTAAGGAGAAATTCTTATTGGAAAGCCCCCTCTTTCCTGAAAACTGCCTGGTTGTCAGTATTGTGATTCTGTAATATTATTTATGAATAATTAATTATTGATTTACATGATGAGGAAAATATTGATTTTATGTGGTTATAGATGGAGAAAATTTTTAAAGTGACAATTGTTAAAAAATTGATATTTTATCTTTTCTGATAAAATAATATTTTATTATAATAATGATGATATTTTTACAATGAATGTGGGATATATGAGTATATGAGGAGGAAGAGTATTTTTGTTGCAAAAGTTGTTTAAAACATGTTAAACATGTCTGTGGGCCCATTTCTTGACTGAAATTTGATTATAGCCTATAAAATTGTCCGTTTGTGGATTTCGGTCAATTTTTGTTTGGAATTTGGAAAACCTTTCTTCTACAAAGTTGTAGATAATGAAATTTCCTACAAAAAGATGCGAGATTTGAATTTTCTGATAAAAGGGCTATTTATTATGAATTATTGAAGTTCCGAAATTCCTGAATAATTGATTTTTGGAAGTTTTAATTATTTTTATTAAGAAAAACGTTTTTATTGTTTTTGGCACATGTGTGGCTGATGTTTGGACCAGATTTGTGTGTGTATGAAATTTTGATATATATATTAATATTATATTAAATTTTCTGCTTTGGTGTTCTAAGCATTTTCCTATAAATAGGGTGCTTAGGTTAGAATTGAAAATCACACCAGAAACTACCGATTTCTCTCTCTTTCTCTCTCGATATATTGAGCGTATTCTTGTGAGTATTTTAGTACTTTGAGTATTGTTATACGGTGCAAGTTCTTTCAGCACTATATCCAGTATACCAGTTAGAAGTACAATCCTTTTTAGGTAAGGGATGTAATTTTCTTCTCAAATGATATTATTTCTTCAATATCATTATGCTGAAATATTGGTTGGAACTTTTTATCAAATTTGGAACTTTTTCATGTCGGGCTTACTATTCACGAGTTACTATTCATGAGTTACTATTCACGAGTTACTATTCACGAGTACTATTCACGAAGCATGATGATGTTTTTTGTAAAATTTCTATCTTTTGGTGTCGAAGTTACTATTCACGTATACGGCACTATTCACGTATACGGCACTATTCACAAATACGGCACTATTCACCGAAAAATGAAATTTTCTTCTTTTTATCCAAAATATCTATTCTGGATACTAGCTTTGATTGTATCCATGTTTTGATCATTCCTGAATCTTACTCCACTACTGGTTATTTATGAAGTATTTTTGAACTTGGATTGTTTAAATTACGAATCCTTAATATTTATACTTTTGTTTCACTGGATTCGTTTTCTTTAAAATATTTTTCATCATCCTCAGTCCTAAATGATGATATAATTTAATATCTTTGGCCTGTAGTGTAAAGATGAATGATTTTTGATGAATATCTTTTGCCCGTAGTGCAAAGATGAACAGGTGTTTAGATGAACATGACCAACTGATGAATATCTTTTGTCTGTAATGCAAAGATGAATATTTGATTCCAGATATATATTGATTGATGTTACAGGGATAAAAGATAGACGATGAACTTTTAAATTCATATATAGAAGATAGTAGTTTGCATTCTATATTTAACTCTTCTAATGAATTATTATTTTCGCTGCGAATATTGATTTAAAACTTGTTGTCTATTGTATTCTATTAGATTTTTCCCTGTTGAAGACTAACGATAATTTGTTTTATATTATCTTATTCATAATGTTCTTTACTGGGCTAGTTGAGCTCACCCTTTTCCTTGTTGTTCCATTTTTCTTCTCAGGAGGCGAGAATGTAGCGAGTACTAGTCGGGGTGTGGAATGATAGTTCTAGAAGTGGTTCTAGTAGTCCTCACTATTCTATTAAATAGTTTATTAATAATTGTAATGAGGACTTATTTGAGTGTGGATATTGTCTAGATGACAATATTTGTATTTAAACTCACAGTTTTTATGTTGTATTAATAAAGTTGTAGTTGTTTCTATACCATGTATTTTGATGACTTAGAATGGGTGTTGTATACCTATTTTGGGGGCGTCACAATAGGAGCCATTCGATATGGGGTTTTAGAAATGGGCTTTGTACCAGGTTCAAGGTCAATAAAGAATTCAACTTCACGTTCTGGGGATAAACCGGGAAGTTCTTCAGGAAATACATCAGGAAATTCACTAACAATAGAAATAGTATTCAAATCTGACGTGTTTTTATTCAAGTCCGTGACATGGGCTAAGAAAGTTTGACATCCGTTTTTCAATAAACGAATAGCTTTATGGCTTGATATGACAGTGACTGATTTTAGTGGTTTGTTTGTTTGAATTCGCATAATAGGTTGGTTAGGAATATGAAAACTAACAACCTTACGAAAACAATCAATTTTAGCATGATGCGTGGTTAACCAATCAATCCCCAAAATCACATCAAATACAAGAATTTTCAACGAAATAAGGCTCAGGTAATAATGTGATGGTACCGACTTGAATCATGCAAGATTTAAAACAAGAGATGTAACGAAAGTTTCTCCTAACTGAGTCTCAACAGATAAGTCAAAGTTTAATTTCTCCTGAGTCAAGTTTAAACGTTGAGCACAAGCGAGAGAGATAAAGAATGGGTAGAACCGGTATCTAATAAGGTATAAACTTCGCAAGAGTTTATGATTAGCTTACCCATGATCACCTCATTTGGGTTCCTTGCATTTTGGGCAGTCACGACAAACGCCCTTCCAGGAACCACCGACTTTAACTTGTCCGGGACAGCCTTTGGAGTCACCATCCCTTTTGAAATTGGTTTCGCAACTAGACAATCTCTAGCTATATGACCTTCCTTTCCACAGTTATAACACACCTTGGATTGTTGTGGGCAGTTTGGGCTGATGTGTCCCTCTTTCCCGCATTTGTAACATACGACCGGTGGTCGTTCTCCTCCCCTAGAAACAGTTGATGTTGGTGCTGACGTCTTTACGCTATCATTGTTGTACCTTCTCCTTTTGAAATCTCCTCCCGACTCGCTCCTTCTATTATCACGGCCACGATTACCACCAGAGTGGTTACCGCTTTTGTCCGAATGCTTTCCTTCCCTCTGGTTGTCATTGCTCCGATGACCGCTGCCACCGGTATGACCCTGGTTGTGTTCCCTCGGTTGAACATACTCATTATCTCGCTCTAATAATTGAGCCCTGTTTACAACATCTGAATATAAAGAAAATTTATGAGAGATAAGATATTGTCGAATCTCGGGCTTTAGACCTCTCAGAAACATCCTCGTCATTCGTTCCTCATTTTCGACCAAATGAGGTACAAACCTTGATAACTCTGCAAACTTCGCCTCGTACTGGGACACCGTCATGTTGTTTTGTTCCTGTCTAATAAACTCCACCTCCTTCATATGACGAATACTTTCAGGAAAGTACTTGTCATTAAATAGTTTTTGAAATGTTTCCCAAGACATGTTGGTAATGCACCGGTCAGTACGCTTCACGAGACTCCCACCAAAGAGTCTGCCTCACCGCGAACATAAAGGTGGCGAATGGAACCTTCATTCTCCTCCGTGCATCCCAAGACATCGAATATATTGGTAATTTGTTTGACCCACGCTTCCGCCATGATCGGATCCGCTTTCCCTTAAATTCGTGGTCCCAACTCTTTGAATCGCTTGGTCGTGATAAGCCGCGCATTACTAGCATTTCCACCCATATTTTGTGCACGAGTCTCCTAAATGCGGTTTTGCATGAACCGCAAAAAGCTTCTAAACATCCCATCATTCATCATTTGTTCGAGAACGTTGTTTACGGGAGGATTATTGCCTTCCTGTTGCGTTCCCACGGGTGGTGATCAAAGGTGTCTCCACGGTGCGATTCACTCCATTATTAACATTCTCAAATTTGCCATTCTTAAATATCGCCATAAAACAAGGGTTAATAGTCATGCAACATATTATCCCTATACTCCGAATCGACCAAATAAATACCAAATAAACTTAGTCAAAGTCATACTAGCGAAGGAATTTCCGCCTCTCCTCCTAGTTCTTGTCTCACATCTCACCAGGGATCATATCCTAAGCTCGATACCAACCGTGACGCCCCAAAATAGGTATACATCACCCATTCTGAGTCGCCAAATACATGGTACAGAAACAAATACAACTTCATTAAACTGTGAGTTTAAATACAAATAGAGAGTATAAAAACTCAAAAGGAGTCCTCATTACAATTATTGATACACTATTTTAAAAATAGTGAGGACTGCTAAAACAACTTTCTAGAACCATCACTCAGCACTCCACTAGTTCCTGCTAATGTTCTCACCTCCTGAGAAGAAAAATGGAACAAAAGGGTGAGCTCAACTAGCCCAGTAAAGAATATTATGACTAAGATAATATACAACAAATTATCATTAGTCTTCAACAGGGAATAATCTGATAAAATATAATAGACAACAAGTTTTAGATCAACAACCTGCAATGAAAAAAAAACAATCCATTAGAAGAGTCAAGTAGAGAAAGAATTCTACTATCTTCTAAGATTTTAAAGTCCATCATCAATATTTTATCCTCAGAACATCAATCAATAAACATCTTGAATCAAATATTCATCTTTGCACTATGCACCAAAGATATTCATTTGTATCACCAATTAGTCATGCTCATCTCAAGACTGCTCATCTTTGCACTACGGGCCAAAGATATTCATTAGGTAATCATTCATCTTTGCACTACAGGCCAAAGATATTCAGTAATATCATCATTTAGAACTGAGGATGATGAAAAATATTTTAAAGAAAACGAATCTAGTGAGATAAAAGATCAAATACTAAGTGTTAATGCCAAGATCTTCTGCCACGTCCCAATCACATAAGACGCCTCGATCCTGCACAGTAAACACAGTCAACACCAAAAGCTTGACGGTTGGACCGTCGAGGGATAGCTCAGGCGTGAGAGTCAGTACAGACCGTTACAAGGGTTAACAATGGAGGATAAAATGTCTAGTGCTAGAGAGATTAGAATTGTGTGTTGTGTGTATATGTACCTTCTCTTGGAGATTTTCTTGTTATGCTATACTCTCTTGCCTGGTTTACCGTGCCACCAACTCCTATCTGACACAGCCCCCTACTCCTTACTGATCTCAGCCGGATGCATTCAGGTTGTCACCTTTTTTCCACTGTACATGTCGCCAGCCGGATAAAATCCCATCCACATTAATGATCTGCAGACTTTTGGTCAATAGCCTTCCTTTTTCATCATTACAAGTCAAAGACTTAGATATTAAAAGATTTAATGGATTAGCCCATGGACCCGGTCCAATGTTAAGGAGAAATAATGTAAAGATTAGGCCCAATAACTTTAAGACTCAATAATGGAAACCCAATGGACTAATTAAATAAATAAGCCCAATCCATAAGGCCCAATAGGGAAAATATCATGACCCAACATTGCCCCCTAGTTTTCTATTCAATAGGATATTTAATGGAAAACTATAAGTGGTCTATGACTTTATTGGGTTTGATAGGATTGAAATAAGCCCAAACTGAAATTTACCAAGGCCCAAAGGGAAATAAATTAAAATCGTGAGGCAATTTAAAAGCCGAAAACTCAATTGGAGGGCCCAACCCGCTAAATGTTTAGAACTCAATCTAGACACAACCTTTCAAATTCGTGATCATGACTATTGATTAAATGTGCCGCCCTCGATTACTGTGTAACCGCCAGTATAAAAGGTGAACTTTACCAATTTTGACGGTTTTACCTGTCAATTTGAATTTCGGACTTTCTGAGTTCTCTCCTTTCTTCCATAGCTTTTCTTACTTTCTCTGCAAAATATGATCAATGGCAAACCTAAACACCAACCAAAATTCTCCCATTCGAGCAACCCCCATCACTATAGTTCCACCTAACCCCAGCCCCCGAAAAGAAGCTTCGAGTTCTAACCCCCAAGCTGCCATTTTAGATAAAAAGAAAATGCCTCCTAAACCTCGACTTACTCCTTCTGAATTTTTTAGGAGTAAGGAACTTTTTACCCATGCCAATACTCCATCAACGATCACTGAAAAAGAATTACGAAAAATTCGAGATCAGTGCCATATTCCGGATACCCACTTAGTGAGAGCTCCTAGGGCTGAGGAAAGGATGTATCAACGACCTTGGGATGGACTGGCGATTCTTTGCAACTATTCTTGAAAAAGGGGTCAGGTTTCCTCTTCACCCATTTCTGGTGACCATTCTAGGGTTCATCGGTGTCGGGCTCGCCCAATTGGTGCCGAGATCTTATATACATATCGTAGCCTTCATTGCATTCTGTCATGAAGTTGGAGTCGAACCTACTCTCGACTTCTTTTTCACTGTGTACAAGATTAGTCAATCTCGTGAAAAGGGGTTCAAAGTTATAGGTAAGCAGGCGTCGAAGACGGGTGAAAAATTCGAAAGGCGTTCGCTGGTAACTACCCCATCTAGTAACAAAGGATGGAACAAAGAGTGGTTCTTCGTTAAGGGACCAGAGAGTGCCACTATTCCGAACTGGGCTACTGACGAGAAAATTTCTGCTGACTTCGGGGACATTTCAGAAGAGCGTATAGCTGATATGATAGATCTCTTTGATAATTTCCCGAAGGAAGAATGGAAATACGGACTTCTGTCTAAGCAAGCATGGTTGTATGGCCATAAATGTAAGTTCATATCCACATTTCTATTTCCTTGGAATTTCTAATAATACATGTACTCAGAAATGGGTTGTTGTCGTTTTCAGTGTCTTTAATTAAGCCTAGCCCTGAGGAAGAAAAGAACCTTGAAGACTTCCTATCTGGGAAATCCACCGAAGAGCCTAAAACTTCATTGATATAAGAGTCCCCTGAAGATAAACCCCCCCCCCCCCACTGAAGCACCTCCTACTGAAGCTCCTCAAGTCCATGCTGAATCCCAGACCATTAAGCCAGAGACCGAAGAGCCCATTTTACTAGAAATACAACTCAAAACACGTCGAAGGAAGAGGGCCGTCCGAAAGCCCAAACAGATCTCCATACCATCAGATTCCAAAGCTTTTTCTGAATCTGAATCAAATGTCAACCCGATACCCCCACCTATCGATCCAATACCACCAACTGTCGAATCAGTGCCGCCAACTGTCAACCCAACAGTTGCTCGAAGGAGTCTACTCGATCTATCTGCAGACGATCATAGACAGATCCTTCGAATCAAGAAGTTAAAGACCCAGGTCACTCCTCTGACTGCTGATGACCTGAGGGTATCTTCTTCGAATGTTCCCCCCTCTTCAACGTTAGTGGGTACTCAAACTGTTGTTGAAAAAGAACAAATTGAGACCACTGCAGCACCTTCTAGGAAGAGAAAACAACCATCTGACAGTCACCCGAGCTCCATGCCTGTACCTTCACCAGTCCGCGACCCTACTCCAGCTCGATCTCCCTCTCCTAAAAATATTTACACAGATCCTTCTCCTCTTCGTGACCAACCTATGCCTTCCCCCCCCCCCCCCCCTCCGAGGCCTTCATCAAACAAATTCCATGACGAGGCTACTGGAGCACCGACCTTGTGGCCTCGATTCAACGTGAATTTTCCTTTCCGGCTCTTTGATGCCTTCGTTCAGGAAACTGACGATCATCGATTCGATAGCCATACGAACAGGAATTTTCTTGATGAAGGCATGAGTTATCTGGCAAAGGTAAGTGATAATTTCCTTAGTTTAAATATCTCTTTTCTTGTTTTAAGTATCTGAAATTGACTGGATACTGTCGAATATGTGCAGGCGAATGCAGTCTTCGGGCGTTTACGTCCCAGACATTTAAATGCCGAATCTGATGAGGAGGCCATGAGAAGGGAGATCAACATGTTGAAGGCTTCATTGGCTCGGGAGAGAGACGAACACGAATCCGTTCTTCATGCCAATGAAGGTCTTCAGAGGGAATTGGCCCAAAACAAAGAGGATCTGAGGGAAACCCATAATGTGTTGATCTCGATCAGATAAGAGCTGAAGACGACAAAAGCCGGTGAACAGAAATTGGCCAACATGAATGTTAGATTTGTTGCAAATACCGAAGCGTTGAAGAATACCAATGAGGGGCTTGCTGCAGCTAATCAAAACTTGTCAATACAACTCGGCGAAGTTCAGACGAAGGCTCGGGGTGATAGGAAAATCCATAGGGCCAAGCGTCGTAAACTTCGTGGCAAGATAAAGGCACTTCAGGAACGGGATCCTCCTTTGACCGAAGAGCTGCGTAAGAAGATACATGCGGACTACCGTACGTCTGACGAGCTTGGCACAGAGATTCTAAAGGTATATTACGAAGGATACGAAGATTGCCGAGGTCGAGGCAAGGAAAAGATGGTGGCAGCCCAGTTAGATCCGGCCTTGCT
This sequence comes from Panax quinquefolius, assembly GCA_020205615.1. Classification (NCBI taxonomy): domain Eukaryota; kingdom Viridiplantae; phylum Streptophyta; class Magnoliopsida; order Apiales; family Araliaceae; genus Panax; species Panax quinquefolius. Next base: position 63,706,009 of record CM035169.1, read on the forward strand.
TGATTTTGAAAATGATGCATAAATAGGATCTTGTTGTTTTTTATCTTTAGAATTTTGTGTAAAAATTTTGTTTGTAAAGAAATTTAAGTGGACTTGTTTAAGTGTTAATGAAATTTCAATTTTCTTTACTATGACTTCTGTTTACTTCGTTTCTTGTAAATAATTTAGCATTAATGATCTTGAATGAACTTAACTTCAACTACAAATCAAATAAGGCATATAGCAGTTAAGTTAAGAAATGAAATAAACTGAATGAACTGAATCGAACTTAACACTTGCATAAAATAAAGTAATGTATACTTATCATTTCCAAAGTGTGAGACAGATCATGTGTGAGGTGAATTTGGCTAATCCTCCTTGCACCATCAAGATCTTGTTTACCACTCGGGGTGGAACAAGTATATAAGGATATTTTTTTACCACTCAGGGTAGAACAATTTTATAAGGGCTATGGAATTTATCTACCACATGGGGTAACAAATTCATAAGGACACTCCTGACAATAAGACTGCCATCGAATGGTCAGCAAGTCCGACCATACCTCCTTACTTCAGTGTCTTTTGTTTACCACTCGTGGTAAATCAAAATTAAAAAGGACCATGGAATTTGTCTACCACGCAGGGTATAACAAAACCATAAGGACACTCCTACCGAAGAGGCTACCATCGAATGGTCAGCGAGTCCACCCCATCCTCCTTACTTCAATGCCCATTGATTTACCACCCTTGGTAAAAACAATATTAAAAGGACCATAGGATTTGTCTACCACACGGGGAAAAAAATAAATAGGCTGCCATTGAATGGCCAGCGAGTCCGACCATACCTCCTTACACCATTGTGAACTTAGGACAAATAGGAAGAAGATCAGTTTGTGAAAAAGTGACTTTTTATTGATGGTGAACAATCATGTACAGACTTCCGGTAAACTGACTTGATCTCTACTTGAAATATTTCCGAAGCCTGTCTGCATGCCAAGTGTTCTTAATCTCGGATCCATCTAATGCTTTTAACCGATAAGTCCCTGGCTTTGGTACGTCGACCACCTTATACGGCCCTTCCCAGTTCGGCATCAGTTTTCCCGTGTTCTGAGGCGTAGATGCTTCAGCTTCTCTAAGGACGAAGTCCCCTACTTCAAATCTGCGAAGCTTGACTCCCTTGTTGTAATGCTTAGCTACTCTTCGCTAGTAGGCTGCCAGCTTGACTAAAGCCACTTCTCTGACTTCTTCTAACAGATCCAAGTTGGCCTTCAGTCCTTCGTCATTGTAGATCTCTTTGAATTGACTGACCCGAAGACTTAGAGATCCAATTTTGACTGGGACTAAGGCATCGGTGCCACAGGCCAATCGAAAAGGTGAATCCCCGGTGGTAGTCCTTGGTGTGGTCCGATAAGCCCATAGTACACTGAGCAGCTCCTCTGGCCATCTTCCTTTTACTTCGTCCAGTCCGCGCTTGATCCCGTTCAGCAGTGTTCTGTTTGTCACCTCAACTTGCCCGTTTGACTGTGGATGAGCCACCGAAGTCTTCTTATATTAAACCCCCAGCTCCTTTAAAAGTTCTTCAAATTTAGATCCCACGAACTGGCGTCCGTTGTCCGATATCACCACTTTAGGAATTCTGAAGCGAAATATTACAGACTCTTTCATGAATTTCAATCACTCTTGCTCCGTTATCAACCGAAGTGGCTTCGCCTCTACCCACTTGGTCATGTAATCAATAGCAACTATGACAAAACTGACTTGACCTTTTGCTTTCGGCAACGGACCCAATATATCAACCCCCCAGACAGCAAAGGGTATAGGAGATAAAATCGAGTATAGCTCTTCTGGTGGCTGATGTGGGATGAATCGCTGAGTGGTGGCATTTTCACACTTCTTGACATACTCTGTAGCTTCCTTGTAAATTGTAGGCCAATAGTATCCCTGTTGAAGTACTTTATAAGCCAAAGACTTGGCAGCCATATGATCACCGTAAATGCCCTCGTGGACTTCCCGAAGAGCATACTCAGCTTCAGACGGAACCAAACACTTCAATAATGGTGACGAAAATGCCCTTCGATATAGATCCCCATCAATAAGAACGAAGTTAGCACTCTTGTATTTGATCTTCTTTGCCAACATCTGATCCGAAGGAAGGACGTCATCTGCCAAATATTCGATATAGGGAGTCATCCAGCAGTTAGATCATTCAATACACATCACCGCTTCATGCTGGATACTCGGCTGCTGCAAAACTTCCAAATAAACCGATCCGTTGAAAACATCTGCATCCGTAGTGGCCAGCTTCGATAGTGCATCGGCAATGGAATTGTCGTTACGCTCTATACCCTGAAACTCATAAGAAACAAAGTACTGAAGTTGGTCTTTTAATTCTGCCAGATACTTGATCATCCTGGTCCCACGAGCTTCATAATCTCCCGACAATTGTTTGACGACCAACTGAGAGTCACTGTAAATGATCAGCTTCTGGACTTCTAGACTCTTCGCCAGTCGAACTTCTGCTAGCATTGTTTCATACTCGGCCTCATTGTTTGTCGCTTTAAACCCAAATCTGATTACTTGTTGCACCTTGAATCCCTCCGGACTTGTCAAGATAATCCCTGCCCCACTAACATTCACCGTAGAGGACCCATCTATATACAGCGTCCATGTATTCTGACCATGCTGAAGAACTGCAACCACTCGATCGAACTTCTCGACTTCGGGCAACAAATATCTGCTTTGAGAATGAACATTCTACCATGAAATCGGCCAAGGCTTGTCCTTTGATAGCAGTTCGGGGATGATTCTCAATAAAAAATTGTGATAATTCCATAGTCCATGCTTCTAATCTCCCCGAGACTTCTGGTTTGCTCATCACCTTCTTCAATGGTTGATTCGTGTAGACAACCAGGAGCCGACCTTGAAAATATTGCCGAAGCTTTCGACTAGCAATTATTAAAGCAAAGGCAAATTTTTCTATATTAGGGTACCTTTGTTTGACATCTCTTAGACACATGGTGACGACATAATAGGCCGGATCTTTCGCTTCCCATCGACCTCCGAACCAAGATCGCTCCAACTCGCCAATGAACTAGTTTGCGATATAAATACAAAGTCTCAGTTGGGGCAGGTTTCATTAATAAAGGAGCCAAAGAAAGATATGTCTTTATGCCTTGGAAGGCGTCTTCACACTCCGAAGTCCACTGGAATGTCTTCGCATTCTTTGGTCTTTTCAGTGTGTCGAAGAATGGTAAGCATCTCTCTGCGGATTTGGACATGAACCTCCTCATAGCTGCAATCCGACCAATCAGACGTTGAACATCTTTGAATGACTGAGGAGTCTTCATGTCTAGAATGGCCTGGATCTTTTTCGAATTGGCCTCAATGCCTCTTTGACTGACCAGGTAGCCCAGAAACTTTCCTGCACCGAGCCCGAAGGTACACTTTGTAGGATTGAGCCTCAATTTATGATGGTGGACTGTTTGAAAGCATTCCTCCAGATCATCCAAATGCTTCTGAACCATCATGCTCTTTACGATCATATCATCCACGTACACCTCCATGTTCTTTCCTAGCTGCTTCTGGAAGACAAAGTTCATCATCCTCTGATAGGTGGCTCCAGCATTTATCAGGCCGAAGGTCATCTTCTTATAGGTGTACACCGATCGGTGTATGATGAATGCTGTCTTTGGGATGTCCTTCTTTCACATAGAAATTTGATGATAACCTGAAAAAGCATCCATAAAGCTTAGTAGTGCATACCCCGAAGTCGCATCAATAAGTTGGTCAATATGGGGTAAAGGATAGAAGTCCTTTGGGCATGCTTTGTTCAAATCTGTGTAGTCAATGCAGACTCTCCATTTCCCATTCTGCTTCTGTACCAGCACTACATTCGTCATCCATTCCGGATAGTCGATCTCGAAGATGAAGTCAGCAGCTATCAGCTTCGCGATCTCCTCATCAATTATTCTTTGACGCTCGGGTGCAAAGATCCGCCTTTTCTGCCGAACTGGATTCTTTGATGGATCCACATCCAGCCGATGCTTGGCAATCTTTCGACTAATCCCAGGCATGTCCTGTGGTTCCCATGCAAAGATGTCTGCATAGCAGCGGAGAAGTTCCATAAGATTTATCCGGAGAGGTTCCGGCAAACCTGAACCAATCTTCACTGTCTTGTCTTTCTTTCCAAGGACCAGCTCGATCTCCTCTGTCTCCCCAGTAGGAATAACCAATGGCTCAGAACTGCTTTCAATAAAGGGCTCGATCTCAATCGCCATGGTTTGCTTCTGCTTGCTGACCCCTACTCCCGAGGAAATGACAGCATTCCGATAACAGCGTCGGGCCAGATCCAAATCCCCTGCTACCTCTCCCACTCCATGTGCCGTAGGGAATTTGATTTTGAAATGAGGGATGGAAGTCACCGCTTGGAGAGCAGTCAAGGTAGGTCTTCCTAGTATGGCGTTGTAGGCAGAATCTACATGCACAACATAAAATTTACATGTTATTTCTACCTGTTGTGGAGCAGTACCGAAGATGACTGGTAGCTCAATAGTCCCCGCCACTCTGACTGGATCGTTGCTGAAGCCATATAAAGGAGCCTCCTTCCCAACCTCCATCTTTCGCCCATCAAGATGCATCCTCTGATAAGCGTGGGCATACAGAATATCCACAGAAGACCCGTTGTCTATCATCATACGCTTTACATCCACCGAGCCTACTTGTGCAGTGATCACTAACGCTCCTTCATGTGGCTCGATGGGCTCCAAAGGATAATCTGCATTGGTAAAAGAGATAACAGTTCCTAGAAATACTCTGTCGGCCTTCGGGGGAGCACCCGCCACAGACATGACCGAATCCAAATATCCTCTCCTCTTCTTCCCTACTAACTTCCCTGCTGTTCCACCGGTTATTACATTAACGACGTGCCTTGGCGGTGGTATTGGAGCATTTTGGACGGGTGGAACCATTTGAACCGTCTGAACAGTACGGTCGACATTCTGCTGATCTTGTTGGTCCCTCCCGGCCACATACTGAACCAGCAAACCGCTTTGAATCTTCTTTTCCACGAAATCCTTCATATTGCAACACTCATTAGTATCATGGCCCGTGGCTTGATGATAGCCACAATATTTTTGAGAGTTGCCCTGCCCTGTCCCATAATTATCGCGAGGTGGCTCAAAGAATGGTTGGTTTCTAATCTGGTCTAAAATCACCGACCTATCCGTATTCAGTTTGGTGCAAACTTTATTCACCTTCGGGGCAGAAGCAGGTGAGCGATTATTTCCTTGTCGCCATGTTTTATTGTACTTCTTCGAGCTGCCCTCCGACCGATCATTATACCCCTCCACCTTCTTCTGATCGCTCTCAGTCTTGGGAGTATTGGCCTCCTTTATTCGATCCGAGGAAGGTCATTTAAGGCTATTCATGGCCTCCTCCAACACGATATAACCTTCTGCCTTATCGAAGGCTTCTGCCAAACTCTTCGGAAGGTGAAACATTAGCTTCTTCACTAACCTTTCAGACTTTACCAAATCCAAATTTCGCTCGAAATAAACCTACAAATACCATCTGAGATCGTTGACGTCCGACACACGCCAATCGCTTCTCCTCGAACCTCTTCACGCATCGACCCCCAAGATTCATCGATTGAATTGTCCGACTGCGCGAGAGAACCTGTGGGCTTCCCTCTTCTTCAGTTGCTCCCAAAGCGGGCATGGAACTTGTCACAAAGCTCGGTCCAAGAGGAAATTGAATCTGACGGTAAAGTCCCCATCCACTGTCTCGCATCCTTTCTCAATGTGGTGACAAATGTGTGACACTTGGAAGCATCGGTAAAATCATAATAATCCATCAGTCGGTCGAACGCCTGGCTATGGTCATAAGGATCCTCAGACCCATCGTAACTCTCCATGCGTGGCAGCTTCTTGGTGATATCTGCCTTCTCTTTAAGAATATCCGAGGAAAAAGGAGACGCCTTTTTCCCCGGGGTGTCCTTCACCTGCTGCACCTCTGCTAATTGCTTTCGGAGCTCCTTTAACTCTTTAACCAAATAATCTAACCCCTCTGGTTGAGAAGACGCCTCTTTCTCCGGGGAGTCTTTCTTCTTTCAAGTGGATCGATCTTTTACCATAGAACCCCTAACTCTCGAAGGACTTTTACGATGATGTTGGTCCACAGAGCGTCGTGCCCCCGGTGGACTTTCTGGTGTATGGCCCCTAGATCTGCTTCGTCTTTGGGCTCTGTGGCTGTGATGAGAATGCACAACAACGAGCGCCTTCTTTGTATTCTCCGGAGTACATTCCCTGGATCGGCCTCTTCGTTCACTTCAACCTTGCTCTTTAGAATCGATAGGGTGATGTGCCCTCTTCGACCTTTGAGGAGTAGGACTCCTTGATTCTCTTCTTTCTCGAAGTTAGCCCCGAGACTCACGTCCTGAATGGGCAGGTTCCTTCCTACTCCGATGCCCACGCCCTTCGGACTGAACATAAATGGAATCTTCATCCCTCAACTCTGCCATCCGGGACATCTGCTCAGCTATATCCTGCCGTTGCTTCATAAGTGCCTCCATGGCCCTATCCGCTTCGTCTGTCATCATAGCCAACCGGGAGGCCTTTTTGTCCTGGTCATCTCGGTATCGAGTTTTAGGTGAGGTGCCTTCTACTTGCTTCCGACCGTGATCAGACTCTTTCTCTGTTGTAAAGACTAGTTTTCTCTTAGCTTTGCCCATAGCCCTTGGACGAGAATCTCCATGCGAACGTTTGGACGCTGTGCTGGTATGAACACTTAATGTAGGTCCCAAACGCTCTTTGACAGGTATTCGTGGTGCTGATTCACTGACAGTCATCGGCTGTCCTTCAAGTGTATCTGCTCTACTCTTTCCCATCTTTGAAAACGTAGAACAAATAAATATTTGGGATTGCCAACTCTTGAACACTAGAACTCAGCCCTCCTTCTAGCGCCAATGTTAACGCCAAGATCTTCTGCCACGTCCCAATCACATAAGACGCCTCGATCCTGTATAGTAAACACAGTCAACACCAAAAGCTTGGACTACCGGACCGTCGGGGATAGCTTCAAAGTGAGAGTCGAAGATGAGACCATTACAAGGGTTAACAATGGAGGATAAAATGTCTAGTGCTAGAGAGATTAGAATTGTGTGTTGTGTGTATGCGTACCTTCTCTTGGAGATTTTCTTGTTAGGTTATACTCTCTTGCCTGGTTTACCGTGCCACCAACTCCTATCTATTACGCCCCCTACTCCTCATCGATCTCAAATTTTGGATGCATGCGGTGTTGTCACATGTCATCAAATGGGATAAAATCCCATCCACATTAATGATCTGCAGACTTTTGGTCAACAGCCTTCCTTTTTCATCATTACAAGTCAAAGACTTGGATATTAAAAGATCTAATGGATCAACCCATGGACCCGGTCCAATGTTAAGGAGAAATAATGTAAGGATTAGGCCCAATAACTTTAAGACTCAACAATGGAAACCCAATGGACTAATTAAATAAATAAGCCCAATCCATAAGGCCCAATAGGGGAAATATCATGACCCAACACTGAGGATTCGTATTACAGTTTATCCAAGTTCAATAATATTCCAAAATAACCAATTTTGAAGCAGAATTCAAAAATAATGATCAAAACATGGATACAATCAAAGATAGTAACCATAATAGACAACTTGGACAAAAAGAAGAAAATTTCATTTTTTAGTGAATAGTGTCAGATTCATGAATAAAGGCCAGATCGTGAATAAGAACCCCGACACAAAAAGTTTCAAATTTGATAAAAATTTCATACCAATATTTCTAAGATAATGATATTGAAGAAAATATCATTTAAGAAGAAGATAATATCCCTTACCTCAAAATATCAAGATTTCCGACCTAATATCCAGATAAGGTTGAAGGAAACTTGCACTGATTAACAGAAACTCACAAAGTATCTAAATACTCACAAAATACACTTAATAATCTAGAGAGAGAAAGAGAGAAAACTTATTTCTGGTGTGATTTTCAATTCTAACTTAGCCCTCAATTTATAGGAAAATATTGGCACGCCGAAGTAGACTTAACCTGCAACCTGATGGCTTTACCTGCTACTATTCCCACCCACCACATTTGAATAAAAATCTCAGCATATTTCTTCACCAACCAAGAGTGGGGCCCACCAATTCTATAATTTTCCACCAAAATGATTTATAACCTAATTTTCGAATCAGCCACCTCTTAAAATTCATAACAAATCATACGCTCATTTTTAACGGTTCAAAATTTGTGGACTATACTCAACTTATATATGTATAACATATCCAAAAATTACAACGATCCAACTATTTGATTAAAAATTATAACTTCCATGAATATATCTCAAAAACACCGGTTTGATTTTTAATACCTCAATCCGACAAAATACTAATAAAACACTTCAACATTAATTCCTTCATTTATAACCACATAAATAAATCCATCATTTATATCCACATAAAATAAATATTTCCTTATCATATGAATCAATGATTAATTATTCACAAATAATATTACGTAATCACATTTATGACAACCAGTCGTTCCAGAAAGGGGCTTTCAATAAGGATTTCTCCTTATCGGCGCGCGCAATTAGGTGACCAAACCTCTCCTCGACGTAACTTTCTAGACATTGCCAATAATGTTATCTAATAATATTATTCCAAATAATCTGAATTATCGATCCGATAAAGGAGATATCTTTGTGCGATGATTTATAATTGAAACAACAATATATAAAATATCAATGCAAAGCATTATTGAATCAATAAAATAAAATATTGAATGAAGAATTCATCGTGATAATTATTGAGTTGTGCCTTTTTACGTAAGGATCAATAATTTAACAAAATCATGCAATACTGCCATGCTTCGCGGCAACCACGCCAGACATCGTATTTTTAACCACCGTATTCCAATGTCTTAATTCAGTAATAACTACGCCGTTATTCAATTTTGTCGCTTTCTTCATTCGCCTGAATTATCTCATTATGGGCCCACAATTGGTCAAGGCCATCGTCGATTTAATATTCCCCACGGTAAAGAATATTCCACCGACAAAAATGAATATTTTATAACCACTTGCTTATTTTGAAAAAATTTTCACATTTCACCCATAACTAAAGTATTATATCAAATTAATACCTTATTATTCACAATAATAAATAAAGGAAATTTGATTTTATTCATTAAAAAGTTGGGGACTTACACCTTAAGAGTACAACAAATAATATCCCCTACCTTAAGAAGAAGAGTACTGGATATAGGAATAGTGAAGTAGCAGGATACTTTTCTTCTTTCTCTCTATAGTTTCTCTCTCTAGAGTTTCAGTGAATTCGTAAGAAATAATGAAGGAATGAGCTTCTATTTAGAGAAGAATGGACTGCATAGTAACTAATTCATGAACGGTCCAGATTGATTTACTTTAAACGGACGGTCCAGATTTAAAACAAAATCTTTTAAATAAAATATAATATATTTTATTTATAATCTAATAAAACGAATAACTTTATAAAAGTATTTTGTTTTATATAAAAAGATTTTACTATGCAAAATACTATGCAGGCACTATGCAATACTATGCATAATAAAATATAATATATTCTATTTATAGTCTAATAAAACAAATAACTTTATAAAAGTATTCTATTTTATATAAAAATATTTTACTATGAAAATATGAAATGCATAATAGAATATAATATATTCTATTTATAGTCTAATAAAACGAATAACTTTATAAAAGTATTCTCATTTTATATAAAAAGTTTTTCTGCTTTTATTACATTAATAATACTAATAAAACAAAACCGAGTGACTTATCACGTAAGTATCAATAATCAATACCGTGTACTCTACTATGCAACCACACGCCAGACACTATACTTTTAACACCGTGTGTTTCAATAGCTAAACTAAAAACTTCCGCCAAGTTATTTTCATAAAGTATTTTTTGTCATTTTCTCAATCCGATAAATAATTCCGTTGTAGGGTCCACCAATGATTGTCTTGCTTATACATTTAATATTCTCTGTTAAAACGAATATTCCCAATCAATCGAATATTATATAACAACTTGCATGATTTTGCAAAATTTATAAATATTACCCACAACTATAACATTATATCAAATCCACACCATAATATTCAAAAAATTATTTCGAGAAAATTAAATCTTTATTCATAAAATATGGGGTCTCACATAAAAGCTATAAATATATATATATATATATATATATATATATATATATATACATATACATGATCACCACCACGAAGCACCTCCACGGGGATCGAAAAACGTAAATAAAGCTGTAAAAGCTATCAACCGCCACGAAGGAAACTCCAGGCGGGACAAAGCGTAGATAAAGTTGTACAAAGCTATCAACTGCCACAAAGTGAACTCCAGGCAGGATGAAACATAAAAAAAACTGTAAAAGCGATCAACTACCACGAAGTAAACTCCAAGCAGGACGAAAATGTATATATATATATATACCGGATGTAAAATCGAGGCTCATCGAAAAGAGTTCGACAACAGTTCATATATATAAGTATATATATAAATATATATTAACTATGTATCGAATATATATATATATATATATATATATATATATATATATATAGCGAGTAAATATAGGATGTAAAATCTGTGCTCATCGAATGAGTTCGACACACATTAATATATATATATATATATATATATATATATATAAAGCAAAGAAATGCTCTAGATCAAAGTTCAGGCTCATCGAACAAAGTTCGACACACGCTAATATATATATATATATTAAAGCAAATAAACGCCCGGTAGAGGTTCAGCTCAATCGAGGCATAACTCGATAATGTTAGTCCATATATATATATATATATATATATATATATATATATATATATATATATATATATATATATATATATATATATATATATAATATTTAATATAAAACCAATAAAACCAAATCCGCAAAACACACGCAACACGACTCTCAACGTGAAGAAGGGTATATCCAAAGATGAAGAGAAAGGCTTTAAAGAGTGTGAGAAGGCTTACAGTGGGCTGCCAAAGAAGACTTCTATATCTTTAAAGTGGATGAAACTCGGCTCCCGCCAATACAAGAGTAGCTATATATGAGCTCACAAGTGTTTAAAATGGGAAAACACTCAGTATATTGCAAGTACGGAGCAAATTTGACAGGGTTTCCTCGCTCTTTTTCTCCTTAAAATGGCCACCCCAAGCCCTCTATTTATAGAGGTATGCAGTGCACTTACACGGCCACCCAGTAGTGCACCTCTGACCGCCACCGCAGATGTACTTGAGGTCGCCTGCCGTTCCTGGGTTTCTCAGGTCGCGTCATCTCGTAGTACGTGCATGTAAGCATTACAATGTCCGCTTGAACTTTCAGAATTGCAATCCGGGCATCCGACTGAGGTATGTAGGACCTATTTCGGACCGCCGTTGTCGAGAGTTGTACAATGGCATGGGATTAGAGGTTGTACGAAGTCATGAAGATGGGACGGTGCCCTCCGGTCTTCAAGCTTAAAATTCTATCCGTTACCCCACACAATAGTCACTCGGGATTGGTTTTCCTTGATTCTTGTGGGACATCGTTGTGTAGAGATGTGTGAATAAATGTTGAGACGACGTGATGTGGCTTTAGAGTAGCGAGATGATGCCTTGGCCCCTCACCGGAGTTATCGCAAGTTTGGGCTGATAAAGCAGACGTTGCTTCGTGGTTATTATTTGAGATTGGATCGTCAGAATGTCAAGATCCTCGCAGTCAACTCTGAGGTGTGTATGTCCTCCCGGTGTTATCTCCAAGTTGGTATTGGGTGTCTCGTTGTGAGCACCGAGATTGAAACTAGTTGCATTTGAAACAAACATTTACGGGGTTATCGCCGGAACTGCATTCCTTGGGGTGATCACCAAGGTTGGTAGCTATTCCCATGATTGGGACTGAGACTGGATACCTCGGGGTTATCTCCGAGATTAATCGGTCTTCTCCAATGTGTGTTCCGGTATTGGATCTGCACGCCTCAGGGTTATCTCCGAGGTTGGAATTGTTACTCCCGATGTGTGTTACGGGTTGATCTTTGAACTTCCAAAGAGTATCCTAAATGGATATGAACTGCCTTCCGTGGTTCCTCTTGAAAGACGAATTTGTCCTCCTGCAATATTAGTGACAGGTGTACAGAAAATTTCGAGTGTCTACATATGCCCCTCTTTATCATACTCATGCAATGCAATGCATGGGTAGGATAAAGAATCCTAGACACTTGAAATGCCATAAGACAAACATGATACTATATGTAGCAAAATGATGTAAATGTATGATGCGTAAAAGGGGTTGTTGCCCACATGTCAGGGTTGATTCTTTGGATCCTTGTAATGTTTATCGAGGATTGGCAACTATGACCGATCGGATGTGTGATCCGAATCTGTTAGGATGTTGATGTTGGAGTTATCACCAAAGTCCTGAATCCTTGATACAGACTTAATTCCGAAGAGGTACCTCTTATGTGTAAGAAATCTGTGGGGATAAAGCTTTGTCTGTTTGAGGATGTGTATAACATATTCCATCATCAATCCTCTTTGATGATGTTGACCTTTCCTAGTTTGTATCGCCAGGATATGTTAAGATTCTGTTAGATTTACTGTAACACCTGAGAAAATCGGATTTTTATGACAACTAAATTTTTATTTGATTATGTGAATTAAATGAATTTAATTGATTTCTTTGTGAGTAAGCTATGTGAAATTCATTCTATGACCTAGAATGTGCTAACGTGGTTAGTATTCTGGCTACGTGTTAGAAATAGTTGTTTGGAATTTCCAAGACGATAATAATTATTTTCCGAGAAATTTCCGTAAAAACACTATTCATCCGTTTTTGTTCGGGGAATTATTTTGAAATTTCGGGAAACGCGTAATGATAGAATATCGTGATGAGTTGGAATATCTGATAATATTTCATTTATGGAAAACGCAGTTTTCGCCTGCGGACTTAAAACCTAAGGGTTGAGTATATTAATTTCCGAGAAGGAAATAATATGCGTAGAAGGAATGGCGTTAGGTTTAATTCAAGTGTTATACAATTGGTGATGCTAGTTAGTATCTATGTATAATACGTTGAGTACATACGAGGTATAATATGATTATTGTACGTATGGTATACGAAGGGAATACGTGAATTGTACGTGTAGAATACGATGCGTATCATAGGATTAATCTATGTATCAATGAGTAATTCACTTGTATTGGATTATGATTAGCCCAATCAATTGAATGACTAAGCCTAATGAGATGGATGGGTTAAGTCCAAGTCAAGGCCTAATGTTTATTTAGTTAAGCCCAATTCATTAAAACCGAACCGTGGGTCGAACTGGTGGGTCACCCAATGGGTAAAACCCATGGGGCAACCCATGGGATGTCACAAAAGGAGGTAGGCCAGCCACCTTGGTGTGGTCTCCAAGCACAAGGCTTGGTCACCAAGTATCTTACTTGGTGACCACACATGAATAGTAAGGAGGTGGGGTTTAATGTCCAAATTGCCCTCCATTCTCATTTCCTATAAATAAGAAGGCAAGGTTGGCCATTTGAGAGTTTTTCAATTACCAACCTAGATTATTTTGAGAGAGAAAGAGAGCTATACTCAACCAAAACATATATTTTGGAAGATAGGACTTAGAGTTTTCAAGAAATTCATAAGAGTTCTTAAGGTATATTCCTTACCTTTCATCTCCATCTCTTTTAGATTTTCTTTCATTTTAGAGAATCATGAAGGGGTGGTATATGTCATGAGTGAGGATTTAAAGATGACTTACCATAGATTCAATCTCTATAAGTCATGAGATTATAAAAATAATAAGGTTTGATATAGTTTTTGAACCATGAAAATATTGATAGTTGAGATCGATTGTTGATAAACGATTGAGCTCCATCAATACGTTAGTATATGCATCTTGTTTGGTTAGGATGTAGATATGAAATCCATGTGATTTGGCTTAAAGAACAATAGTAACGAAGTTATAGCGAATTTTGCAGAAATAGACGTTAAACGTCGAAAACGCATAAAGTCCGGATTAAAGGTCAAAAGTTGCCATGTGACATGAAAACGTCGGTTTCCAATGTTAACACGTGAGATAGGGTGATTAAGAGTTGTGGGTTCGAGAATCGTCGAATTCCAACTTAGAACGAAGAAAACGAGCATTGAACGCTCATTAACGTTTACGAACGTGTATAAAATGAACTCAATAGTGAATTATGAGTTAACGGATTCGAAAGTGTTGAATTCTTACATAAACACATAAAGGATGTAATTCCTAACTTGTAGGAATTCGAATGGGTCAATTCAGATGTAAAACAAACAAATTAGGAAGCCGGGAGTTTTGTTAGAAAACCAAAACTGGTTTGGCTAATCTTTGCGATAGACTTCTAGGTCAGCAATACCAAAACCAAGATAGTGGTGAGTGGTGGCCTTGTAAGTTTGGCAGACTTCGGCCGAAGTACCACCTTTAACTCATGCCAGCAATATAAGACCCCAACTAATTATAAATGAAATTTAATTTTCTATTTTATTATTTTGAAATAGTAAGGGTTGAATTGATTAATGTGGTTAGTTATGGGTAAAATGCGCGAATATTTTAAAAATAAGCGGTGGTTATAAAATATTCATTATTGTTTGGGAATATTCGTTTTGGTCGTGGAATATTCTTGGCACATCGGGAATATTCGTATGCGACCAGCGCAGATCTTTTTAATGGGCCCCATAACTAAAGTGATTGGTTGAAGAAAACGACAAGTATAAGTTGTTTGTAAATAATTCAAGCGCATGATTGTTACAGTTTATCTTGTTGGAATACCCGGTGGTTAAAACACGATGTCTGGCGTTGTTGCAAGAGCACACCAGTATTGCACCAATATTAATTCTTACGTAAGAAGGCACTTACTCAATAATTGTTACGATAGCTACTTTGTCAAAGATTTTATTTTATCGATTCAATAATTGCTTTGCGTTGATATTTTATATTATTTGTTGTTTCAATAATTGTCACTACACAAGATTTTCCATTATCGAAGCAATAATTCATATTATCCTAATAATATTATTAGAAAACATTATTGACAATGTCTAGAAAGTTCTGCTGCAAGGAGAGGTTTGGTCACCTAATCAAGGCGCACAAGATGGGAGAAATTCTTATTGAAAGCCCCTCTTTCCGAGAACCGCCTGGTTGTCGATTATTGTGATTCTGTAATATTATTTGTGAATAATTAATTATTGATTTATATGATGAGGAAAATATTGATTTTATGTGGTTGTAGATGGAGAAAATTTTAAAGTGACAATTGTTAAAAAATTGATATTTTATCTTTTTGATAAAATAATATTTTATTATAATATAATAATGATGATATTTTTATAATGAATGTGGGATATATGAGTATATGAGGAGGAAGAGTATTTTTTGTTGCAAAAGTTGTTTAAAACATGTTAAACATGTCTATGGGCCCATTTCTTGATCGAAATTTGATTATAAATTATATAATCGTCTGGTTTGTGGATTTCTTGTCCAATTTCATTTGGAATTTGAAAAAACTTTCTTCTGCAAAGTTGTAGATAATGAAATTTCCTACAAAAATTAGCGAGATTCGAATTTTCTGATAAAAGGGCTATTTATTATGAATTATTGAAGTTCCGAAATTCCTGAATAATTGATTTTTGGAAGTTTTAATTATTTTTATTAAGAAAAACGTTTTTATTGTTTTTGGCATATGCGTGGCTGAAGTTTGGACCAGATTTGTGTGCGTAGGAAATTTTGATATATATATTAATATTATATTAAATTTTTTGCTTTGGTGTTCTAAGCATTTTCCTATAAATAGAGTGCTTAGGTTAGAATTGAAAATCACACCAGAAACTACAGATTTCTCTCTCTTTCTCTCTCGATATATTGAGCGTATTCTTGTGAGTATTTTAGTACTTTGAGTATTGCTATACGGTGCAAGTTCTTTCAGCACTATATCCAGTATACCAATCAGAAGTACTATCCTTTTTAGGTAAGGGATGTTATTTTCTTCTCAAATGATTTTATTTCTTCAATATCATTATGCTGAAATATTGGTTGGAACTTTTTATCAAATTTGGAACTTTTTTATGTCGGACTTACTATTCACGAGTTACTATTCATGAGTTACTATTCACGAGTTACTATTCACGAGTACTATTCATGAAGCATGATGATGTTTTTTGTGAAATTTCTATCTTTTGGTGTCGAGTTACTATTCACGATATCTGACACTATTCACGATACCTGAGACTATTCACAAATACGACACTATTCAATTTAAAAAATGAAATTTTCTTCTTTTTGTCCAAAATATCTATTCGGATACTAGCTTTGATTGTATCCATGTTTTGATCATTCTGAATCTTACTCCACTACCGATTATTTATGAAGTATTTTTGAACTTGGATTGTTTAAAGTACGAATCCTTAATATTTATTCTTTTGTTTCCTTTGGATTCGCTTTTCTTTAAAATATTTTCATCATCCTCGATCCTAAATGATAATATAATTGAATATCTTTGGCCCGTAGTCTGAAAGATGAATGATTTTTTGATGAATATCTTTGGCGCGTAGTGCAAAGATGAACAGTGTTTAGATGAACATGACCAATCGATGAATATCTTTGGCACAGAGTGCAAAGATGAATATTTGATTCCGTATATATATTGATTGATGTTACAGGATAAAAGATGACGATGAACTTTTAAATTCATATATAGAAGATAGTAGTTTGCATTCTCTACTTAACTCTTCTAATGAATTATTATTTCCGCTGCGAATATTGATTTAAAACTTGTTGTCTATTGTATTCTATTAGATTTTTCCCTATTGAAGACTAACGATAATTTATTTTATATTATCTTAGTCATAATGTTCTTTACTGGGCTAGTTGAGCTCACCATTTTCCTTGTTGTTCCATTTTTCTTCTCAGGAGGCGAGAATGTAGCGAGTACTTGTCGGGGTGTGGAATGATGGTTCTAGAAGTGGTTCTAGTAGTCCTCACTATTCTATAAAATAGTGTATTAATAATTGTAATGAGGATTTATTTGAGTGTGGATATTTTCTAGATGACAATATTTGTATTTAAACTCACAGTTTTTATGTTGTATTAATAAAGTTGTAGTTGTTTCTGTACCATGTATTTTGACGACTCAGAATGGGTGTTGTATACCTATTTTGGGGGTGTCACAGCAGCGCCACTAATATACAAGGGATGCCGCACATCAGCGCCGACAGTAGGAAAAAGTTGACCAAGTTAGGTTTTAAACTTCAGTTGTTTAGAGACCTACTTAAGTTGAGTTTATATACTCAAAGAAAGTACAAAGACTAATCCTATATTACCTATACTAAGGTATAGAGTATGAAACTTAGGAATGTAATGCATGTTAACAAGATATGTATAACGAACAAAGTTGGTACCTTATCAACGATGTTTGAGTCCGGTTAATAAACGTCAATAGAGTGATACACCGGGACGAAGGGTAATAAGTAATGTTGACTTTAATAAAGATATTAAGTTAACACAGACATAGAAGAGAAAGAAGCTTGTAGGAACAATGTGAATAGTTGTTTGATTATACGATGGGCACGCGAGTTTGCCAAAAATATTAAACATAAATACGTTTAATGAATGTAGTGTTGATCAACATAGAGTACTATAGGCTGATCACCTAGAAGTGCTCGTAAGTTATACGGATGAACTACCTTAGTCTTTGTGGACTCCTTTTCAAGTATGAAAACCGAAATTTATCGTTCATGGTCTATCGACCTGCCTGTAATTCCTAATCTATTCTATACTTTGGGAAATGATGTTATGAACTGTTAAAGTATTACTAATTCAGAATACTTCATAACTATTGTTCAGTTATGTTGGAATTGTTGTATAATTCATGAATGTGGTATTCCTGTAATTCTTGATTAAACTTGCTGAGCTGTCATGCTCACTTCTTGCGTGAATTATATAACTGCAGTTAAAGATGAACGTACTGTGAATGCCAAGAATGATAAGGGCAAAGCTAAGATGGATGCTTAGGCATTGTGTAATAATTTAGTAAGTTTATATGTATTATACATTATGAACAATGAACGATGTAACCGGTTTATGAACCTGGGAAGGATTATACTTTGATTGTAATAAGAAGATAGTAATTACTTTCATTTTGTTGTATTTTCAATGAAATGATTGTATGGATGTTGGTATAGTGGAGCACTATCTGTCGGGTTGGAAGATACCCGAATTTGGGGGCGTCACATTTACTGCCAACAACAGATGTTGTTAGGATTGCCTGACCTTCGTTGATGTGTACTTCACCGACGTGTGAATCAACGGATGAAAACCCTGTGGGGTAGAATGTCAAGGCTACTTGACCTTCGCTGACGTGTGAATCAACGGCTGATACTCTGTGGGCAGATTGTCAAGGCTGTTTGACCTTCGTTGATATGTGTGTCAACGGAACATCATATTATGACCCTCATAGGGGATCCACCGGGGAATATGAATACCAACGTCGCAATCATCGAATGACTTTTCGATGCCTCGATGGGTTTACTTGCCATCAGCTGAAATAACGTCAAGGCTGCTTGACCTTCACTGACACGTACATCAATGGATGACAATGCGTGGTGACCCTCACCGAGGAATACGTTGTAACCCCCGCCGGGGAAGTCGTTTGTACCCTCACTGATGTGTATAGCAGCGGCTGGTCATCGGATGGCTTCCGATGCTCTGTTGGATTTACATCCAACTGTTATAATGATGTCAAGGCTGTTTGACCTTCGTTGATGTGTGTGTCAACGGATGAACATGCATTTTAACCCCCACCGGGGTTCCACGTTGTAACCCCCGTCGGGGATCATGTTGATCTTTAGGGTAATGACCCGGAGTTGGCGGCATTGGACCTGTGCAAGGTATTGCCGAATGTGATTTGTAACAACTGAGATCATTGGCATAGTATACCCCATGTTCGGGCGACTACCAATGAGTGATGTACAGACTCAAAGTTCTATCTAAGAAGACCAGGATTGCAGGCTATTCTGCTCAATCGCGTAGCGTTTTTATTCCCGATTTGACCTTTTTAGTCTGTGAGAACTCCTTTGCAACTTAAACTGGACCAAGCCGGAGGGGTGGGGCCCACATAGGGGTGCCGTAGGTACACCTGCTTCAGTCGCAGATGGATCTACGGCCAACCATGGATACTAATATCCTACAGGTTGATCTCACAAGTCACTTTCAACTTGTGTCGCGAAGAAAAATCTGAGAGCTCTCCTTCAGATCTGCTGAGTTCGGGCGATTTTCTACAAATTATGTCACCGTACAAGTGTTCTGAACTATCCTGGTAACGTATGCATGTATTTTTTTTTCCAGTTTTTATCCGTTAGAAAATGACTTATCACATGAAATGCATCTAAACACATAGTAGTGATTATGTATGCTCAAATGACTTGATAAAAAATATTCAACATAGTAAATGTTAGTATTAAACCATGCTGAACATAGTGATGTGAAAAAATTTGACTTCTAAGACAGTCAAATTGGCACCTTTTCCTGCTATTTTTTATCCTATTTGAGGACAAATGAGCGAAAGGTAAAAATGCAGAGTACTCCTGATATTGAGGTTAACCTTATATATTGATGATTTTGATTTTTAATGCATATATTATGTATATGACTTTGGGTAGGTGTGCTACTGAATGGCCACCTAGTCATGCCTATGTGCATGTGGATAGTCCGATTTACAAAGGGGACTATGACAAAATTTTCCAAATTGTAGGAATTTAATTAGTTATGCATTTTAACCCTACTGTAGATGTATGTTAAAGTAATGCATGCATGCATGTAGTCATAAAATGCATTTTGAAAAGCTCCAAGTCAGGAAATACCACACCCTTTCTGAGGTGATTTGGAGATTTGTTGTCCAGATATTATAGATCCTGGATCGGTAGTAGTTCCCGTAGACAACTTCCGGTGTGCGGAGGAGGGCTTCAAGTGCCTCGACCCTGCTCCGCTAGACATTCTCGTCGTCGATTGGTGGAGGCGGTGATACGCCCAAATTTGGCCGAGGTGCCGACGAGGACGCGGATGAGGATATTCTGATTGAGGACCCCGCTCCTGCTGTACATGTTCCCTGTAGGGAGCTCCCTTGCATTCAGGTGGCAAACCTAGAGCTTTTGGGTGACTTGAGCAGACATCCCTTGATGTACTTGCATGCTAACGAGGTATGACGTTAGATCTTTATTTTCCTTCTTTCCCATTGACGAGGAGTAAAGGATTCTGATGTTGATCTGCATTTCATGCAGGTTCCCGGCTTTACACAGCCTCGAGGGAATTGGTTTAGCATACACTCCATGTATTAGGCTGTTCATCTCGATTATAGAGCGGTAATGCATGATTGGGGATACGGGGCATTCTTCTCCATCTTTCCCCGTCGTTGTCCCTGGGGTTACCTCAGGGCATTGTCTGAGCGATGGTTTCATCAGACTCAGTCACTCCATTTGTTGGACTATGAGGTGATGATGACGCCGATGGATTGGCGGTTTATCACAGGTATGGAGTTTGGAGGGGCACCAGTGCCTTGCATGACGAATATTACCCCTATTGCCGTTAGATCCTTGTTAGGAGTTCCGGCGGAGGCGCTTAAGGGCAGGACTGTTCGTGCAGGTCCTTTGAGCGTAGATGCTATGAGCGGGCTTTTGAGTGAGCCCATGCCTGATGATGTCAGAGTCAGGGATCGCATTCTTCGACGATTATTCCTGATGATCATTAGAGGCTACTTCATAGCAGATAACTCTTCTACGGTGTCATTTACTTTAGTCAGCGCCATGCGTCATGTGGACCGTATTGGAGAGTACGATTGGGGTTCATATACCTTTGCCTATTTCCTCTGGGGCATGCGTATGCGCTCACAGGGTTTGACTGAGGCTTGGCTATGATTCTACTCATTCCTGCTGGTGAGTATTTCTCTTGTCATTTCCCCTTTATAGGTTAAGAGTGTTTACTGATCGCAGATGTTTTGCCATTGTGTTGGCAGTTTTGGGCCTACGAGAGACTCAAATGCTTGCGTCCTGTGAGTGTGTTAGGTTTAGATACCTATCCATGAGGACGACGATGGCATCATTCAATATTGGCAGAGGTCCCTGTAGCTGAGGGTTTCACTCACTGCCGCCTGCAACTGGAGTTGTTGACAGCTGAGATTATCACATGGATTCCCTATTCTGGGGAACATTTGGCCATCGGATTTAAGGGTGGGTACCCGACTGGCGTCGAGTACCTGATCTCCACCCGGAGAGTTCCTCTCTTTACAGATGGAGGATGACAGCTCTATTTAGGAGAGCGTGCTATTAGGAGCACCACAGGGGAGATTCGCATCTGCGATCTTGCCTCCCCGCCAGCGTCGCCATCGGGTTCGTCGCGATCACCGTCACTGATATCCCATTGTTGGGGGTTGACGACTTTGCATTATCAGAGGGTCCTTGCACTCAGGAGATATTCCAGCGTTGGTGGTTCCCTCGTATGATTATGGGATTATTGGTTAAGTTACAAAAGATGTTGAGTTAACGTTGACCCTTGTTCGGGCAGCCAACGCTCGAATTCGAGGGCGTTACAGCTTACAGCTCCAAACTTGTTACTCGTCTACAACACTATTCGAATTTAAAGAATCCCCTTGTTTTCTCATTATTACCTGATTGAAAGTAAAATTGAAGAATCCTGTTTCAGTCTTCCTTGGTAAACATCAAGATCCAAATATGGAGGCTTCAATGCATATATACTTAATTTTGTTTGTCAAGTTATTCGTTAATATCATTTTCCCTGGGTAAAGGAGGCCCGTTTGGGAGGGGGGGATTTTATTTATTTAAATTTTTTTTTGGGGTTGGGTGGGGGGGGGGGGGGTGTTGCTCAAGTGGAGAGGCTTTTAAGTGTGGACATTTATAGTAATAAGGGTTCAAATGCATATAGTACTTGAGAAGTATAAACCTTACGTCAACGATAAACCAGTAAGAAAATTGGAGCAGCATGGTGTCAGCGTGTTTATGACCCAAGTTTCACAGCTTATTCAGCGGGTTGGAAAGGTGGAAAATTAGTAACACAAGCTTATCATAAATCAATAATGTATCTAAGTTGTTCAACAAAAAAAGGAGGTTATTTATATTCCTAAAAGTTGTTCA
Source organism: Panax quinquefolius (assembly GCA_020205615.1). NCBI lineage: Eukaryota > Viridiplantae > Streptophyta > Magnoliopsida > Apiales > Araliaceae > Panax > Panax quinquefolius. The sequence goes on from CM035169.1 coordinate 63,728,255, forward strand.
TTGACTGTCTAAAGTTTTTGATATTCAAAGGAATTTTGGGGCTTAGGTAGCCACAAGGTTGATGCTTGGACAGCTCGGAGAGGCGGTTGAACTTATATTCCTATTTGTTAGATTATTGTGGCTTGAGAAAATCAAATCAACCTAAGATTGATATCTACTAGTTATTACCCATGTTACAAAAGTTATTATTTAATTTTGCAAGTACTTTAGTGAATTTTATTTTTTGTCTTATGCTCTCAGAAATACAATATTATGTCTATTTGAAAAGCTATATGTAGTATAATGTACAATGGATAATTCCTTATACTTGCAATTTATTTCAACCCTCAAGCTACTTTTTATTTTTTATTTCTTTGTTTTTCTAATGCTTTCATGGTAGTGTTTTTGGGTTGACGGGCAAGGAAAATATTATTTCTTTGCTAAAAAAGCGGTTGACCTTAACAAATTAATTTTCTGTTAAGGATTGGGCAGTTGTGTTGCGTAAGCCACCAATACTATGATAATATAGTTCCTGGACTGACTTCGTGCCGGTTGAGCTTGAACTTATGCCGGGAGCATATAAGCCTCCAGAGCTTCATCTTGTGACTTTAATTCAGATTAAATTAAAGGAAATGATTTTTTATGCATGTAGTTTATTTCGGAAGATATATTTTCTTTCATTATCAAAATGTGGCAGGTTGACCCTTCCTTGACTTGTTGTTCCCGTGACGGGCTATTATTGAAACCGATTGCATCTGTATATTGCTTTTAGTTTGGTTATTTGCTATTAGCAGTTAGCACTGTATTACGAGTTTGGTGTAAAGTGATCCTTATTATTTATTATAGGATTTGTAATGACAACATGGATAAAACCTTTGCTGACTGCTCAATCCCTCAAGAGAAGTCAAATGCAGAAATTAATGCAGAGTTGGAAATTTCAGATGCATCTTGTGAGGAAGATGCTGGTGATGCCCTCTTGAATTCCAATAGATTGGGGAAAAAGCAGCCAACAGGTATTTTATTGTGCCTGTGATAATATAGCAATAATATTGTCTTTTAGCCTTAATATAACTCCCATCTTCATGATGTGTATATCTTCCATGTTCTGAATATTGACGACATTTTAATAATATGCAGTTTCGCAACAATCGTCTTGGAAGCTTATCAGATCAAACCTGTTCCTGCATCGTACCCGTAAAACTCAAACCATTGATGAGGTTAATTCTTGTTCTCAGTTTCTAGCAAATTACTCATGATTTATGTCTGCTATAAATTTGGTTTTGGGTAGTTATGTATTTTTTTGAGTGACTTAGGGATGAATATTAAGTTTCATGAACGCACTTAAAGGGTAATTTCAGTAGTTTGGTGATCTATATGGCTCGGATATGCTTTGAAATCTCTCCAAGAGGTTTGAGGAATTGTTTTTTGCTCGTTGGACAGTATGTGCTTAACGCGGTGTTGATTGTAAAACAAAGATGATGTTTTCTTTTAGGTAAAAACCTATTATATCCAATAAATGGTTCAGTTATGTGGAAACTGAGTTTGTGGAGTTTGGTTTCTATCAATAGCTGGTATATATATATATATATATATATATATATATATATATATATATATATTATCGACAATATAAACTTTAAATTCAACTTTTTAACACCATATGAGTGAATGGGAAGTATAGAAAAATGTGATTTTTTTCCTAAGCTGTTCAGTTATGATGCATTTTGTTGTGACATCCTTCACTTACAATAAACTGTTGTAACTGAACTTATTATTATTGTGTACTTGCTGTGCCTGCAGATTGTTCTCTGTTTTTTTAAGAATTATCCTTGTGAGATTGTAAAGTCCTTCTAATACATGCTAATCTTTGTCCATATGCAAAGTCTTTTTTTTTTTCCTTTTGTCAATCTATTTGTCATTTGGATAAAACATAACTCTACTCTGATTATCTATCTTTAGACCATCCTCGGTACTGAGAGGCTTAGATGGTATCTGTCAATATGCTTGTCATTTTGGGCTTTGTGCATAAAGAATAAATCCCCCATCCCTCCCCACCCCAATTTGTTTTCTCCTTTTGTTACCGCTAACTATGGTTAACGTTGAAGTGTATCTAGCTTAGGTTTGAGGAAGGATTTGGTAGTGAGGAATGTGCACTCTCCTATCAAGTTACTGTTAGTCCTATATTTAATGCTCCCTCTGTCCCAATTTGTTTGCCCTCATTTCATTTTTGATATCCAAAAACATTTTCCCCTTGTTTTTATCATATTGCATTATTACCATTGTCATTTTCCATGTATAGTAGAAATGTGTCTTGGGGGTTCAATCGAGGTAATCTAAACATTTAACAACTTATACTATATTTTTCCATTAAAGCAAGTGAAAGTCAAAGAGGACATCTTATTTGGGTCAGAGATGATTTTACTTTTGCTCTATTTATTTGTGGAGTGATAGAACTCATGGAAGTGAAAAGTTCATAGTTATCAGCTGCATTACACGGACAACTACTTTTCTGGACACGAGTCTACACGGGTCAGGTTAGCTGGACTGTCAGGCAAGGGTAAATTAGGAAGAAGAGAATAATTAGTATATTCTAGTAGATAGTATATTTTGAGTGAGCATGTAGGCACATGGGTAGTTAGTTATTCTTAAGTGAAGGATAAGGATAGTGGTGAAGGTTAGGAGTGTTATTTTCAGCATTGTTTTCCTTTAAATAGATGTAATGGGAAGAGTATTCCAAAAGTATTTTTATATGAATTAGGAGGCTACTGCTTTCTCCTCTTTTTTCTCTCCCTCTCTCACAAACTCGGTGAGAAAACTCTGAATTCTTCTCCTTCTTCCTCCCTAAATTCTCTGGTTTCTATCTATCTGTTTCTATTTCTCTTTTTTTTCCAGGTCAGGGATCAACAGGGGTCTGACATGGACAGTCCAAAATTGTGAAAAATAGTGAAAAATGTTCGGAAAATAGGAGAGTCCAGTGTCAGACACTTCCTTCTCCCGAGTCAATGTAACATAGGTTTTCAGCTATTTCACAAGGATGGTGCTATAATAATTTCGGAGGCCATCACTAAAGCATATTGAAAAACCTAAATAAACTTGTTTAGACCTCCTATTTTTGGCTGGCCACTTGTTTAGACCTCATCTTACTAATTTCTCTATCTATTTATAACATGTAGACTTGTTGAGTCTTGGATGTGTCCTTTCTCGTCGGTGTATTTGTTTCCTTCTAGGTTATTTCCCGTTTTAAAAGGGACGGGGGAGGGAAGGAAAATATACATATATTTTTATATATATATATGTATATGTATATATAATTTGCAGTTGTGCCTTATTCACTGTCATATGGTGTGTTTGGTGATCGTTATGTGTGGATTCTTAGTGGTCACTCTCTTTTGGATCATCTCCTATTTTAAGTGTTTTTGTCTTCCATTTAGTCTTTGGCAGTGTGCTGGTTTTAGAGGAGTGGCTCTTTTGGATGCGCCCTATATGTGAATTAGACACCCTCCTTTTTACTTAATCTTGAGGAAGACTCGTTCTTCTCTTAGAAGTACTACTGAATACCTATAAGAATTGTCATTTTCAAATTAATAAATAAACATGAAGTCTAGATGCTGGTGAGTGGACACCATACTCTATTCAATTTGACTGTAAGCTTTTATTTGGTGATGTTTGGTTGTACATATGATTCTTTTGACTTGCTAGATCTTAACCAAAGAAGCAGTATCATTAATAGAAAATAACTTTCATAAGCATAGATTTAAAGGTTGTTACTTCTGTTACTTATAAAAAAATATAAGGATCATGTTTTTTTTTTTTGAAAAGTGTAGTGCAATTTAAAATTATAAGAAGAACATCTCTGCCACTTTTGAAAAATGAAAAGAGAAGAAGAAAAGAACAATAAGAAGAGGATGTACAATTCAATTCACAAAAGACAACAAAAAACATTACTGAAGTACCAATAACTTAATTTGATGTCTATGTGATAGTTATTAGGTGTTTTGTTTGAAAAAGGAAAAGAATTCTATTTATTATTATTACAAAATAACTGATGATACCTTCTTGTTTTATTTTAATTTTCTCTACTGGCGGGAAAGTAACTGGGCAGTAGAAACTGTTAAATGGGGTGCAAGCCCAAGTACATTAAGAGTAAACAACAACAAATAATTTTATAGAAAAAGTAGGTTTGGAAAAAGTCTGAGAAGGACAAAGAAGAAGACCTGGATTCCTTAATTCAAGAAACATGAACTGCTAAAAATAATTTTGCAAACTCGCCATTTCATCATTTTCAGAATACTTATTTCTCACCGAATGTCCTAAAAAGGCACAAGGGAGCCAACTCTTAAAACCCTCTATCCCTTCTCATCTTTTCGCAGAAAGGCAAGTTGAGTAGCGGTGCTCTGATAGTACATGGTATCACCCAAAAATTTTCCTGAAAACACTATGTTGCCAGTACCACATTGAGAACGACAACACTTTTTTTGCCATTAATCCATGCTGGAATTTCATTATATTAATTTGCCAAGGGCTTTGAGTACGGTTCCTATTTTTCTCTTGTCCTGCATCAAATTGGTTTCTGAGCTCAAAACCTGGATTTGTGTGATAATACCACTCTGTTCTATCTCTACTTAAAAGAAACCATCGCACAATCATCATCCCAAAATTACATTCCCAAACTCGGACTGAAACTCGCAGACTCCAAAACACTCTTCATCATCACCTGCATTACACCACTGCTGCTACATCCACTGGCGGATCTACCCTTGGGGTAGTGGGGTCAATTGACCCCACTGAATTTTGAAGAGTCAATTTTTTATTTGTTTTTAATTTTATAAAATGTTTAGTGGAAATAAAAAATTCAGACTAAAAGACTATTAAATGTCTCAAATTTCTATTAACACCAACACTCCACTCTTTTATATTGTTTAGTAACTTACATTGAACATGATATTTTTGCATCTATTGAAATGAGGCTATCATTGCAATAGTTTTAAAGCAATAAAGTCTCAAAAATTGTTATTATAAATAATATTTTAACAATATTATTTAGTTTTGTAATTTATTTTAGAGGACACGGGAGGTGAGAGATATCTCACATTCTTGCGCGAGGTGTCTCTTATAATTAATAACAATGTTTAAAAAATATATAAAATATCATTTTGTACATAATATGGGAGGAAGTGTATTCAATTACATAAAACTATATCGATTTTATATGATAGCTCACACGTAAAGGATGTTATTTGTGAGTTGTAGGCTTTCGAATGGGTCAATTCGGATGTAAAACGAAGAAGTTATGAAGCCAGGAGTTTCGTTAGAAAAACAAAACTGTTTTGGCTAACTGGTGCACATAGGCGTATGCGCCCTTGCAGCGAGTTAAGTTAGTACTAGGGATGTCATGTACAATGTTATAAAGATGTGAAAATGTTGACTAAGTTAGGTTTGTGTTCCATTTGAATGTGGACTTAAAGTAAGACATTGAAGGTACTTAATGTACATAATCAAGCTGACCTTAAATCACTTATAAGGTGATAATGTTAGAAGATTTAGTAAGGTTTAATAGAAATTAAACGAAGAACGCGAGAACGTGAGAACGTATTAAGTAAACCGTAAATGGGGTTCAACATTGGTAGTTCACCAATGATGATCGAAGGTCGGTTAATAACATAAGAACGTTAACGAGCCGTAACGAAGTATAGAAAGTCGAATTGACTTTAATAACGAAGTTAATGCAAATAAGACATAGAAGAGAAAGAAGTTGGTTATAGACAAATAAAGTTAGTTGTTTGATACTAATTACAGTGTGCTATGTGAATATATCATGTAGATCCTGTGAAGACTGAGAATTGTTGAATTGTATATTCGAAGACGTTTGAAGACAAGTCTTTCTTAACGCTTGTCTAACCTTCGTGTTAGTCAAGTTTTCCGTGATGCATGTTAGAAGATGCATGAATGGTTTTAAAGAAGAGTCAATGTCTGTTTTAACTCGGCTAGACTAATACTGAAGAGTTGATTGATTTGTTTACAAGTCTTTCGGTATAGAACTGTTAACGCTATCCTATGCCAAGTATTTGGTACGGATGAGAAGGTAAGTTTGTCTATATACAAACAAAAGTATTTTTCATCGATTATTCGATGGGCACGCGAGGTTGTCAAATGTTAAACGTAAATACGTTTAACAAAAGAGTGTTGATCAACATAGAGTAAAATAGGCTGATCACCTAGAAGTGCTCGTAAGTAAAGAAGGATGGATGGCCTTAGTGCCGAATGTCCTTTTCAAGTATGAAAACGAAAAGAGTATGTTCATGGTCTATTAATTGGGTTCGTAATTCAAGCTATTATATGACTTTGGAATTGTTGTTATGACATGAGAAGTACTAGTCAAATGTTTCATAGTGCTTCGTAGTTAATTGTTCAGTTATGGAAGTAAAGCATGTAATTGTTAATGTGATATTTATATGATTCTTTGTAAGACTTGATGAGCTAGTTATGCTCATTCTTTAACTTGAAACCATATGTTTGCGACTAAAAAGCGAAAACAGGCAGAGAGTTCTAAGAGAGATAAAGGCAAGGCTAAGATGGACAATTAATCGTCCTGTAATAGATTAGTGTAATTGTATGTAATATACTTATGAAGAACAAAGAATGTATTCGGTTTATGAACCTGGGAAAGGATTTATTACAAATGTAATACAAAGATAGTAATTACACTCATTTTGTTGTTATCTCAATGGAATGATTGTATAGATTGTAGTATCGTGGAGCACCATCTGTCGGGTTGGAAGATACCCGGATTTGGGGGCGTCACAGATGTAGTCCATTGTTGGAAGTTCATTATATTAATTTGAAAGGGCTTTTTGTCAATAATGTGCCTTTCTACTGATTCCGGTTCCTATTTACTTTTTCCTTTTAACTCCTCCGGAATTTGTCCTGCATTAAATTCGTTTCTGAGCTCGAAACCTGGTCATGGGTGACAATACCACCCTACTATGTCTACCTAAAACAAAACAATTATCCTCCCAAAATTACATTCCCAAACTCAGTCCAAACTCCAAAACACTATTCGTTGTCACTTACATTCCACCACAGCTACATCGCCAAGCCCTTAGCCTAACCACCATCACTCACAACCAGTAGCTGCCCAAAACCCAAATAAAAACACTGTTCATCTTCTTTGTTGAAACCGTAACTGGGACCACCATCACTGATGCCACCAATTAGCAAATCTCTCCTTCCATTCATCATCACCAATCCTTCAACACCTCAGGTTCCCCCCCCCCCCCCCCCCCCTTCTCCCAAAAAAAACCATCTCTCCCCAACTGTCAAGTGAACCAAACAGCTAAATCATCATCTTCAAGCCCAGCAGACAATCCTCATGATAGCATCAGCATCTCCTGTGCTTCTGGTCCCCTTCATCAGTGAACCTTCATCGACATCACCATAATGAATGAAAACAGATCAAAAAGGAAGAATAGAAGTAGTTTGATAAGCTCCTGTCATTGGAGCGGTTGATGGTGTTTTCACACCCTCGACCCTTGGCTACAAATCATCCTCTGAAAAGAAGTTCTTGTGTGTCAGTCAATCACGTGAGACATTTTTTGACCACTGTTTTACCGTAAATATGGACAATAGTGGTAACCCGAAACTAACAATATATACTATTATGAAAAATCTCAACGAAGTCCCCATAGTTAATTACTCATCCCCTAGTCCCCAACATTTTCTATATAATATAGATCTGTAATCCTGTTTAATTATTTGTTCTTGGGGAAAAATTTAGTAAGAAAAAGGTATTGAAAAATAGGGGTTTCTGATATTTGGTACTAATTGAGGAAGTGAACAAAAACTTCGAGATTCTTATGCAAAGACAAAAAAGAGCACTACAAGAAAATTAAATAGTCCATTCAAGTACTTTCAGAAGCTCTTCAAGAAAAGGCCAATTTTGACTGTATAACACAGGAAGTCATTGAACCCAAAGAAGGAAAAGGACTTTCACATGCTAATGCTCGAGGGGATCATGGAAAAAAGAATGTTGAGTTTGTTGAGCAGCTTGAAGTTATCATCAAGGAGCCATATGAACCCATGCTGAGGCCGAAGAACTCAACAAAAATGTTTAGATATGATGGATATTTTGAGTCCAATGGAACACAAAGTGAGTTAAGCAGTAAGTTATCAAGACAACTCCAATAGTATGTCTGATAAGAATCCGCTCCTTATGGTTTTCAAGTTATCAATTGCTTACAAGGAGGTTAAAGATATATATGAAGTCAAGATTGTGGATTGTAGATTTTCCCACACTTTAAAACTCGAGGATGAGTTTTTCTCAGTTGGGGTGAGTGATGAGGATTTTTGAAGGGATTATTGTTAATATTATTATTTATGAATAATTTTACTGTAATTAAAGTACATCTTTTAGTAGGTTATTTTAGATTAGTAATTATCAAACATTATCTTTGTTAATTACAATTAGTGGGTTATTAGATAATAATGAAGAGTTTCTTTATCAAGTCAGATTACTTTAGAAGTAGGATTTCATGTTCTCAATATTTTGATGTTATCCATTCTTGGAATTTCAGAGTTGAATATATTAACTTGAAAAGGCTTGTGTGTGTGTTTCTACCTATTCCCTGCAAGGATAGGCTCCTATTTTCCTCTTCTTTCTTCCCATTTATTTCTTTCCTAAACCCTTTTTTTGAACTTGTCCTGCATCAGGAAGTCCATTTTGTTTTAGTCAATGAATTCTTATGTCTCTTGGATATTTTGTCAGATAATGGTTTGTCACTGCAAAGCATCTCTAGGTAGTCGAATGGGCTGTGGGGATGGATGCCTGAATCGGATGCTTAACATTGAATGTGTTAAAGGGACATGTCCTTGTGGGGAACTCTGTTCAAACCGCCAGGTATTTAACCCTTTCAACAGATTATTGATTTATTTATTTGATCATTCTCTATTTTTAAGGGCACAAGTTTGATGTTATTCGGGTTGCACTTTACAGTTCCAGCAACGAAAGTATGCCAAATTGAAGTGCTTTTGAAGTGGAAAGAAGGGTTATGGGCTTCAGTTACTAGAAGATATTCATAAGGGGCAGTTTCTTATTGAATATGTTGGAGAGGTAACTTGGCACTTTGTTATATATTGCTTTCTGCTTTGAATGGTCAACAAAGAATTTAAAATACTGAGGATGACCTCTTTTTTAGCTGGTTTTTCAAAATCATGTTTCTGATATGTCCATCGATCCATCCATTTCGATACAATTTATCACATTTGAAAGTTTGTATATTTATCGTACGCTACTAACCAAGATAGATGATTTGGTGACTTCTCCAGTCTTTTCTGTTCATCATCCTGAAATGACATGGAATTTGAAGTTATTCTTCTGCTAGTTTATTGATCTAACAAACTTAGCACTGATTTTATTGTGCATAGATATGTGTCTGTGTCTTTGTCCATCCATTTTTTATTATTAATGGTGAGAGGACATGGAATCTGAAGAAGTTCTTCTAGCAGTTTATTAGACCTAACAACTTTGCACTGGTGTAATTCTCCGTATTTGTGTATGTATTTATCCTTAATAAACTTGATTTCTTACTGATGAGTTTTTCTTGCTAAAAAAATCATGGTTTTACAGGTTCTTGATATGCATGCATACGAGGACCGGCAAAGAGAGTATGCTTTGAAGGGTCATAAGCATTTTTATTTCATGACATTGAATGGCGGGGAGGTTTGTTAATCTGCACTTACTCGTTGCTACTGCAAATAGTTATTAAATTATTCTAAAGAACTACTGATTTTGCTTGTAGTTTTATTAAATGCCCAGTGCATAGTTAGTGTATTCTTGTCAGGGAATCATGTTTTTGCTTCTACAGATACTGGTTGGGTAGTATAAATAAGCATGTTGTTCCTAGTGTCAGTGATGTTGCAGCACATTTTAGAAGTCCGTGAGGTGTGGTAAGGTAGTTGAGGGTATTAAGAAACAGACTTAAAAGTATTAGGTTCCTTTGTCACCCTCTTCTTCTCTCTCTTCTTGTCTTTATTTTCATTTGTTTGTTTGTCTGCTGAAAATTTTATTTACTATTTTTGTTTTTTCTTCAACATAACTCATGAACTATAATTAAATGTTCTCATGTTTTATTTATCAGGTAATAGATGCTTGTGCTAAAGGGAATTTAGGTCGTTTTATAAACCACAGCTGTGAACCGAATTGCCGTACAGAAAAGGTGAATACATTTGTGAGCATGAATTCTCTGTTTATTTTAAAATAATTTTTTTCTGCTTTTCCTTTAAATACTTTGAAGATGTGTGGATGAGCTAGTTCAGAATGGATTTCTGCTGAAGACAGAATTTCTGTTGAGATTTCTTACCCTTTTTCCTTTCTACATCCTTCTAACTTGTTTCTCATTGTCTTCACCTTGTATAAACGTAATATATTTACCCATAGAAAATAAAAGTAAATATATGTATAAATATATCTCTTCTTTTTTTTTTTTTATAAATTTGCAAAGTGAATCAGGGTACCTTTGCTTGGGTTGATAAGGCTGATGAAATATGAATCAATATTGCAATTTGATATTTATAATAAGCTTGAACACCAATCATTTATGCAAACACCCTTACACGTCCTATGACTATGTGGTATCGCTTCTCAGGGCAGTATTCATCCTACTTTATTTTTCTACATTGGAAATGTAAAATTTTCAGCAACTAGAATATGGTTTTCGTATAGATATCATAGTTCTTAGAAAATTAATTTCGTAATTATGACATGTTCATAATCTGTTTGATTTCATGTGTTAAGGGTAGGGTATACTAGCCTGGGCTGGCATAATGTTTTAAATTTTAAGGGAAATAATAGGACTTTGTCATTTTGAAGCGGTAACTAATAAAATGGTAATAAAAATCACATTTGTCATCGACTTTTTACTTACCAAATAATTCTAATTTGTCAAGTTGTACTGGTTGGTGTTAGGCTGTATTCTTAAAGGGACTATTGTCATACTTATAAAGTAAGTTTAATATTTGATATGTTGTCCCTTCCATTATAATTTTTTCTTTCTTCTTAAGGGAAACTATGGTGCTGCGTAATCTTTGGTCGATTTAAGACTTGTTTGCACCAGGTGGTTGGCTACGGGCTCTTCCGCCATTTAAAAAAGAAAAAGAATAAAATAGGTAGACTTGTGTGAGATATGCTTGAAACTTGTAAGGAACAATGCTTTAATGCAAAAAAATTAATATTTTTATTTGATTTTATATTCTGCAAATGGAACCTCGAAATACATTTAAATTTTAACTGGGTCTATTAAACATTTTTAAATTCAAATTCCCATTGGGGCCAGAATCCAGAATTAGTTATCAAAAGGAAAAAAAATTTGTTTATTAAACCTTTTTCCCTGTTTGACCTAGTTGACTAATAAAACTGTCAAATCGACCCAGTTAAATGTACTCCGAGGGTTGATTCGCAAAAACAAAAACATCATGGTTTAAGTTGTAATTTTGGATAACATTAGTTGTTTCTATTTTATTTTATTTTGCATTACAGCCAAGAAATGACTAGTTTAATACAACGTAGCCGTTATCTCTATATAGAAGTTCACTTATGTATGCATTTCTCTATATGGCATATTGGCTTAAACCTGTGTTATTGAGGGTTGTTGGATTTTGTTACAAGGGACTCAATTTTAGAAGTTGAATTTGTTGTTACTTAACTTGCAGCTTCTGTGTTATAAATACATTTATATCTGTTGTCAACATTGTTAATTATTAACTCTTCTTGAGACAGTGGATGGTGAATGGGGAAGTTTGTATTGGACTCTTTGCACTGAGGGATATAAAGAAGGTACACTTCTTCATGCGCGCTCAAATTCGTAGTCTTTTTATGTTTATTGAAATTCAAACTCGCTGGATAGTGAATTTTGCTGCTGTAATTGTTTACTTGTAATTAAGATGGCCTAGAAAATTGCTTTGGTGTGCAATCCTGGCATGCAGAAAACTAAGGCGCTGCTAAATATGTGATTCATTGCTCTTCACTTCACTCTGTTGCTTTAATTGGAACTGTTTGTTTTAACAAATTAATTTTTTTGTGAATCTGATGCACATTTTTGTTCGTCGACAATAAATAGGGTACTATGCGAGTAGTAATAAGTTTCGTGAGTAGGAAATAAAGGGGAAAGAGGAAAGTAGAAGACATGATAGATTTATACTATATGACACCTTATTTTTATTATTATTAAAATAATTTTGTTTTGGTGTGTTTGAGGGTTTTTTTTTGTTTGGGGGGGGTGGGTTGATTTAGATTTCTATGATTTTTCTAAACATCTTCCATGTCTACCAAGAAAAAAGTGCAAATGCTATGACATGTGGAAGAAATGCTATATATATATATGCTGTTACATAAAGGAAAGAGAGAAATGGAGTGTAAACTAGGCCCCCCCCTGAGTGTATCTCTTCTCTCTTAAGTATCCTACTTGATTTTCTATTCACAATCTTCTGATTCAATAGATGAAGATTTGAAGTCGCTGCCTTCATCTCCCTATATCACAACCTGATTAATCCAAAACCCTTGGTAACAATCAGCAGAATTACAAATGAAAAAGATTTAGAATCGAACTCAGGTAATAAAACATTTTGAATTGTGGTAGTATTTTGAATATTTTTGGAGAAATTACATTGAATCTCAAAAGATTGGGATTCTATAGTCAAATAGAACTTTTCTCAACTTAACTCAACAAATGCTTTCTATCCCATAGTTGGCATAGGCTGAAAAACTCAGAGACAAGGTAAAATGGTTTTCTGGTACAAAATGACTTTCTTTTGTTGGTCAAATGGTTTTACACTTTGGTCTTGTGATAAAAATTGTATAACTTTTAGCAGACCACACTTCATAGGTTTTACCTCTGCATGAATTTAGTTTGATATGTTGAAGGCGGCCGTCTAGGTCAAGTCTTATTTCCTTGGATAAGTTGGTCTATATCATGACTTGATGTAGAGCGGAAGTAGCAAAAAATCCAATCGTTAGCTTTCTAGCGTAAGATTGGGCCGATGTGGTTGAATGCAAGTGTTGATAGGTGAATGAGAATTTAATTGACTTGTCCAAGTCAAGATGCTTGATTTACGGGGAATAAATCACCTAGAACAAACAATTAATTGAACTTCACAATAATAATATTATAATAACAAAAGATTAGTTGTTTCATTGGCTCTTTAAACATATTGATGAGGAGCAAAAGAAGATCAAGAAATTGATTATTGATTATTTTATTATTATTTATAGACAAGTATTTTGGTAATTAATGCAATTATTTATATTTGTATTAGGTAGGTGATTTTAGAAGTTTAATTATGGTAATAGATTTTAGGCTTAAATATGAATTACTACCCTAAACTATAGGTCATATTCTACTTCGGGGATCAAAGTTTCAATTTTTTCAATTAGGTGATTGAACTATCAATTTTTTTCATTCAAATAAATTGAGTCATGGCGTCGAGAAATTCTTGACGTGGCCGCCGAAAATGAAGCAATCACCAGCTAATGTGTAAATAAAAAAAATAATTTAATATCTATTTACACATTTATTATACATTAAGGGCAAATTCGTCAAATCACTTATATTAATCATTTAAACTAAATAAAAACAGCAAAACTATCTAAAATCTATACCATCTCAGATCAAAAACAACAAAAAATCTAAAATAAAGCAGCATGACCAAAACCAACACCAATGCTCTCCTCTTGTAAACTCATCCAAATATATATCTCTCTCCTCCTCCTCTCCTTCCCTCACAAACCACCGCTATCTTTCACTTCCTCTCAATCCTACTTTCCCCCACTGCTCTAAGACGAGATGCTCGAAGTCCAGCACGCCGAACCAAGATCCAGGCCTCCGTCGACTACTCGGATTCTTCGAATAGACTGGATTGTGATGGAACATAAAGCCAAATTTGGGTTCACCTTGTTTATTAATATGTATCAGACCACTACCATCTCCATCTTCCAAACCTCAAGCACCATCAACCAACAAGATCCGTAGCCCCAAACCCAGGTTCTGATGAGAACAAATCAAGATCTGGAAAGAGACGAAGTTTTTTTTTCCTTCTAATTTTAACTAAAGTTCCTTGGAAAACCAACACTGGGATTTCTTTGAATCAGATGGCTAACTTTAGCAGGGAATAGAAACATGATTATTAGATATCAGATTCAGATTAACTGCTTAGATGGACTTTAAGGTATTTAAAATTTAGATATGTAATGAATTTGTAACGTTGAATGCATGGTCTTTAACATATCCTGTATAGCTTCCTGAATCTGTGCTCTAAGTTGGGTTGCAAAGTTTATTTTGATGGGCTATTGAAATATTAACCGACATATTTTGCATTTGAAACCAAAGTTGCGAAATCCCCGAGGCAGCTTTTCCAGAGCCATTTAACAAAAGAAGTTTTGATGATCGATTTTTATGTTTTGATGATGTTGATGTTTTTTTATTACTCTGAATGTATAAAAGATTGTTGTGTGACGATTTTACCCTCAAATATATCAAAAATATTTAATAACAAAATAAAAAACAATTTTTTTATACACATCAGCTTAGTTATGCTCCATTAAAAGCTAGCGTCGTGATTTACGTGTGCGAAGTTTCAATGAATAAATTGAAAAAAAATTAATAGTTCAATCATCTAATTGACAAAATTGAAAGGTGGATCACCGAAGTGGAATATGACCTATACTTTAGGATAATAAATTATATTTAAGCCTAGATTTTAATTAGGAGTTGTATCCTTTATATTAGATTTTTTACTTGGCACTAAATCGTAGGTTTCCTATATAAGTAGTTGTAATCTTTATTGTTATTTTGGCTTGAATATATTATTGATTTGAGAAAACAATTATGTTGGGTTTTTTTGTGTGTTTCTTTGCCGAGCATTTGCAAGGATATGCACTCATATTCTTTCTTTGCACCTTGTCCTACATTTCGTACAAAGAGCTATAATTCCAAATATATTTTGTTTTTACCCAATTTTTTCTTACCCAATCTTTTTTGCCCATCTTTTTTTATGGAAGTTCACTAGACAATTGAAAATTAATTTTTTGAGACAAAAGCACGATTTGCAGCAGAAATCGTCCTTGTCATATTCTCCATCTATCCCGCCAACAAAAAAATCCACTACTGCACTTGCACGTACTAACACAAATGTTAAAGTAATTTTGCCAACTCATACAAATAAATTCAAGAAGTCAACTGTCCTAAGGTAGAGCAAGATCTTTTACATGTTTATACTCCTCTTCTTGAAGAAGCGGAAGTTGTGGATGTTATACCAATTGAAGATTTATTTTTGGTTTGCAATAATGATATTCCAGAGGTAATTCAAGTTTATGAAGAGATTGAACATACACATAAAAAATGGAGATCGAACATATTGACTCTCTCATTCCAAGTATAGTATTTGAATCCTAAGCTATATTAAAGTTCGCTATAATGTCAATATTGTTGCCAAAAAAGTTGTGATCATGGAATGGGAACATCGAATACACATGGTTTGTTGGAACACATCTTCCAGATTGTGGTTTATTATCTTTTGATATTACAAAACTCGAGTTTAAGTTGTTTTTCAATGGCGGGGAGGATAATGCGGAGCAGAAGAAAAAGATCATGAAATTGATTTTTTATTATTTTGTATTATTATTTAGAGACAAGTATCTTTTTAATTAATGTAATTATTTATTACTTATATTAGGTAGGTGATCTAGAAGTTCAATATGGAAGTAGATTTTAGTTAGGAGTGCTTTTGTATTATACTAGGGCTTTTTACTTGGTCGCAAAGTCATAGTAGGTTTCTTATAAAAGGAGTTATAAGTTTTGGTATTATTCAAACTTGAATATCTTATTGATTTGAGAATTTTTGTTCTTTTGTATGTGTTTTTTAGCGATTATCTATGGGGTGTATTGTTATACCCCATATTGTCCTACATCATATATTGTTATAATAGGTAAAGATACGTTGAAACTAGACAAAAATAATCACCAAGCAAAAGCTGTGTTACAAGACTCTTCATCTTTTGAAAAGTACCTGTATCCATATAAGACGACATGGGTGTGGGCAACAATGAAAAATATTTTTGAAATAAGCGAGTCCAGTGTCAGACACTTCCATGGATCCTTGTTAGGATTCCTGAGTCTATGTAACATGAAGTAAAAGATATCACTTAATTTTCAAGATAAACATAGAAAGGGGACATTTTGATATCATTTATTGTATACCTAATAAAATCTTCCTAATTTCCAATCAAATCAAATATGAAAGATATTCTAAAAAAATTTATTTTCCTAAATAAAACTAATAAAACATTATTACCCAGAAATATAAAATTAGTTTACATAGAAATATAAAAGTAGATTTCTTGGGCTACATTTTCCCTACATCAAAAGAAATTCGGCCTCGACTTTGGTTGGAGGTTGCTAAAGAGATTTCATTAATAGAATCTTTTGAACTTGAGGAGATGTATTTTTGAGATTTGACGAACTTTGAACTTTCCAATCTTTGTAACAATATGTATCCATTCAGTCCATTGTGTTGCATAAAAATAATGTATAATTAATTTCTTGATTAGCCATATATAGATGGACTAACATAACAAACATCAAATGGATCTTCAAAATGATGCTGAACTTTAATCCAATCAACAATACTGAAGATGATGGCAAACAGGCAAAGTGGGCAAATTTCATTTCAAATGACCCAAACATTTGTCAAAAATTTATGGCGAAACGTATTCTTCTGAATGCCTAGAGTTAATCAGCTACTTGCTTCATTCGACAACTAGATCTGGAATTGGTTTGGATGTGAGTGACAACTCGATTTCGAACGACATATTTGGAATAACATACTCTGATACCAAGTGATGCAGAGCAGAATTAGCAAACCCACACACTACCCTTAGCTTTCTAACAATGATTTCAATGCCGCTAAACATAAGTGTTGCTCGGTAAAAGTGAATTTAATACCAAAACACTTATGTTTAGCGGCATTGAAATACTAAAACAAGGGGTATAAATACCAAAACACAGAGTATCAAAATTATAATAATAAAAGACTAGTTTGTTGTTGTCTCTTCAAATATATATATATATATATATATATATATATATATATATATATATATATATATATATATATTTATGTGTATATATATATATATCTATACATATGATAGGAACTTTGAACTTTTTCATACTTCATCACCAAGTTCCTAATTTTCAATTCTAAAAATCTTATTTTTCATAAAACTAATAATATATTACCAACTAAAAATATAAAATTACCACTACGTTAAACTATATTTAGATTTCTTAGGCTGCATCATGACTCGTGTTGATTATGAAATAATAATCTTGGTTTATGTTGTTGCTTTCTCTGGTTATTGTATAGTCTAAACACTGAACAAATACAGGATATTCATGCTTCCCAAGTGGTCCCAGATCTTTAATGACTCTTATGCTATTATTGATGAACTTGCTTGTTAGTTGTTTGTAATATTTTTTATAATTGTGCTTCATATTATTAATTGCTTATGCTCGAGAGATGCATAATATCAGGGTGAAGAGGTGACATTTGATTACAATTATGTACGGGTTTTTGGAGCCGCTGCCAAAAAATGTGTCTGTGGTTCATCTCAGTGTCGAGGCTACATAGGTGGTGATCCTTTAAATGCTGAAGTTATTGTTCAGTGTGATTCAGATGAAGAATATCTGGAACCTGTTATGGTCTGTGAAGATGGTGACTTCGGCAAAACAGTCTCAGCAACCAGTTCCGTTGATTTTATCGGAATGAGAACTTCAGAGAAAGATGACATGTTCCAACCAGCAAATGCTGTTGAACACTTGTTTACTGAAGATATGCATACATTAGAGAGTTCGTCAAAAGAAAGAAAAAACCCTGATACGTCTGCAACTGCTGAATGTCTGGAGATGTCCTCAATAAATGAAGACTCTACAGAAAGAGATTCATCTGCTGGTTCAAAACTGGAAAGTTCGATGGTATTGGATGGCTTGGTGAGATTATCACCATTTGTGCAAACTATAGAGACTTTCTTGCATCCAGATGATGGAAAGGAAGAAATCACATCTGCAGCTCTGAAAGAGTCCTCTGTAGCTGAAGAAAGGTTGAATAGATCTTTTAGCACTGTCCAAAGATCTGAAACTTCTTTGACTACCACATTAAACAAATCAGTACCTGATTATATTGATATTAAGAGGAAGTCCAAATATGACCCAAAGGAGGACAGACATGTAGTTTCAACATCGCGTCCAGTGACAAAGACATCTCGCCCATCATCTTCAGTTAAGAAAGGGAAATCCAGAATGAGTGCTGTGCATGTAAACAAACCTGCAGAGATAGTCAGCAAATCTCATGTAGTACCCTACAAATCCAAAAAGCTAATTGAAGGATCCTCAAACGATTCCTTTGAAGCAGGTTTGCATTTTGTCCTCCTCCTATCCAGCAAGGGAATTTATTGCGCGGTCTTCCCATTGTAGTGAAATTTTCATTCTAATGCTTGCAGTTGAGGTGAAACTTAATGAGCTGCTAGATGCTGATGGGGGAATAAGCAAACGAAGAGTAAGCATGTTCTCCTTGTGTATTATTATCCCCCCTTTTTACCCTTTGGTGTGGTTCCCATCATCTTTAATTATAATTTTTATTGAATTCTTGAATGCCAATACATTTCATGGTGGCTTCTTTTCAGGTTTTATAGAAATTAATACTCCATAACAAATCTTTTGATTTCTTACATTGATGCTTTTTATTGCTTCTTTTCCTTTCCTCCAAATTATTATAATGGCAATTAGCCCTCATACTTTTATTGGTAACTAACATATTATAGAAGATGCAATTAGCCCTCGCACTTCAAACTATTCCTTGTTAATAATACGTCGAGTTATAACTTATATGGTTTTCCGTGTTTAATGTTTCTCTTTAACAGGATGCATCTAGAGGCTACTTGAAGCTTCTCTTTTTAACTGCGGCTTCAGGTGATAGTGCCGATGGAGAAGCAATTCAGAGGTTATTTTGGATCTTGCTCTTCATAAACTAGTCTTTATAATAAATGTAATCACTTTATTGAACCCATATTATGGATGGTTGTTAATTCTTTTTCTGTTGCAGCAATCGAGACCTTTCAATGATCCTTGACGCGCTCCTTAAAACAAAATCACGAACAGTTTTGGTTGATATAATTAGCAAAAATGGTGTGTTTCCTAGTTCTGCTGCATAAAATATGATCTTCAGCTTTCTGTTGTTTTTAGTTGTTGTGCCCTTTAGCTTGAGGAATGACTTTGTGCTTTGTTTTTCAGGTTTGCAAATGTTGCACAATGTAATGAAGCGGTACAGAAAAGAGTTTCATAAGATTCCAATTCTCAGAAAGCTTCTCAAGGTGTTTCTCTTGGGAACTGTATATCTTTTACTTAATGTTTTCCATGACCTTGATAGATTAGTGTGTATGGATATAATGTTCCAAGACTCCATAATGATGGCTTTGACGTGAGTGTAAATCTGGAGAATTCGATTAGATGGATTCCAAATTTAGGAGACACTTTTGTTAAGTTATGGTGCAAGCATAAAACTTTTTGGTTTGTCACCTTAATTCCACACTTCTAGACCTATATTCTCTTATTGAAATTGCTTCTCCGTATCTTAGTTGATTTGCTGGATTTATTTGATTACCACACTTCTGGATTAATTTAGACTCTTGTTTCTACTTTCTAGTTAAAACCTTGAATGAATGGTCAATACCAATATACCATGCAGTTATGGAAAGGAATATGGACAAGTATGTAACATGGCTCACTGTTTGTTTATGTAGGTCTTAGAGTACCTGGCTGTGAGGGAGATACTTACCTTGGAGCACATCACTAGTGGGCCCCGATGTGCTGGGGTGGAGAGGTCAGAAAAAACAATCCTATTTTCTTCATTGAACTGGTTTTCTTTTTTGATTTTATATAATTCTTTTTGATATCTAATTTTGATCTGGTTAATTTTGACGGAGTTGTTTCAGTTGGATTATATATGTGTACATATATATTATATCCATACATATTTCAGAAATTTGGGTATGGATAATGTTTTAAGAGGGAGTCCTACGCACATGTAAAGCTGGAAGCCTGGAATAATTGGCCACCCTGGCAAGATAGTTATGTATACATCTTATATATATATATATATATAAATATATACACGCACACACATATATCCACTACTTTTGTAGCTAGAGGCAAAAAGTAATAAAACTAAATTTTTTGTGGTGTTAGTGAAGTTAAATTTCCCCAAAACTAATGGAAAAACTAATTAACTACCAAAGAACTTGTACACACCCAAACTTTAGAACTCTTTGTTATTCAACATAAACATAAATTGGCTAAAGAAATACTTTTTTATGTAGCTTAGATCTTAGTAGACTTTAATATTCCTAATTTGTGAAATTTAATAATTCAAATCTAAAGGCCACATTTGGTGCATGGGAATGTAAGAATTACATAATCCATTAGATGACGAAGAATACTGGAAATGAAATATTCCCATTCTAGTATTTGGATATGTCTGAGAATTTGAGTTAGAATTGTTTTTTTGTTGCCATTCTCATGTTTGGCGTTTTCATAGATCGTTGAAAAGGAATCTTTCAATTCTTTAAAAAATTAGAAACTATTCACTTGAGGGGACATAAGATATCAGACGTCGCCCGGATAGAGTACCGCTTAAAATCAGAATGGCCACATGTTGTGTAAAATTGGTTTACCGAAGGTTTACTACTGTTCACTATGTGTGTGCTCTCTCTATTTAAGATGTCCAAGAATATTCAAAATTAAATATTCTTACACTACTGTTTGAACATGGCTGAGAATTTGAACTGAAATTTTGTATATTATCATTCTCATGTTACGTGGACGTTGAGTCAGAGATCGTTGAAAATGAATCTTTTGATTTCTTATAAATTTCAAAATTATTTATCAGAACTTAGAAGCACTTGGAGAATGTAAGATATCAGACATCTCTCGGAAAGAGTACTGCATAGAATAATACTAGCCACATGTTGTGTCAAGTAGAGGTATCTCTACGTCTGATTTGTGTAGAGATTAGAGGGCTGCACTTTTTTATTTTTGTTTTTTAGTCCGTTGAGGGTGGACTTCTTGTTCCCCTTTTATTGTATCCTTTCTTTTTTATTAATAAAATTTCTTCTTTTATCAAAAAAAAGTAGAGGTACTTTACTGTACTACTTTTCATTATGCATGTGCTCTCTCTCTCTCTCTATATATACACATAAAGGGAGCTTAAGCGCTTAGGCGGCAAAATGCATGACTAATCGCCCACAAGTCAACAAGTCGTTAAAAATATAAAATTTATACATTTATCTCTCTTTCGTTTTCTTTGATATCTTCTTTTCTTCTCTCTTTCCTTTTTTTTTCTCTTTTTCAGATCGTGCGCCTTGGAAGGTAGTCGACCAAGGTGTCGCCTAGGCAACCAAGGCGACGATTTCTTCACCAAGTCGCTCGACTTAGCTACTTCTCCCAAATCGTTCCATCGACTTGTTGCTTGCTACCGCTCAGATGCCTAGGCGTCGCCTAGTCGACGACTTGATAACCTTGTATATATATGCATTCATACAAAGACTGTGTAGTCTCATAGTCAGACTCAAAATGGTGATGGAGCAAACTGCTTTCAAGGTGCTAATGCAAACTGATTCGGTACTAAAGTATCATAAGAGATTGTTGAATTAAAAACTTTTACACTGAAACCAGAGTCTAAGATATTCCTTCTAAATGATGAGGCATTAGGGAGGCACAGGGAGTATTTGGAATTTCAAAAGGGCGACAAGGTGACTCTAGATCAGTTCGCTCTCGCAGTTATAGAAGAGTTAATAGACAACTCAAAGAATCAGCTCACTTTCGCAGCCTTAGAAGAGGTATTTGAAAAGGGGCAGAATGAGACCATAGTGCAAAAACGGAAAAGTGAAGACAAGGACCTAACTCTGCTTATTCTGCTAATAGACGGAGGAAACTCACTAAGCTTTCTAAATGAAAGCTACTCCATGGAAACCCAGATTGATCATCGAACTAGAAAACTTATTGGGTAGATGGATTACTAGTTCAATCAATGGTTGAATTGAACCATTATTGAACCAGTTACATCATAAATACATGAAAATATATGATTATTACTTAGTAAGATTTTAATATACTAAAATATAATGAATTTGTATTCCAATACGACTAGAAATGTTTAATCTTAAAATTTAAAAACAAAATTGATACCAATTTTTTTTTATTTTAACAAACCGGTTCATTAGAGATCAATTTGAATGGTTTTATTGTTGAACCATCAGTCCAACCGGTTTTTTAACCAAAAGAGTTTGATCGGGTCAAACCGAATTGGTTCCCGGTCTAATTAGTTCAACCATCTGGTCCAATTTAAAAAACATCGACTTCTAAAACCCTCTAGTGCATAGTTCAACCTATTACACCTATATGTATTCCCCTCCCAAATGGTTAAAATTTTGGAGCCAAGCCTGTTGAATGGACAACTAGGAACAATTCATATGATGTAGGACGGTGGGAAGAAGGAATAAAAGTACCTATCACCGCAAAGAATCAGTAAAGAAACACAAACAAAAGTACACAGTTTTAATCTCAAATCAATTCATATTCATAATCTGTCAAATAATGAAGTATTACAATGCTTAAGTAGAAAACTCAATACCTGGGACCAAGTAAAAACCCTAATTTAAAAATGAAACAATCTTCTAACTAAAATCTATTACTATAATAAAACTCTCCTAACTAAAATCTATTACTATAATTAAAATTTCTAAAATATCCTACTAGATTATCCAAAAAAATAATTATATTAATAATCCAATTTTTATCTCTAATTAACAATACAAAACTAATAAATTTCTTGAGTTTCCTCTTCCGTTCCGCATCATTCTCCTTGCCTTTGAAAAAAACTCGTCCTCGAGTTTTGAAATACCGAAGAATAATAAATCATAGTCCTGGAGATGCCTTCCAACAAAATATGCGCATTCGATATTTCAATGTCATGCACAATTTTTGAAAATAACAGTGACATAATATATAAATTTGAAGTAGCTTGTGACTCGAATGTATCAGCCGGAAAGAGAGAATCAACATAATTGACCTCAACTTTATCTTCCTTGTTTTCGCATTTGGGTTTAAACTTAACTTAATTTCCTCACTGCGAACAATCTTTGAATATGCAACTTTATATTTGTTATTGATACGATTAAGTATTGTAAAACATTAATCAATTGTCTTGTAAGAATTTGCATTGCGGGTTTTCTCTTTTGAATCCGTCGCTTTAGTTGAACCAATACGATTGGTTGACCATTTCTTTACACTTGAACAGAATATGGACGAACATGGTATGCGGTTACGTACTCGTAACGTGTCTTTAAATTTGTAAGGACTTGTTTCGGACCGTGCGAGCATAATTTTCAATACTCGATGCTATACAAAACACAAGACCTTTTACGTTGCTCGTATTTGAGAAAGGTTTGATGCTCAAGTTGCTTTATCATGGCCTGAAAAAAGTCTGGATTGCTAAATTGAAAATTTCAGAAATTTTGGGGGTTGAATTGAAAAACTTCAGAAACTATGAGGGCTAAATTGAAATTTTCCGAAACCTTGGGGTACCGAAATGTAATTTGGCAGCAGAAGCAGTGATGAACAGTGAGCGCGGTACTGTAGCAGCAGCAGCGTTGTACAGTTTTCCCCCCTTCAATTTTGGGTTAAGTTTGAGACTACGTTGTCGTCTCGGATATTGATGTCGATTCTCTAACAAACTTTGGCAAATGGTGGAGGCCGGAAAATTAGGGTAGGAATGAATCGGGTGAAATAAAAAATATCAGGAATTTTGGCTCTTGATACCATTATGATGTAGGACGAGGTGGGAAAAAAGAATAAGGTACCTATCTCTGCAGAGAATCGATAAAGAAATACAAACACAAAGGCACACAACTTTAATCTCAAATCAATTCATATTCATAATCTGTCAAATAATGAAGTATTATAATGCTTAAATAGAAAATTCAATACTTGGGGACCAAGTAAAAATCCTATTTAAAAAGGAAACAATCTCCTAACTAAAATGTACTACTATAATAAAACTCTCCTAATTAAAATATATTACTATAATTAAAATTTCAAAAATATCCTACTAAATAGTTTTATTAATAATTCAATATTTATCTCTAAATAACAATACAAAACTAATAATAAATCTATTGAGTTTCCTCTTCCGTACCACATCATCATATGGACTATTACAACAGTGGATGTTATCTTTGTACAAAATGGCTAAAACAGCTCAGAATAGTTCATATGGACTACAATAATCCTTTATGGACTTCCTACATTAAGAGAAAGAAATCAGATTATGGGGGGAAAGCACAAAAAAAAACCAAAGAAGCTAGTTATGACCAAAGGGTGGTGGGCTGCAAAATTTACTCCTTGGAGATATAAAGTTGAAGTGCTTATGACATACTACTCGCAGAAAACTATCACCGCATGTCCTACTTTTCAGCACATAAATCTACTTTAGTCAACCAAAAACACAACATAATGACAAAGGGAAAGTGCTAACAGAAGTTGTAGTAAGAAATCGTGCAAATCAGCTTAAAGTGGTCATTGGTCAAGTGAAAAAATGAGAAGGATGAAGTGCTAGATGAAATTTGGCGAAAAAGTATGACACCATTGCAAGCCTTTAAACCCAATGTATGCATAAAATACCACTCCAAGAGTCGAAACACCTAATTGAACCCATGAAGAACTCATGGAGCGATAGCTGTACTAGTACAAGAAGTTAATGCAACAACCAATGTTCAAAACTGCACTTAGGTGGGATCTAGTTTTATTATTCCTGAAATTTAGAAGTGAAGGTTAATACAAGGATTTTCTAACCTACCAAGCTAACCAGATTTCTTCCTTTCTTTTCAAGGAATCAAATGGCCCTCTAAACTATGTGAAAAGGTAAGCCCTTGCTTGTAATACTCAAGTCCCACATTAGAACATGTACATTAGAACATGTGAGTTTTATTGTCTGTGTATATGTCTTAATTCTACTACCGAGGGTATCAATGGTCATGATGTTTGGGTGGTCTTTTGGTGATTGAAGAGCATCATCTATAGTGGATCGAGCCTTCATTTGATTTGGACTCTGTGAAAGATAAAGCAAAGAGACAAAGGCTTTTGTTCCATATTACAAATTTTGCAATCAAGAGCCTTTATACCCACAACTGGGTGAGGAAAGGAGATCAGTGATTTACCACGGATTACTCCTAAGATTATGTCCATCATATACTATTGATCACTCCTAAATTATGTCTATCATAACATGTTAGAATACTAGAATTTTCTAACAGTCCCCATCAAGCTAGAAGTTGTATGTAGTGATATCACTACATACAGTTTATTACAAAATATAACCTAAGAGTTGGATATAAAATGATTTAAACATTACACAATCACACAACACAAAATTATACGATTTTCAAAAGTCTGCATATTGAGATTTTCTCTTTAATTCGCATGAACTAAACGGCTCAAGTTCATGTCCATTGTTGATTTCTCTCCCTCAATACATGACTTCACACATTCACATTCTGAGGATATCATGTTGCGGCAACAACGAAGAATGCTCGTCTCCTACGACAACTGTGACGGATTACCTATCTTTCCATAACAAATATGAAGGACTCGTTGCCTTCCTCAATATAGGACACCCTAGCTTCCCAATAATCAAAGGACACTCGTTGTCCTTAAACATCGGCTTCATGAAAAATCATTACTTTTCAGTCAACCATCCACTTACATATTTCAACCCAAAATATTAATTTCTTAGGACAAACTACCTTTCTATTCTTATTCTTCTTTCCCAAAAATTTCATACAATACCGACTATTTTTTTTCCCGACAAGGCGAAGCAAGACTTTTAGTTAGCCCTCCCAAGAGTTGAAGCAAGAGAAGTCCTACAAATTGCAAATCCACGAGGACATGGATTCTTTAAAGGGGAGAAGTTGTCAAGCTAAGGACATAATTGGTATCTTTAGGTGTAGAGTTTTCTAGAATAGGCACGGTCCATGAGAATTAGTTATGCGTGTTAGTGTAGCATAATTTGGTGTTGGATAGCCTAGTTTCTCAAGTAAAAGTAGACATGTAATTTTCATTTTCTTTGTTGAAGTTTATGATTGAAATCTTAGAAGCTCTCACCTCTATCTCCCTTCTTCTTCTCCTTCTAAACCAAATTATGCTTGTAATCCCCTTATCTCTTTTGATTATCTTCGTCTCCTTTTATCATTTTGAATCTATGTCAAGCACCTAAGAGGGGATTGATAAAAGCTCGATATCAGTATTTGGGGACGTGGTGGAAGAGAATGTTGGCAATGTTGGGGGGTGAAGGAGCCAGGGGTTAGGGAAGGCGACGATGATGATGGAGGAATGGTGGATGAGACCAGCGGTGATGGTGGAGGAGAGAGTTTAGTGAAGTCTTATAGAACTAGACAGGAGGTTTGATTTCGGGATCTGTAATTATTATCTTTCCTTACCCATTCCTTTGGAAGGAGTATAAGATAATCAGACCTCATCGTGGGTCTGGGGTGCTTAGGGATGGCAATGGGGCGGGGGAGGCGATTATACATCCCACCCCCATCCTCGACCTTATAAAAATTCCCCATACCCGGCCAATCCATCACGGAGATTAAATTTTAATAACCATCCCCATGTAGGGATGGGGATTTTAAACACCCACGGGGAATTTGTATCACCACGGGGACTAATATTTTGTGAAATTTTTAAATAAAAAATTTAATTTTGGTTATATTTACATTAATACATATATGAAAATTAATCATATTTTAGTGCATATATGATAAAATTAAGAAAAATCAAATAATAATAATAATATATACACACAAGGACATATATTATATTTTATGTAATATATACTAGTATAAATATAAATTTAATTAATATATAACTGTTCGAGGGGCAGGTACGGCGCAGGGATTGGGGGGAACCAAATACCATCCTCTCTCCATCCCCATAAATAACATTCTGTGATTCCCCATCCCCGACCTCATTCCCGATCAAAGTCAAAATCACAGTCCCCATTCAGGGTGGAGCGCGGGGATCACCGTGGGTATGAGGCAAATTGCCATCCCTAGGGGTGCCCAAATTAAATAGGTATCTAGTATTCATGCAAATTGCAAAAGGGACTTGCAGAATTTTTTTTTTTTTATAAAAATTAGACACCAAAACTGAGTATTTATGGTATAGGAATGGGATGCCTATTCCCAACGTCACATTCCTATTCGCCATACATGATGACTCAAGGGTCATATGACACTGCAATCGGGTGGTCTGGGTGATTACTGTCTAGTTCAAAATGGTGAGGTCAATAAGACCCGTTTTGAATGAGTCTTGTTTTTCTAGATCCACGGGTCAATTGATTTCTTATCTCTCTACTTTCCACATACAACCATTTTTCCAGCAAAAAACACATGTACCAGTCTGCTTGGTACTGGGCCATGAACTTCTTGGAATGGTAGTATATCCCAACTCCCAAGTAATCTTGGTGAGTGTAAAAGCAAAGGGGAAGGATAAGAACTGTACTTATAAAGTGAGAGCACATTAATAGCAAGCTGCCAACATAAGTTATTAGCTGATACAATTTAAAGTCGAATCTATCAGATATCATACTCCAGAATATCACTACTATTATTGTATTCTCCCAAAACTTGTAAAATCAAAACACAATCTAGCTATATTTCCATTACAACAAAGAAACTTTAATTATTGGTATAGCAATATAAATTTCAATAAATTACTTTTCCATACTAGAACATAACATTCAATTTAAATCCATAAGCTTCCAAAAAAAACAAAGCTAATGCTATAAAAATAGGACAATTTGAGAGTGAAAATAATTACTATTTTTAGGAACATCATGATGACATTCAACAATTAACATAAAAAAGCTGTTGCAACATCAGTACTTGACAGAATGGCATTAATAACATCTTCCTAACCATTGCAAGGGATCACAATTATCATTCTTAGCCATAGGACCACATCAACAACAACTAAGAATCAGAGAGCGAGAGAGAAGAGATGATTTGAGGGTGTTAGAAGATTATTCTAGAATCACGAGTTTATTAGAGTATATTATTATTAGAACTTGGTCACCAAGCATGCTTGGGGCCCGCACATACTTGGCCCCTACTCGACTAGTAGACTATATATAAGGCTTTAGTACTCTTTGTAATGAGAACAATAATATTTCATACATCTATTTTATCTCTAACACGGTATTAAAGCTAGGATGATCTTGACTATCTCAAATCAAAAAGTCTTGCTTCTGCCGCCGGCGGCACATAGTCAGTGGAGGGTATCGTTAATTTTTATTGTTTAACTTCATCTTAAAGAAGAAGAAAAATGGTAGTTAGAGTTCAGTTAGAGTTCTTTTGTTGGAGCTGTAGTTTAAGTTTTGTCATGCGTTGCTAAAGTTGGTGCTCTGGTACTTCGTTGCCCAGATTTAAGGTTTCTTTTTCGAAGATGCGAGTTTCTTGTTGCATAAAGGGTGATATATCGAGAGTAGTTAATTTCTTGGGTTGAAATATGTAAATGGTTTATTGGAAAGTAAGGATTGCATGGGGCTGAGATTTAGGAAGGCATGTGTCCTTCGATTTTTTTTGGGAGGCTAGAGAGTCCTCCGTTGTTAAGGAAGGCAAAAAGTCTTTCGTTGTTGTTTTGAAGAATATAGTCCTTCACATTTGTTGTAGGAGACCGAGTGTTCTCCATTGTTGCTAGCATATGATATCCTCGGAAAGTGAAAGTGTGAAGTTATGTATTGAGGATGAGGAATCTAACTTTGGACGTAAACAAAAAAAAAAATCAAAAAGAAAAAAAAAATCCGTGCAAATTGAAGAGGGTCTCAATTTGAGGGGGAGGGTTGAAGATAAAATAATTTTGTGTTGTGGTTGGAGTTTTTTTATTTTTAAGACTGTGTTATGTAACAAGTTGTAAGTTGTGATATAAGACTTTCAACTTGAGGGAGAGTGTTAGAAAATTATTTTAGAATCACGAGTTTGTTAGAGTATATTAATATTATAATTTGGTCAACAAGTATGTTTGGTGCCCACATCTACTTGGGGCCCACACATACTTGTCCCCTGCTCAACTAGTAGACTATATATGAAGTTTTAGTACTTTTTGTAATGAGAAAACAATAATATTCTATATATCTATTTTATCTCTAACAGGGGGTTTGCAAAGAGAGGAATTGGGGATATCTTAGGGGATTTAGTATTTGTTAAGTAGCAAGTATTGGGGATAGTAGGAATTGGCGTTTTTTTGGGAATATTTACATATAAACAAAAAAAGGTCTGGGTCACCCTGCACTCAATGCCATCAAGGACTGGATTACAAGATCCATTTTGCCAGTTCATTTTCTTAAAAATCCAGGATGGCAAAATTAATGGGTGGTCCACATAATCTGGGGGTCTGGGCACCATATAAACTGCTAGGTCCAAGTCATAAGCATGTACTTGTTTTCCCTGTTCTCTCTTTTAACGGAATTATTTACTTGTAAAAAAAGACCTGTTTGTCATATTGAATTTTGTAAAATAAAATTAAGAAAAACCTCCTAGGTTCAAAATTTGGACATCAGAACCTAAAAGTGGAATATGGGCATAAATAAATATAAATTCAAGTGAAAGGAGTTTCTGCCTTTCTGGTGGTAAAATCAAAACTTATAGTTCATCGGACATAGTTTGGGTGGTCCATTGTTTGTAAATTTGAATGTATCTATTGAGAATTCCATTACAAGCATGGGAATAGTACAGGTAACTATTTCTGCAGATCCCATTGTTGAAAGCACTTTAATTCGTCTAGAGAAACTGGATAAGGAAAAAGAGGGAGAGAAAGAAAGGAAATAGGAATAAGAAAGATTTATTTGTATGTATAGTTGAAAAGTTTAAAGAGAGGACTTCCTTCGTAGAGTAATAACTTTAAAAAAAATAATAGATAAAGAAGATTATTGATAGGAAATAAAGGATACATGCAGAAGAGGATGCCTAAACCAAATAACTGAGAAATGTGCCCATAGCGGAAGCCCAGCACTAGAAATGCAGGAGATACTGATAGCATTCCATCTGCTTTAATTTGTTCAGTGTCTGTTCTATTAATAGTTCAGTGTCCTCTATAAATAGTTGAAAAGCCAAGCAATGCTCTCTCACTTTATTTTTGACTAAAATACAATTGGCACCCCAAAGTTTGTACGGTTGTTGAGATTTGCACCGCAATATTTTAAATGTATCTAAGTGCACCATGAGGTTCTTTTTGCTAAACAAAATGCACCCTCCAAAGGCTTTAATCGGTCAAAAGTTAGGGTGCATTTTGTTTAGTGGAAAGAACCTTGGGGTGCACTTCAACTGGTTAAAGCCTCGGAGGGTGCATTTTGTTTACCAGAAAAGAATCTTGGAGTGTACTTAGATATGTTTTAAATATTGGTGCGGGTGAAAACTGTATTTTAGTCCTTTATTTTAATTACGAAGACGTTTGATGCCAAAACATTGAAATTATACTTGCTCAGTGAATTTTTAATGGATTTTTGTACTAGAGGAGTGTAGTGTAAAATGATCCTTTATGAATATATGGAGTCTGGAGTCAGCCTGTGTATATTAGAGTTTAAGGAAACTTACAGTATTCCCCAATTACAGGTTGACCTCAATATTTATTTAGAATTGAAGTCAATCCTTTATTTGACTTTCTTGTTTACAGATTTCCTTCTTTGTTAGTCAACCATTCTTGATCTTGACCATAACGATATGCTGGTTTTCATTTTCTTAATTTGTAGCTTATTGAATAATGGTTTACATATCCTTAATCCCTCTTCTAGTTTCTAGCTACATGAATTCTATGTTACTAGTCAATTAGGTATTATATGCGATATTTTGAATACCGCAATCCAAATAACAAGAATTCATTAATTCATGTGTAAAAGACGAGATAATAGTTGTTGAAATTAGTTCCCTTCATACTTCTAAGAAAATTATGAATTTATTTACACCAGTCTTTTGTATTTGTTTTTTATTTTCCTAGTATTTATTTCCTTTTATACTTCTAAGAATATTAAGTATTATAGTTTCTTTTATACTTCTAAGAATGTTATGCCACCGTACCTTCTTTATATTGTCTTGGTGTGCTTAATCTGAAGGAACTGTTATATCAATTCTTTCTTTAATTTTGCTCTATCTATTTGTTGCTGCCATGTCGTGTTGGTTGCAAACAAAATTAGTTTAGTTTTTTTAAAAGTGCTTGTTGCAAACAATAGTTGCATCTTTTGATGTTTCACTCATTGTTTTGTCTTCATTTTATTTATATATTTCTAAAATGTATGTTTATATGCAGTTTTAGGGAGTCAATTTTGTCATTGACAGAGCACATTGACAAGCAGGTAATATTTCTCCATCTGATATTGACTTCTTATTAAATTGTTTTACATGCATGTTGGTGAGATTGATGAAATATTTACAAAAACGTAATTGATGCTATCACGTGTATGGGGGTTCAACTATCTTCAATAATGCTTTTTCCATTGTTACTTTTATTAAAAATTTCTGTGTGGCATTTACTGCTCATTTTTATTTCCCTCTTTGCAATTCTTAAAAATATGGATTATCTAAGTGATGCCTCGTAACTTTTTGTTTAATTCATCCCTTTTCTTTTATATTATCATTATTGGATGTTCTTTACTTATATTTATATTTAAAAGAAGCATAAACTTTTATTATTTAAGATACAGCAGGTGGTGTTGTTCAATACTCCTGCAGATCTTTTTCTATTCTTTCTTTTTTTCCCTGATAAGTGGGACCCATTGGATTGTTTGAAAAGGAAAATCTAAAGTCATCTGTTGTTGACCTTGTTGACATAACCAATGGCAATGAAAATATTACAGTCCACCTGCCACTTTTTTGTTCTCCCTTAATATTTGTTATGCTAAGTCTTCCTAAATGCTTATTTGGTTCTAAAAGAGTCCCATTTGCTAAATTATTTGGTTTCAAATGAGTCCCATTTACGTAGATGCTAGTATAAAATTAGATAATGTTTTTAAGTTTACCATCACAATTTGATTATCATGCCACTAGGACTAAACCAAACACTCAATAAATTTAGGGATAAAAATGGATCAAAATATATCCTTATAATTTGTAAATTTTACAAATGAGACTATTTTTGTGGAACATGAATAGTAAATATAAAATAGGTGACCTTGGGAAGGCACTGTTGTATTTTGAAGTAGGATATCTAATACTACATAATATGTTTCCCGGGGTTTTAGGATCTCATTATTGAAAAATAAGCAATGAATTACAAGAATATTTGGTAAGATTTCTAAGAGGCATCTTTAATTTATTGAGGCTAATAGCGACCATGGTGGTTCAGTTTCTTAGGGAATTAGGAAAGGAGCTATTTCCTTCATCTTTAGTGTAGAGTGGTTTTCTCTGTCAATGTTTCCGATGAAATCATCTTTTTGAAGTGTTAGCTCTTTCTTCTTCACTGAAGTCTTCTAATTGTTAAAGTACATGAAATTTTCTGGTGCCACTGCAGCAATTCCTGCAAATTGAATGTGATTTTTCTAGCAAATGATAAGATTATTGGATGAATTGTCGGCTGAAAATTTTGGATTTCTTTGTTTTATTGCAAATAGGTACATAAAATTGCACGTAATTTTCGAGACAAGTGGATTCCTCGGCCTGTCAGGAGAAATAACTACATGGGCAGGGATGTTCATAGGATGGACTTACATAGGTCGTCAGCATTATACAACCAATCTTATGATCTGGGTGGAAGACCACCTGAAGCAATAGATTGCATCAAGCAACCAGTTAGTGCAACAGCTACAGTTGGTGCTGGTAGTCTGGACAGCAGCTCCGCATCATGTAGTACTGGTTGTGCCACTAATGAGACAAGAATTCGTAAGCGTAAAAGCCGATGGGATCAGCCAGCAGAGACAAACCTGGGTATAGTATGTCCTCCACATAAAGAACCAAGGATTCAGCCTAGATTAATGCAAAAGTCACATTTAAGCCCACAACCTGAGATCAGCGAAGTGGTGCTTAACCATATACCTGGTAGTACTGGCGAAGACAAAA
Source organism: Panax quinquefolius (assembly GCA_020205615.1). Classification (NCBI taxonomy): domain Eukaryota; kingdom Viridiplantae; phylum Streptophyta; class Magnoliopsida; order Apiales; family Araliaceae; genus Panax; species Panax quinquefolius. Next base: position 63,761,436 of record CM035169.1, read on the forward strand.
ATTTCCGTCGGTCTATGGTCCATTCCTCTCAGCAAAGTGGTACTAAGAATGTAGATGATGGCGGGCAGAACTTCAATAAGGATGTTCCTCCTGGATTTTCTGCTCCTTTTAATGGTCTTTTAGTCTCACCCACTGCTTCCTCAACTGCTATTGGTTTCCACCAAGAAAAAGGTCTCCATTCAGAGTGCCCTAGTGAAACGGTAATGGGTCATCCACAGGAGAGATTCATTTTAAGGTTGCCTGTGGCATATGGACTTCCATTGCCTGTTGTGCAACAACTTGGGACACCTCAAGGAGTAACTTCTGAGAGTTGGGTTGTTTCTGCAGGAATTCCTTTCCAGCCTTATCCGCCACTGCCCCCATATCCCCGTGACAAAAGAAGTCATACACCTGCTGCAAGTTCTTTGACAGTTAAATTACCTGCAGTAAAAGTTGAAGAGGGTTTCCAAAAACCAAATGCTTATCTTGCAGATCAAAATACTCCAATCACATATGTTGCAAACCCACTGCATATGGAAATTTCTGGTTCAATCAACCAACGAAACTTTGAAGGAAAAAGGAGCTCCTCTAGTTGTTTGGGAGGGAAATACTTAAAGCAGCCCAAGTGGAACAATTCAAAATTGCTCCCTCCCTGGGTCCGGAATAGAACTGGTTATGAAAACATGGGAAACAATCGAATAAATGGAATAGGCATAGGTACGGGAGCAAATGAGCCCAAAGTTCCATATAACTCTGAGCATGTAAACTTTGGAGTAATGATGAGTTATGGTAATACTTTTTACCAACATCCACAGCACCAAAATTAGCATTTAATTATTGGAAAATCTCTGAAAGTTTCTAAACTCTGTCCAGTTTCCCTATGCACTTGCTATTCTTTAGTACCTGAATTATTTTAATTTAGTTATGTACCTGGGAATGTACATTCACACCTCGAAGAGGTAAACCTCATTGTGCTACATTATTTAATTGAAATTAAAGACTTGTTCAATAAAACTTTAGCCAATCTTTCTTGGGCAGTCGTCTTTATTAGATTATCCGTACTTTTCTGTGGGTTTGGTTTCTGGTATAGCTTAGCAGGCAAGCTACATATGTGAGATTTTATCTGTATTTAATCATTGATCTTTGTTTTAGACATGAGAGAAAATGAATTTTTTCATTGATCACATATGTTGGGAGCAACAAAGTTTGCTCTTCCTTTATATTCTGACATTCTTTTCTCCAACACTGCCTCCACCTATGTTACACGGGCTGTTTACTTTGCCCTAACATACCTTTGTCCAACACTGGACACTCGGATAAGGGAATGGCTACATGACACTTCGTTTTAGTGTAAAAATTAGCAAAATTAAGAAGTAACTGTGTCAGTCTTCAAAATACCGTGTCCTATTAAGCACTGCATCCTAGTCCGTGAAACATAGCTCTCCAGTCCACCACAATAACTGTTCCATTCCGGGGAAAAAAAACACAAACTTTAAGGAATATATATATATATTCAATTTTCTACCTAGTGTAAAAATAATAAACTTGCTCCAAATTTTACAAATTGATTGGAAAATATGCTACGGTAAATTTTCAAGGAGTATCTGTAAATACGGTGAGCTTAGGCATGGGAACCTATTTTTGACTCTTTGGTTATAACTTATAAACCGTTCAATAAAAAGTTTGTGCCTGGGAGTAGTTGTGAAGAATCTATAGTTTGTTTATTTAGCAATGAGATACATTACAAAATCTGTATTTAGAAGACATGGAAATGTCTGTGTTGGTATATGGAAAACTAGAAAAATAGTGCATTTTTGGAATGTTTCGTTCTTTGATTCATTTTGTTTTTGGAAGTAGTATGTAATCAAGTCAATTATATTGGATCTGATAATTATTTACTTTGTAATCCTATTCATTTATTAATAAAAGAATTTATTTAATTAAAGTCATTATTTATCCATGTTTAATTAGTTGAATTAAATAAATGTGATAAACTCATAGTTTTGGAGCAATGCTTTTAGAATAATGTTGATCATGTTAATGAGATCTAAATTCAAGATAATTCAAAATTAAAATGTTCCTAATAGTTGGATAATTAATGTGAGATTACTGATTCCGGATAGATTAGTACATAGTATACTTGTTCATAATCATAATCATAGTATAGTTGGGTAATTGATCTCATAATCATGTGTGTAGACACTAAAACAAGTATGTAGGTGCTTATTGAAGAATAAGTTCACTGAACATAGCTCGCTTAAAGGAACATCTGAAGGAGTTTTACTTGCCTGACAATAGAAGTTTCTAAAGTGATAGTAGCAAGTGATCATTGGACTTAAGATCATCATATTACCTTGTATATTTTGAATTATACTTTGTCATATTTCTTAATACTTTAGAGTATGTTTTAGAGTATGTTTGGGCATAATAAAGTGTATATGGAGGTAGATGAATGATCAACAAAGAATCTATCACTTCTAGTAAAGGGAGAAAATGTCATGCGATTCGATAAGTGACAACTCAAAATCCTTGGGCAAGGTGAACGTAAATTAGATAAAATTAGAAAGGAGTTTCTAATTTACATTAATCGGAGTTGTACATTTTGTTAATCGAAATGAATATGATTAGATAAATAAGACTTATCAGTAATTCTGTAATACCCAAGAATTTTTTGAATATTATTAATAATTATATTAATAAGTCGAATATTTATTTGAATATAAATAAATATTGTTGTGGCATGGGTTACCGTAATTCTATTCAAATAAGTTAAGTATTTGAGAACTATATGATGAGTAAGGTAATGTAATAAAATAATTGCCTAGTGTGGCAAGGTAATAAATAAGTGTACTAGTAATTAAAATAATGAAGAGAATAATTAATTTAGGGCATGAACTAAATTCAACAATTAAGTAGAGTCGGATTGTCCCAGTGGTGGCTGATTAAGGCTTACTTACATTTAATAAAACAAAGGCGATTCTTATTTGGTAGCAAAGTTTGGAAAATAATTCCTAGTATGTGCATGAGGAAATGAACAAGTGTTATAGTGTGTTAATTACCATTATTATTAATGTGAACATTATTATTAAATATTGTTATGAACCACCATGTGTGATATTGGAGCATGTAAGTAGTAGTACCATATAATTACTTCATGCATTGACATAACATAAGGTGTGACATTTAAATGTGAATAATGTTATATAAAACTATATAGTAAAAGTAAATAAATCATATAATTGGTTGAGATGAGTTTTTGTGACCTCATCATGTGTTGTGGGACAATTAAATGTATATTTTAATATATGAGAGTAAATAAATATGTACTGTTAAAATATTTATTTCAATAATGATGTGTAATTAAATAATAAAGTTTTGTGAAAATATTAGATTATTGGTATCTAATTAAATTGTGTCCATACCTGTTATAAATATTAGCTGGGCTAGACTAATGTACATGGATTATATAAAATGTATATATCCCCAATCTATCACAATGTAGTAATATTACCTCATTAAAATTGTGTTTATATACCCAAAAGGAGTTAAAACTTAAATAAGTTAATAACAATTTTTCAACTACTGAGAGTTTTGTCCCAAAATCACTGTCGCTTTTCTTCTTCATGTGTATAGGCCAATGACCTAAGCCTATTTCTTGCAAAAATCAAAACTCAGCATTTTAGCTAATGATGAATGGGGAGTGGCCTTCACAATTTTTTGCACTATGCTACCAAACCTCCATTAACCATCATCTTCTTCTCTTTTCCGTTGGTTTGAAATGGCGGGCAAAATTATTGTCTGTGTAATTCATTATCTATAAATGGAACCATTCTCTTCTCAATTCAATTGCTAGAAATCTTCTGATAAGTCCATATAGAGTGTGAGGGTGCTGAGTTAGCAAGCTATCTGAAATTGGAAGCCACAACTAACAAATTTAATTTCACAAAGGTAGTATTCCCTAATTGTGTTCTAAATTTTGATTTCGAAGAAATCTTAGAGTTATCATGAATGAATTGTTAATTGAATGATGATAGTATGTTATCTGAGTTTATATGCATATATGAAAGCAATGTATTTGGTTTTGGGTATCTTACATTAAGGATTTCGTGTATAAGCTTGATGTCTTTGCAAGTAGAGGTCTTACGGTCGTTTCAGGGGGGCTTGTTGTTGTCGCCTCCACAGTAGTTCGAGCGGCCGTGAAATAACGTCGAATGTATCGATGAGAATTTTGACTTCTGTATAAGAACTGATGAATCTTAACATGTTAATATGAATTAAGTCATGCATGAAAATAAGTTTGACATGTGACCTAGAGTTCCTTTCCTGACATAAGTTACCTTAGCTTATTTGGATGTATATTTCTAAATAAAGACTTGACACATTAAAAACAAATTTGACGAAACTTATGTACCTTAAGTTCTGATTTTGTGAGCATGCACACATGACCTAACTACTCATGAAATGTGATTCAAATTGATATGCATGTATTAAGATATACTTTAGTTTGGGTTAAAATAACTTTTAAAAGCAAACTTGGATGTGTTGTAAACTAATATTATGAACATGATGTTGTGTACGTTCTGAACTTAGAGCATGTATGATTAATAATTCCTATGTGACTACACATAACACATACGTACGTCCATCTTAGGTAGACACAATAAAAGTTAGTCAAACATGAGTTAGACATGTTTTAAAGCAATAAATGATGCTAGTTATGTGTATATGATGAAAACCTTTGTGAGCATGCATACTAACTAATTTCATGACTACCTCATGTATAGTTAGTAGTACCAATACCCGGATTTGGGGTCGTCACAACAATTATGCCCAATAAAATTATTCTGAACACATATCAACTGTCGACGTCGGGATTTTTAGATGTCCCTTTCCGTGACTTGTTCTTTGGTGTTCTCATTTTAGGTGAGATTTGTTTGAAAAAACAAGTGAAAAAGGTCCGACATGTATAATGTCAACGATGGACTGTTAAGAGTCGCCAGTTGGTTTTTTAAATTGTTGTACCAACACAACCGAGAAAAGGTTTGCACATTGACCCAGTGATGTGACATTGCTAAGCGAATTGATGGTAAAACCGAGATTCATTAGGGTCCGGGGACTTGGTTATGCGGGGAAGGTGTTAGGCACCCCAGACATCCGTGTTACCACTACGTGTGACCTCCTTTCAAGAAACTATTATCCGAATGTGTGTGTGGGTCAATGTCTTTGTTATTTGGAAGTAGTCACGAGGCCTTGTTCGAACCTATATACACGGGGTTTGAATTTATGTAAAAATTCAGTTTTTAGCAAGGTATAACAATGATGTTTTATAAAAAAGATTTTTCAAACTCTGATGCTCAATAGTAATTGAGACCTTTTACACTCCCATTTTATTAAGTGTTCGGCTTGATTGATTTTATTTGACAGATGCGAGGCATCCGTACGAAAATAATGTACAAAATAATGCCGACTTCCTCGTGGGTATGGAAACCATCTGAGGAAATTCAGACACCGCAGAATAATTTACAAGCTGCTTACAGCTGAAAATGTCCATCACGGGAACCGAATCTAGATTCAATAGGATGAATATAACACCCCCTTCCCGAAAAGGAAAGGGAGGTCAAGTGCAAAGCACAATAAACCTCAGAATTAGTAAACATAGCACTAATAACTGCAAAATATTAATAATGATATCCATCAATAAAGTACTAATTATCATTCTCCAACTAGAGTTAAAATAATAAAAACCAAAATTCGAAACAACCTAGATGGTCAACGACAACTCTCTCATCACACTAGCCCTGAATCACCCCTGTAAACCTGCTGGAAGAAAAAAACACAGCATGAGCCAATTGCCCAGTACGGATATAGATATACAACTGATATACGAAAATAACTTAGACAAAATACTGAACCAAGCCTCAAGTGTAAATACTGACGAAAATATATTCTCCAAAGATCTAAATGGAATACATCTGAATCAACAGAATTAACTCAATGAATTGAACTGAACAGAAACAAACAAAACTAATACAATGAAATAATAGGCTGAATCAAATGGTTGAGTTTTATTTCATACCGAATGAGCTCAGAAATATACATTGTCACACAGGCAAGTCAAAATAATGCCACACAGACAAGTCAAAATAATGCTACACAGGCAAGTCACACATTGGACCGCGAATCCAAATGTATATAAATCAGATATGTGTGTTTGGCACAACATCACAAATCCGCAGAACAAAAAACTAGGTTTAACCCATACGCCTCCCACAACAAAACACCAAATGACCCACTTCCTCCGGAGCCCAAAACGGAGACGCCGTGGACTAATCACACCGCCATGAAAAGTGTCATGTCTTTCGTGCCAAGACGACATGCCTGTGGTACCCCCACAGATGGTTATAGCTCAGGTATACCCTACGGTATATTCTAACAAAAATATCTTGTCACAACACATGCGACATAATACCAACAAAAGGGTTCTATATGTACATGTTGAACAACATCAAATTATAATCACAATGTCTCAAAAGAAGGTAGCAACATGTATCGCTCTACAATTATGAAAAATAAATATCAATTAGACATGATAACCTAATTCAAAGAGTACAAATTCGAGTCATATGTATCAACTCCAAATTGAAACTATTATATAAATTTCACAAGAAATAATTATGTGAAATAATAACGAAATTCGAAACAAGAACAAAACGAACAAATCAAATTTAACAAGAGTAACGCTGAAAGAGTACAGAATATGTACAAATTGTAATAGAAAGAAAGAAATTTAAATTACTGAATAAAGCCAAAGTATCAAAGATCAAATTTCTATTTAAGAGTGTCAATAGAATTATAAAAAAATGAAACGAAAGACAAGATATCACGAGATATAAAGAATACAACAATAATCAAAGGAGTGGAGTACGGAATCCGTACCTGATACTTCCAAACCATTTATAGCACACTCCACAAAATCTTACTCTCAATTGCCAACGATATCAAATATGAAACGTTATTCACAAGCTAAACAGATTCACCTCAAATTAAAAACAATCCAAACTAATAATTCCAAAGTAATTTCATAATCTATTTAATATGCCTTTACTCATCGCCTTTTCGTTCGAACTAACTATACAAAATAATAATAAATATAAGTACACTTATAAAAATATTCTTTCATCTTTAACCCATTGATAAATTCATTTTATTATTATTATAATAATAATCTCTATAATTTCAAAATATTTTATTTATTCATTTAAATTTTGTATAACATAATATTTTGCAATACTATATACGTAATTATTAATTTTTTTATTTTCTTCACAATAAACATGAAAATTCGTACTATTAAGAACATGTGATCAGGAGACTACAAATTAATATATATGTATCCATATAATAGGCATGCACCTATTATGCACTCCTGTAATTTCCAAAAGAAGTCTAAATATCCATAAGTCTAATAAAATAATTACTATTCATGACATATTTTATTCGTAAGGCATTTTTCCTTTTTCTTTTTTTTAAAAGGCACACTGATGCCATTCAATTCACATACTACCCAGATGCAATCAAATCATTATTATTATTATTATTACACTCCATATATTTTCTTTTTAATACCATTGTACTAACTATGTACTTATATATTTATTCTACCTCTGTTTCACAAGAAATACTCATAAACTGATATCCTGAAGCAAATTTTAATTAATTACAAATTTAATCATAATTTCCAACTCCGTTCTAATATATAAAAAAAAATTTCTAACATGATACCACAATATAATATATAGTAACAATACTTTGAAATTTAACTCCATGTTCCAAACAAACTAATCTAATTTATACTTTATTTATTTGCTAGTTTTAATTGAGATTCCCTCTAGGCATGACTTATAACAATAAACAATTAAATTAATTAAGCTTGCAAGATCTGATCATAAAATAACTAAAAAAAAATACCCAATAATAAAAATAATGGTATTACCTTGGTTGGGAGAATTTTTCTCTTTCTATTTTCTCACTCTCTAGCCTTTTCTCTTCACTTCATAATAGATGAAATCCAATACAATTAGGTTTGAGTCATATATATAATTAATCATCCTTGTCCTAATAGGATTTATAACATTGAACTTAATTAGTTTTAAAGCCCAAATTTACAAGATTAATATTTTCTGTCACTTATTGTTATAGCCCACAAACATTATTTTCAAATTGACCCAAATAAAAGACAAGCCCAATTATTCTATTTAAAACATAGATTTAAATGCTATTTACTTTATTTATTATTATCATTATATTTTTTTTTCCGGATATTACATCACCTACCCCTTAAAAATGATTCCGTCCCCAGAATCAAAAGAATGTAAAGTACCTAATTATCAAAAGATGCGGATACTCCGCTCGAATAGACTCCTCTATCTCCCAAGTAGTTTCTCGCTCCGAATAATTTTATCACAAGACTTTAACAAAAGGAATTATCTTTCTCAATTTTAATTTAATCAGTTATTTAATTATCTACTAAACGAATTTAATTTTCCAAACAAAACAAGGAAGAAAAGAGGGAAACAAAATCATTTACCTTTTTCAATTTAAATACAATTGTATTAGATAAAATCAATTAATATTTAATTATAAAAAAAATGGGTTATTACATTTTTCACCCCTTAAAAATAATTCTGTTCTCGGAATTCAAATAAGTTACAAAAAAAATAATTAAATTTAGTTACGACGTAGAGTCTCCATTTGTAACGATTAACGCGGATAAGTCATCGATCCACGTAATTATCAATGTACTTGTAAAAGATTCGTCAGCTATCGTGTCAAGCCTTGGTAAGGTTCTTCGCGTTGCATCAAATTAGATCGCATGATCCACTGTTGGTGCGGGCCGTCGCTAATATATTTGAGTTTCATTCTTGTAAACGTACGTACTCTTCAGAACATAATTCGAAAACACAAAATTTTCTTTTCATCTAAATACGATTCGAATACCCAAAATATTTAAAATTATCTTCAATTCGTAAAACGTTTATGTTCCACACATGACAAAGATTTAACCAATTATTTTCATTTAATTTTACATAAATTCACGCAAAACTCTAAAGACATCGGATAAACAAAACAACTATGCAAACTATATTACCAACTTTTCCCAAGTCCTCAAGAGCTTCAAAATATCTCATCCTCAATTTGAACTATTCATCAAATAATATTACACCAAAGAATATACTACTAATATCTCTTTATCACCAACTCTCCTAAGTCCTTAAGAGTTTCAAAATATCATAACCTCAAATTAAATTAATTCTCAAATATTATAATACCAAAATATACTACTAAGATCTCTTTATCACAATATCAAACTCAAAGGTCACATATTCTACCATCTGCATAAGCAACTACAACCATTCAATATCTCTCATAATCAATTGAATTTTATCTCTTACTATCTAATCATATAATAAATCAATCATCCCTTATTGCAAACCTTAATCCAATAAATTTCAATGTCTCCCTGTACTATCACAAAGAAACTTCATAGAATATAACTCTAATATTTTACTAGGGAAAAAAAAATAGCCACAAAATTGATCATCAACTCCAAATGATTAATCTAATTACCTCGAATATCAACAACTCAAATTTATTAAAGATCCTATATGCTTAATAATTTATCACATTATCATATTATCCCACCGATATACATACCTCAAATTATCCACAAATTTAACAAAATTAAAGTATAACTCAAATCAAATCAAATCCTTAATTTTAAGATCATAATAAATTGTCACGAAAATAACTCCAATAAATAATTTTTCAAAATCAAATACTCGTCGATACAAATACTCGCATCATAATCACATCTCATATAAGATCATTTCCTATCTGTACAAAGTATAACTTTATTCACCTCAATGATTAAATCATAATTTTTAACTAATATCATTACTCAATCACCTTAATAATTTATTCCACTTTCCTCAAATCAACTGCAAATCGAAAAGAAATCGACAGTTAATCAAAATAGAGACCAACCAAACAAATAACAAAATCAAATCAAACTCCTACTTCTACCCAATGGTTTACCCACAACTCACAGGTCAAACCTAAATAGGTTTTCTACAAGAAAGAACCTAAGCTCGATCTGCTCTACAGAAACACCTTCCCCGAAAAGGAAAGGGAGGTCAAGTACAAAGCACAATAAACCTCAAAATTAGTAAACATAGCACTAATAACTGCAAAATATTAATAATGATATCCATCAATGAAGTACTAATTATAATTCTCCAACTAGAGTCAAAATAATAAAAACCAAAAATTAAAATAACCTAGATGGTCAAAGACAACTCTCTCATCACACTAGCCCTGAAGCACCCCTGTAAACCTGTCAGAAGAAAAAAATACAGCATAAGCCAATTACCCAGTACGGATATAGATATACAACTGATATACGAAAACAACTTAGACAAAATACTGAACCAAGCCTCAAGTGTAAATACTGACGAAAATATATTCTCTAAAGATCTAAATGGAATACATCTGAATCAACAGAATTGACGAAACCAATAGAAGAATAAAAAAATAACGAATTGAAATAAATAACTCAATGAATTGAACTGAACAGAAACAAACAAAACTAATACAATGAAATAATAGGCTGAATCAAATGGTTGAGTTTTATTTCTTACCGAGTGAGCTCAGAAATATACATTGTCACACAGGCAAGTCAAAATAATGCTACACAGACAAGTCAAAATAATGACACTCATGCAAGTCAAAATAATGCCACACAGGCAAGTCATACATTGGACCGCGAATCCAAATGTATGTAAATCAGATATGTGTGTTTGGCACAACATCACAAATCCGCAGAACAGAAAACTAGGGTTAACCCATACGCCTCCCATAACAAAACACCAAATGACCCACTTCCTCCGGAGCCCAAAACGGAGACGCCGTGGACTAATCACACCGCCACGAAAAGTATCATGTCTCTCGTGCGAAGACGACATGCCTGTGGTACCCCCACAGGTGGTTATAGCTCAGGTATACCCTACGGTATATTCTAACAAAAATATCTTGTCACAACACATGCGACATAATACCAACAAAAGGGTTCTATATGTACATGTTGAACAACATCAAATTATAATCACAATGTCTCAAAAAAAGGTAGCAACATGTACCGCTCTACAATTATGAAAAATAAATACCAATTAGACATGATAACCTAATTTAAAGAGTACAAATTCGAGTCATATGTATCAACTCCAAAATGAAACTATTATATGAATTTCACAAGAAATAATTATGTGAAATAATAACGAAATTCGAAACAAGAACAAAACGAACAAATCAAATTTAACAAGAGTAACGCTGAAAGAGTACAGAATATGTACAAATTGTAATAGAAAGAAAGAAATTTAAATTACTGAATAAAGCCAAAGTATCAAAGATCAAATTTCTATTTAAGAGTGTGAATAGAATTATAAAAAAATGAAACGAAAGAAAATATATCACGAGATATAAAGAATACAACAATAATCAAAGGAGTGGAGTACGGAATCCGTATCTGATACTTCCAAACCATTTATAGCACACTCCACAAAATCTTACTCTCAATTTCCAACGATATCAAATACGAAACGTTATTCATAACCTAAACAGATTCACCTCAAATTAAAAACAATCCAAACTAATAATTCCAAAGTAATTTCATAATCTATTTAATATGTCTTTACTCATCGCCTTTTCGTTTGAACTAACTAAACAAAATAATAATAAATATAAGTACACTTATAAAAATATTCTTTCATCTTTAACCCATTGATAAATTCATTTTATTATTATTATAATAATAATCTCTATAATTTCAAAATATTTTATTTATTCATTTAAATTTTGTATAACATAATATTTTGCAATACTATATACGTACTATTAAGAACATGTGATCAGGAGACTACAAATTAATATATATGTATCCATATAATAGGCATGCACCTATTGTGCACTCCTATAATTTCCAAAAGAAGTCTAAATATCCATAAGTCTAATAAAACAATTACTATTCATGACATATTTTATTCGTAAGGCATTTTTCCTTTTTCTTTTTTTTAAAAGGCACACTGATGCCATTCAATTCATATACTACCCAGATGCAATCAAATCATTATTATTATTATTATTATTACACTCCATATATTTTCTTTTTAATACCATTGTACTAACTATGTATTTATATTTATTCTACCTCTGTTTCATAAGAAAAACTCATAAACTGATATCCTGAAGCAAATTCTAATTAATTACAAACTTAATCATAATTCCCAACTCCGTTCTAATATATAAAAAAAAATTTCTAACATGATACCACAATATAATATATAGTAACAATACTTTGAAATTTAACTCCATGTTCCAAACAAGCTAATCTAATTTATACTTTATTTATTTGCTAGTTTTAATTGAGATTCCCTCCAGGAATGACTTATAACAATACACAATCAAATTAATTAAGCTTGCAAGATCCGATCATAAAATAACTAAAAAAAATACCCAATAATAAAAATAATGGTATTACCTTGGTTGGGAGAATTTTTCTCTTTCTATTTTCTGTACTCCTAGCCGCCTTTCTCTTCACTTCATAATAGATGGAATCCAATACAATTAGGTTTGAGTCATATATATAATTAATCATCCTTGTCCTAATAGGATTTATAACATTGAACTTAATTAGTTTTAAAGCCCAAATTTACAAGATTAATATTTTATGTCACTTATTGTTATAGCCCACAAACATTATTTTCAAATTGACCCAAGTAGTTTCTCGCTCCGAATAATTTTATCACAAGACTTTAACAAAAGGAATTATCTTTCTCAATTTTAATTTAATCAGTTATTTAATTATCTACTAAGCGAATTTAATTTTTCAAACAAAACAAGGAAGAAAAGAGGGAAACAAAATCATTTACCTTTTCCAATTTAAATACAATTGTATTAGATAAAATCAATTAATATTTAATTATAAAAAAATGGGTTATTACATTTTTCACCCCTTAAAAATAATTCTGTTCTCGGAATTCAAATAAGCTACAAAAAAATAATTAAATTTAGTTACGATGTAGCGTCTCCATTTGTAACGATCAACGCGGATAAGTCATCGGTCCACGTAATTATCAATGTACTTGTAAAAGATTCACCAGCTACCGTGTCAAGCCTTGGTAAGGTTTTCGCGTTGCATCCAATTAGATTGCATGATCCACCGTTGGTGCGGGCCGTCGCTAATATCTTTGAGTTTCATTCTTGCAAACGTACGTACTCTTCAGAACATAATTCGAAAACACAAAATTTTATTTTCATCTAAATACGATTCGAATACCCAAAATATTTAAAATTATCTTCAATTCGTAAAAAGTTTATGTTCCACACATAACAAAGATTTAACCAATTATTTTCATTTAATTTTACATAAATTCACGCAAAACTCTAAAGACATCGGATAAACAAAACAACTATGCAAACTATATTACCAACTTTCCCCAAGTCCTCAAGAGCTTCAAAATATCTCATCCTCAATTTGAACTATTCATCAAATAATATTACACCAAAGAATATACTACTAATATCTCTTTATCACCAACTCTCCTAAGTCCTTAAGAGTTTCAAAATATTATAACCTCAAATCAAATTAATTCTCAAATATTATAATACCAAAATATACTACTAAGATCTCTTTATCACCATATCAAACTCAAAGGTCACATATTCTACCATCTGCATAAGCAACTACAACCATTCAAGATCTCTCATAATCAATTGAATTTCATCACTTACTATCTAATCATATAATAAATCAATCATCCCTTATTGCAAACCTTAATCCAATAAATTTCAATGTCTCCCTGTAATATCACAAAGAAATTTCATAGAACATAACTCCAATATTTTACTAGGAAAAAAAAAATAGCCACAAAATTGATCATCAACTCCAAATGATTAATCTAATTACCTCGAATATCAACAACTCAAAATTATAAAAGATCCTATATGCTTAATAATTTATCACATTATCATATTATCCCACCGATATACATACCTCAAATTATCCACAAATTTAACAAAATTAAAGCATAACTCAAATCAAATCAAATCCTTAATTTTAAGATCATAATAAATTGTCACGAAATTAACTCCAATAAATAATTTTTCAAAATCAAATACTCGTCGATACAAATACTCGCATCATAATCACATCTCATATAAGATCATTTCCTATCTGTACAAAGTATAACTTTATTCACCTCAATGATTAAATCACAATTTTTAACTAATATCATTACTCAATCACCTTAATAATTTATTCCATTTTCCTCAAATCAACTACAAATCGAATGTAATGTTAGTGACAGTAGTTGTAAGACCCCAACTTATTATTAATGAAATTTAATTTTCTCTTTTATTATTTTGAAATAGTAAGGGTTGATGTGATTAATGTGGATAGTTAGGGTAAAATACTGTGAAATATTTCAAAATAAGCAAGTGATTATAAAATATTCATTGTTGTCGGGAATATTCGTTTGGTCGTGGAATATTCGTACTATCGGAGAATATTCGTGCGACAGTAGCCATGTGTGGGGCCCCATAACGAAAAAGCGATTGGATGAAGAAAACGACAAATATAAGTTGGTTAAAAATAACTTGCAGTAGTGGTTATTCAAGTATATCTTTGTTAAAATACTTCTGTGGTTAAAACACGGTAGCTTTACACCAGTATTGCACCAATTATTGATTCTTACGTGAAGAAGGCACTACTCAATAATGGTTACGATAATTACTTTATTCGATTATTTTATTGAGTTAATAATTGCTTTGCGTTGATATTTTATATTGTTGTTGTTTCAATAATTGTCATTACACATATTTTTTCATTATCGAAGCAATAATTCATATTATCTCAATAATATTATTAGATAACATTATTGGCAATGTCTAGAAAGTTCTCATCTAAGGAGAGGTTTGGTCACCTAATTGCGCCCAAGAAGGAGAAATTTTTATTGAAAGCCCCTCTTTCCTGAACCACCTCGGTTGTCAATATTGTGATTCTCGTAATATTATTTGTGAATAATTAATTATTGATTCATATGATGAGGAAAATATTAATTTTATGTGGATATAGATGGAGAAAATTTTAATGTGACAATTGTTGAAAATTGAAATTTTATCTTTTACGATAAAATAATTCATTTAAATATATTATTATATTTTAATAATATAATAATGGTGATATTTTACAACGAATGTGGAATATATGAGTATACGAGGAGGAAGAGTATTTTTGTTGCAATAAATGTTTAAAACATGTTAAACATGCTCGGTGGACCCCATTTATTGATTGAAATTTGATTATAGCACAGAAATTGCCCGCTTGTGGATTTCGGTCAATTTTTGTTTGGAATTAGGAAAAACTTTTTCTCGCAAAGTTGTAGAGAATTGAATTTCCTATAAAAACTCATGAGATTCAATTTTCTGATAAAAGGAATATTTATTGTGAATTATTGAAGTTCAAGTTCAAAATAATTGATTTTGGAAGTTTTAATTATTATTTTAAAGAAAAACGTTTTTTTGCATTTAAGTGGGCTAACATGTGATATTAATTGCTGAAATCAGATCTTCAAAGATGGGCTAAGGAAATTTATAATATATATTAATATTTTATTAAATTTTTCGCTTTGTGTTCTAAGCATTTTCCTATAAATAGGGTGCTTAGGTTAGAATTGAAAATCACACCGTAAATTGAAGTTTTCTCTCTCTATATTATCGGTATTCTTGTGAGTATTTTGAGTATACTTTGAGTATTGTTAGACGGTGCAAGTTCCTTCAAAGACTATACCCTAGTGATTCCAAATTAGAAGTACTAACCTTTCGAGGTAAGGGATGTTATTTTCTTCTCAAATGATATTATTTCTTCAATATCATTATCTTTGAAATATTAGTTGGAACTTTTTATCAAATTTGGAACTTTTTCATGTCTGGGTTACTATTTATGAGTTACTATTCACGAGTTACTATTCATGAGTTACTATTCACGTACTATTCATAAGCGTGAAGATGTTTTTTTGGAATTTCTATCTTTTGGTGTCGGAGTTACTATTCACGATACGGCACTATTCACGATATCTGACACTATTCACCAAAAATAAAATTTCTTCTTTTTGTCCAAAATATCTATTCGGATACTAGCTTTGATTGTATCCATGTTTTGATCATTCTTGAATTTTACACCACTATGATTATTTTTGAGGTATTTTTGAACATGGATAAAACAAAATGTACGAATCCTTAATCCTTAATCCTTGTCTTTTTGTTTCACCGGATTCGTTTCTTTAAAAATATTTTCATCATCCTCGGTCTTAAATGATGATATTATTGAATATCTTTGGCTTGTAGTGCAAAGATGAATGATTTCTGAAGAATATCTTTGGCTGTAGTGCAAAGATGAACAGGTGTTTAGATGAACATGACCAACTGATGAATATCTTTGGCCTGTAGTGCAAAGATGAATATTTGATTCCAGATGTATATTGATTGATGTTACAGGGATAAAAGATAGACGATGAACTTTTAAATTCATACATAGAAGATAGTAGTTTGCATTCTCTACTTAACTCTTCTAATGAATTATTATTTCAGCTGCGAATATTGATTTAAAATTTGTTGTCTATTGTATTCTATTAGATTTTTCCCTGTTGAAGACTAACGGTAATTTGTTGTATATTATCTTAGTCATAATATTCTTTACTGGGCTAGTTGAGCTCACCCTTTTCCTTTTTGTTCCATTTTTCTTCTCAGGAGGCGAGAATATAGCGAGTACGAGTCGGGGTATGGAATGAAGGTTTTAGAAAGGATTGTTTAGTAGTCCTCACCATTTTTGTAAAATAATGTATCAATAAATGTGATGAGGATTTATTTGAGTATAGATATTGTCTAGAAGATAATATTTGTATTCAAACTCACAGTTTTACTGTTGTAATAATAAAGTTGTAGTTGTTTACGCATGCCATGTATTGACAACTCGGAATAGGTGATGTATACCTATTTTGGGGGCGCCACAGCTTGGTATCGAGCTTAGGATATGATCTCCATGGAGATCGGGGAATAGAACTAGGAGGGGAGAGACGAGTAAATCCTTCGCTAGTGTGTCCTACCTAAGCTTATTTTTTTAGTTGGTCAGTATATAGGGATATTATGTGATATATTGATTTCCTTAATTAACCCTTGTTTTATGACGATGATTTGAGAATGTCGATTCGAGAATATTAACAATGGAAATGAGACCGTGGAGACGCTCAGTACTCACCAATGAGGAGAACGCGTGCACAGTCGGGCAATGTTCCTCCCAAACAACACCACCGAAAGCGATGATGAACGAGGGATGTTTAGAAGCTTTTTGCGATTCATGCAAAATCGAGACGAGGAGACTCGTGTTCAAAATACGAGAGAAAATGATAGCAATTCACGGGTTGTCACAACCCAAGCGCTCAAAGAGTTGGGACCACGAATTTAAGGAAAGCCAGATCCGATCATGGCGGAAACATGGGTCAAACAAATTACCAAGATATTCGATGTCTTGGGATGCACGGAGGAACAGAGGTTCCATTCGCCACCTTTATGTTCCGTGGCGAGGCAAACTCTCGGTGGGAGTGCATGAAGCGTACCCATCCAAACTTTCTCAAAGATGTCTTGGGAAACGTTTGAAACCTATTTAATGACAAATACTTTCCCGAAAGTGTTCGTATATGAAGGAAGTGGAGTTCATCGATTAGAGCAAAACAACATGATTGTCTCAAAGACGAGGCAAAAGTTTGCGAGTTATCGAGTTTGCACCTCATTTGGTGGAGAATGAGGAACGATGACGCGGATGTTTCTTAGAAGTTTGAAACCCCAGATACGTCAAGATCTCATTTCTCATAAACTTTCTCTCTTTCAGATGTTGTAAATGTGGCTCAATTATTAGAGCGAGATAACGAGTACGGTCAACCCGAGGGACCACACAACCAGATCGTACTCGTAGATAGCGAACAATGTAATAATGATAACCAAATGAAGAAGGAAACAGACGGACAAAATGGTAACCACTCTGGTAATAATCATGGCCATGAAAATGTAAGAAGCGAGTCGAGGAGATTTTAAAAGAGGAGATTTAACAACGACCATATGAAGACGAGCGGTCTTGAACAACCGGTTCTAAGGGAGGAGAACGACCACCACCATATGCTATAAATGCGGGAAGAGGGACATATCATCCAAACTATCCACAATAGTTCAAGGTATGCTATAATTGTGGAAAGGAAGGACATATCGCCGAGATTATGCAGATGCGAAACCTAGTTCAATGGGATGGTGACTCAAAAGATCGTCCCGGAAAAAGTCAAAGTCAACGATTCCGGAAGAAGCGTTTGTTGTGGATCGGTCAAAATGCGAGGAACCCAAACGAGGTGATCACGGGTAAGCTATTTATAAATTCTTGTGAAGTTTATACCTTACTTGATACCGGTGCTACCCATTCATTTATCTCTCCCGCCTTGTGCTCAACGCTTAAACTTGACTCGGAGAAATTAGACTTTGACCTATCTGTGGAAACTCCGTTAGGAGAAACTTTCATCACATCCACATCGCTTATAAATCTTGTTTGATTCAAGTTGGCACCATCACCTTACCTGTTGACCTTATCTCTTTAAAGATACTTGATTTTGATGTGATTTTAGGGATTGATTGGTTAACTACTCATCATGCCAAAATTGATTGTTTTCGTAAGGTTGTTAGTTTTCATATTCCTAACCAACCTATTGTATTTAATTCAAGCAACTAAACCATTAAAATCAATCAACACTCATATCTAATCATAAAGCTATTCGCTTATTGAAAAACGGATGTCAAGCTTTCTTAGCCCATGTTATGGATTTGAATAAAGACACGCCAAATTTGAATAATATTCCTGTTGTTATTAACTTTCCCGACGATTTCAAGAACTTCCGGCCTACCCCGTAACGTGAAGTTGAATTCTTTATTGATCTTGAACTCCGCATACAAAGCCCATTTCTAAAACCCCATATCGAATGGCTCCTATTGAACTTCAGAGTTAAAGGTCCAACTACGGAGAATTGTTGGACATCGGTTTCATTCGTCCCCAGTACATCTCCTTGGGGTGCTCTGCTTTATTTGTAAAGAAGAAAGACGGGAGTATGCGACTTTGTATTGACTATCTGAATTGAACCATGTCACCATCAAGAATAGGTATCCTCTACCTCGTATTGATGACTTGTTTGACCAAATTGCAAGGGCACACAATTCTTTTCAAAAATCGATCTTCGCTTTTAGATATCATCAATGAAGATTAGAATCGAGGATATTCCAAAGACCGCCTTGAAACTTCGGTATGGGCATTATGAATTCTTAGTCATGTCTTTCGGACTAACTAATGCTCCTGCGGCTTTCATGGATATGATGAACCGAGTATTCAAGGAATATTTGGATCGGCCTCGTTGTTGTCTTTATTGATGACATCCTTATATATTCCAAAAGTCGTGAAGATCATGAGCACCATTTGAAGTCGGTACTCCAAAGGCTTCGTGAAAACAAACTATATGCCAAATTGAAGAAATGCGAAGTTCGCGCTTGAGGAAGTAGCATTCCTTGGGCACGTGGTGTCGAAACATGGAGTATCTGTTGATCCGACGAAGATTGAAGCAATACAAAGTTGGAGCAAACAAAGTTGGTGATCAAGTACGTAGCTTTTTGGGCTTAGCCGGTTATTATCGGAGATTCGTGGAAGGGTTTTCTCGAATCGCTACTCCATTAACTTCGCCTAACTCCTCTAAGGATACAAAATTCGCTTTTGGAGTGAAGAATGCGAGAAGAGTTTCCAAGAGCTTAAGAGGAGACTTATTTCGGCACTGTTCTAACAATACCATCCGGTTTGGATGGATTTGTTATCTACAAATGATGCTTCGTGCAAAGGGTTAGGATGTGTTCTCATGCAACGTGGGAAAGTCATAGCCTATTCCTCGCGACAAACTTAAAGAGTATGAGAGGAATTATCCTACTCATGATCTAGAGTTGGCGGCAATCGTTTTCGCTAAAAAATATGGAGGCACTATCTATATGGGGAGAAAGTGGAGATATATTCGCACCATAAAAGCCTTAAATATTTCTTCACTCAAAAAGAACTCAACATGCGGCAATGACGTTGGCTCGAGCTATTGAAAGACTACACCACCACACTATTCAATACCATCCCGAAAGGCGAACGTGGTAGTGACGCGCTGAGTAGAAGATCATATGCGAACGAAAGTGCGATGATGTCAAGTATATACGACAGAGCCAACTTTAATAGAAAAAGTTAAGGTTGCTCAAGCCACCGAATCTTGAAATGATGCGTATGAAGAAGAAAGTACAAGAAGGAGCTATTCCGAAGCGAGAATTGATGAAGAAGGAATACTTGAGTCCACTCTAGACTTTGTGTTCCTAACGACTCGATTTGAAGTACAAGATTATGATGGAGGCACACAATACACCATTTGCAATCCATCCTCGAAGTACTAAAATGTATCGTGATCTTCGACATACATTTTGGTGGAACAATATGAAGAGAGAGATTGCAAAGTTTATCTCAATGTGTTTAACTTGTCAACGTGTAAAGCGGAGCATCCGGTACCTAAGGGTCCGCTGCAACCACTTGAGATTCCGAATGGAAGTGGGAACACATTACCATGGATTTCACACGGGTCTTCCTACTGGGTTTCTCAAGGCATCAATGCTATTTTTGGGTTATTGTTGATAGATTAACCAAGTCTGCTCATTTCTTGCCGATACGGAGACTTATTCCTTGAACGCCTTGCTAGTATGTACGTGAATGAGATTGTGAGGTTGCATGGCATGCCAAGATCCATAGTTTCGGATCGTGACCCAAGATTCACTTCAAGATTTTGGGTTAGCTTGCAAAAAAGCTATGGGCACGGATTTTGCGATTTAGTTCTAAGATACCATCCCCAAACGGACGGACAATCGAGAGGACTATTCAAACTCTTGAAGATCTATTAAGACTCGTGTCCTAGACTTCAAGGGCAAGCGGTTGGGATAAGTATTTACCATTGGTGGAATTCTCCTACAACAACAGCTTATCGTGCAAGTATAGGTGTGGCTCCATTCAAGCATTATATGGACGAAAATGTCGCTTCTCCAATATGTTGGGATGAGGTGGGTGAAGCAACATTGTTGGGACCCGAAAGTTAAGTACGTATGACTACCAAAAAAGATTCAAATGATTCGACAACGATACAAACGGCACAAGATCGACAAAAGAGTTATGCGGATCTTCATCGAAAGGACGTGGAATTTAGTGTAGGGGATCATGTATTGTTGCGAGTTGCTCCATGGAAGGGAGTTACAAGATTTGGGAAGAGAGGAAAGCTCAATCCACGATTTATTGGTCCATTTCAAATTCTTGACCGAGTAGGAAATGTAGCTTATAGACTTGTGTTACCTCCAAGTATGTCTCGTGTTCATAATGTGTTTCACATATCTTTACTTCGTAAATATGTGAAAGACCCAACCACGCTATAGAATTAGAACCGGATTTAAAAAATAGCCAAGACTTAACGTATGAGGAGGTACTGTCAAGATCTTGGATAGGAAGGAGCATGTCCTACGCCAAGAAAGGTCATACCACAAGTTAAAGTTTTGTGGAGGAATCATGCTATAGAGGAAATGACACCGGGAATTGGAACGCGAAATGAAAGTGAGGTATCCTCACCTTTTCAAACACCAGTATCGTGACGTCAATTTCGAGGACGAAATTTCATAAGGAGGGGAGGTTGTAAGACCCCAACTTATTATTAATGAAATTTAATTTTCTCTATTTATTATTTTGAAATAGTAAGGGTTGATGTGATTAATGTGGATAGTTAGGGGTAAAATACGCAAATATTTCAAAATAAGCAAATGATTATAAAATATTCATTGTTGTCGGGAAATATTCGTTTGGTCGTGGAATATTCGTACTATCGGGGAATATTCGTACGACGGCGCAGCCATGTGTGGGCCCCATAACTGAAAAGCGATTGGATGAAGAAAACGACAAATATAAGTTGGTTAAAAATAACGGCGTAGTTGTTACCAATAATCTTTAAAAATACTCGGTGGTTAAAACACACGAAGCACACCAGTATTGCACCAATTATTGATTCTTACGTAAGAAGGCACTACTCAATAATGGTTACGATAATTACTTGCTCAAAGATTTTATTGAGTTAATAATTGTCATTGATATTTTATATTGTTGTTGTTTGATAATTGTCATTACACAATATTTTTCATTATCGAAGCAATAATTCATATTATCCTAATAATATTATTAGATAACATTATTGGCAATGTCTAGAAAGTTCTGCTCTAAGGAGAGGTTTGGTCACCTAATTGCGCTACCAAGAAGGAGAAATTCTTATTGAAAGCCCCTCTTTCCTGGAACCGCACTCGTTGTCAATATTGTGATTCTCAGTAATATTATTTGTGAATAATTAATTATTGATTCATATGATGAGGAAAATATTAATTTTATGTGGATATAGATGGAGAAATTTTTAATGTGACAATTGTTGAAAATTGAAATTTTATCTTTTTACGATAAAATAATTCATTTAAATATATTATTATATTTTAATAATATAATAATGGTGATATTTTTACAACGAATGTGGGATATATGAGTATACGAGGAGGAAGAGTATTTTTGTTGCAATAAATGTTTAAAACATGTTAAACATATATCGGTGGACCCCATTTATTGATCGAAATTTGATTATAGCACATGTAAAATTGCCCGTTTGTGGATTTCTTTACCAATTTTTGTTTGGAATTCGGAAAACTTTCTTCTGCAAAGTTGTAGAGAATTGAATTTCCTATAAAAATACGCGAGATTCGAATTTTTTGATAAAAGGAATATTTATTGTGAATTATTGAAGTTCCGAAGCTCCGAAATAATTGATTTTTGGAAGTTTTAATTATTATTTTAAAGAAAAACGTTTTTTTTGCATTTAAGTGGGCTAACATGTGATATTAATTGCTGAAATCAGATCTTCAAAGATGGGCTAAGGAAATTTATAATATATATTAATATTTTATTAAATTTTCGCTTTTGGTGTTCTAAGCATTTTCCTATAAATAGGTGCTTAGGTTAGAATTGAAAATCACACCGTAATTGAAGTTTTCTCTCTATATTATCGAGCGTATTCTTGTGAGTATTTTGAGTATACTTTGAGTATTGTTAGATTCAATGCAAGTTCCCTTCAAAGACTATACCCTTAGATTCCAATTAGAAGTACTTAACCTTTCGAGGTAAGGGATGTTATTTTCTTCTCAAATGATATTATTTCTTCAATATCATTATCTTTGAAATATTGGTTGGAACTTTTTATCAAATTTGGAACTTTTTCATGTCGGGTTACTATTTATGAGTTACTATTCACGAGTTATTATTCATGAGTTACTATTCACGAAGTTACTATTCACGAGTACTATTCATGAAGCACGAAGATATTTTTTGTGGAATTTCTATCTTTTGGTGTTCTGAGTTACTATTCACGATACTCAAGACTATTCACGATATCTGACTATTCAATTTAAAAATAAAATTTCTTCTTTTGTCCAAAATATCTATTCGGATACTAGCTTTGATTGTATCCATGTTTTGATCATTCTTGAATTTTACACCACTATGATTATTTTTGAGGTATTTTTGAACATGGATAAAACAAAGTACGAATCCTTAATCCTTAATCCTTGTCATTTTGTTTCAATCGGATTCGCTTTTTAAAAAAATATTTTTCATCATCCTCGGTTTAAATGATGATATTATTGAATATCTTTGGCCCAGTAGTGCAAGATGAATGATTTCAAGAATATCTTTGGTTGTAGTGCAAAGATGAACAGTGTTTAGATGAACATGACCAATCGATGAATATCTTTGGCTGTAGAGTGCAAAGATGAATATTTGATTCCGGATGTATATTGATTGATGTTACAGGGGATAAAAGATAGACGATGAACTTTTAAATTCATACATAGAAGATAGTAGTTTGCATTCTCTACTTAACTCTTCTAATGAATTATTATTTCATTCGCGAATATTGATTTAAAATTTGTTGTCTATTGTATTCTATTAGATTTTTCCCTGTTGAAGACTAACGGTAATTTTTTGTATATTATCTTAGTCATAATATTCTTTACTGGGCTAGTTGAGCTCACCCTTTTCCTTTTTGTTCCATTTTTCTTCTCGTGAGACGAGAATATAAGCGAGTACGAAGTCTGGGGTATGGAATGAAGGTTTTAGAAAGGATTGTTTAGTAGTCCTCACCATTTTGGTAAAATAATGTATCAATAAATGTGATGAGGATTTATTTGAGTATAGATATTGTCTAGAAGATAATATTTGTATTCAAACTCACGCTTTCTTCATTGTAATAATAAAGTTGTAGTTGTTTCTGTACCATGTATTGACAACTCAGAATAGGTGATGTATACCTATTTTGGGGGCGTCACAGTAGTACATAAAATTTCGAGTGTCTACAGATGCCCCTCTTTATCATACTCATGCATGGCGATGCATGGGTAGGATAAAGAATCCTAGACACTTGAAACGCAACAAGACGAACATGGTACTATGGATAACAACATGATGCAAATGTATGATGCGTATGTACGGGGTTGTAGCCCAACATGCTGGGGATGATTGCTGGCTCCCTGTTGCTTCAACTGGGGATTGGCAATGATGACCGGATTTGATGTGTGATCCGAATCTGTTAGGATGTTGATGTTGGAGTTATCACCAAATCCCTGTGTTTTTGATTATGACTTGATCCTAAAGATGTGCCTCTTATGTGTAAGAGATCTGTGGGGATAAAGCTTGATCTGTTTGAGGATGTGTATAACATATTCCATCATCTATCCTCTTTGATAACATTGACTTTTTCTGGTTAGTATCGCCAGAGTATGTCAAGATCCTGTTGGATTTACTGCCAACATCAAATGTTCTTAGGGATGCCCGACCTTCGTCGGCGTGTGAATCAACGGCTGAAACTCTGTGGGTAGATTGTCAAGGTTTCTTGACATCCGCTATCGTGTAGATCACTAGAACATTGCGTTATGACCCCCGCCGGGGATATGCTGGGGAATACGAGCAGTCGGGTGTGAAAACCTCGAATAACTCCAGAGTTCTGATAGGTTTAATCGCTATCGGCTAAAATAACGTCCAGACTGCTTGACCTTTGCTAATTTGTGTGTCAACGGATGAGCATGCGTTGTTACTCCCGCCGGAGATATACGTTATAACCCCCATCGGGGACTCACGTTGTAACCCCCGTCGGGGACTCACGTAGGGTAACGACCTGGAGTTGGCGGCATCGGACTTGTATAAGGTATTACCGTATATGATTGGTGACAACTGAGATCATCAGCAAGGTATACCTTATGTTCAGGTGACTACCAATGAGTGATGTACAGATTCAAAGTCTCATCTGAGAAGACTAGGATTGTATGTTGTTTTGCTCAATCGCGTGGCGTTTTTATTTCCGATTTGACTCTTCTAATCCGCAAGAACTCCTTTGCAACTCGAACTGGACCGAGCCGGAGGGGTGGGACCCACATAGGGGTGCCGCAAGTGCACCTGCTACAACCGTAGGTGGGCCTGCGGCTAATCGCGGATGATAAATTCCAGCAGGTTGGTCTCACAAGTCACTTTCAACTTGTCGCGCGAAGGAAAATCCGTGAGCCTCTTTCAGATCTGTTGAGTTCGGGCTATTTTCTACAAATTCTATCACCGTACAAGTGTTCTATACTATCCTGGTAACGTATACATGTATTTTTTCCAGTTTTTATCCGTTGGATTGTAAGTTATCACATAAAATGCATCTAAACACATAGTAGTGATTATGTATGCACAAATGACTTGATAAAAAATATTCAACATAGTAAATGTTAGTATTAAACCATGCTGAACATAATGATGTGAAAAAATTTAACTTCTGAGATAGTCAAATTGGCACCTTTTTCTGCTATTTTTTATCCTATTTGAGGTCCAATGAGAAAAAGGTAGAAAGGCAAAGTACTCCTAGTATTGAGGTTGACCTTATGCATGATGATTTTGATTTTTAATGCATATATTATGTATATGACTTTGGGGCAGGTGTGCTACTGAATGGCCACCTAGACATGCCTATGTGCATGTGGATAGTCCTATTTTTAAAGGGGACTATGGCAAAATTTTTCCAAATGTAGGCATTGGGTAGTCATGCATTTTAACTCTATTATATGTTAAAGTAAATGCATGGATGCATATAGACATAAATGCATTCTAGAAAGCTCCAGGTAAGGAAATACCACACCCTTTCTGAGGTGATTTGGAGACTTGTTGTCTAGATATTGATGGATCAAGATAAACCGAGCAGTTCTCATAGGACCACTTCTAGCATACGGCGGAGGTCTTCCGGGTGCCTCCTCGTCCCGCTTACATTAGGCAAATTTCGCTCGGTTGGTGGAGGCCATGATTCGTCCTGTCAGGGTAGATGTGCCAGACGTTGAGGACGAGGAGGCGGATATTCCGATTGAGGATCCCGCTCCTGCTGCACATGTTCCTCGTAGGGAGCTACCTAGTATTCAGGTGGGAAACCCAGAGCTGCTGGGTGATTTGAGCAGACATCCATCGATGTATTTGCATGCTAACGAGGTATGGCGTTAGACTTTTGATCTTCCTTCTTTCCTATTGATGAGGATTAAAGGGTTTTGATGTTGATATGCATTTCATGTAGGTTCCTGGTTTTACACAGCCTCGAGGGAACTAGTTCAGCATTCACTCCATGTACCAGGCGCTTTATCCTGACTATAGAGCGATAGTACATGAGTGGGGATTTGGGCATTTTTCTCCATCCTTCCCCATCATTGTCCCTGGGGTTACCTCAGGGCATTGTCTGAGTGATGGTTTCATCAGACTCAGTCACTCCATCTGCTGGATTGCGAGGTGATGATGACGCCTATGGATTGGCGATTTATCACAGGCATGGAGTTTGGAGGGGAGCCAGTGCCTTGCATGGCGAATATTACCCCTACTGCCGTCAGATCCTTATTAGGAGTTCCGGTGGAGGCGCTCAAAGGCAGGACTGTTCGTTCAGGTCCTTTGAGTGTAGATGCTATGAGTGGGCTTTTGATTGAGCCTATGCCTGATGATGTCAGAATCAGGGATCGCGTTCTGCGGTGATTGTTCCTGATGATCATTCGAGGCTGCTTCATAGCAGATAACTCTTCTACGGTACCCTTTGCTTTGATCAGTGCCACGCGTGATGTGGACCGTATTGGAGAGTATAATTGGGGCTCCTATACCTTTGCCTATTTCCTCCGGGGTATGTGTATGCGCTCACAGGGTTTGACCGAGGCTTGGCTAGGATTTTACACATTTCTGCTGGTGAGTATTTCTCTTGTCTTTTCCCATTCATAGGTTAAGAGTGTTTACTGATATCAGATGTTTTACCATTGTGTTGGCAGTTTTGGGCCAATGAGAGGCTCCCATGCTTGCATCCTGTGAGTGTGTTAGGTTTAGATACCTATCAACGAGGACGACGATGGAACCATTCTATTTTGCCGGAGGTCCCTGTAGCTAAGGGATTCACTCACTGCCGTATGCAGCTGGAGTTGCTGACAGCTGATACCATTACATAGATTCCTGATTCAGGGGAACATTTGACCATCAGCTTTGAGGATGGACACCCGACTGGAGTCGAGTATTTGATTTCCACCAGGAGAGTTCCTCTCTTCACAGATGGAGGCTAGGAGCTCTATTTAGGAGAGTGTGCTATTAGGAGCACAACAGGGGAGATTCGTATACCGATCTTGCCTCCTGCCAGGCGTCATTGGCCCGTATCACAGTCACCCGTTATTGATATCCCATTGTTGGGGGTTGACGGTTTTGCATTATCAGAGGGTCCTTACACTTAGGATACGTTCCAGCGGTGGTGGTCCCCTCGCACTATTGGAGCCCAGTCCCGCGCCACACAGTTTATGGGGGATATGGTTCCAGGATCTTTGATGATGATGGATTGGGTAGCTTGTGTCCGAGCTCCGACTCATATGACCCAGATTGATAGTTTGACCTGGCAGTTGGACCAGACACATATATTTATCCGGCATTTGGGTAGAGATCCAGCAGAGGCAGAGTCATTTGTTCCTTCCAGCTCAGGCGCTGGCCCCTCAGATGACCAATTTGGTTTTGCCAGTGCAGATCCTCCTCGTTATAGGCCTGACATCCCTGTTGATAGAGATCCAGTGACTCAGGAGGAGTTACATCAGGTGGACAGGATTGATGATGTGGACATCGATACCATGGTCTTCTTCTGATGTGTATTATCGTTATATCTTTTGATAGGCCTCTGTTAGATATTGGGTGGCTATTCCCCATTCTCGCTATATCTTTTGATAGGACTCTGTTAGTAGTAGGGCGGTTGTGCCCCATTTCCCTGTATTTGTAGCTGTATAGAGCTGATGTATTAGATGATGATATACCTAGGAATGTATGCACAACTTTTTCCATTCCCTATATCATATTGCCATCCATTATTTGTTATGCATGTATCATGTTATGCATATGTATGTATGTCGTAGATATTCAAAGATCGATTGACCGGATGGTCTTATGACACGGCCCGCATGATATGTCTTCTTCGACGCTTAGTCAGATAGATCATCATACCACCGCCGCGGTGGTGGTATTGGGTATTCGATCGTGGTATGATAGCATGTCACCACCAGACAGGGTGACTGTAGATCAGCTGTTGTAGCATACCATGACTTTATTGCCTTTTCAGGTTCCCGTAGGGTTTGTGGACGGGATGCTAGAGCATTGGCTACCGGATAGGAAGGTATTCCGATTCGGCACCCATGAGTTGACTCCTACTCTGGAGGAGTATGCACGTTGACGATGCTGCCTTTAGACAGACCTTGCGTGCATCTGGCTTTGGGAGACATGAGTAGATGATTCATGACTCTCACAGGATTGCGGCACATAGTAGTGCAGGACGAGCTGACATCTAGCCATGTGATATCCCATCGTTTTCTGTACGAAAGATTTGGCTCGGAGGAAAGCTATTCACGACATTCCGGGGATTTCACCGCACCGGAGGACCATTTGCGTTTGGCCAGGGTTGATGTACTGATGCTATGCGTACTATCATATGTCTATATGCCGCGTTACATGGATGAGATAGACATTGGTGTGATCATGGCTATGAGAGCTCTTAGAGAGGGTCGCACCATCAGTACTATGATTGAAGCGAGAGACCTGCGGTCAACATCCCATCGCTACTTATCCGGCGATGTGAGTTTTTACGGGTAGTTTGGTCATGCTGTATGTGTGGTTTATGTCACACTTGAGACCGGTTGGTACCCTTAGACGGCATGGGTATTGGTTCACCCATGATGTAGCCATGTCATACTCCTTTCAGCCGTCGGAGTGTATAGATGCTCTGTCTTGGTCTGCATTTTTGGCAGATATCAGAGATCCATTTAGCATATTGCCGTGCTCGGGGCTTTACACACCATACAGCTTCATTACTCACACTCCGGGCATGGACTTCCTCCCTCTGGCTGGTTTGAGGGGCGTGACTACTTATCACCCATTGGCCATGATGTCGCAGTTCAACTAGTTCCAGGATTTCCATCCTTTTGAGGGGGCGATATGTCAGTGTTCAGCTTCTCGATATCTCTCAGCAGAAGACCGATCCCGTGTGTATGCTTGTTGGGATCAGCGTGAGATAACTGCTTTTTCTGTCAGTCATCTAGGTTGTTCTGCAGAGTATTCCGTATGGATGGAGACAGAGATTTTATCAGCTGCAGCAGTATCTGCAGTACCAGATAGTGAGTCAGATGATGTAGAGCCCATGGAGGACATCGATACCTATATCGAGGAGGAGCCCGTTGCTGGTGTGATAACCCGGGATTTCGAATAATCCAAAATTTGTGAATAATTTTTTTTTTAATAAATATTAATATTGATTATTAATTATGTGACAAGTTTTTGTGATACGAGTCTCGAGAAGGTTAATTTGTGTATTGATTAATAAAATTAGAGTAGAGTTATTCTTAACAAGATTAGAAACCTTAACCCTAAGTACGGATAAGGATTCGATAGAAAATATAATTAAAATAATTATATTAATGAGAGTGTGTTTGTACTGTATGGAAATTTTGATCAATGATTGATCGGATAAGGTTTAAAATTTATAAACCCTAATAAGAGATTAGAAACCCTAATCTCAGAATTAGAAATCCTAACGTACCGTTAGAAACCCTAATTGTATGCCGAGAAACCCTAATTTCATATTCGGGAATCCTAAACCCTAAATTAAGAAACCCTAATCCTAATTGACAAGCCTAAGGTGTTTATTAAACTTTAATATGATTAGAAAACCCTAATTATATTTTAGTTATTTTAATTTCTATTTTACAAACGCTAATTGTAATTTAGAAAATATATTTTTCTAATTAAAACCCTAATTCTTGGGTTATAAACCCTAATGACCATTTTGACCCTAATTAATAAATTAATAAATTTTAATTAGGAATATTAATCCTAATTAGCAAGATTGAATTTTATGATTAAGAAATATTAATATAATTATTGAATCCTAATTATAATTTTGGAATATTAATTTTCTATTTTGAAAACCGAAATTCAAAAATCTTGGAAATTAAATTGCAAACCTAAAGGGTTTAAACCCTAAACCCTAAAGGGTTCAAACCCTAAACCCTAACCCAAACCCTAAACCCTAAGGGTTTGTACAAATTCTATGTTTGCCATTAAATTTATTTTTCAAGTGACCAAAATGCCCTTTTTGGATTTTTATTTAGTTAACTTGTAATTTTTCCAAGAGCTTTAGTTGGTAACCTAACCATTCGACTTTGTGGCATTAAAAATCTCAGCAAAACAACCCCCTTGTGACAGCAAGATCAGATCTAGCAACATATCATAATATATATAGGATCTAAGAGAGAGAAAGTTCATAAAATTGCTCATTTTCAACTTTGCTCTCACCAACTCTTATTCTCTCTCATACCTCCAAAATTCTAAGGTAGATCAGTCCTAAAAACAGCCCCTTGATCAACTAAGATCAATGTAGACACTCGAAATTTTCTGTACTACTGTTACTAACATTGCAGGAAGACAGATTCGTCTTTTAAGAGAGAACCCTGAAAGACAATCAAAATCCATACCGGATACTACCGGAAGTGCAGCATCAACCCCAGATCGCAATCTGGGAGTAAAGGTTTCAACCTCGGATCTAACCCCGAGACCTGCAGATACAATACCGTAACACACACCGGAGAAGACCGATTAATCTCGGAGATGACCCCGAGGTATCCAGTCTCAGTCCCAACCATGGGAATAGCCACCAACCTTGGTGATAACCCCAAGGAATGCGATTTTGAGATAACCCCTAAATGCTTGTTTCAAATGCCATCAGCTTCAATCTCGGCACTCACAACGAGATACATTGTACCAACCTGACAATAACATCGGAAAGACAGGCACACCTCAAAGATGACAATGAGGACCTTCAACAAATGCAGCAGTCCAATCTCAGCGAAGTCTGAGCAACGTCTGCTTATCGGCCCAATCCGACAGTAACACCGGTGAGGGGAAACATCGCCATCTCGTCCAACACGATGCCATGTCACGTCTCTACGCAACAATGTCCCACAAGGCTAACCAATCCCGAGTGACTATTGTGCGGGGTA
The DNA here is from genome assembly GCA_020205615.1 of Panax quinquefolius. Classification (NCBI taxonomy): domain Eukaryota; kingdom Viridiplantae; phylum Streptophyta; class Magnoliopsida; order Apiales; family Araliaceae; genus Panax; species Panax quinquefolius. The sequence continues at coordinate 63,793,260 of CM035169.1, forward strand.
ACGGATGAAAGTTGAAGCTTGAAGACCGGAGGGCATCGTCCCATCTTCAAAGACTTCGTACAAACTCTAATCCCATGCCATCATACAACTCTCGACAACGGCGGTCCGAAATAGGTCATGAATACCTCAAAACGGATGCCTGAATTGCACTTCTCAAAATCCGAGTGGACATTACAGTGCCTGAGTGCTCGTACTTCGAGATGACCCGACCCGACAAAGCCGGGCCGACCCGACCCGCCTCTGGTACACCTGCGGCACCTTTTGCCTATAAATAAGAGGCTTGGGGTGCTGATTTTTAAGAGAAAAAAGACGGGGAAACCCTGCACAATTTGCTCTGCACTTGCCATACAGTGTATTTTCTCACTTTCAAACACCTGTGAGCTCATATATAGCCTCTTTTGTACCCACAAAAGCCCAGTGTTTACCCACTCTAAAGATATAGAAGCCCTTTTATCAGTCAGCTGTAAGCCTTCTCACACACTTTAGAGTCTTTCTCTTCATCTTTGCACACACCCTTCTACACGTTGAGAGTCGTGTTGCTTGCTTTTGCCCGAACTTCGGTCCGTGGTTTCATTCCAGTCTGTATATATATATTAACTAACATTATCGAGTTATGCCTCGATTGAGCCTAGACTTCGGTCTGGAGCGTTTACTGCTTTAATATATATATATACTTATATATATTATCTGTCTGTCGGACTTTGTTCGATGAGCCTAGACTTCGGTCTGGTGCGTTTATTCTCTTTTATATATATATACTTATATATATCAACTGTGTGTCAGACTTTGTTCGATGAGCCTAGACTTCGGTCTGGTGCGTTTATTCGCTTATATATATATATATACTTATATAAATCAACTGTGTGTCGGACTTTGTTCGATGAGCCTAGACTTCAGTCTGGTGCGTTTACTCGCTTTTATATATATATATATATACTTATATATATGAACTGTGGTCGAACTATGTTCGATGAGCCTGGATTTTACATCCGGTGCGTTTATTGCTTTTATATATCTATATATATATATATATATACATATATATATATATATATATATATATATATATATATATATATATTTTCCTCGCCTGAGTTCCCTTCGTGGCGCTTGATCGCTTTTATGACTTTCTTTACATTTCGTCCCCGCTCGAGTTTACTTACGTAGTAGTTGATTATTCTGACTTTTTAATGACTTTATTTACATTTCGATCCCCATGGAGGTGCTTCGTGGTTGGTGATCATGTGCAGATATATATATATATATATATATATATATATATATATATACCGCTTTTATATATATACATGTTTATTGCTTTTATACAAATTGCAATATTCTGTGCGCCTAAGAATCATGTGATCATAGATTCATCCCATTGGATCTAGATTCGGTTCCCGTGATGGACATTTTTAGCTGTAAGCAGCTTGTAAATTATTCTGCGATGTCTGTATTTCCTCAGATGGTTTCCATACCCACGAGGAAGTCGACATTATTTTTGGATATATTATTTTTCATACGGATGCCTCGCATCCATCAAATAAAATCAATTCAGCCACTCACTTAATAAAAATGGGAGTGTAAAAGGTCTCAATTCCTATTGAGCATCAAGGTTTGAAAAACCTCTTTTATAAAACATCATTGCCATATCTTGCTAAAAACTGAATTTTTACATAAATTCAAACCCTGTGTATATAGGTTCGAACGAGGCCTCACACAACTTTCATATAATAGCACATTGACCCACACACACACACTTAGATAATAGTTTCTTGAAAAGAGGCAGTCACCGTGGTAACACGGATGTCGGGGGGTGCCTAACACCTTCCCCCCGCATAACCAAGTCCCCGGACCCTAAATGAATCTCGGTTTCGCCGACCCGTATATCAGTGTCACATCACTGGGTCAATGTGAAAACCTTTTCTCGGTTGTGTTGGTACAACCATTTAAAAAACCAACTGGCGACTCTTAACAATCCCATCGTCGACATTATACATGTCGGACCTTTTTCACTTGTTTTTTCAAACAAATCTCACCTAAAATGATAACACCAAAGAACAAATAACGGAAAGGGACACCCAAAAATCCCGACGTCGACAGGTGGCGACTCTGCTGGGGACTCCAGTAAGAGGACTTAAGCCGCTACTACAATCTTTTCAAAATTGTTATATGCTTGTGTGTGGATGTTGCATTTACATTGGATGAATGTATTCGAATGCATGTCTTGTTTGAGCTTAGTGCTTCGCATTATATCTGCGTGTGATGTTAGTGCTTCGCACTATAAACTGCTTATGATATTTGTGCTTCGCACATGTCATCATTTCATACGGTGAGACGCGATGTAAGTGAATGTATGTTGTGTAGTCCCTCCACCAGGAGGCTATCCCGTCGGTGTTTGATTACTGGACTCGTGAGAAGACTAATTCTCCGAGGCTCAGGAAAGGCACCACCCAAATTCGCTCCAGTTGAAAGACCGGATTAACTTCCCGTCTAGTAGATTGCGATGATTTGGGAACCTTCATGCCAAAAAGCCGCGAGAGTAACCTAAGATAGGTCAGCCTCTGATAAACCCAAACAAAGGAAAGTCTCTTTATGCTCTCATGTTAATTACTTGTAAACACAGTTACTTATAATTTCATTCCATATATATCTCCATGTAATGATCCAAACAGCTGACACCCATTTGCAGGATAAAATTCCTAAAATGGACACATCACACAGCATGTCATTATACACCTTCCCTAAGGACTAAACTATTCCAGTCTTTCACAGGGAATCAATCGGACCTACTACCTGGTCAAAGTCCAAAAAGGCAACATGCCTACAGTCAATCATGTCGTCATCCGACCAGACTGAACTTAATCCAGTTTCTCGCAAAGAATTCGACGGGTTAAGCAAACAGATTACAGATTTGGCTGTTCTATTAAAAGAATTACACCATACCACACAGGTCGAAAAATACCAGTACATCTTCGAGCCCTCCACACAAGGAGGAATTCCGGTCATTACTATACCAGAGCCACAGTTGGATACGACCAACAAAACTCATGATGCTGCCCATTCCACTGGAAATCCAGACAATGGTGATATCAAAAAGAAAGTCCTCCAAATGGAAGAGACCCTTCACGCTATCAAAGGAATTAGAACACACGGGAGTGTTTCATATACTGATCTATGTATTTTTCCTGGTGTTCACTATCCAAAAAAATTTAAAACCCCTGACTTTGAAAAATATGACGGGTTAGGGGATCCTTATACACATTTAAAAGTCTTTATTGGAGAACTGGGATCCTATGCAGAGGATGAAAAACTCAGAATGCAATTATTCCAAAAGAGTCTAATTGGAGAAGCCCGTTCGTGGTACACAAGATTAGACAACTCCAAAATCCACAGCTGGGAAGAGCTAGCACATGCCTTCCTCACTCAATACAGTTTTCAAACTCAAATGGCTCCTGATCGGTATCAGATTACAAAGATTAAGAAACAGTCTAACGAGTCTTTCATAGAGTATGCTCAAAGGTGGAGATGCCTGGCTGCCCAAGTTAGTCCTGCCATGTCAGAATCAGAAATGGTCATGACATTCATAGACATACAAGAAGCTCCCTTCTATGAGAGAGTTTTAGCAAGCATCGGTAAACCATTTTCTAAAATGGTTAAACATGAGAAGATGGCTGAAATAGGATTGAAGTCAGGAAAGATTCAAGACCTAGCTGCACTCAAAGCTGTTGCCGATCACATCAAATCTGGAAATCATGGGAACAACCCTCGGAGGGTCCATAAAAAGAAAGAGGAAGATGTTTCCCTGATACTACAGGGACAAAAAGGCAATCAAAGTATGCCCATTCAAAGGAGAAACTACACTCCCTTTCCAAAGACAAATCAGTAAACCCTCCAAGACTAAAAGGGTGGAAAGTCAAACGCCATCGAGTGTTTACACCCTTAGGGATACCCTCGAGAACATTCTTAATCTTCCGACAACACGAAGAAAATTACGAATCTCCTTCCACCACCAAATTTCTAATGGATCGGGGTTTCAATGTCTGCTAGAAATGTGCTTATCATGTCGGGGCACCTGGACATGATACTCAGGATTGTTGGGCCTTGAAACACAAGATCCAGGATCTAATAGACAATGGAGATATCATAGTTACCAAACCCGATCAGCCTCATGTACAAGACAACCCTCTTCCTCAACACAAAGAAGAAGAGGTCAACATGATTAATTGGAGCAGTGGACAAAGTTCCAACTTCAGCTGTGATTCCTCCTAGACCATCAAAGACGGTGATGACAGATGGGATTATGCCAAGTTCCAATTCACAATGGAACGAAAGATCAAAGGTCTCGACAAACAAGTTGAGCAATTGGCCGAACTGGTGACTTATTAGCATCAAGTGACTCGACAATTAATTAGCCAGGAGCATGCCAGTCTCTTACCAATCGTCATGAATATTCCCTCGTCACTTTCAAAAAATGAAATGCTGGAAGACAAAGTGACGAAGAGAGCAAATGCCAAAGCCCGTCGGGATTTCGCCAACAAACGGGAATTCACCTATTTGGGCTAACCCATGGAGGAAATCCTTCACATGTTAATCAATGAAGGAAGGATCAGTTCCCTTCTACCTGCAATCAACCCCCGTTCGAGACGGTAAAACTCTGATGGAGTATGTCAATACCACTCCTAGTCTCATGATGCACAAAGACGTAAGAATGCCGGGCACTCCACCTTATTCAAAATCTAATCGACAAGTGGTGTATCTGCGCTTGGCGGATAACGACAACGTGTGTTACGTCTGAAAGTGAGAATGCAGGCCCTACTAAGTGGAAAAGTGTGGTAGCAGTTATATCTACTGAAGTTGAAGGGATTAATACTTTGCTTATAACACCGATAATTCAACTCAAAGGAGGAAACAATCCTTTGAAAGTGGCCGCTCCCGAGCCAATCAACTTGCCATGCAGAGCATAATATCCTATTGTTAGCTTGCGTAAGGTTCCGTGGAATTATGGAGAAGGTGGAGGATCCACCTCACATACCACTGCTGCAGTGTCGAAGGAAAATCCACTATATATTCCCCATCGGGTGATGAACCCCACCACCAAATCAAAGGGGAAAATACACATGAAGAAGATTGAAAAATTCCTCCGCGCTGTGGGTCATAACGAAGCCTCGGTGGTTTTAAGCTTGAAGGAAGCTCCTCCACAAATATCAATTTTGGACTTGGTCCTAACCTCTGAGAATCACCGGAAGGTCTTGTTAAAGGTTCTAGAAGAAGCCTATCTCCCGACATCAGTGGATACGGAAAAGTTTCAACACATGGTTGATCACATTTTCAACAACAATGTGATATCCTTCACTGATGATGACATACCATCCGAAGGGACCGGTCATTGCAAACCATTGCACATTGAGGTCTTATCCTCCAAATATATGGTGGCTGGAGTATTAATAGATGGAGGTTCCTCTCTGAATATCTGCCCATATGCTACCTTGGTGAAGATGAATATCAATCTCAACCGAATTTGGAGTAGCCATACTATCATCAAAGCTTTTGATGGAGCCCGCCGTAACTCGATTGGAGTAATTGAGCTGCCAATCAAAATTGGCCCTCATACATTCTGCGTATCCTTCCATGTGCTCAAGATAGATTCGGGATACAACATGCTATTGGGACGACCATGGATCCACATGGCAGGGGCAGTCCCCTCCACCCTTCACCAATAATTGAAGTACATTATCAACGATAGCCTGGTCACAGTCAACGCTGAGCCGGAGTGTCCTCCACACAGGGACGTGCCATTCATCAATGCAAATGCAGACGTAGAGCCAGTCAGTTTTCATGCTTTGGAAATAAGCAACACCCAATACCACGCTATTGGAGCACCATTGCCCGAACCCCACATTTCTGCTGAGGTGATGTCAGCCACTCAAGAAATGATGTCGTTATGACATAAGCCAGGACAAGGGTTGGGTAAAGACGGCCAGGGTATCTAGTACCCCATTCGATTAACCAAGCAAGTTGGAATAGCTGGACTAGGCTATTCTTCCAGCTCTAGTAACATGAATCCTCATAAGCATCAACAGATTCCTTCAGCTTCAACCATGTGGCGTTCGACTTTGCCTTCAAACTCTGAGTCCGCACAACCTCCAGTAAAGGTGCCAGCCAATGTCATGGCCATGTTATTTCCTAAGCCGAAACCGGTGGAGGAAAACAAAATCCCGTAATCGAAGAAGAGGAGCGGAGAATCAAGGAAAACGTTGTCCGAATAATGTCGGGCATGCGCATCATCGTCCATAATGAACATACCAATAGATACACCCCATACAATGATTGCCCTGACGTAATGGCCATCATTCGGGACAGAGAGGATGATGACAATCCCTCCATCACTGCGGTCCACCCGGACTTTACCCTTACCAATTGGAACAGCATTCCTTGCTTTGGTCGACAAGGGTAAAATGGGCAGAAATTCTTTTCTGCCCTGTAGATACAATAACTGCTTACTTTTCTGTACAGTATTAGCAGTTTATTTTGCCAGTATATCCTAACATTGTGTATGATCAACGCATTTCATATATACTAAGTGAAGGCATATTTTGTTTCAGGACTCTAAATTTAGATGTGCCTGTACTTGCGGATACATTGCCTCTCCTACACAAGGATTGTACCTTTGATGTAGAGATGAATTTAGCCTTGATGGATCTCCAGGATGACATTGAGGTGCCTCCAGAAATTCAAGAATGGGTCAAAGACAAACCCAAACCTAACCTTGATCAAACCACTTCTTTCAATCTCGGAACCTTAGAAAGCCCTAAGTTAATTTAGATTGGTTCAGACCTTAACCCAAACCAACGGAATGGCATGGTTAAACTATTAACCCAGTTCCAGGATGTGTTTGCATGGTCTCATGAAGACATGGTGGGTTTTTCCACTGACATTATCCATCATCGCCTTCCCATCAAAGAGGGATTTAAGCCAGTCAAGCAGAAACTCAGGCAATTGAAACCAGAGTGGAGTTTAAAGGTGAAAGAAGAAATTGTGAAACAATTTCAAGCTGACATCATCATGGTGTCTACATATCCTGAGTGGATATCTAACATCGTGCCTGTACTTAAACCTGGAGGGAAGGTGCGAGTTTGCGTGGATTACCAGGACTTGAATAAAGCTTGCTTAAAAGACAGCTTTCCCGTTCCATTTATCCACATTCTCATTGACAATCTTTACTTGATCGACATGTACTCCTTTCTTTGATTTTATGGGTACCATCGATCATGGTTGCTTGAGGAAGATCGTGAGAAGACCGCTTTCATCACTCCTCGGGGAACTTTTTGCTATAGACGGTTATCATTCGGCCTCATCAATGCCGGAGCTACCTATCAACGAGCTATGATGGCTCTTTTTCATAACTTAATGCATAAAGAGATTGAGATCTACGTGGATGACATCATTGTCAAGTCCCGGAAGGAGAATAACCATCTAGACCATTTCATAAAGTTGTATTTTGATGGAGCTATTAATATGGAAGGCTCTGGAGCTGGAGCAATTCTAATATCTCGATACGGGGAGCGATATCTCGTTGCCAAATCAAATTATAGTTTGTCGCCACCAACAATACTACCGAAAATGAAGGTCGTCTCATGGGGCTAAAACTCGCTCGTTCAATGGGCATCAAGCGGTTAACTGTCCTTGGAGATTCGGAGTTGGTAATCAGACAATCCACTGGAGTCTTTCAAACCAAGGAACTACACTTGCTGCCTTACCATCGGCAGGTCTTAAAGATGGCTTTGGAGTTCGAAGAAATCTTTTTTCTACATATTCCTCATAATAGGAATGACTTTTCGGATGCATTAGCAACCCTGGCCTCCTTGATTCGTATATCAGACAAGGAACACTTGCCAAGCATCACAATTGCCCTGAACAAGGCCCTAGCCTATGGGAATTACGTTGGAGAAGTATCGGATGAGCTACCTCCCATCCAACCTCCTTGGTATCAGCATATCAAGGAATATATGCGAGATGGATCTACACCCGCTGAGGCGAGCCTGAATGAGAAAAGGCGGATCCATCGACTTGCTATGAAGTTCTACCTGAGTGGAGATGAACTCTACAAAAGAGATGCAGGATTGGGTCTCCTCAGGTGTTTAGACAAAGATCAAGCCCAGAGGCTTATGGATGAAATCCATGGTGGAGTCTGTAGCCCCCACATGAGTGGCCCCCTCCTTGTCAAGAAAATCCTCAGGACGGGACATTATTGGCTATCTCTCAAGGCCGATTGCCATGACCACGTCAAAAGATGCTATCAGTGCCAGATTCATGGGAATGCTATACACGCCCCTCCACGGGAGCTCCACAATATGAGTTCGCCTTGGCCCTTCTCAATGTGGGGAATGGACGTTATCGGGCCCATCGAGCCTAAAGCCAGTAATGGTCACCGATTTATCTTCACCATGATCGACTACTTCACCAAGTGGGTAGAAGCAGCCTCCTTCCCCAGGGTCACTAAAGAAGTCATCATTGCTTTCATCAGAAACAATGTCGTTTGTCGATATGGACAACCAGAGGTGATTGTGTCAAACAATGCCAAAAACCTCAACAACAAAATGATAGAGGAATTATGTAGTAGATTCCACATCAAACATCTTAACTCTGTCATCTATCATCCGAAGATGAAAGGTGCTGTTGAAGCGGCTAACAAAAATATCAAGAAGATTATGCAAAAGATGTCCGCCAACCACAAAGATTGGCCTGACCTATTACCTCTGACTTTGTTAGCCTATAGGACCACAATGTGTACTTTAACTGGGGAAACCCCCTACGCTTTAACCTATGGGATGGAAGCAATTCTCCCCATAGAAGTTGAGATGGAATCTCTCAGAGTGTTGATCGACGCTCAGCTGGATGAAAACCAATGGGTAACAGATAGGTATCACCAATTGTCTCTGATAGACGAAAGGCGAACCGCGGCTATCTTCCATGGTCACTATATCGAGAAAGGATCGCCGGATCCTACAACAAAAAGTCTCGCTCTGACAATTTAAATAACATGACTTGGTTCTGAAGAAGATTCTTGACAACCAAGATCAGGCCAAAGGAAAATTCGCTCCTAACTGGGAAGGCCCGTTTATTGTCAAAGAAGTATTGACAGGAGGCGCTCTCAGATTGCAAGAAATGGACGGCGATAAATTTCCACAACTCATCAACTCAGACACCGTGAAACGGTATTACGTCTAAAGTAACCAGCAAACACCTGGTGCATCATCATCAGGTCACCAGTCATTCCTGTTCTTTAACCCTTTACCGCATATAACTTATCTACACTTTACCCCTCAGGGAAACATACTCTTCAAGCCAGCAACTTGGATTTCTCCTTTGCGCTCATACAACTTAGGTCATCCCACCGTGGATTGAACCTCTTGCGTTCGCAGTTTGGCTACCTATACATGGGATCAAACTTCTCCTACCTGCAGTTTATCCTCAACCTAGGATTAAACTTTCTCCTCCCCGCACTCTGACCTGCACATGGGATTACGCTTTTCTTCTCGCCCTGAGGGGCGAACTATGTCGACCTGATCTCCTCTTCAATAGGAGTACGTAGGAAACTATTTCATATGGCCCGGTCGCAATAAAACAGAAACAACAAAAACATTTCGATCCTCTTCTCCTTACAAAAACAAAAACAACCAAAAACATTCCTACACCATGTCAGCCATATACAACGTTGAACCTCTTACACCAGGTTCGAACTACGCAGACCTGATCTCCTCCTCAATAGGAGTACGTAGGCAGCCATTCATGGTGCGGTTTCACCCCTACCAAAACACAAACCATTGTCAACGGGTATTGGGATTCTCTTTCAATCCACTACATTTCATTCGGCTTCAGACCAAAGGGATGAATTACCTGAACTCCTCCCAAATAGGAGATTCGGCGACCATCTAAGCTGCGGTCGTACCTCGAAGAGCAATACCAATCCATAAGAGATGGAATTAACTAGGCTTCTCCTAAATAGAAGTACTGGCGACCATCTGTGGTGTGGTCAATCTCATAGAGGAAAGCCACACTCCTCTCCACATTTCCATTCAGAAACAAGTCCCAAGACACCAAAGATGGTAGGGATACACATAGATCAATGATCTATTCTGAACTATCCGGAGACAGCTCAATGTCCATCCACCAAGGAAGAATTCAGAATTCATCAAGATCACAAGCCACAAGCGGAAAAAATATCAAGCAAATAGCAGGCATATCTAAAAGGAAAGTGATCCAAAATATATTTCCTATCATATATAATGTTGTTTGATATATATACAATGTGAATTATACATGACAAAATGGCTAAGCTAGTCATGCGGGTAAATACAAAGCTCATCTACTTAATTAGGGTACATGCGAGCTAGCAAGACCAACATGGCATCCCTCTCGGATGAAGGAGGTAAAGTCAGTAGTCTCTAGATAAGAATATCCACACGACCCAACAGATCCAGAGCCATCCATGATGATGACCATATGCTCATCGATATAAGTGCTCATCTCTACGATCATACCGGTGGTAAGGGACCTCATTGCGATCTTATCTGTGATGCCACATCCCCGGGGCGATATATAGCACTATCCCGCTCAACTATCACCGCGTCTCTGTCTGACCTGGCCTCATCCCGCTCAACAACAGCGGCATCTCTACGAGCTAATGCCTCGTCTCTCTCTAATAGGGCGGCGTCCCTCACATCCAGAGCAGTCGACATCATAGATCGGATCTGATCTCTCTTAAAGGTCATCAGATGAAGACTCTGCTCTAAATACTGTGCCGAGTGCTGGATCACAAAAGTATTGGTACTAGGAGAATCCGGAAGAAATGCTGGCAACACAGCAGCGGGCTCCTCCTCGATGTAGGTATCAATGTCCTCCGCAGGCTCTACATCATCTGACTCAATCTCCGGTACTGCAAATACTGCTGCAGCCGATAAAACCTCCGTCTCCATCCATGCGGAGTACTCTGCGGAATAACCGGGACGACTGGCAGGAAAAGCAGCTAGCTCACGCTGATCCCAGCAAGCATATACACGAGATCGGTCCTCGGCTGAGAGGTATCGAGAAGTCGAAAGCAACGACTGCAGCCCCTCGAAAGGATGAAAATCTCGAACCGGGTCAAATCTATGACATCACGGCCAATGGATGATAAGTCATCACACCCCTCAAGCCAGCCTGAGGAGGAAATCCATGCCCGAGCATGAGTAATGAAGTCAGTATGGTGATCAAAGCCCCGAGCACAACAATATAAAATGGATCTCTAATATCCGCCAAAATGCGGACCAGATCGAGCATCATCATACACTCCGATGGCTGAAAGGAGTATGACATAGCCACCTCATGGGAGAAACAATACCCGTGCCGTCTAAAGGTACCAACCGGTCGCAAGTGTGACATAAACCACACATACAGCATGACCGAACTCCTAGTAAACACACCTGACTGGTAAGTACTACAGTAGGATGCTGATCGCAGGGTCTCTGCCACGATCATAGGTACAATGGTACGACCCTCCCTGAGAGCTCTCACGGCCATGATAACTCCTATGTCTATCTCATCCATGTATATGCGACATGTACACGTGTATGACAAAGACACATAGTATCGAAGACATCAACTCGCCAAACGCCAATGATCCTCCGACCCGGTGAAAATCCCTAATGTCGTGAGTAGCTATCCTCCGCGCCAAATCTATCATACAAAAAACGTTTAGAGATCATGTGCCCAGATGTCAACTCATCCTGCACTTTCTCACACCAATCCCGTGAGAGTCATGAATCTCTCTACTCATGTCTCCCAAAACCATGTGCACGCAATGTCTGCATACAAGGCGGCGAAGATCGTCAAACGTACATACTCCTCCAGAGTAGGAGTCAACTCATGGGTACCAAACGGAATACCTGCCTATCAGCTAGCCAATGCTCTACCATCACATCTACAAATCCTGTAGGAACCTGAAATGCCAAAAGGGTCATGGAATGCTGCAATAACAGATCTACAGTCACCCTATCTGGTGGTGACATGCTATCGTACCACGAGCGCATACCCAATGCCACCACTGACGGTGGGGTATGATCTATACGGCTAATTGTCGAAGAAGACATTTGTGCGGGCCATGTCATAAGACCATCCAGGTCAATACCTGAGATATCTCTGGACATACATATGCATATGATACATGCATAATGATAGATAATGGATGGCAATATGATATAGGGAATGAAAAAACGGTGCATAAATTCCTAAATATATCATCATCTAATACATTAGCTCTATACAGCTACAAATACATGAAAATGGGGCATAAACGCCCTACTACTAACAGAGGCCTATCAAAAGATATAGCGAGAATAGGGAACAACCACCCAATATCTAACAGAGGTCTATCAAAAGATATAAAGAGAATACACATCAGAAGAAGACAATGGTATCGATGTCCACATCCTCAATCCTATCCACTTGATGTAACTCCTTCTGAGTCACTAGATCTCTATCAACAGGGATGTCAGGCCTATAAAGGAGAGGATCTGCGCCGACAAAACTAAATGGGTCGTCTGAGGGGCCAGCCCCCGAGCTGGAGGGAACAAATGTCTCCGCCTCTGCTGGATCTCTGCCCAAATGGCGAATAAATATACGTGCCCGATCTAACTGCCGGGTCAAGCTATTAATCTGGGTCATATGGGTCGGAGCTCAAACACAAGCTACCCAATCCATCATCATCAATGATCCAGGAACCATGTCCCCCATAAACTGTGTGGCACGGGACTAGGCCCCAATAGTGCGAGGGAGCCATCAGCGCTGGAATATCTCCTGAGTATATGGACCCTCTGATAAATCAAAACCGTCAACTCCCAACAATGGAATATCAGTGGCGGGTGACTGCGATATAGGCCAATGACGCTTGACAGGAGGCAAGATCGGTATACGAATCTCCCCTGTGGTGCTTCTAATAGCACGCTCTCCTAAATAGAGCTCCCAGCCTCTATCTGTGAAGAGAGGAAATCTACGGGTGGAAATCAAATACTCTACTCTAGTAGGGTGCCCATCCTCAAAACCGATGATCAAATGATCCCTTGAGTATGGAAGCCATGTGATGGCATCAGCCGTCAGCAACTCTAGCTGCATACGGCAATGAGCGAAGCCCTCAGATACAGGGACCTTTGGCAAAATAGAATGGTGCCATTGTCGTCCTCGTGGATAGGTATCTAAGCCTAACACACTCATAGGACGCAAACATGGAAGCCTCTCATAGGCCCAAAACTACCAACACAATGGCAAAACATCTGCTATCAGTAGACACTCTTAACCTGTAAAGGGAAAAAGACAAGAGAAATACTCACCAGCAGGAACGGGTAAAATCCTAGCCAAGCCTCGGTCAAACCCTTTGAGCGCAGACGCATGCCCCGGAGGAAATAGGCAAAGGTGTAAGAGCCCCAGTCATACTTTATTATACGGTCCACATCGCGTGTGGCGCTGACCAAAGCGAAAGATACCGTGGAAGAGTTATCTGCTATGAAGTAGCCTCGAATGATCATCAGGAACAATCGCCGCAGAACGCGATCCCTGATCCTGACATCATCAGGCATAGGCTCACTCAATAGCCCGCTCATAACATCTACGCTCAAAGGACCTGAACGGACAGTCCTACCTTTGAGCGCATCAGCCAGAACTCCTAACAAGGACCGGACGGCAGTAGGGGTGATATTCGCCATGCAAGGCACTAGGTCCCCTCCAAACTCCATACCTGTTATAAATCGCTAATCCATAGGCGTTATCATCACCTCGCAATCCAACAGGTGGAGTGACTCAGTCTGATGAAACCATCGCTCAGACAATGCCCTGAGGTAACCCCAGGGACAACGACAGGGAAAGATGGAGAAAAATGACCCAAATCCCCACTCATGCACTACTGCTCTATAATCAGGATGAAGCGCCTGGTACATGGAGTGGATGCTAAACCGAGTTCCCAGAGGTCGTATGTAAAACACGAACTTGTATGAAGCACAGATTAACATCAGAACCCTTTTAATCCTCATCAATAGGAAAGAAGGAAGATAAAGTCTAACGTCATACCTCGTTAGCATGCAAGTACATCGATGAGTGTCTACCCAAATCACCTAGCAACACTGGGTTCACCACCTGGATGCTCGAAAGCTCCCTGCGAGGGATATGTACAGCAGGAGCGGGATCCTCAATATCCACCTCCTCGTCCTAGAAATCTGGAACCTCTACACGACGGGATTTAATCACGGCCTCCACCAACCGACGAGGTCATCGCGACATAATCGGGGATGAGGCACTTGAAGCCCTCTCCGCCAGACGCCAAAAGCGGTCCTATAGAATCGCTTCTGGTGATCCAGATCCATAATATCTGGACAACAAATCTCCAAATCACCTCAAAAAGGGTGTGATATTTCCTTACCTGGAGCTTTCTAAAATGCATTATATGACTATATGCATGCATGCATTTACTTTAACATATAATAGAGTTAGAATGCATGACTACCCAATGCTTACATTTGGAAATTTTTTGCCATAGTCCCCTTTGAAAATAGGACTATCCCCATGCACGCAGGCATGTCTAGGTGGCCATTCAGTAGCACACCTGTCCTAAAGTCATATACCTAATATATGCATTAAAAATCAAAATTATCATGCATATGGCCAACCTCAATGCTAGGAGTATTTTGCCTTTCAACCTTTTGCTCATTGGACCTCAAATAGGACAAAAAATAGCAGAAAAGGTACCAATTTGACTTTCTCAAAAGTCAAATTTTTTCACATCATTATGTTTAGCATGTTTTAATACTAACATTTACTATGTTGAATATTTTTTATCAAGTCATTTGTGTATACATAATCACTACTATGTGTTTAGATGCATTTCGTGCGATATCTCACAATCTAACGGATGGAAACTGGAAAAAATACATGCATACGTTACCAGGATAGTGTAGAACACTTGTACGGTGATAGAATTTGTAGAAAGCAGCCTGAACTCAGCTAATTTGAAAGTGGATCACGGTTTTTTCTAGAGAGAAACAAGTTGAAAGTGACTTGTGAAGGCAGGCTGCTGGGGTTTATCATCCACGCCTGGCCGCAGGCTCACCTGCGACTGCAGTAGGTGCACCTGCGGCTCATTTATGTGGGCCCTACTACCCCTCCGGCTCGGTCCAGTTTGAGTTGAAACAGAGTTCTTACGGGCTAGAAAGGTCAAATCGGGAATAAAAATGCCACGCGATTGAGCAAAACAGCATACAATCCTGGTCTTCTCAGATAAGACATTGAATCTGCACTTCACTCATTGGTAGTTGCCTGAACACAAGGTATACTCTGCCGATGACCTCAGTTATCACAAATCACATACGGCAATACCTTATACAGGTCTGATGCCGCCGACTCCAGGTCGTTACCCTACGTGAATCCCAGGCGGGTTAATTCTGGCGTGAATCCTCGACGGGGGTTATTAGCGTGAATCCCGACGGGGGAAAACAGTAGTAGATCCCGGGGGGGGTTACAACACGTTCTTCCGTTGCCATGTCCGTCAACGAAGGCCAAACAGCCTTGACATCATTTCAGTCGATAGCATTTAAACCTGTCAGAGCTATAGAACTGTTCAATGTTCTCATACCCACCTTCATATTCCCAATGACAGCATCCCCTATTGGGGTCATAATATGAATGCTCCGTTGATCTACACATCAACGAAGGTCAAGTAACCTTGACGATCTCCTCACAGAGTTTCGACCGTTGATTCACACGTCAATGAAGGTCAAGTAAACTTGACAGTATATCCCACAGGATGTTTCAGCCGTTGATTCACACGTCAACGAAGGTCAGGCATCCCTGATAGCATTTGCTGTTGGCAGTAAATCCAACAGAATCATGACATATTCTGGCGATACTAACCAGGAGAGGTCAACATTATCAAAGAGGATAGATGATGGAATATGTTATACACATCCTCAAACAGATCAAGCTTTATCCCCACAGATCTCTTACGCATAAGAGATACCCCTTCAGTATCAAGTCGTTATCAAGAACACATGAATTTGGTGATAACTCCAACACCAACATCCTAACAGATTCACTTGCACATCGATCCGGGTCGGTGTTGCCAATCCCCGCCAAGCAATAGGGAACCAAAGAATCATCCCCAACATATTGGGCCACAACCCCGTACACATGCATCATACATTTGCATCATGTTGCTATCCATAGTACCATGTTTATCTTGTTGCGTTTCAAGTGTCTAGGATTCTTTATCCTACCCATGCATCGCCATGCATGAGTATGATAAAGAGGGCATCTGTGAGACACTCGAAATTTTCTCTACTCTTCATACACTAACATTGCAGGAAGACAGATTCGTCTTTTAAGAGAGAATCCTGAAAGATAATCCAAATCCATACCGGATACTACCGGAAGTGCAACATCAACCCCAGCTCATAATCTAGGAGTAACGGTTTCAACCTCGGATCTAACCCTGAGACCTGCAGATACAATACCGAAACACACACCGGAGAAGACCGATTAATCTCGGAGATGACCTCGAGGTATCCAGTCTTAGTCCTAACCATGGGAATAGCCACGAACCTTGGTGATAACCCCAAGGAATGTAGTTTCGGAGATAACCCCGGAAATGCTTGTTCCAAATGCCATCAGCTTGAATCTCGGCACTCACAACGAGATACACTGTACCAACCCGGCAATAACATCAGAAAGACAGGCACACCTCAAAGATGACAATGAGGACCTTCAAAAAATGCAGTAGTCCAATCTCAACGAAGTCTGAGCAACGTCTGCTTATCGGCCCAATCTGACAGTAACACCGGTGAGGGGCAACATCGTCATCTCGTCCAACACGATGCCACGTCACGTCTCAACGCAACAATATCCCACAAGGCTAACCAATCCCGAGTGACTATTGTGCGAGGTAACGGATGAAAGTTGAAGCTTGAAGACCGGAGGGCATCGTCCCATCTTCAAAGACTTCGTACAAACTCTAATCCCATGCCATCGTACAACTCTCGACAACGGCGGTCCGAAATAGGTCTTGAATACCTCAAAATGGATGCCCGGATTGCACTTTTCAAAATCTGAGTGGACATTACAGTGCATGAGTGCACGTACTTCGAGACGACCCGACCCGACAAAGCCGGGCCGACCCGACCCGCCTCTGGTACACCTGCGACACTTTTTGCCTATAAATAAGAGGCTTGGGGTGCTGATTTTTAAGAGAAAAAAGACGGGGAAACCCTGCACAATTTGCTCTCAGACTTGCCATGCAAAGATGTATTTTCTCACTTTCAAACACACAGCGAGCTCATATATAGCCTCTTTTATACCCACAAAAAAAGCCCAAGAGTTTACCCACTCTAAAGATATAGAAGCTCTTTTATCGATCAATTTTGTAAGCCTTCTCACACACTTTTAGAGTCTTTCTCTTCATCTTTGCACACACCCTTCTACACGTTGAGAGTCGTGTTGCTTGCTTTTTTGCGGACATCTATCAGTGGTTTCATTCCATCTGTATATATATATATATATATATATATATATATATATATATATATATATTGACTAACATTATCGAGTTATGCCTCGATTGAGCCTGAACTTGATGCGGGCGTTTTACTTGCTTTAATATATATATATACTTATATATATAAATCGCTGTCTGTCGGACTTTGTTCGATGAGCCTAGACTTCGGTCTGGTGTGTTTATTCTCTTATATATATATATATATATACACTTATATATATCAACTGTGTGTCGGACTTTGTTCGATGAGCCTAGAACTTGATGCGAGTGCGTTTATTATATTATATATATATATATATATATATATATATATATATATATATATATCAACGTGTGTGGGACTTTGTTCGATGAGCCTGAACTTGATGCAGTGCGTTTACTCTTTTATATATATATATATATATATATATATATATATATGAACCGTGGTCGAACTATGTTTGATGAGCCCGGGTTTTACATCCTATGCGTTTATTGCTTTTATATAACTATATATATATATATATATACATACATATATATTTATTTATTTTGTCCTCGCCTGAGTTCCCTTCGTGGCGCTTGATCGCTTCTGACTTTCTTTACATTTCGTCACCGCTTGGAGTTTACTTACGTGGTAGTTAACAGTATTCTGACTTTTTAAACGACTTTATTTACATTTCTAATGCCCCATGGAGGTGCTTCGTGGTTGGTGATCATGTCAGTATATATATATATATATATATATATATATATATATATATATATATATATATATATATATATATATTACCGCTTTATATATATATACCGCTTATTTCTTTTATACCAATTGCAATATTCTCATGCTTTAGGAATCATGTGATCACACATTCATCCCATTGGATCTAGATTCGATTTTAAGTGATGGACATTTTCAATTTATGTTGACTTGTAAATTATTCTGCGATGTCTCAGATTTCCTCGAGATGGTTTCCATACCCACGAGGAAGTCGGCATTATTTTTGGATATATTATTTTTTATACGGATGCCTGATGCCTCATCATCACAAATAAAATCAATTCAAATTACCACTTAATAAAAAAATGGGAGTGTAAAAGGTCTCAATTCTATTGAGAATCAGGGTTTGAAAAACCTCTCTTATAAAACATCATTGCCATATCTTACTAAAAACTCAATTTTATATAAATTCAAACCCTGTATATATAGGTTCGAACGAGACCTCGCACAACTTTCATATAACAACACATTGATCCCCACACACACACACACACACACACACACACACACTCACATAATAGTTTCTTGAAAAGAGGCGGTCACCGTGGTAACACAGATGTCGGGGGGTGCCTAACACCTTCCCCCCGCATAACCAAGTCCCCGGACCCTAAATGAATCTCTGTTTCACGATTCAGATATCGTTGTCACATCATTTGGGTCAATGTGCAAACCTTTTCTCCGGTTGTGTTGGTACAACCATTTAAAAACCAATGGCGACTCTTAACAGTCCCATCGTCGACATTATACATGTCGGACATTTTTCACTTGTTTTTTCAAACAAATCTCACCTAAAATGAGAACACCAAAGAACAAATAACGGAAAAGGACACCCAAAAATCCCGACGTCGACAATCAATTAGGAAGATTAAGATCAAACATTTGAAGCTAGAAGGTATAAACATAATTTTATTTTTGATCCATGTTGCTAAGAAAAATTTCATGTTTATGTGTTTAGATATTTGCTAGATGATGTTTAATGATGATCTATGTTGATATAACATAGATCCATAGCATCAAATGCTTTAAAAGTGATGATTTTCAAAACTGCCAAGAACAAAAAATATGGTCTGACAAGCTAATGTCAGGCGCCACAGATTCTTCTTTGTTTAAGCTTTTTCTTGTTTGATGTTTTGGATCGGTAGTCTGACATGAGGACTGTAATATGGAAGTGGAATCGTAGCCATTCCATGTCCAGGTGGCAAGATATTTATGGTCAAAGTGAGTTGACCGAGCTTGACCAACACTTTCTGGGTAACCCAGAAAGTGAGAATCCGTGTCTGACAACGTTTTCAAGTTCCTTGTTTTGTCAAGTTTTGTACGTTTTGTTGTTGTTGTTATGATACATGTGTAGCCTGTTATCGTGACTGTAGATTAATGGCTTTGTATCATATATTTGATCAACAGAGCGAATTTAGAAAGCGGTCAAAGTAGCTTACTTTGTGATGAATGTCTTTTTCGGAATTTCCATAAAACGCATGAACTCGCCATTTTGTCGAGTTTGACCGGGTCATATCTTGTAGATCCGTTGTTGTTAAACGGACTTGTTGTTATATTCATGTACCTTGACACTAGTACTACCGATTTGGACCATAACATAAGTAATTTGAAGAGTAGAACATAGAATTATTTGAGCCCCAAAGTAGTACCACAGAAGTCGCCTGGGTTTCGGGTTACCCGTAAAGCCCAGTGAGTCGTTCGACAATACATTGAAGAAGGGTCCTCTTGATAGTTTGGTTATGATATGACTCTGTTAATGATTAATCATTGTAGTGTTACATAAACACTACACAATCACGGTTCAAGATAGCCCAAAACGTGATCATGCTGTGAATTAAAGCCACCAAACGACGATTTAATTCTTAAACACGAAAAGTCATCGGTTTCTTGAGCTCAAGAACACCAACGACGACTTTTTCTGTCGCTAAAGCCCTTTAGCGACGGTTTATTTAATTTTCGAATTTCTGAATATTTCGAAAATTATTTAAAAATAGAAATAAATTCTAAAAATTACCAAAATAGTTTTAAATTATGAAAATAATTTTTGAATTAATTGGAATATTTTTTTCTTTAATATTTATAATTATTTAAATATTAAAAGTATTTAATTTATTTAGTTAGTGTATTAAATAAATTAGAAAAAATGATTTTAATTATATAAAAATCATTTTAAATAAGAATAATGTATTTAAAAATATTTTGAGTTATAAAATGTAACTTTTAATATTTTTGGAGAATTTTCATTAATAAATTAATATTAATGATATTAGATTTATTTAATTATTAAATTAAATAAATAAGATTAAAATGATTTTATTGATTTAAAAATTATTTTAAATAAGAATAAAGTGTTAAAAAATATTTGGGATTTTAAAATATAATTTTATATATTTTTGGAGAATTCTCATTAATAAATTAATATTAATGATATTAGATTTATTTAATTATTATATTAAATAAATGAATTAAAAATGATTTTATTAAATTAAAATCATTTAAAAATGAGAAAAATGTTTTAAAAGTATTTTAAGTTATAATTAATGACTTTTAATATTTTGATAATAATTTCATTAATATTTAAATATTAATGGTAATGATTTAAAAATGATTTTAATTATTTTAAAAATCATTTAAGTAGAATATTGATGATTTAAAATATTTTAAGTTATTAATAATAACTTTAATATTTTGACAAGTATGTTATTAATATTTTTATATTATTAAATATTAATAATGATAAGATTATTTGATAATTAAATCATTTAAAAATGATTTAAGTGTTTGAAAAATTATTATAAATTATAATAATTGTTTTTAAATTATTAAAAGCTTCCTAAAAATAATGTTGATGATTATTGACTTATCTAAAATAATATTGAAGCTTAGAGACCAAGTTTAATTGACAATAAATGTGTTAATTGTTTGGATAGGGTGACCGAACATCGAGAATCAATCCAAGTCCAACTAGTTAGACTTGAATATAGTTATAAACACTAATCGGATAAGTGTTTATATAGGTTATAAACACTGATGAGACCGATATTATTGGTTATAGGTCTTACATTATTGAACGCAGTCTTACTTAACGCAGATTAGTTTATATCGTAGCAATGAATCAACGCTTGAAGGCAAGTTTCCTAACTCAACCTTGAGTTATATTCATTCAATTATTATAATGGTTAATTATTGCTAATTATACCATGTCCAGTGAATTTATTGTTGATTATTCGCAGTTAGTGCATGATTAATAATTCAAATTGAATTACTGATTCGGAGAATACATATATGTAGAATAACTATTGTTGGATATTCATATTCGTAGAAGATAGAATTGACAGTACAGATAATTCCTGTTTATTGTCAAATTACATTGAGAAATGTCTTAGCTAATTATTCTGGCTAGACGAACATTGGTTAGAACTTGATAAATTCGAAAAGAGAATTCAATTGTTATTGCTAGATCGATGCCAATTATTTCGGCTAGATCGATAAGTAAATAGAATTTGAAATCACAGTATTTCGTTGTTAAATCAAATCTTGATTCTGGAGACGGAGAAGACCACCTTTTATATAAAGGGAACATTTTAGGTCGATATTCTACCATTCAAGACATCGATTAAGTATTATGCATAATATCGGGTATAATAAAGCTGATCACTTGTTATACTTGCAGAGGGGTATGATTTAATTTTTATGGTTATCTGATACTCCTGCGTATGTATCAAAGTAAATCTTTGATAGATACCCAAGAAAATAAGTTCAAAGATCTGGTGAGATCACTCAGCATAAATTTGGAAAATATTCCATTTTGTTATTGCGTAGAATTGATTCTTGTTTATTCAATTGAATATCATAGAAACTTTGAAAGCGTTGTACTATTTCATTATCAGATTATTGCGTTGCCTAGAATACGAGAAGACTTGTTATTAATTAATGATTTGTTCAGCTATTTCAAAGTTCCCCGAACTTTGGTTTCATTTTATCAAAATAGATAGTCTTTTATTCTGTTCTTATTGATTCGTATACATTTATTATATGTTTTAACTTGCGGGGCAAACTAGTTGCTCACCCTTGCTAAATAAAACTTTTCACTAGGGACGAAGTTGCGAAGTGTCAAAGAAGAACAAGAACAAAGGCAAAATGTTTGAGTAGTTATAATAAACTTATTATTATGTTATGTTTGTAAACCCTTTTTGTTTATCTAAGGGGTATGTTTGTAATTTTAAGTTTAGCAAACCTGGGACTTATGTATTAACAACATATGTTAATGACTTATGTATTCCTATTTATATATGAATAGGTAGTTAAATGATATTATATTGTGGGTCGTGAACACCAAACTCGGGGGTTAGGTAACCCGGATTTGGGGGTGTCACAGGTTGGTATCAAAGCTATAGTGACCAAGGTGTCACAAGTCGTAGAAGAGGTGTAGGCTATAAACCTTAAGTGGGGTGGGGAAAACCCTAGGATTATAACCATAAGCGAAATCTAGAAAACTCTTTTAGAGTACTAAGTGAGGGATTGCCGAAGTGCGTCGATAGTGAGATATGTGGACACATAGTGTGAGAAGTTGGTACTGGAGAATTATTAATCAAGTCATTTAGACTGATTGTTGGATGTCTAGAGAAGATGAAATGAGTGCGGAGATGCTAGCGGCTGTTGCACCAATGCCAGTAGCCGAGGTGCCAGCACAAAGTGAATCAGTTGAAGAGGTGGGAAAAGATAAACCTATGGTAAATCTGGGGAGTGATCATGATGATTATCCTGAGATGTATCGGAGTGGTGATGAGAAGGTGGAGTCCGAAGAAGCTAAGTTGGAGAAAGAGAATAAGATCAAAGTTGGAGAATAAGATCAACTATCTGCAGAAGTCCAAGAACTTCAGAGTAAAGTGTTTCTCTTGGAGGAGTTATGGAAGACGTAGCGAGTGTTACGCGAAATGACTGAAGAACGAAACGAGCTCAAGGCGCAGGTGGAAAGGATGAAGACTGAAGATAGTGGATCATCTGAAGGAACCAACAAGAGAGGCAAGAATAAGAGAAAGAAGGACAAATACAGTGACAACTCTAAAAATTCAAACCCGAAGAAGAAGCAAGTCTGCAGCAAGTGTGGAAAGACTCCCGTGGGAGAATATATGATGAAGAAGAACATGTGCTTCAATTTTAAGCAGGAAGGACATATTTCCCTATATTGTCTAAGTCGAATGCAACAAGTGTCCCAGTAAGAAGAAGACTGGTGAAGGGAGTGGACGGTAGATAGCTTAAAGTTTAAGCGGTAGTACCTTTTGGTAGTAGATTATGATATTAAGTGTTGTAATATCTAGAACGATGTTTAAGCATATGTAAATATATATGTTTTATGAATGAAATCTTTATCTTCTATACGAATATAAGATTAAGATTAATTTGTGTGTTCTTAAAACTCATACTTATGGTAAGTTAATGACTCATAATTATATGAAATGTTCTGAACCCCTCAGCGAATGGACGCCAAAGGTCTGACTAGGATAAGTTCATACACTCATATAATTGTGGCAAGTTCCAGAACTCATAAGTGTGGTAAGTTTGACGAACTGGTAATAACTATTTATGAAGGAAGAATTGCAACATTTTGTGTAAAGTTGTGTTAATAATCCTGACATGATTTAAAAAGGGATAGTAATATGTGAAGTACTAAATGTACTATGTGCTATTTGAATAAATATGCGATTATGAGAGAATTATGTATTGAATTCTTATTGTGTTAAGAATTTATATAAAGAAAGAGAATTAATATAATATTTTTATTTAAATCAGATCATGCCGCCTAGACGACAGAATTAAAACCAACGGGAAGAGCAATCGGTAAATAATGAAGGAGGTCAAGCGGACCCAATGCAAAACTTTGTGGATATGATAGCCGAAGCTATGGAAAATAGGGCTCCAGCAAGAGGAAGAGCGAGGAATCAGCCAGCTGAAAGATTGGCAAATTTTAAAGACTTTAAAGCGGTAGGACCGCCGAAATTCAAGGGAACCACAGATCCGATTGAAGCCCAAACTTGGGTGAAGGAGATGGAGAAAGCATTCATCATTGCACGTGTGGCAGAAGAGCAAAAGACGGCTTTTGCAACTTATTTGATGAAGGGAGAAGCTAATTACTGGTGGGAGATGAACCAAGCGAGAGTTGATATAGAGGTGGTGTTGTGGACAAGATTCAAGGAACTGTTCTTTGAGAATTACTTTTCGCCGAGTATGCAATCCAGGATGGAAGTCAAATTCTTAGAACTTAAGCAGGAGAACATGTCGGTGTCAGAATACGCTGCCAAATTCAACGAGTTGGCAAGATTTGCACCTCATCAGGTGGACACAGAAGCAAGAAAGGCGAGAAGATTTGAGAACGAACTGAAACCAGGGATATTCAACAAGGTAGCGGTATTGCAGATCAATACGTTTGCGGCTTTGATGGAGAAGTCGTTAATTGCAGAAGGAGGGAGCGAGGCTGCATCTCGATTTCATCAGGATAAGAAAAAGAAGACAAATGATGGTGGAAGCAGTGGTGGTAATAATCCGAATAAGAGAAAGTGGAGTGAGAATACCCAATCAGGAGGCAAGACAGAAGATAATAGGAAAGGGAGGGAGGCATGTGCAACTTGTGGGAAGAATCATGCAGGAGTTTGTCTGAAGAAGAAGGGAGTTTGCTATAATTGTGGACAAGAGGGGCACATGTCGCCCAATTTCCCCAATCCAAAGAAAATTCAAGGTTGCTTTGCATGCGGATCGACTGATCATTTGGTTCGAAACTGTCTGAAGAAGAATGCGGAGAAAGAAAGTGTCAACAAGGGACCCGGTGTCGGAACCTTGGCAATTCGAGACCAAGATGACAGAGAAGAAGACCAACGGCCCGTACATTCAACATGACGGCGCAAGATACAGTGGCTGTCCAGGAGGTGGTAGTAGGTAACAATTTCGTTTAGAACTTAAATTACGCGAGAATTATGAGTAAGATATTTCTGTGAACTGTTTTCTTTTATAGATTCAAGTCACATGTTAGAATTTGAAACACAACTTAATATTGTGTTGATAAAAAAATGAATTCATGATACAACTTTAAAAGATTGTAGAGAATAAGAAAGCGGTGATTCCGAGGACGGAATCCTTTTAAAGAGGGGTGAATGTGATAACCCGGGATTTTGAATAATCCAAAATTTGCGAATAATTTTTTTAAAAATAATATTAATATTGATTATTAATTGTGTGACAAGTTTTTGTGATACGAGTATCGAGAAGGTCAATTTGTGTATTGACTAATAAAATTAGAGTAGAGTTGTGCTTAATAAGATTATAAACCCTAACCCTAAGTACGAATAGGGATTCGATAGAAAATATAATTAAAATAATTATATTGATGAGAATGTGTTTGTACTGTATAGAAATTTTGATCAATGATTGATCAGATAAGGTTTAAAATTCATAAACCCTAATAAGAGATTAGAAACCCTAATCTCAGAATTAAAAACCCTAACGTACCGTTAAAAACCCTAATTATATGCTGGGAAACCCTAATTTCATATTCGGGAATCCTAAACCCTAAATTAGGAAACCCTAATCCTAATTGACAAGCCTAAGGTATTTATTAAACTTTAATATGATTAGAAAACCCTAATTATATTTTAGTTATTTTAATTTCTATTTTACAAACCCTAATTATAATTTAGAAAATTTATTTTTCTAATTAAAACCCTAATTCGTGGGTTATAAACCCTAATGACCATTTTGACCCTAATTGCTAAATTAAGCAATTTTAATTAGGAATATTAATCCTAATTAGCAAGATTGAATTTATTATTTAGAAATATTAATATAATTATTGAATCCTAATTATAATTTTGGAATATTAATTTTCTATTTTGAAAACCGAAATTCAAAAATCTTGGAAATTAAATTGCAAACCTAAAGGGTTTAAACCCTAAACCCTAACCCAAACCCTAAACCCTAAGGGTTTGTACAAATTCCATGTTTGCCATTAAATTTAATTTTCAAGTGACCAAAAAGCCCTTTTTGGATTTTTATTTAGTTAACTTGTAATTTTTCCAAGAGCTTTAGTTGGTAACATAACCATTTGACTTTGTGGTATTAAAAATCTCAGCAAAACAACCCCATTGTGATAGCAAGATCAGATCTAGCAACATATCATAATATATATAGGATCTAAGAGAGAGAAAGTTCATAAAATTGCTCATTTTCAACTTTGCTCTCACCAACACTTATTCTCTCTCATACCTCCGAAATTCTAAGGTAGATCAGTCCTAAAAACAGCCCCTTGATCAACTAAGATCAATTAGGAAGATTAAGATCAAGCATTTGAAGCTAGAAGGTATAAACATAATTTTATTTTTGATCCATGTTGCTAAGAAAAATTTCGTGTTTATGTGTTTAGATATTTGCTAGATGATGTTTAATGATGATCTATGTTGATATAACATAGATCCATAGCATTAAAATGCTTTAAAAGTGATGATTTTCAAAACTGTCAAGAACATAAAATGTGGTCTGACAAGCTAATGTCAGGTGCCACAGATTCTTCTTTGTTTAAGATTTTTCTTGTTTGATGTTTTGGATCGGTAGTCTAACATGAGGACTGTAATCTGGAAGAGGAATCTTAGCCATGTCCAGGTTGCAAGATATTCATGGTCAAAGTGAGTTGACCGAGCTTGACCAACACTTTCTGGGTAACCCAGAAAATGAGAATCCGTGTCTGACAACGTTTTCAAGTTCCTTGATCTGTCAAGTTTTGTATGTTTTGTTGTTGTTGTTATGATACATATGTAGCCTATTATATATATGATTTCAGATTAATGGCTTTATATCATGTATTTGATCAATGAGATCGAATTTAGAAAGCGGTCAAAGTAGCTACTACTCAGATGAATGTACTTTTTTTCTCGAATTTCCATAAAACGCATGAACTCGCTTTTCGATCGAGATTCGACCGGTCATATATTGTAGATCCGTTGTTGTTAAACGGACTTGTTGTTATATTCATGTACCTTGACACTAGTACTACCGATTTGGACCATAACATAAGTAATTTGAAGAGTAGAACATAGAATTATTTGAGCCCCAAAGTAGTACCACAGAAGTCACTGCTGGGTTTTGGGTTACCCGTAAAGCCCGTGAGTCATTCGACGACAATACATTGAAGGGTCCGATCTTGATAGCTTGTTATGATATGACTCTGTTAATGATTAATCATTGTAGTGTTACATAAGCACTACACAATCACGGTTCAAGATAGCCCAGAACGTGATCATGCTATGAATTAAAGCCGGTCAAACGATGACCCTTAAACACGAAGCAGTCAGTGTTCTTGAGCTCAAGAGCACCAACAACGACGCTTTTTGTCGCTAAAGCCCTTTAGCGACGATTTATTTAATTTTTGAATTTCTAAATATTCCAGAAATTATTTAAAAATAGAAATAAATTCTAAAAATTACCAAAAATAGTTTTAAAAATTATTTTAAATTATGAAAAATAATTTTTGACCAATTGGAATATTTTTCTTTAATATTTATAATTATTTAAATATTAAAAGTATTTAATTTATTTATTTAGTGTATTAAATAAATTAGAGAAAATGATTTTAATTATATAAAAATTATTTTAAATAAGAATAATGTATTTAAAAATATTTTGAGTTATAAAATGTAACTTTTAATATTTTTTGGAGAATTTTCATTAATAAACTAATATTAATGATATTAGATTTATTTAATTATTAAATTAAATAAATAAGATAAAAATGATTTTATTGATTTAAAAATTATTTTAAATAAGAATAAAGTGTTAGAAAATATTTGGGATTTTAAAATATAATTTTCTATATTTTTTGGAGAATTATCATTAATAAATTAATATTAATGATATTAGATTTATTTAATTATTATATTAAATAAATGAATTAAAAATGATTTTATTTAATTAAAAATCATTTAAAAATGAGAAAAATATTTTAAAAGTATTTTAATTTATAATTAATGACTTTTAATATTTTGATAATAATTTCATTAATATTTAAATATTAATGGTAATGATTTAAAAATGATTTTAATTATTTTAAAAATCATTTAAGTAGAATATTGATGATTTAAAAATATTTTAAGTTATTAATAATAACTTTAATATTTTGACAAGTATGTTATTAATATTTTTATATTATTAAATATTAATAATGATAAGATTATTTGATAATTAAATCATTTAAAAATGATTTAAGTGATTGAAAAATTATTATAAATTATAATAATTGTTTTTAAATTATTAAAAGCTTGCGAAAAATAATGTTAATGATTATTGACTTATCTAAAATAATATTGAAGCTTAGAGACCAAGTTTAATTGACAATCAATGTGTTAATTGTCGGATAGGGTGACCAGAACATCGAGAATGGACCGAAGTCCAACCAGACCGAAATAGTTAGACTTGATAAGTGTTTATATAGGTTATAAACACTGATGTGATTATGTGATAATGTGCCTAGGAAAAGTTTGACTGTAGAGTACAGTGTTACGTGTTATAAATGATTGTGCTAATTGTGAGACCGATATTATTGGTTATAGGTCTTACGAACGCAGATAAGTTTATTGTGTAGCAGTAGTCAACGCGGAAGGCAAGTTTCCTAACTCAACCTTGAGTTATATTCATTCAATTATTATAATGGTTAATTATTGCTAATTATACCATGTCCAGGGAATTTATTGTTGATTATTCGCAGTTAGTGCATGATTAATAATTCAAATTGAATTACTAATTCGGAGAATACATATATGTAGAATAACTGTTGTTGGATATTCATATTCGTAGAAGATAGAATTGACAGTACAGATAATTCTTGTTTATTGTCAAATTACATTGAGAAATGTCTTAGCTAATTATTCTGGCTAGACGAACATTGGTTAGAACTTTATAAATTCGAAAAGAGAATTAAATTGTTATTGCTAGATCGATAAGTAAATAGAATTTGAAATCACAGTATTTCGTTGTTAAATCAAATCTTGATTCTGAGACTGAGAAGAACAACCTTTTATATAAAGGGAACATTTTAGGTCGTATATTCGGCCATTGCGCACTGTTGAGTATTATGCATAATATCGGGTATAATAAAGCTGATCACTTGTTATACTTGCAGAGGGGTATGATTTAATCTTTATGGTTATCTTATACTCCTGCGTATGTATCAAAGTACCCGAGAAAATAAGTTCAAAGATCTGGTGAGATCACTCAGCATAAATCTAGAAAATATTCCATTTTGTTATTATGTAGAATTGATTCTTGTTTATTCAATTGAATATCATAGAAACTTTGAAAGCGTTGTACTCTTTCATTATCAGATTATTGCGTTGCCTAGAATACGAGAAGACTTGTTATTAATTAATGATTTGTTCAGCTATTTCAAAGTTCCCCGAACTTTGGTTTCATTCTATCAAAATAGATAGTCTTTTATTCTGTTCTTATTGATTCGTATACATTTATTATATGTTTTAACTTGCGGGGAAAACTAGTTGCTCACCCTTGCTAAATAAAACTTTTTAGCTAGTGACGAAGTTGCAGAAGGTGAAGTGAAGAACAAAGGCAAAATGCTGGAGTAGTTATAATAAACTTATTATTATGTTATGTTTGTAAACCCTTTTTGTTTATCTAAGGGGTATGCTTGTAATTTTAAGTTTAGCAAACCTGGGACTTATGTATTAACAACATATGTTAATGACTTATGTATTCCTATTTATATATGAATAGGTAGTTAAATGATATTATATTATGGATCGTGAACACCAAACTCGGGGGTTAGGTAACCCGGATTTGGGGGTGTCACAGGTGGGTTGCCAGCATTTCTTCTGGATTCTCCTAGTACCAGTACTGTTGTGATTCAGCACTCGGCATAGTACTTAGAGCAGAGTCTTCATCTGATGACCTTTGAGAAAGATCAGGCTCGATCTATGATGTTTACTGCCCTTGATGGGAGGGACGCAACTCTGTTAGAGAGATACTAGGCATTAACTCACCGAGATGCCGCTGTTGTTGAGCGGGATGAGGCCAGATCAGCCAGAGATGCAGTGATAATTGAGCGGGATAGTGTCATATCTGCTCGGGATTTAGCCATCACATATAGTACTGTAGTGAGATCCCTTACCACTGGCATGATTGCAAAGATGAGCGCATATATTGATGATCATATGGTCACCATGCAGATGGCTGCAGATCTGTTAGGTCGTGTATATATTCTTGTACAGGAGACCACAGCTTCACCTCCTTCTTCTGAGAGGGACGCCATGTTGGGCTTGTTAGCTCGCATATACCCTAACATGTAGATGAGCTTGTATTTACCTGCATAGACTAGCTTAGCCATTTTGTCATGTACAATTTACATTGTATATATATCAAACAACATTATATATATATGATAGGGAAATATATTTTTGGATCACTTCCCTTTTAGATATGCCTTGCTATTTGCTTTATATTTTGCCTACTGCTTCAGGGCTTGTGGTTTTGATGTATTCTGAATTCCTCCTGGGTGGATGGACATTGAGTTGTCTCTGGATAGTTCAGAATGGATCATCGATCTATGTATCCCTACCATCTTTGGTGTCTTGGGATTGGTTTCTGTATGGAAATATGGAGAGGAGTGTGGCTTTCCTCTCTGAGATTGACCGTACCACAGATGGTCGCCAATACTTCTATTTAGGAGAAGCCTAGTTAATTCCATCTCTTATGGATTGGTGTTTCTCTTCAAGGTATGACCGCAGCTTAGATGGTTGCCGAATCTCCTATTTGGGAGGAGTTCAGGTAATTTCATCCCTTTGGTCTGAAGCCGAATGAAATGTAGGGGATCGAAGGATGATCCCAGTACCAACTGGCAAGGATTTGTGTTTTTATAAGGGGCGAGACCGCACCATGAATGGCTGCCTACGTACTCCTATTGAAGAGGAGATCAGGTCTGCGTAGTTCGAACCTGGTGTAAGAGGTTCAACACTGTATATGGTTGAAATGGTGTAGGAATGTTTTTTGTTGTTTTTGTGAGGAGAAGATGGTAGAAATGTTTTTGTTGTTTTTGTTTTATTGTGACCGGGCCATATGAAATGGTTGCCTACGTACTCTTATTGAAGAGGAGATCAGGTCAACGTAGTTCGCCCTTCAGGGCGAGAAGAAAAGCGTAATCCCATGTGCAGGTTAGAGTGCGGGGCAGAGAAAGTTTAATCCTAGGTTGAGGATAAACTGTAGGTATGAGAAGTTTGATCCCAGGTATGGGTAGCCAAACTGCAAATGCAAGAGTTTCAATCCGCAGTGGGATGACCTAAGTTATAGGAATGCAAAGGAGAAAGCCAGGTTGCTGGCTTTGAAAAGTATGTTTCCCTAAGGGGCAAAGTGTAGAAAAGTTGTAGGTGGTAAAGGGTTAAAGAACCGGAATGACTGGTGATCTGATGGTCCAACACCAGGGTGTTTGCGAATTACTTCAGACATAGTACCGTTTCACGGCGTCCGAGTTGATGAGTTGTGGAAATTCATCACCGTCCATTTCTTGCAATCTGAGAGCGCCTCCTGTCAATACTTCCTTGACAATAAACGGGCCTTCCCAATTAGGAGCGAATTTTCCTTTAGCCTGATCTTGGTTGTCAAGAATTTTCTTCAAAACCAAGTCATGTTGTTTAAATTGCCGTAGCCAGACTTTTTTGTTGTAGGATCTGGCGATTCTTTGCTGATATAACTGACCATGGAGGATAGCCGCGGTTCACCTTTTGTCTATTAGAGACAATTGGTGATACCTGTCTTGTACCCATTGGTCTTCATCCAGCTGAGAGTCTATCAACACTTTAAGGGATTCCATTTCAACTTCTATGGGAGAACCTTTGCTTCCATCCCATAGGTTAAAGCGTGGGGTTTTTCCGGTGGAAATCGCATTGAGGTTCAGTAGGCTAACAGAGAGTCGAGGCAATAGGTCGAGCCAATCTTTGTGGTTCGCGGACATCTTTTGAATAATCTTCTTGATGTTTTTGTTAGCCGCTTCAACAGCACCGTTCATCTTCGGACGATAGATGACAGAGTTAAAATGTTTGATGTGGAATTTACTGCATAATTCCTCCATCATTCTGTTGTTGAGGTTCTTAGCATTGTTTGACACAATCACCTCTGGTTGTCCATATCGATAAACGACATTATTTCTGATGAAAGCAATGATGACTTCTTTAGTAACCCTGGGGAAGGAGGCTGCTTCTACCCACTTGGTGAAGTAGTCGATCATGGTGAAGATAAATCGATGAAAATTACTTGCTTTAGGCTCAATGGGCCCGATAACGTCCATTCCCCACATTGAGAAGGGCCAAGGTGAACTCATATTGTGGAGTTCCCGTGGAAGGGCGTGTATAGCATTCCCATGAATCTAGCACTGATAGCATCTCCTAACGTGGTCATTTCAATCAGCTCTTAGAGATAGCCAATAATGTCCTGTCCTGAGGAATTTCTTAACAAGGAGGGGGCCACTCATGTGGGGGCCACAGACTCCACCATGGATTTCATCCATAAGCCTTTGGGCTTGCTCTTTGTCTAAACATCGGAGGAGACCTAGTCCTGCATCTCTTTTGTAGAGCGCATCTCCACTCAGGTAGAATTTCATAGCAAGTCGATGGATCCGCCTTTCCTCAGTTGGGCTCGCCTCAGCGGGTGTAGATCCATCTCGCAGATATTCCTTGATATGCTGATACCAAGGATGTTGGATGGGAGGTAGCTCATCCGATACTTCTCCAACGTAATTCCCATAGGCTGGGGCTTTTTGCAGGGAAATTGTGACTCTTGGCAAGTGTTCCTTATTTGATATACGAATCAAGGAGGCCAAAGTTGCTAATGCGTTCGCAAAGTCATTCCTATTACGAGGAACATGTAGAAAGGAGATTTTTTCGAACTCCAAAGCCATCTTCAAAACCTGCCGATGGTAAGGTAGCAAATGTAATTCTTCG
Organism: Panax quinquefolius; assembly: GCA_020205615.1. Taxonomy (NCBI): domain Eukaryota; kingdom Viridiplantae; phylum Streptophyta; class Magnoliopsida; order Apiales; family Araliaceae; genus Panax; species Panax quinquefolius. Next base: position 63,826,570 of record CM035169.1, read on the forward strand.
GTTTGATAGATTTTAGTGGATTATCTGATTACCAGTTTTGAATCACCAAAGACAGTTAATCGTCTGATGCCTATTGAACGGGCAAGTTTTAGCCCCATGAGACAGCCTTCATACTTAGCCGTATTATTGGTGCTGCCAAACTGTAACTTGACGGCAACAGGATACTACTCCCCCGTACCTGACACTAGAACTGCTCCAGCTCCAGAACCTTACATATTAATAGCTCCATCAAAATACATTTTCCATGATTGGCGCGTATCGTACTGATGGTGTTGCTGTACTGTCATTACTCCTTCATCAGGGAAATATGTTTCCAAGGGTTTGAAATCCCTTGAAGGTGCGGCAGCCAGTTGATTCGCGATTCCTTGACCTTTGATGGACTTTTGAGTCACATATACGTTGTCAAATTATTGTAGGATCAACTGCCATCTGGACAGCCGACAATTTAACATAGGTTTGTTGAACACGTACTTGAGAGGATCTATGCGGGATATGAGATGGGTTGTGTGACCATGGAGGTAATGATGTAACCTCATGGAAGCCCATACTAAAGCACAACACGTCTTTTCGATCAGAGTGTACTTGTGTTCACTGCTGCTGAACCTTTTTCTGAGGTAATAGATAGCTCGTTCTTGGCCTCTATCGTCCTTCTGTCCTAGCATGCAGCCCATGGCATTGTCACTTATGGACAGGTACATAAACAGGGGAACATCATCTTTGGGTGGTACCAAGACGGGAGCTTTGAATAGCTGTTTCTTGATTGTGAGGAAGGCCTTTTGACACTCATCATTCCATTTCATGGAGGAGTTCTTCCTTAATAGCTTGAAGATTGGCTCACAAGTTGCTGTGAGTTGGGAGATAAACCTGCTAATGAAGTTGATTCTTCCCAAAAATCCCCGTATTTCCTTCTCTGTCTGAGGAATAGGCATTTCAGTGATGGCTTGGATTTTGGCAGGATCCATCTCTATCCCTTTGTGGCTGACTAGAATTCCTAGAAACTTGCCTGATTTAACACCAAAGGAGCACTTAGCTGGATTCAACTTCAAGTTGTACTTACGCAATCTGTTGAACTACTTTCTGAGATGGTCTATATGGTCATCCTCCTTTCGGGACTTGACAATGATGTCATCCACGTAGATCTTGATCTCTTTATGAATTAAGTCGTGGAAAAGAGCCATCATAGCTCGTTGATAGGTGGCTCCGGCATTGATGAGGCCGAATGACAACCGTCTATAGCAAAAGGTTCCCCAAGGTGTGATGAAAGCAGTTTTCTCACGATCTTCCTCAGCAACCATGATCTGATGATATCCCGCAAAGCATTCAGCAAAGGAGTACATGTCGTATTACACAGTATTGTCAAAGAGAATGTGGATAAATGGCACGTGAAAACTATCTTTTAAGCAAGCTTTGTTCAAGTCCTGGTAATCCACGCAAACTCGCACCTTCCCTCCAGGTTTAGGTACGGGCACGATGTTGGATATCCACTCAGGATATGTAGACACCATGATGATGCCATCTTGAAATTGTTTCATAATTTCTTCTTTCACCTTTAAACTCCACTCGGGTTTCAATCGCCTGAGCTTTTGCTTGACTGGCTTAAATCCCTCTTTAATGGGAAGGCGATGAAGGACAATGTCAGTGGACAAATCCACCATGTCTTCATGAGACCATGCAAACACATCCTAGAATTGGGTTAATAGTGTAACCATGTCATTCCATTGGTTTGGGGTAAGGTCTGAACCAATCTGGATTAACTTAGGGCTTTCTAAGGTTCCGAGATTGAAAGAAGTGGTTTGATCAAGGTTGGGTTTAGGTTTGTCTTTGATCCATTCTTGAATTTCTGGAGGCACCTCAATGTCATCCGGTATATCCATCAAGGCCGAATTCATCTCTACATCAAAGGTACAATCATTGTGGAGAAGAGGCACCGTGTCGCAAATCTGAGCACATCTAAATTCGAGTCCTCGAAACAAAATATGCTTTCACTTAGTATATATGAAATGTGTTGATCATACACAAAGTGTTAACATGTCTTGGAAAAATAAACCGCTAATCCGTATGAGAAAAGTAAGCGTTATTATATCTATAGGCGTGAAAGAGTTTACGCTTGCTTTACCTAACGACCAATGCAAGGAATGTTGTTCCAATTGGCAAGAGCAAAGTCTGGGTGGATCGCAGTGATGGAGGGATTGTCATCATCCTCCCTATCCCGAATTATGGCCATTACGTCTGGGCAATCATCATCTGGGATGTATCTGTTGGTATGTTCATCATGAACGATGATGCGTATACTGGACATCATCCGTATGACGTCTTGCTTGATTCTTCGTTCCTTTTCTTCCACTATGGGATTTGGAATAAAGACTTCTTTCTCCTTCACTGGTACCGGCTTGGGACATAACATAGCCATTACACTGGTTGGCACCTTTACGGGAGGTTGTGCGGACTCAGAGCTTGAAGGCGAAGATAAACGCCGCATGGTTGAAGTTGAAGGAATCTGATGATGCTTATGAGGATTCTTGTGACTAGAACTGGCAGAATAGCCTAGCCCAGCTGTTCTGATTTGCTTAGTTAATTGAATTGGGTATTTGATACCCTGGCCATCTTTACCCAACCCTTGTCCCGGTTTATGACCCAACGACATCATTTCTTGAGTAGCCATCATTACTTCGGCAGAAATCTTGGGTTCGGGCAATGGCACTCCAATAACATGGTATTGGGTGTTGCTTATTTCTAAAGCATGAAAATTGACTGGTTCAACGTCTGCATTGGCATTGATGAACGACATGTCCCCGTGTTGAGGACACTTTGGTTCAGCGTTGACCACGACCAGGCTATTATTGATAATGTATTTAAATTGTTGATGAAGGGTGGAGGGGACTGCCCCAGCCATGTGAATCCATGGTCGTTCAAAGAGCAGGTTGTATCTTGAATCTATCTTGAGCACATAGAAAGATACGCAGAATGTGTGAGGACCAATTTCGATTAGCAGCTCAATTACTCCGATCGAATTTCGTCGGGCTCCATCAAAAGCTTTGATGATAGTATGGCTACTCCGAATTCAGTTGAGATTGATATTCATCTTCACCAAGGTAGCGTATGGGCAGATATTCAGCGATGAACCTCCATCTACTAAGACTCCAGCTACCATATATCCGGAGGACAAGACCAGAATGTGCAACGACTTGCAATGGCCGGTTCCTTCGAGCGGTATGTCATCATCAGTAAAGGATATCACATTGTTGCTGAAAATGTGATTAAACAGATGTTGAAACTTTTCCGTATCCACTGATGTCGGGAGATAGGCTTCTTCTAAAACCTTTAACAAGACCTTCCGGTGATTCTCGGAAGTTAGGACCAAGTCCAAAATTGATATTTGTTGTGGAGCTTCTTTCAAGCTTTAAACCACCGTAGCTTCATTATGACCCACAGCGCGAAGGAATTTTTCAATCTTCTCCATGGGTATTTTCCCCTTTGATTTGATAGTAGGCTCCATCACTTGGTGAGGAAGATACAGTGGATTTTCCTCCGACACTGTAGCAGTTGTATGTGAGGTGGCTCCTTCACCTTCTCCATAATTCCACAGAACTGTGTGCAAGCTAAAATAGGATATTGTGCTCTGCACGGTAAATTGATTGGCCCGGGGGTGGCCACTTCCAAAGGGTGGTTGATTCCCTTGAGTTGAATTATTGGCATTGCGAGTGATTTGCTAATCCCATCAGTTTCATTGGATATGACTGCTACCACACTCTTCCACTTAGTAGGGGCTGCATCTTCACTTGCACGTAACACAGTATCGTTGTCTGCTAGGCGCAGTACACCACTGTCAATTAGATTTTGGATAAGGTGGCGGAGTGCCCAACATTCTTCTGTGCTGTGACCGCGAGACTGGGAATGATATTGACATACTCCATCAGAGTTGTACCATCCTGAACGGGGGTTGATTGGAGGTAGAAGGGAACTGATCCTTCCTTCATTGATTAACATATGAAGGATTTCCTCCATAGGTTGGCCCAGATAGGTGAATTCCCTTTTGTTGGCGAAATCCCGACGGGCTTTGGCATTTGCTCTCTTTGTCACTTTGTCTTCCAGCATTTCATTTTTTGAAAGTGACGAGGGAATATTCATGACAATAGATAGGAGACTGGCATGCTCCTAGTTGATTAACTGACGAGTCATTTGATGCTGATAAGTCACCAGTCCCGCCAATTTCTCAATTTGCTTGAAGAGAGCTTTCATCTTTCGTTCCATTGTGAACTGGAACTTGGCATAGTCCCATCTGTCATCACCGTCTTTGAGGGTCTGGGAAGATTCACAGCTGAAATTGAAACTCTATCCATTGCTCCAATTAATCATGTTGACCTCTTCTTCTTTGTGTTGAGGAAGAAGGTTGTCTTGAACATGAGGCTGATCTGGTTTGGTGACCACGATCTCTCTGTTGTCTATCAGGTCCTGGATCTTGTGTTTCAAGGCCCAACAATCCTGAGTATCATGTCCAGGTGCCCCGGCATGATAAGCACACTTCCGAACAACATTGAAACCTCGTCCATTAGGGCTGGTTGGTGGAAGAAGATGTGTAATTTTCTTATGTGTTGTCAAAAGATTTAAAATGTTCTCGAGGGTATCCCCTAAGGGTGTAAACACTCGAGAGCGTTTAACTTCTCCACCTTTTGGTATTGGTGGGTTTGTAGACTATGCTGGAAAGGGAGTGTAGTTTCTCCTTTGAATAGGCATGTTTTAATTGCCTTTTTTCGACCTGTAGTAGTATCAATGAAACATCTTCTTTTTCTTTTTATGGACCCTCAAAGTTGTTCCCATAATTTCCAGTTGGATGTGATCGTGAACAACTTTGAGTCAATTAGGTCTTGAATCTTTCCCACTTCAATCCCATTTCACCCATCTCCCCATGTTTGACCATTTCAGAAAAAATGGTTTGCCGATCTTAAGCTAAAACTCTCTCATAGAAGGGACCTTCTTGTATGTCTATGAAAGTCATGACCATTTCTGATTCTGTCATGGAAGGACTAACTTGGGCAGCCAGGCGTCTCCACCTCTGAGCATACTCTTTGAAAGACTCGTTAGACTGTTTCTTGATCTTGGTAATTTGATACTGATCAAGAGCCATCTGAGTTTGAAAGCTGTATTGAGTCAGGAAAGCATGTGCTAGCTCTTCCCAGCTATGGATTTTGGAGTTGTTTAATCTTGTGTACCACGAATGGGCTTCTTCAGTTAGACTCTTTTAGAACAATTGCATTCTGAGCTTTTCGTCCTCTGCATAAGATCCAAGTTCTCCAATAAAAACCTTTAAATGTGTGTAAGGATCTCCTAACCCGTCATATTTTTCAAAGTCAGGAGTTTTAAATTTTTCTAGATAATGAACACCAGGAAAAATACACAGATCAGCATATGAAACACTCCCATGTGTTCCAATTCCTTTGATAGCGCGAAGGGTCTCTTCCATTTGGAGGACTTTCTTTTTTATGTCACCAGTGTCTGGATCTCCGGTGGGATGGGCAGCATCATGAGTTTTGTTGGTCTTATCTAACTGCAGTTCAGGTATTGTAATGACCTGGGTTCCTCCTTGTGTGGAGGATTCAGCATGTACAAGTATTTTTTGACCCTGTGTAGACAGGTGTAATTCTTTGAGTAGAACAACCAAATCTATAATTTGTTTGCTTAATCCGTCGAATTCTTTGCGAGAAACTGGATTAAGTTCAGTCTGGTCGTATGACAACATGATTGATTTGTAGGCTGTTGCCTTTTGGACTTTGAGCGGGTAGTAGGTCCGATTGATTCCCTGCGAAAGACTTGCATAGTTTAGTCTTTAGGGAATGTATATAATAACATGCTATGTGATGTGTCCATTTTAGGAATTTTATCCTGCACAACGGATGTTAGTCGTTTGTAGCATGTTAATTAAAATATGTATGTGTACACACGTCTTCATATTTCTCATTACATGGAGATAAGTATGGAATGAAATTACAAGTAATTGTGTTTACAAGTAATTGAAATGAGAGCATGAAGAGACTTTCCTCCATTTTGGGTTTATCAAAGGCTGACCTATCTTAGGTTACTCTCGCGGCTTTTTGGCATGAAGGTTCCCAAATCATCGCAATGTACTTGACGGGAAGTTAATCCGGTCTTTCAACTGGAGCGAATTTGGGTGGTGCCTTTCCCGAGCCTCGGAGAATTAGTCTTTTCACGAGTCCAGTAATCAAACACCGATGGGATAGCCTCCTGGTGAAGGGACCACAGAACATACATTCACATACATCGTGTCTCACCGTATAAAAAATGATGACATGTGCGAAGCACTAATATCACAAGTAGATATGGTGCAAAGCACTAATATCACAAGCAGATATAGTGCGAAGCACTAATATCACAAGCAGTTATGGTGCGAAGCACTAAGTGCAATAAGGAAATGTATTCGTACACATTCATCAAATGTAAATGCAACATCCACACACAAGCGATATAACGATGTCGAAAGATTGAAATAGCGGCTTAAGTCCTCTTCTTTGGAGTCCCTAGCGAGTAGCCGCCACCGTCGACATCAGGATTTTTAGATGTCCCTTTCCGTGACTTGTTCTTTGGTGTTCTCATTTTAGGTGAGATTTGTTTGAAAAAATAAGTGAAAAAGGTCCGACATGTATAATGTCGACGATGGGCTGATAAGAGTCGCCAGTTGGTTTTTAAATGGTTGTACCAACACAATCGAGAAAAGGTTTGCACATTGACCCGATGATGTGACAACGCTAAATGAATCGATGAAATCGAGATTCATTAGGGTCCGGGGACTTGGTTATGCGGGGGAAGGTGTTAGGCACCCCAGACATCCGTGTTACCACTTGGCCGCCTCTTTTCAAGAAACTATTATCTGAATGTGTGTGTGTGTGGGTCGATGTGTTGTTATTTGGAAGTAGTCACGCGAGGCCTCGTTCGAACCTATATACATGGGGTTTGAATTTATGTAAAATTCGATTTTTAGCAAGGTATAACAATGATGTTTTATAAAAAAGGTTTTTCAAACCACGATGCTCAATAGTAATTGAGACCTTTTACACTCCCATTTTATTAAGTGTTCTACTTGATTGATTTTATTTGACGAGATCTGAGGCATCCGTATGCGAAAATAATGTACAAAATAATGTCGACTTCCTCGTGGGTATAGAAACCATCCGAGGAAATTCGAGACATCGAGAATAATTTACAAAGTCGCTTATAGCTAAAAATGTCCATCACGGAACCGAATCTAGATTCAATGGGATGAATCATGATCACATGATTCCTAAAGGCATACGTAATACTACAATTTATATGAAAGTAGTAAGCGGTATATATATATATATATAATATATATATATATATATATATATATATATATATATATATATATATAGCAAGTCGAGAATAACTTTTGCTTTTACTTAAGTTAAATGTTTTTAACTTAGTTAAATGTTTCTTACATTTACAAGGATCAATTTTGCTGACTTGCAATCTATTCTAACTAACCGAGGTGTCCCTCGGTTAGTTATTAATTATAAACCATTAAACAAAGTACTAGAATGGATAAGGTACCCTTTGCCCAACAAGGATGATCTCCTTGGTAGGTTAAGTGTCTCTACAATATTTAGTAAATTTGACCTTAAGTCAGGACTGGCAAGTTGCTATTCATCCAGATGATAAATATAAAACTGCATTTACCACTCCGTTTGGACACTACAAATGGAATGTTCAGTCATTTGGACTTAAAAATGCACCCAGTGAATTTCAGAATATTTGTAATAATGACATTGTAATAGTTCGTTTTCCTTGTTGTATAAAAGGAATTCGGATTCATTTGGTTAAGACATACTTAGAAAGACTCAGAGTTCCTTCTCTAATAAATCTTTAGCCTCAACCGCTGATTAAGCCTACTCAACCCTGATTCATCTAATGTTCTTATTTCAGTAAACTTGTAAGTTAAAACCATCTGTAATCTTTGATTCATTGTATCATAAATAAAAATTTATTTTATTAATTGTATATATATATATATATAGACATGATCACCAACCACGAAGCACCTCCATGGGGATCGAAATGTAAATAAAAATTTGTAAAAGCGATCAACTGCCACGGAAGTAAACTCGAACATGAGATGAAACGTAAAGAAAGCTATAAAAGCGATCAACCACCACGTAAGTAAACTCGTGTGGGATGAAATATATATATATATATATATATATATATATATATATATTAAAAGCAATAAACGCATAGGATGTAAAATCCGAGGCTCATCGAATGCAGTCCCACACACACAGTTAATATATATAAATGTATATATATATATATATATATATATATATATATATATATATATATATATATATTAAGCGATTAGCGTGCGCATTGCATCAAAAACTGTAGGCTCATCGAACAAAGTCGACATACAGTTAATATATATAAATATATATATATATATATATATATATATATATATATATATATATATTAAAGTAGTAAACGCATTTGCATCAAGTCTAGGCTCATCGAACAAATTTCAACACACGCTTAATATATATAAATGTAGATATATATATATATATATATATTAAAGCAAATAAGCGCTCTAAACCTAGACTTGATGCAGGCGTTTATTTTCTTTAATATATATATATATATATATATATATATATATATATTAAAGCAAATAAACGCTTCAGACTGAAGTCTAGGCTCAATCGAGGCATAACTCGATGATGTTAGTCAATATATATGTAAATATATATATACAGACTGAAATGAAACCACAGACCGAAGTCTGGGAAAAAGCAAGCAACACGACTCTCAACGTGTAGAAGGGTGTGTGCAGAGATGAAGAGAAAGACTCTAAAGTGTGTGAGAAGGCTTACAGCTGACTGCCAAAGAAGACTTCTATATCTTTAGAGTGGGTAATTAGGGTGCGTACCTGGTATGTCGAAGAGGTAAGGATATCTCGATTTCATCTCAGATTCTAACTCCCAGGTCATTTCTTCCACATCGTGGTTTCTCCACAAAACTTTGACTTGAGGTATAACCTTGGAGCGTAGAATATGATCCTTTTTATCCAAGATTTTAACACTTAACTCTTCATACGTTAAATCTTCCTCTATCTCGTCTGGTTCTAATTCAATAATGTGGTTCGGGTCTTTCACATATTTACATAACATAGATATGTGAAAAATGTTATGAACACGAGACATACATGGCGGTAAAGTGAGTCTATACGCCACAGTTTCTACTCGATCGAGGATTAAAAATGGGCCAATAAATCGAGGGTTGAGCTTTCCTCTTTTTCCAAATCTCGTAACTCCCTTCCATGGAGCAACACGTAATAATACATGATCTCCAATATCGAATTCCACGTCCTTTCGATTAAGATCAGCATAACTCATTTGTCGATCTTGTGAGGTTTTTATACGTTGTCGGATCGTTTGAATCTTTTCCGTAGTCATACGTACCAACTCCGGTCCCAACAACGTTGCTTCACCCACCTCATCCCAGCATACTGGAGAACGACACTTTCTTCCATACAACGCCTCAAATGGAGCCATGCCAATACTTGCTTGATAACTATTGTTGTAGAAAAACTCCACCAATGGTAGGAACTTATCCCAACTTCCCTTGAAGTCAAGGACACAGAGTCTTAATAGATCTTCAAGAGTTTGAATGGTCCTCTCCGACTGCCCGTCCGTCTAGGATGATATATAGAAACTAAATCGTAAATCCGTGCCCATAGCTTTTTGCAAACTAACCCAAAATCTTGAAGTGAATCTTGGGTCTCGATTAGAAACTATGGATACTGGCATACCATGCAGTCTTACAATCTCGTTTATGTACATCCGAGCAAGACGTTCAAGTGTATAAGTTTCTCGTATAGGTAGGAAATGAGCAGACTTGGTCAATCTATCAACAATGACCCAAATTGCATCTATGCCTTGAGAAACCTTGGGAAGACCAGTAACGAAATCCATGGTAATGTGTTCCCACTTCCATTCTGGAATTTCAAGTGGTTGCAATGGACCTTTTGGTACTTAATGTTCTGCCTTGACTCGTTGAAAAGTTAAACACCTTGAGATAAATTCTGCTATCTCTCTCTTCATATTGATCCACCAAAATGTATGTTGAAGATCACGATACATTTTGGTACTCCCAGGATGGATTGCAAACGGTGTGTTGTGTGCCTCCATCATGATTTTATAATTTAAATCAGGGTTGTTAGGAACACAAAGTCTGGAGTTGACTCGAAGTATTCCTTCTTCATCGATTCTTGCTTCCGGCATAGCACCTTCTTGTACTTTCTTCCTCATATGCATCAGCTCTAGGTCTGTAGCTTGAGCAGCTTTAACTTTATCGATTAAAGTCGGTTCTACTCGTATATTCGCCATCATCACATGGGTCCATAGAGTTTTTATCTCTAACACCATCCTTTCCAAGTCATACAAAATGGGCCTTTGCGTTGACAATATTACACTCGTACCCGCATATGATCTTCTGCTCAGTGCATCAGCTACTACGTTTGCTTTTCCATGATGGTATTGAATAGTATGATCATAATCTTTCAACAATTTGAGCCAACGTCGTTGCCGCATGTTGAGTTCCTTTTGAGTGAAGAAATATTTGAGGCTTTTATGATCCGTATCGATCTCCACTTTCTCCCCATACAGGTAATGCCTCCAAATTTTAAGCACAAAAACGACAGCTTCCAACTCTAGATCATGAGTAGGATAATTCCTCTCATATTCTTTGAGTTGTCGTGAGACATAGGCTATGACTTTCCCATGTTGTATGAGAACACATCCTAACCCTTTGCAGAAGCATCACCAGATGACAAATCCCTCCGAGCGATGGTATTATCGAATGTCTTTGAAATGAGTCTCCTCTTGAGTTCTTGAAAACTCTTCTCACATTCCATGCTCCAACCGAATTTTGTATCTTTTCGAGTCAGCTGAGTTAATGGAGTAGAGATTCGAGAAAACCCTTCTAAGAATCTCTGATAATAACTAGCTAAGCCGAGAAAGCTACGTGCTTGATCGGTCATCGATTTAGAAGTTGCTCCCGACTTTGAATTGCTTCAATCTTTCTCGGGTCAACAGATATCCCATGATTTGATATCACGTGCCCAAGGAATGCAAATTCCTCAAGCAAGAACTCGCATTTCTTCAACATGGCATATAGCTTGTTTTCACGAAGCTTTTGGAGTATCAGCCTCAAGTGTTGCTCATGATCTTCACGGCTTTTGGAATATATGAGGATGTCATCAATAAAGACGACCACAAAATGATCCAAATATTCCTTGAATACTTTGGTTCATCATATCCATGAAGGCGGCGGGAGCATTAGTCAATCCAAAGGACATGACTAGGAATTCATAATGCCGTCTGGGGAGTCTAAAGCCATCTTTGGAATGTCATCGGTTCTAATCTTCAATTGATGATATCCTGAACGAAGATCAATCTTTGAAAAGAATTTGGCGCCTTTCAATGGTCAAACAGTCATCAATACATGGCAATGGGTACCTATTTTTTGATGGTGACATGATTCAACTCCCGATAATCAATACAAAGTCGATACTCCCATCTTTCTTCTTCACGAATAGAACATGAAGCACCCCAAGGAGACGTACTAGGGCCGAATGAAACGAATGTCTAACAATTCCTGCTGAATGGGTCTTTAACTCCGAAGTTCAATAGAGCCATTCGATATGGGACTTTGGAAATGGGTTTTGTACCGGGTTTAAGGTTGATACAAAATTCAATTTCACGCTCTAGGGGTAGGCCAAGAAGTTCTTCGGGGAATACGTCAGGAAATTTATTAACAACATAAATATCATTCAAAACTGACGTATTTTTGTTTAGATCCGTGACATGAGCTAAGAAAGCTTGACATCCGTTTTTCAATAAATGAATAGCTTTATGACTTGAAATGACATTGATTGATTTTAATGGTTTAGTTGTTTGAATTCGCATAATAGGTTGGTTAGGAATATGAAAGCTAACAACCATACGAAAATAATCAATTTTTGCATGATGAGTAGTTAACCAATAAATCCCTAGAATCACGTCAAATACAAGTATTTTCAATGAAATAAGATTGACAAGTAATGTGAGGGTACCAATTTGAACCAAACAAGACTTATAAACGGTGGATGTAATGAAGGTTTCTCCCAACGGAGTTTCAACAGATAAGTCAAAGTCTAATTTCTTCGGAGTCAAATTTAATCGTTGAGCGCAAGTAGGAAAAATAAAAGAATGGGTAGAACCGATATCAAATAAGGTATAGACTTATTTGAGTTTATGATAAGCTTACCCGTGATGACCTCGTTCGGGTTCCTTGCTTTACGGGAGGTCACAACAAATGCTCTCCTTGCACCACCGGCTTTGACTTTTTGGGGCGGCCTTTGGTGCCTCCATCCTAGCTGAACTTGTCTTGATTGAGCGACAAAATCGGGCTAGGTGACCTTCTCTTCCACAATTATAACACGCTTTGGATGGCATCACGCGATTTGACCGATATGTCCCTCCCCTCCGTGTTTGAAGCATATGATGGGTGGTCGTTCTCCTTCTTTAACCACGGTTCTTTGATCTTTGACGTCTTTCCATCATTGTTGAATCTCCTTTTCTTGAAATGCCCATTTTACCGTCTTGCCATGATTACCAAGAAGTGGTTACCATTTCGGCATGTTGATTCCTCCACGTTTGTTGTCACCGCTTCGATGGCCGATACCACTTTGGTATTTTCATCTTTGTCACGGTACCTTTCTCTTGGTTGCGTTGACTTCGTTACAGCGCTCCAATAATGGAGCCCTATTTACAACATCTGAGTACAAACACAGTTTATGAGAAATAAGATATTGACGTATCTCTGGTTTTAAACCTCTTAAAAACATTCGTGTCATTCGCTCCTCATTATCGACCAAATGGGTTGCAAACCAGGATAACTCCGCAAATTTAGCCTCGTATTGCAACACGGTCATATTTTTTTGTTCCAACTTGATAAACTCCACCTCTTTCATGTGACGAAAACTTTTGGGAAAGTACTTGTCGTTGAATAGCTCTTGGAACTTCTCCCAAGACATCTTGAGTGCGTTAGGCTGGGTACGTTTTACAGATTCCCACCAGTAATCTGCCTCTTCATGCAACATGAAGGTGGCGAAGGGAACCTTTTGCTCCTCGGAGCATCCCAAGACATCAAATATCTTGGTGATCTGCTTTATCCACGCTTCCACCTTAAGTGGTTTTGGCTCTCCAATAAACTCTGGTGGTCCCAGCTCCTTGAACTGTTTAGCGGTGACCGTTCGAGAGTTTCCAGTGTTTCCACCTGTATTTTGAACAGGAGCCGCTTTCGCCTGATGTTGCATGAATTGCATAAAGCCTCTGAGCATTCCATCGTTCATCATTTGGTTAGTGTTGTTGTTTGCATGAGGATTGTCGCCTTCCTGATGCACATTATTCTGATTGTTGATCTGTGGAGACTCAACGGTCTCTTGTGCCCCATTCCTATTCTCAATATTCTCGGATGCCATTTTCAAATCTTGCGCGAAAAACAAGGGTTAATTGACATACACATATTATCTCTATACTCTTACCAACCAATTAAATACCAAAAAAAAGTAGGTAGGTCATACTAGCGAAAGGAATTCCCTGTCTCTCCCTCTTAGTTCTAGTCTCACATCTTAGCGGGGATCATATCCTAAGCTTTGATACCAACTGTGACTCCCCAAAACAGTATACATCACCTATTCTTAGTCACCAAATACATGGTACGAATACAAATACAACTTAATTATACAACCTGTCAGTGCAAAATACGACAAAACATAAGTCGTGAGTTTTAATACAAATATTGTCGCCTAGACAATATACAAACTCAAATTCAATATTATTACATTTATTTTCCCACTATTTCACCGGAATAGTGAGGACTACTAATGCTATCATCTGGTCCATCACTCGCTTCCCGACTAGTCCTTGCTACGTTCTCATTTCCTCAGAGAACAATGAAAGTAAAAGGGTGAGCTCAACTAGCCCAGTAGGAAATATTATGACTAAGATAATGCAGAATATATTATCGTTAGCCGTCAACAGTGTTAAACTGATATAATATAACAACAATCAAGTTTAACTGCAGCGGAACAAGCAATCCATTAAAAGAGTCAAGTAGAGAATAAAATCTACTATCTTTTATGATTTAAAAGGTTTTCCAACACTTTTATCGCTGGGACTTAGCTTAATAAATAATCCACATCACCGAATCACCCCTATACTACGGCTAAAGATATTCTTTAGTATCACGACCACAATTATCCATGCACTACGGGCCAAGAATATTTTTGTATTCATTAATGGTCATGATTATGCCAACAATTGTCCATCAATGCACTACGGGCCAATGAGGACTTTTACCACATCATTTGTAACATTACGGTTATGATTACACCGAATAATCTTTGGTCATAGTCATACCAAGTCCATCTATGCACTACAGGCCATAGATGACTTTCAACAAAATATAAACATGAGGATGATGACAATGATATAAAAATTCAATAAAACAAGTTCAAGAATTATTTTATCCAGGAATCAATAACGTCCAAATTGTCAACATGATACTGCTTTGTGGAGTAAAATTCAAGAATGCTCAGAAGAATAGTTCAATGAAAAGATACTGGATGAAGCGCAAATATCAAGGATATTCCACTAATTTCATGGAGTATAGAAGTCAAAACTTTAACCAACTGAGTATAACAAGGAATGTAATAATAAAAGAAATCACCAGGCATGCGATAGATCAGACTTGCGAGAGTTATTCCAATAGAATAATAAATAACGGAATCGTATGCGGCGTAAAATGCACGCATACGATATTCCAATGCGAATAATTAATAACGACGGAATCAGTCCTAAAGGCGTAAAACTCATGAGCAGTGATATTCCAATGAAATAATAAAGACGGAACGGATCCGTAGTAAAACGCATGTATACGTGATGTTCCAAATGGAATGATAAATAATGGAACCATATGCCATGTAAAACGCACGCATGAACAGGATGTTCTAACAGAATGATAAAGAATGGAATAAAAGAAGAATTTAACCAAGTATAGGGTAGCCCACGTATACAGGTTATTCTAATAGAATAATAAAGAATGGAATAACATAAGTTCTCTTCATGGATAAGAAAGAAATAATACTCCCTACATTGGAAAAACTGGATACTAGAATAGTGAGGTGGCAGACTTCTCTTCTTCTTTCTCTCTATAATAATCGCTCTAAAGCTTTTGTGAATTGGTGAGAAATGAAGGAAGAATGAGCTTCTATTTATAGGAAAATATAGTTTCGATAATTGCACATTTTGGGGCTCGAAAAATTATAGTACAATACCTCCAACTTTTCTTTCATTTTTAATTTAGTCCTGCAAGTATTATCAATCTTGCACCACCTCCACTAATAGTAAATAATGTGAATCAATATTTTAATCATGTGAATCAATAGTATAATCATGTGAAAAATACGAATTACAGTATAGTACCTCCATCTATACCTCCATTTTTAACTTAGTCATACAAGTATTATCAATCTTGCACCAACTCCCCTAATAGTAAATAATGTGATTCAATAGTACACACATGTGAACAAATAGTTATATAAGCATGTGAATTAGTAGCAATTAATTGCTCATTTATTCGATAAATTACCCGATTTATCAATATAACCCCTAGACATCAATTATCATCGGAATAGATGTCGATTTCCACTAACAACACTAATAATCCCAACACAATGGAACTATTAAAATTCATTTTAATCAACACAACTTATTCATCATTAATATTATAACTCACAATATTTAACAACCCGTGTCGTTCCCGTGAAAGAGGGGCTTTCAGATAAGGATTTCTCCTTATAAGCGCACAATTAGGTGACCAAACCTCTCCTCGATGTAACTTCTAGACATTGTCGATAGTGCGAATAATAATATGAATAACTTTGTCATCTCAATTATTGATTTAATAATATAAAATATTATGCAAATGATACTGTGACAATAATTGAATCAATAATATGAGAGATATGATGCAGCAATTACTGTAGCAATAATTGAGTATAACTGAGTGACTTCTCACGTAAGCATCAATAATCAATACCATGTGCTACTATGCAACCACACGTATTACTGTACTTTTAACACCGGGTGTTTCAACAGTTAACGGTAAAACTTCCGCTGTTATTTTCATAAAGTATTTTTGTCGTTTTCTCAATCCGACAATAATTCCGTTGTGGGGGTCCACCAATGATTGTGTCGTTGTACGAATATTCCCTGTTAAAATAAATATTCCCCAACCAATCGAATATTATCTAACAACTTGCGTACTTTGCAAAATTTGTAAATATTACCCACAACTATAACATTATATCAATTCCACACCATAATATTCAAAAATATATTTCGAGAAAATTTAATCTTTATTCAAAAAGTTGGGGTCTTACAGTTCTCTAGCAATGTTAGTGATAGTAGTACAGAAAATTTTGAATGTCTACATCAACATAATCAAAACAATTAATAACTCTCATAAAGTTTGGCTCTGATACCACTGTTAGGTTTGTAATATCCATGAACATGTAACAAATTACATACATAGAGCGGAAGCGTGAAAAAATCAGAGTTTAAAATTTTACAAACCACATACCTGAATCATCCTTTAGCGCAATTATTAATTAGATGAAAAGATTTGGAGATCAGATTCATACCCTTGTAAAAACTAGCTTCCATAGGTACGAGTTCACCTCCAATTTCTTTTCACGTTCAACTTAAATCTACCGAGTTTGATTCCTTCCTTTGATCAACGTTAGTCACCCAAGTGTTTGGCCTCTAGAGGTTATCCACCATGGAAGAACAAGTATTTAAGAAGATGGGTGTTTGACAAAACCCTAATTCTATCTCTATAGAATATGTGTACTCTTCCAACTTTTGGAAGTATCATTAACTTGTGTAACCCCTACCCATAATAAGACTCATCTTATTTATAGATGTAACGGACATTCCTAAACTATTTAAGAAACACCAGCATTTGGCTCAGCGGTTTAAGGCCGACTGGGGATGAGTCGTAAACCCGGACATCCTTAGTTCGACTCCTGCTAGCAACAAATGTTAAGGCAACATGCTGTTCATGGTGGCTACGGACCGCCAGCGCAAGTTGGTTCAAAGAAAAGACTGGTTCGGGCTGGGGGGATTAGTCCGACTGCGGTTGGGAAACCCCAAATTATAAAAAAAACTATTTAAGAATTGAGTTTTATTTTAATTAATTAAACTCCTTTAATTAATTAGGCTTCCTAATCCAATTAGGAATAATTAATTAAACTCTTTTAATTAATTAACCTCCTAATCTTATTAATAATATATGAGAGTACTTTTATTAATTAATTCTCAAACTCCTTTAGGAATTAAATAATAATAATAGTAATAATAATAAGACTCCTCTTATTAATTTATATTTAATATTTTCAAAATATTAAATAATAAATATTAAGCTATTTAATTTATTTTATCACCATAAATTAAATTGATTACACTTAACTTATTATTATGATTATGTCATATGCTTCTTAAATAAATATATTTCCTTTTATGGTGTGACCGTTTAGGTACTCGATATTAAACAGGTTATGAATAAATCAATTAGAACAATTCAAATCTTATTTAAATAAATAAATTAATCTATTAATTTATTTAAATAGATAACATTTATTCTACAATAAGGATAAGCCTCCTTAGCGATCAACGACTTTCCTGATAATTTAGATTTCAACATTAATCATAAAAGAACCTTTGAGTAAATAGTTACTGTACAATTCAATCCTTCCATCATACAATGTCCCAATTAAATATAAGACATGGAATTACTATCAAGTCTTATTTCATTTAATTCTATGAATGTCGATTCTCAAATGCAAAACTCTAAATAATGCAAATTAGAATCTCCTTTCTAATTTCATTCTGCCTTGGCCAAGGACTACTGGGTTGTCATTTATCGAATTATATATGACATTCTCTTCTTTTACTAGAAGCGGTAGCTTCTTTGTTGATCATTCATTATCTCCATGTAAAACTTATTACACCCAATTATACCCTTTGATATACCCTAAGAGTCTTAAGGGACATGTCAAAGTATAAATCATCATACACAAGATACTATGATGATCTCAAGTCTATGGATCACTTGTATTACTATCACTATAGGAATTCCTATTGACAGACAAGTAAAACTCCATTAGGTATTCCTTAGCGAGCCACGTTCAGTGAACTTATTCTCCAATAAGCACCTACATACTTACTTTAGTGTCTCTACACAAATGATCATGAGATCAATCATTATCATCCAATGAATAAGCCATGTATGTTGTAAGACCTCAAATTATTAATAAATGAAATTTATTTTCCTCTATTTATTATTTTGAAATAGTAAGGGTTGATTTGATTAATGTGGTTAGTTATGGGTAAAATGCTAAATATTTTAAATAAAATTGGTTATAAAATATTCATTTTTGTCGGGAATATTCGTTTGGTCGTGAAATATTCTTCTTTGTCAGGGGAATATTCGCATGCACTGCACAGCGGATCTTTAGGGCCCCTTAACTAAAGCGATTGAATGAAGAAAACAACAAGTATAAGTTGTTTATAAATAACGACGTAGTTATTCACAGCTAACACTTGTTGGAATACCCTGGTGGTTAAAACACACGATGTCTGGCGTTGTTGCAAGAAGATACCACTGTATTGCACCAATTATTGATTGTTAGTAAGAAGGCACTACTCAATAATTGTTACAAGAGAATTCTTGCTTCAATATTTTATTTTATTGATTCATAATTCTTTGCGTTGATATTTTATATTCTTCGTTGTTTCAATAATTGTCACTACACGTATTTTCCATTCTCGAGCAATAATTCATATTATCTGAATAATATTATTAGAAAACATTATTGGCAATGTCTAGAAAGTTACATCTAAGGAGAGGTTTGGTCACCTAATTGCAAGGCTAAGTAAGGAGAAATTCTTATTGAAAGCCCCTCTTTCCGGGAACGACACAGTTGCCCGATCTTCGTGATTCTGTAATATTATTTGTGAATAATTAATTATTGATTTATATGATGAGGAAAATATTATATGTGGATATAGATGGAGAAAATTTTTAAAGTGACAATTGTTGAAAATTGATATTTTATCTTTTCTGATAAAATAATATTTTATTATATTATTATAATATAATAATGATGATATTTTTACAATGAATGTGGGATATATGAGTATATGAGGAGGAAGAGTATTTTTGTTGTAAAAGTTGTTTAACACTTGTTTTGTGTGTTGGTGGATCCCATTTCTTGACTGAAATTTGATTATAGCCTGTAAAATCGCTCGTTTGTGGATTTTGGTCAATTTCTGTTTGGAATTTGGAAAAACTTTCTTCTACAAAGTTGTAGAGAATTGAATTTCCTATAAAAAATTGTGAGATTCGAATTTTCTGATAAAAGGGCTATTTATTGTGAATTATTGAAGTTCCGGAGTTCCGAAATAATTAATTTTTGAAAGTTTAAAATACTTTAAATAACAAAAACGTTTTTTTCATTATGGTGTGTTCCACATGTTTGTTGAATGGGCTGATTTCAAATTTTCTAAGGTTGGCGTAGGAATTTAATTTTAATATATTAATATTATATTAAATTTTCTACTTTGGTGTTCTAAGTATTTTCCTATAAATAGGGTGCTTAGGTTAGAATTGAAAATCACACCAGAAACTACAGATTTCTCTCTCTTTCTCTCTCTATATATCGAGCGTATTTTTGTTAGTATTTTAGTACTTTGAGTATTGTTATACGGTGCAAGTTCATTCAGCACTATATCCAGTATTCCAACCAGAAGTACTATTCTAGCTAAGGTAAGGGATGCTATTTTCTTCTCAAATGATATTATTTCTTCAATATCATTATGCTGAAATATTGGTTGGAACTTTTTAGCAAATTTGGAACTTTTTCATGTTGGGGTTACTATTCATGAGTTATTATTCATGAGTTACTATTCACGAGTTACTATTCATGAGTTATTATTCACGAGTTACTATTCACGAGTACTATTCACGAAGCATAATGATGTTTTTTGTGAAATTTCTATCTTTTGGTGTCGGAGTTACTATTCACGTATATGGCACTATTCACGAATACGGCACTATTCACAAAAAAATTAAATTTTTGTTTTTCGTCCAAAATATCTATTATGGATAATAGCTTTGATTGTATCCATGTTTTGATCATTCTTGAATTTTACTCCACTATGATTATTTATGAGGTATTTTGGGACATGAAATATGTAAGACCCCAGCTTTTATAAATAAAGATGAATTTTTCTATAAATATTATTTTTGAATATTATGGAATAAATTTGATATAATGTTATAGTTGTGGGTAATATTTATAAATTTTGCAAAGTATGAAAATTGTTATAAAATATTCGTTTGGTTGGGGAATATTCTTTTTGTTAGGAAATATTCGTACAATGGCTCAATCATTGGTGGACCCCACAACATTATTGTCGGATTGAGAAAATGACAAAATATTTTATAAAAATAACTACTGAGGTGTTACCGTTAAAACTGTTGAACTACCCTATGGTAAAAATACGATGTCTGGCGTGGTTGCATAGTAGCACACTCAGTATTGATTATTGATGCTTACGTGAGAAGTCACTCACCTATGCTCAATTATTGCTACAAAGATATTCTTTGCATCATATCTCTTATATTATTGATTCAATTATTGTCACAAGATCATCCGTATAATATGTTATAGTATTAAATCAATAATTGAGACGACAAGTTATAAATGATTAATAATTGTTGAAAGATTAAATATGTGTTATGATTTGTGGTAAGTTTGATTATTTTATGGGGGGCTCATATGTCATCATCTAAGAGTCTCTTCACAATAGTATTTACCTTCGTCAATAGTAATTACCCTTGTGAATAGTATTTACCTTCAAATCGATAGTAATTACCTTCACAATAGTAATTACCTTTGTGAATAGTATTTACCTTCGTCGATAGTAATTACCTTCGTCAATAGTAATTACCCTTGTGAATAGTATTTACCTTCAATCGATAGTATTTACCTTCGTTAATAGTAATTACCTTTACCGGACGTCGAACCACTTGTCGTTTCACATTCAAAGCGCCAAACCACTTGTCGTTTCACATTACAGGCGTCAAACCAGTCGTCAAGCCACTTGCCTTTTCACCAAGCGGTGCTAAGCTAGAAATCTTCTATAAATAGAGGTTTAGGGCTTCATTATTTTTCACGAATTCATTCAAGCTATAGAGAGAGAAAGTATAGAAAGAATAAGAGAGAAAGAAGAAGAGTATTTTGTTACTACACTGCTGCAGTATTCAATCTCCTACCAAAAGTAAGGGGTGTTATTCTTTCTTATTCATGAAGAGAATCATTGTTATTCCATTACTTATTTATTCTCATTGGAATAACTTTGTATCTGCTGCTTTACCCTATACTTGGTGACATTCTTCTATTATTACATTGGAACATCCTCATGCATGTGTTTTTACACTGATTCCTGGTTCCGCTTTTTATTATTCTCATTGGAACATCCTGCTCATGTGTTTTTTACACCGGACTTGGTTCCGCTTTATTATTCTCGTTGGAATATCCTATCTGTGTTTTTACACCTGATGCAGTTCCATCTTTATTATTCTGTTGGAACATCCCGCTTGTGTGAGTTTCACCGACTTGGTTCCGTTATTTATTATTTTGTTGGAATAAACCGCATGCATGCGCTTCATCGCATGCATGGTGATTTCTTTTGTTATTCCATTCTTTATTATACCCAAATTGGTTAAAACTTTGACTTCAGTACTCCATGAAATTAGTAGAATATCCTTGATATTTGCGTTTCATCCAAATCTTTTCATGGAAATATTCTTCCGATCATTCTTGAATTTTACTCTACAAAAGCAATGATCATGTTGACAATTTGGACGTTAATAATTCTGGATAAAATAATTCTTGAACTTGTTTTATTGAATTCTTATATCATTGTCATCATCCTCATGTTTATATTTTTTTGAAAGTCATCTGTGGCACATAGTGCATAGATGGACTTGGTATGATTATGACCGAGAGACTATTCGATTGTAATCATGACCGTAATGTTACAAATGATGTGATAAAATCCTCGATTGGCTAGTAGTGCATTGATGGGCCGATTGTTGGCATGATCATGACCATTAATGAATACACAAATATTCTTGGCCGTGAAGCATGAATAATTGTGGTCGTGATACTAAAGAATATCCTCGGCCGTAGTAGTGCGGGGTGATTCGATGATGTGGAATATTTATTAAAGTCGAGTCTCATTATAAATGATGATGAAAAACCTTTAAAACCTAAAAGATAGTAGACTTTATTTTCTACTTGACTCTTTTAATGGATTGCATATTCATTGCAGCTTAAACCGGTTTATCATTTGTATTTTATCGGTTTAACATTGTTGAAGACTATTGATAATTTATTCTGCATTATCATAGTCATAATATTTCTTCTTTGGGCTAGTTGAGCTCACCCTTTCTTTCACCGCTTCTCTTGTGAAATGAGAATATAGCCGGGACGAGTCCTGAAAACGAGTGATGGTCCTGAAGATAGCATTAGTAGTCCTCACTATTCTGTAAAATAGTGTGATAATAATTGTAATGAGGACTCCTTTTTGAGTTTGTATAATATCTAGTAGACGATATTTGTATTTAAACTCATAATTTATGTATTAAGTTGTATTTAAATTCTGTACCATGTAAGTGGCGACCCAAGATGGGTGATGTATACCTAATTTTGGGGCGTCACAACAATATCGAGCTTAGGATATGATCCTGGCTAAGATGTGAGAATAGTACTAGGAGGGGAGAGACGGGGAATACCTTCGCTAGTATGACCTACCTAAGTTTATGTGCTATTTTATTGGTTGGTCAGAAGATAGGGATAATTTGTTACATGTCAATTAACCTTTTGTTTTGTGGCAGTATCTGAAAATAACATCTGAGAATGTTGAGAATAGCAATGGAGCGCAGGCGATCGTTGATTCACCACATATCAATAATCGTGGATAATGTGCATCGTGAAGGCGACAATCCTCATGCAAAACAACAACACCGACCAAATGATGAATGATCAAATGTTCGGAGGCTTTATGCAATTTATGCAACAAAGAAAGAGAGTGACTCTGTCCAAAACGTGGGTGGAAACACGAAAACTCTCGGGCGATCCCGCTAAACAATTCAAGGAGCCGGGACCACCGGAGTTTAAGGGAGAGCCAAAACCACTTCAAGCGGAAGCATGGATAAAGCAGATTACCAAGATATTTGATGTCTTGGGATGCTCCGAGAGCAAAAGGTTCCCTTCACGCCTTTATGTTGCGCGAGAGGCGGATTCTTCGGTGGGAATCGGTAAAAACGTACTCAACTTCTTTGTCTTGAAGATATCTTGGGAGAAGTTCCTGAGTCGTTCAACGACAAATACTTTCTTGAAAGTATTCGCCACATGAAGGAGGTGGAATTTATCAAGTTGGAACAAAACAATATGACCGTGTCGCAATACGAGGCAAAATTTGCGGAGTTATCACGCTTACGTCCCCAATTGGTGGATAATGAAGAAAGAATGGCGCGAATGTTTTTAAGAGGTTTGAAGTTTGAGATACGCCAACATCTTATTTCTCATAAACCGTGTTTGTATTCGGATGTTGTAAATAGGGCTCGATTAGTGGAACGCGATAATGAGTCAACACAACTAAAAGAGAGCAGCCAACAAAATTATAATACCAGGCGAGAGAAGTCATCGAAGCGGTGACAACAAGGGTGGAGGAATCAATAGGCCAGATATGGTAACCACTTCGGTGGTAATCAGGGCCAAAATAATAAGAATGGACATTTCAAGAAACGGAGATTCAACAATGGTGGAAAGACGTCAGCACCAGCACCCATTGTTAAGGAAGGAGAAAGACCACCTATCATATGCTTCAAATGCGAAGGAGAGGGACACATCATCAAACTCGCGTCATGCCATCCAAAGCATGTTATAATTGTGGAAGAGAAGGTCACTTAGCTCGATTTTGTCGTTTCATCAAGACAAATTCACTAGGATGGAGGCACCAAAGGCCATTTCGTAAAATTCAAACCCAGAGTGGTGCAAGGAGAGCGTTTGTTGTGACCTCCCAAAGAGCAAGGAATCCGAATGAGGTCATCACGGTAAGCTTATCATAAACTCTAATGAAGTCTATACTTTATTTGATACCGGGCTTACCCATTTTTTATTTCTCCTACTTGCGCTCATCGATTAAATTTGACTCGGGAGAAATTAGACTTTGACTTATCTCTGTGGAAACTCCGTTGGGAGAAACCTTCATTACATCCACTCGCTTATAAGTCTTGTTTGGTTCAAATCGGTACCCTCACATTACCTGTCGATCTTATTTCATTAAAAATAATTGCATTTGACGTGATTCTAGGGATTGATTGGTTAACTACTTATCATGCAAAAATTGATTGTTTTCGTAAGGTTGTTAGCTTTCATATTCCTAATCAACCTATTATGCGAATTCAAACGACCAAACCATTAAAATCAATCACGGTCATCTCAAGCCATAAAGCTATTCGCTTTATTGAAAAACGGATGTCAAGCTTTCTTAGCTCATGTCACGATTTAAAAAAATACGCCGCTTTTGAACGATATTTCTATTGTTAATAAATTTCTGACGTATTCCCAAGAACTTCCCGGCCTACCCCCAGAGCGTGAAATTGAATTTTGTATCGACCTTGAACCCGAGACAAAAACCTATTTCCAAAGCCCCATATCGAATGGCTCTATTGAACTTCGTGAGTTAAAGACCCAACCGCAGGAATTGTTAGACATTGGCTTTATTCGTCCCTAGTACTTCTCCTTGGGGTGCTCCTGCTCTATTCGTGAAGAAGAAAGATGGGAGTATCGACTTTGTATTGATTATCGGGAGTTGAATCATGTCACCATCAAAAATAGGTATCCATTGCCACGTATTGATGACTGTTTGACCATTGCAAGGAGCCAAATTCTTTTCAAAGATTGATCTTCATTTCGGATATCACCAATTGAAGATTAGAACCGTGACATTCCAAAGATTTGGCTTTCGAACTCCCTAGACGGGCATTATGAATTCCTAGTCATGTCCTTTGGATCGACTAATGCTTCTTTGCCTTCATGGATATGATGAACCAAGTATTCAAGGAATATTTAGATCACTTTGTGGTCGCCTTTATTGATGACATCCTTATTTATTCCAAAAGCCGTGAAGATCATGAGCAACACTTGCATACGACACTCCAAAAGCTTCGTGAATATAAGCTTTATGCCAAGTTGAAGAAATGTGAGTTCTAGCTTGAAGAAGTAGCATTCCTTGGGCACGTGGTATCAAGTCATGGAATATCCGCTTGACCCAAAGAAAGATTGAAGCTATTCAAAGTGGGAACAACCTAAACCAAATGATCAAGTACGTAGCTTTCTCGGTTTAGTTTGGTTATTATCGGAGATTCGTGGAAGGATTTTCTCGAATCGCTACTCCATCGACTCACCGACTTTAAAGATACAAAGTTTGGTTGGAGCGAAGAATGTGAGAAGAGTTTTCAAGAACTCAAGAGGAGACTTATTTCAAAGACTGTTACGCAATACCATCCGCTCGGAGGATTTGTCATCTACATGATGCTTCGAGCAAAGGGTTGGGATGTGTTCTTATGCAACATGGAAAAGTTATAGCCTTACGCCTCGCGACAACTCAAAGAATATGAGAGGAATTATCCTACTCATGATCTAGAGTTAGCAAATTGTTGTCTTTGCACTTAAAATTTGGAGGCATTACTTGTATGGGGAGAAAGTGGAGATCTTTACGGATCATAAAAGCCTCAAATATTTCTTCACTCAAAAGGAACTCAACATGCGACAACGACGTTGGCTTGAACTGTTGAAAGATTATGATCATTCCATCCAATACCATCCTGGAAAAGCGAACGTGGTAGCCGATTTATTGAGTAGAAAATCATATGCAAGCAAATGAAAAGCGATATTGTCAACGAAAGGCCCATTTTGTGTGACTTACAAAGGATGGAGATAGAGTTAAAGACTCAGGGGCGCATGTGATGATAGCGAGTATACGAGTAGAACCGACTTTAATTGATAAAGTTAAAGTCGCTCAAGCTACGCACTGAGCCGATGCGTATGAAGAAGAAAGTGCAAGAAGGTGCTATCTTTGGAAGCAAGAATCGATGAAGAAGGAATACTTGAGTCAACTCCGGACTTTGTGTTCCTAACGACCTCGATTTAAAGTATAATATCATGATGGAGGCGCATAACACACCATTTGCAATCCATCTCGGGAGTACCAAATGTATCATGATATTCGGCCATACATTTTGGTGGAGCAATATGAAGAGAGAGATAGCGTTGTTTATCTCAAGGTGTCTAACTTATCAACGAGTTAAAGCGGAACATCAAGTACCAAAGGTCCATTGCAACCACTTGAAATTCCGAATAGAAGTGGGAGCACATTACCATGGATTTCGTTCTGCGGCCTTCCTAAGGTTTCTCAAGGCATTGATGCGATTTGGGTCATTGTTGATAGATTGACCAAGTCCGCTTCATTTCTTCACCGATACGAGAAACTTATACACTTGAACGCCTTGCTCAGATATACATAAACGAGATTGTAAGATCGCATGGTATGCTTAGATCCATAGTTTCCGATCGAGACCCAAGATTCACTTCACGATTTTGGGTTAGTTTGCAAAAAGCTATGGGCACAGACTTTCACGATTTAGCTTCGGCATATCATCCTCGGACGACAGACGGACGAATGGAGAGGACTATTCAAACTCTTGAAGATCTATTAAGACTCTGTGTCCTTGATTTCAAGGAGTTGGGACAAGTTCTTACCATTGGTGGAGTTTTCCTACAACAACAGCTTATCAAGCAAGTATTGGCATGGCTCCATTCAAGCATTGTATGGAAGAAAGTGTCGCTTCTCGAAGATCTTTGGGATGAGGTGGGTGAAGCAACGTTGTTGGGACCGGAGTTGGTACGATAACTACTTTTAAAAGATTCAAATGATCCGACAACGATAAAAAACCTCACAAAATTGACAAAGAGTTATCTTTGATCTTCATCGAAAGGACGTGGAATTCGATATTGGAGATCATGTGTTGTTAAGAGTTGCTCCATGGAAAGGAGTTACAAGATTTGGAAAGAGAGGAAAACTTAATCCTCGATTCATCGGTCCATTTTAATCCTCGATCGAGTAGGAATCGTGGGCCTATAGACTGCTTTTACCGCCAAATATGTCTCGTGTTCATAACGCTTTTCACATATCTATGTTACGTAAATATGTGAAAGACCCGAACCATATTATTGAAGTTAGAACCGGATTTAAATAGCGGAAGATTTGACGTATGAAGAGGTTCCTGTTCAAATTTTGATAAGAAGGAACATATTCTACGCTCCAAGGTTATACCTCAAGTCAAAGTTTTGTGGAGGAACCACGATGTTGAGGAAATGACTTGGGAGTTAGAATCAAATGAAATCAAGGTATCCTTACCTCTTCGACATACCAGTATCGTACCCTAATTTCGAGGGCGAAATTTCATAAGAAGGGAGGTTGTAAGACCCGACTTTTATAAATAAAGATGAATTTTTCTATAAATATTATTTTTGAATATTATGGAATAAATTTGATATAATGTTATAGTTGTGGGTAATATTTATAAATTTTGCAAAGTATATGAAGTTGTTATAAAATATTAGTTTGGTCTGGGAATATTCTTTTTGTTAGGAATATTCGTGATAATGGCTCAATCATTGGTGGACCCCACAACATTATTGCCGGATTGAGAAAACGACAAAATATTTTATAAAAATAACGGCGGAGGTGTTACTGAAGTTAAAACTGTTGAACTACCCGTGGTAAAGTACAAGAATAATGTCTGGCGTGGTTGCATAGTAGTACACTCAGATTGATTATTGATGCTTACGTGAGAAGTCACTCACCTATGCTCAATTATTACTACTGATAATTGCCGCATCATATCTCTTATATTATTGATTCAATTATTGTCACATTATCATCTCAGATAATATGTTATAGTATTAAATCAATAATTGAGACGACAAGTTATAAATGATTAATAATTGTTGAAAGATTAAATATGTGTTATGATTTGTGGTAAGTTTGATTATTTTATGGGGGGCTCATATGTCATCATCTAAGAGTCTCTTCAAATAATAGTATTTACCTTCGTCAATAGTAATTACCCTTGTGAATAGTATTTACCTTCATCGATAAGTAATTACCTTATTCAATAGTAATTACCCTTGTGAATAGTATTTACCTTCAATCAATAGTATTTACCTTCGTTAATAGTAATTACCTTTACCGGACGTCGAACCACTTGTCGCTTCACATTACACGCGTCGAACCACTTGTCGTTTCACATTACAGCGCCAAACCAAATTAAATGCAAGCCACTTGCCTTTTCACACTGGCGGTGCTAAGCTAGAAATCTTCTATAAATAGAGGCCTAGGGCTTCATTATTTTCACTTAATTCATTCAAGCTATAGAGAGAGAAAGTATAGAAAGAATAAGAGAGAAAGAAGAAGAGTATTTTGTTACTACACCGCTGCGCAGATTCAATCTCCTACCAAAAGTAAGGGTGTTATTCTTTCTTATTCATGAAGAGAACTGTTGTTATTCCATTTCTTATTTATTCATTGGAATAACTCAGATATCTGCCAGTTTACCTATACTTGGTGACATTCTTCTATTATTCTCGTTGGAACATCCCGTCTGCCATGTTTTACACCGGACCGGTTCCGTCTTTATTATTCTCATTGAACATCCTCATCATGTGTTTTTACACCTGACTGGTTCCGCCTTTTATTATTCTGTTGGAATATCCTATCTCGTGTGTTTTACACCGGATTTGGTTCCATCTTTATTATTCTGTTGGAACATCCTCGCTTGGTGTGAATTTCACGACTTTGTTCTCGTTATTTATTATTCTGCTGAATAACTTTCTGCATGCGGCCTATCGCATGCATGGTGTTTTCTTTTGTTATTCCATTCTTTATTATACCCATTGGTTAAAACATTGACTTCTATACTCCATGAAATTAGTAGAATATCCTTGATATTTGCGTTTTCATCCAAAGATCTTTTCATGGAAATATTCTTCCGATCATTCTTGAATTTTACTCTACAAAACAAAGATCATGTTGACAATTTGACGTTAATAATTCTGGATAAAATAATTCTTGAACTTGTTTTATTGAATTCTTATATCATTGTCATCATCCTCATGTTTATATTTTTTGAAAGTCATCTCGTGGCACATGGTGCATAGATGGACTTGGTATGATTATGACCGAGACTATTCTTGTGTAATCATGACCGTAATGTTACAAATGATGTGATAAAAATCCTCGATGGCCATAGTGCATTGATGGACGTTGTTGGCATGATCATGACCATTAATGAATACACAAATATTCTTGGCCCGTAGTGCATGAATAATTGTGGTCGTGATACTAAAGAATATCCTCGGTCAGTAAAGTGTAAGGTGATTCGATGATGTGGAATATTTATTAAAGTGAGAGTCTCAACTATAAATGATGATGAAAAACCTTTAAAACCTAAAAGATAGTAGACTTTATTTTCTACTTGACTCTTTTAATGGATTGCATATTCATTTGCAGCTTAAACCGGTTTGTCTATTGTATTTTATCGGTTTAACATTGTTGAAGACTATTGATAATTTATTTCGCATTATCATAGTCATAATATTTCTTCTTATTGGGCTAGTTGAGCTCACCCTTTCTTTCACCGTTTCTCTTGAGAAATGAGAATATAGGCTGGGACGAGTCGGGAAATGAGTGATGGTCCTGAAGATAGCATTAGTAGTCCTCACTATTCTCGTAAAATAGTGTGATAATAATTGTAATGAGGACTCCTTTTTGAGTTTGTATAATATCTAGTAGACGATATTTGTATTTAAACTCACAGTTTATGTATTAAGTTGTATTTAAATTCTGTACCATGTAAGTGGCGACCCAAGATGGGTGATGTATACCTAATTTTGGGGGCGTCACAAAATAGCTGAAATACGAATCCTTAATATTTATTCTTTTGTTTCACTGGATTCGTTTCATTTAAAATATTTTTCATCATCCTCCGTCCTAAATGATGATATAATTGAATATCTTTGGCCTGTAGTGCAAAGATTAATGATTTCTGATGAATATCTTTGGCCCGTAGTGCAAAGATGAACAGGTGTTTAGATGAACATGACCAACTGGTGAATATCTTTGGCCTGTAGTGCAAAGATGAATACTTAATTCCAGATATATATTGATTGATGTTACAGGGATAAAATATCGACGACGAACTTTTAAATTCATATATAGAAGATAGTAGTTTGTATTCTCTACTTAACTCTTCTAATGAATTATTATTTCCGCTGCAAGGATTAATTTAAAACTGGTTGTCAATTGTATTCTATCAGATTTTTCCCTGTTGAAGACTAACGATAATTTGTTCTATGTTATCTTAGTCATAATGTTCTTTACTAGGCTAGTTGAGCTCACCCTTTTCCTTGTTGTTCCATTTTTCTTCTCAGGAGGTGAGAATGTAGCGAGTACTAGTCGGGGTGTGGAATGATGGTTCTAGAAGTGGTTCTAGTAGTCCTCACTATTCTGTAGAATAGTGTATTAATAATTGTAATGAGGACTTATTTGAATGTGGATATTGTCTAGATGACAATATTTGTATTTAAACTCACAGTTTTTATGTTGTATTAATAAAGTTGTAGTTGTTTCTGTACCATTTATTTTGACGACTCGTAATGGGTGTTGTAGATACCTATTTTGGGGCGTCACATATGTACTACGATGGCCCCCCAAATCCGGGGTATCTTCCAACCCGAGAGATGGTGCTACACGGTGCTACAGTTCACATAAACATTCAATTGAAATAC
Organism: Panax quinquefolius; assembly: GCA_020205615.1. Lineage (NCBI taxonomy): Eukaryota > Viridiplantae > Streptophyta > Magnoliopsida > Apiales > Araliaceae > Panax > Panax quinquefolius. The sequence goes on from CM035169.1 coordinate 63,857,693, forward strand.
CTCAAAAAAATGGATATGTCTTATATATATATCAAAAGAATATTTACATTCCCCAGGTTCTTTACAACCAATACATTGTCTTTGTCATAATATTAATATTATCCCTTACAAAAACTATACTATTACATATGAAATCTACGGGTTTGCCTTTGCCTTCCCTTTATCCTTGTAGGATCCATCGGTCCGTTCGGTCTTAGTTGCATTCATATCGTTCAAGCAAGAATGAGCCTAACTAGCTCAACAAGTACAACAATTCTAGGAAAATAGCATGCTTGAAACATAGGAATCGTATATCTTCGATAACTGAACAATAGTTACGAAGTACTATCGATAATTCAAAATAGTACTTCTTTTCATTCAAAACGTTTTACCACAACAATATTCAGTAAAACATCAATTCCGGTTCAAGACTGTAAGCATTTCATAAGTACTTTGAAAAGGACATCCTGGCACGAAGTCCGTAAGTTCGACATAACTTACGAGCACGTCTAGGTGATCAGCCTATAGTACTCTATGTTGATCAACACTACATTCATTAAACGTGTATACGTTTAAGTTGTGACAACCTCACGTGCCTGTCGTTTAACGATAAAATAATTTGAGCATACACAATCTACTTTTGAAAACCACAACAATATTAGTTTGGTAAATCCTTATCAACACTTGATAGAATAACATAGCATACGTCTAGCCGAAAGGATTGGCTTTGACTTCCTCAGATACTAACTCATGCGAAGAATACATGAATCACAAAGACTTGTCCAGATCGAACTAGAACAAGGGTTAGAGTACTTGCCTTTAGCGTCTGCTTATAGATATAACACGTGCACTTTACATCTTTAAGGTCTCTATATTAGATAATAACATCACATAGTACATTAGGTCATGAATAATAATATAGATGGTTCCTAAAGAATCTTACCCTTCTTCTCAATCTAAATACGTATTAGATTTGTTATTATTGGTTCCAGCTTTCCATTAGGTCATTCTTACATTCATAAGTAATTGACTTAATCTTAACCCTAAGTGTGCATACTTAAGGTTTAACATATCTTAACAATGTTCCTATAAGATCATCATTTAATTGCTTATCAAATATTCTTCATGCTTAACATGTAAACATTTATTTATTATCTAGGTTATGAAGTTGGTGCAGCTACACGGCTATCAGACTTTTACATGAGTCTGCATGACTTCGCCACCACCTCTTATTGATCAAAAATTCGGACTAAAGTCTTGCGCACATGAGTCTCTGTGTTATATGTCACGCTGCGGCGTGACTCTCCAGGGGCTGATGGCCATTTTGGCACTGCGGCGCGGACTTATTTGCCTTGGGCTGGTGCCACGGCGCCAGCTCTGTGCACCAGAAAACTTGGACAGTTTTGAAACTTTTGTGAAACTTCTGGACTCGTAACTTCTTCGTTTTAAGTCCGAATTGGCTCGTTCAAGAGCCTACGGTTCACAAATTACGTGCTCTATGCGTTCATGCAAGGATTTTATCTATTTTACTTTGTTTGCTAAAATTTCACCTATTAGTTCATTTTAAAGAAAATGATAAACGTTCGTGAACGTTCAACCCTCATTTCTTCGTTCTAAGTCGGAATCCGTCCATTTTCGAGTCTGTAACTCTATAATGTCAAATATGACTTGTCTCCATCGAAAACCAACATTTACGACTTCAAACACAAAATACGACTTCCATTTCGAGAATTTCATGAATTCGACGATTATCGTCCAATCGTGTAAATTCTGACGAAACCTCATTACTAATCATTCTAGGTGGATTTTAATCAACATATAGACATTTCAAGTTACTTATTACACCAACTTATTATCAAGGTAGGTTTTGACTTATTCTCATAAGTTAATGAGTTATTTAACTTATTAACTACAAATTCTCATGTTTATGACTTACTATGAACTTAAGTCCATCAACTTAATTAGATTCAAGTTGCTTATTCAATTTATTCGGCTTAAGTTCATTCATTAATGACTTATTACATGTTATCATCAAACCATCCCACTTCTCTATCAATTCTATCATAGAAGAGATGAAGATAATAGATATGAGTCTTACCCTTGAAGACTATTACTTCACTTCACTTTGGAAAATCTAGCAAAAGTTGAAATGGCTTATAAGTACTTATGTGGCTTATTCTCTCTACCAAGTAAGTTGTTTATCTTGAGAGGAGTTGGATGAAATTATAACAACCAACTTATGAAATGAAGCTTGGTATTTATAGGCAACTCAAAGTGAGGGCAACTTAGTCATTTGGACATTCCACTCCTTATTACACCTCCTTACTATTCATTGCTTATCAACCAAGACTACTTGCTAGCTACTTCTATTACTCGGCCATCACAATACTTGGTCATCACACAAAATGTTTGCCCATCAAGTGTACCCACTTACACTTGGATTGCCCCATGGGCCATGACCAATTCATTGGGCTTGCTAATTAATCTAGTTAATTACTTATTGGGCTTCATTAACTAAATACTTGGGCTTAGTATAAATCTCACATAGGTTTACATCTTATTCATATTGGACTTTCTCTTTATACAATATCCACCATTCAATTTCATTAGATTTTAATACATACTTTCTCAATTTAAGTCTGCATACGAATTATTGCATTTTCCATACATAGATTATTATTACATAATCCATCTCGCCTCGATATTCTAACGTTACGTATTTCTCGGAAGTTCAAAAGTCATTCCCGAGCGATAAACGGTGAATAGTGTTTTTCGTAAACTTTCTCGAAAAACTTTTATTTTCGTCTTGGAAATTCAAACACTTTAATTCACTCACGTAGTTCAAATACTAAGATATTCCGACATTTCTAGGTTATAGAACGACATACATCTTATTAACACATATAGTAAAAAATTAATATTATTTTATTTATTATTTAATTCTTTCAAATATTTTACAAAGGATCCAAATTTCTCGGTCATTACATTCTTCCCCCCTTAAAAAGATTATGTCCCCAGAATCTCGCCCTACATTACTCAAACAAAAGAGGGTAATCCTTCTTTATCTTCTCTTCCAATTCCCACGTTGCTTCCTCGACATCGTGGTTCTTCCATAATACCTTTACCAACGATATTACCTTGTTTCGCAGAACTTGCTATTTTCTATCGATGATTTGAATCTGTTAGTTCCTAGTAGGCACAAGTTATCTAGAAGGGGGGGTTGAATAGATATTTGAAAATCTTTTCGTTTTAACTTGTTCTTAGATAATGATTAAAACTTTGCGGAATTAGTATTTGTTTTAATCTTCTTTACCATGCAATGGAGTTATGAGCGAGTAAGGCAGTTATAACAGATATAGCAGTTATAACAGTTATAACATGAATGTAAACGACACAGTTGTTTTTAAGTGGTTCAGAGCACTCAAAGCTCCTAGTCCACTCTTCTACTCAACGAGTAGGATATCCACTAAGGATGTCTTTTACAATCTTCTGAATCACACAGATTCCTTCTAGACCAACTATCTAGGAACTTCTCTAGTTCACTCTTGAACTTTTCAAGTTCAAAGAGACTTGCTTTCTTCACAAGACACTATTTAACTCTTCAAGTCCAGCAGACTTGGTACTCTTCTTCAGTTGATTGATAGTTATTGAGTTCTTGATGGTTGCTACTCAGTTGCTGTGTAACCACTGGTTCGTTAAGAACTGAGTAGCTGAGCAAGCTTTGTAATATCTCAGATCGTAGAGTTGAGCTTGAGAGAGATGTTCACGTTGTTTGATTAATGCTTTCTTTTTTCTCTCTCTCATCTGTCTGATCTGTATATATGTGATGTTGAAAACTATCCGTTGGATCCATCTGTTGTGACATTAAATGCATATAAACTTTCTGTACTGTGATGGAGACATTTCTGCACATCTTCTGAATTTTGCATTCTGGCCCACTGACACTGCAGGCTGCTTTCTCACCTACCACCTGAAAAGGTGTTTTGTCCCTCTTACCCATAGTACTATCCTTAGCTTCTTCAATACGCTTCTTTGTTGCATACTAAGGACATTTCATATAATCTGGGACTGATGAGCACTGCAGCATCTGGGATCCATTCCTCATTTATTGAAAACACAGATCATGAGGCTCGACGTTTTCTGACATGAGACAGATGATGCTCTACGATTTGGATTGTGGTGTTCTATGATTTAGATCGTAGTGTCTTTTACATCTTTGCACACTACGATGTTATCAGTTGAGAGCACTACGATTTCCCTTTAAGACCTTCGTACACTACGATCTTCTCTTGTTCTTGTTGTTGACTCTACATTCCCGAGAGCACACTACGATCGTTGACTTGTAAACTTCATGTTTCCTTCAGCACACTACGATTGTGGAGTTAGCTCGGCAATCGTTGGGACCACTTTACGAAATTCGAAGAGTCTCCTTCAAGGCAGGCACACTACGATCTTCAGGCTCTACGTTTTCTACCTTGACTTCTGCAATGTTGATCAAGTTGATGCACTATGATTTCTTCAAGACTAATCTATTACATCTTAAGATCAACCTAACAGTTTTGATCTTTCTATCTATACATTCTTTAACAGAATGATACACGTTGAAAGCTTAGATCAACCTAACAATTTTAATCTATCTCTAAGTCCTTGTACATATATTCATTAAAGGACCTTACAAATAATCATAAACATATACATTAAAACATCAAATCATAATATGCATTCTCCCAACAATCTCTCCCTATTTGATGTTGACATAACCAAGGAGATTTGTTGTCATGATTATTAGTGAGTAGATGCATTTGCATGAAATTTAAACATGACTTAGTATTTCAGTGAGCATCTGAAATGTCTAGAGAATAAGTATGAATTTATTGATGATCAGAAGATATTACAATTCAGCATTACATCAATAGGAAATTTTAGTTTTAACTTATCTCTGTTTCATCGACCTCTTTTGTGTAGGTGGGTTGTCATATTCCTCAGCCCTTCTTTTCCTTTGAGCTTCCTCATTTCTTGCTAACTCTTCCAGCTCGCTTAGACTTAGAATTGGATTCTCTTCATGTCTGCGCATGAATGCAGGATCTCCAATTAGAATTCTTATGCGTACCGTAGACACGTCTTGTGAGCTAGGAGTTGGCTCCTTATGACTTCGTAGGAATAGTCGAGGAATAGTCATTATAATTTCCTCGCCACTGCGGATCATTGAGTCTGAGCATGAAATTGACTTCTCCCCCTTTCTTGAGTTTTATGACCTCTTCCTCTGCCTTGGCCTCCTTGATCTCCTTTCCCTTTCTTATTCTCCCCCTTTATGTCAGCATCAAGGGTTCGAATATCTGAAAACAGGCGATTAACTCCTTGGACAAGCTCATTCAGTTGGCTTTGGGTTTGAGCAATGTCCTCTCTATTCTCCTTGATCTGTTTTTCAGCTCTAGCTTCTTTATTTTGGAGGACTGTCAGAATCATATCATTATGCTTCTCCTGATTGGCATAAGATTTCTGGAAGTCATAGACAAAAGCTTTCAAGTTGAGAATATTGTCCAGCATAATTTGATGTTGACGATCTTGGTTTTTCTGCATTTCAAGCACAGCCTCTCTTTGTTTGGCAGCAACCTGGAAATGGTCTCATCTATGTCTAATATACTCTTCAGAATCTCTTTGATAATTTCCCTTAGCCTCGTAGTGAGCTCAGTGTTCATAGTACTAGGGAATTTGTTTGTAGCTTTTATCATTTGGTTCAGTCGGATGTTAAGGAGATCAGAGTGGGATTCCAGACTTGCTTCGATAGACTTGATCATCTGCTCAGAAGTTTCTTTCAAGTCATGCTTGGTAGGCAAGCTTGGGAGAGTATCATTTGATTGGGGATTGTCCATTAGAGGGGTTCTTGGTTGAGATTGATCTTGCAAATTGTACAAAGCAAGATCAAGACTGAAATAGTCATGTGATGAGGAGGATGGTATATCAACTGGAGGGGCTTGGGTTTGGATATATGGGATAGGTGACTCTACGACTTCAATATTGGACTCTACGATGTGGCTTGAGTCTGGAATCGTAGAGTTGGTGATTTGAAGGAGTAGGGTAAGGTTAACTTCTTCTGGTTCTTCAGTTACAGAATTTTGGGATTCTGCAACTGGAAACTGATTTACTGGATTGAGAGTTACTTCCAGCCATTTAGGAAATTCATAGAAATAGCTAAATGAAGATGATGACAGGTGATTAACTCTAAAACTAGTAGGGATAGACAATACCTCAGGTTTATCTTTTGATGAGGAATGGTTGGTAAGCAGCTTTTTGGCAAAGATGACTTTCCCTGGAAATCCATTAGTCAGAACTGAGATTGCTGGATATTCCTTGAAGCTCTAGAACATGTGATCCCATGAGTTCAGAATTTGAGCTTGATGGTATGCCATCATGGGTAGGTAGGAGAACAGTTGAGTGTACATATAGCTCCTAAATCCATCTTTCCCTACACTAGTGATTTCAAGCTCATCATCATCATCATCTTTTTTTTTCATCATTTTCTTCTGAAGATTCCATTATCTCAATGGTCTCTGGAGGGTTTGGCATGGGCTCAATTTCATCTTGAGCAAGGACCTCTTCTTCAGCCATTGGGATATCATGAGGCTCCCTCTCAGCATGAACATCTTCTTGGAGGTTTAGAAACTCCCCCTCAGCTGGTATATCTTCTTGAGCTGTGGACTTCTCCCCCTCAACTGGTGTATACTCAATCATGAGAGTTTCAGGGATCTCCCCCTCAGCTGGAGCATTTTCCTCTTCGTTTGCTTGGGGAATTTCTACCTTTGCAGCTATACTCTTGGCTTCCTTTTTCAAAGACTTTTTTCATTTTCAAGAATATACTTCTTGACCTTTCTTTTTTGCTTTCTTTGGGTTTAGCCACAACTTCGGACTCTCTTGAGTCTTAGCTTTGTCCTTTTGAACAACCACTCTTCTTGAGCAAATTTCTTCCATTTCTCGCCACACTTGGCCCGGTTTCGAGAAGAGCAGTAGTCTCTACGATCAAGAAACTGTTGGTCTTTTGGACTTATGACCAGTTTTGTTCTTTTTTAGGATCTGTGAAATGGTGGCTCGATCCTCTTCAGCTTCTTCTTGCTGTTGCTTATGTCTTAGCCTCCTCAGAGTTTCTATGTCAGAGGACTCTACAGGAATGTTAGTTGTAGATCCTTGAGGCTCTTCGACTTGTCTTGCCCTTAGCTTTCTTTTGCCCTTGCTTTTTCTGGCAAGAGCAGAGGGTTCTCCCTTCTGTTTCTTCTTCTTCTTCAACTTCTTTGACAACAGACATTCCTCCTGGAAAGCCCGCTTCTTTTTGTTCCCCGCCTCCCAATCGGACTCTCGCCATCATTCTTACATAATCAACAGAGTTCCTTTCCCAGTTCTTAAATAACTGATGTGTCATTCTTCGATTTGGGTTGATGGCTTCTCCTTCATCATCCCCAATTTTGTCACCCAATGCAGATTGTAGAATGATGCTAATGAATCTCCCATATAGCATCTTCGGAGTATTCTTTGATTTCTTTGAGCTGACGATCCACTTGCCGATCCACTCGAGCAATACAGCCCCATAGTTAAGTTGTGTACCATGAACCAAGGCTGACATGAGCTTGAGCTGAGTCTCATTTACCGAGTCATGACCCGAGCTCTTGCAGAAGATGCATTTCCCAATAATGTCAGCCAAAAATTCGTACCTTTGAGGGAACTCCTTCTTTTTGTAGCCTTTCACAGAGGGATTCTTCTCGTGGTGCATTTTCTTCAAGCCCTCTTGGAAGCTTATGCTGTCTAGAAATGGGTGCCCTACGTTCTTGAAACCTAGGGCCAGATTGAAGTTTTCTTCCCTTAGCTTCATTTCAACTCCTCTTACTCGTGTAGTGATGGTGTTGTGTTCAGACACCCATTCTTGTAGAACTCCTTCACTAGCTTGGGATAGATGAGGTGTAGCCTGTTGCTCAGCGCCTCTTCGAGACCTGCCTTCTTTAGTAGTGCTAAGGTCTTGTGAAACTTTGGTGGAGCATCCTTGAACTCATCGAAACAGAGTCTGTAGCCTGAGATTACATTTGAAGTAGCCATGATTCTATAGTTGAGAAGTGGAATACGACTGAGCTTTCTTTTGAGTTAGGGTTTTTCTTTGAGAGAGAGAGAGAGAGATAATCTTTTGAAATTCAGATTTCAAAAAACACGATTCCAATTTGTACTTGTAGCTTCCCTCTCTCTTTTTGACTTAGTGGGACAGGTGTTGCCTTTTGCTTGGCTCTACGATTTTGATTGTGCATGAATGTACTGATTTGCCCTTTGAGTCTTTAGTGCTGAGATGTCCTTAGGATGACTACGATCGTAGCGGTAGTCTTCTGGTCGTTGAGTCTGTCCTACGATCGTCGAGTCTGTCCGGCAGTCGTTGAGTCTGATCTGCGATCGTCGAGTTTGTCCTATGATCGTCGAGTCTGTCCAGATACTTGTGATGAGTTTTTAACTAAGCATTCTTTTTAAGATAACTCAGAAAGGGCCAACCTCTTGGTGTTTCAAGGGTTAGGTTTGTCCCTGAGGCACCTCTTAGAGAGATTGCATTGTTATGAAGCTTGTCATCACAGGATTCACTTTGCTTGTTGGAAGGGCTTTTGGTCATCGCCGAGTCTGCACTATGATAATTGAGTCTTTGCTATGATCGTTGAGGTAGTTGTCTGTTCGGCTCTACGATCGTGAACTTCCCTTGATCATGTCTACGATTTTGAGTACAACCTTTATATCTGTCATGGTTAGCACAATCTAGAGCATACATTTCACGGTTGAAGGTTTAGCATGCCTAGCTCACTTATTAACTTGTTAAATCTGGATTCATCTAGTGGTTTTGTAAAAACATCAGCACGTTGATTTTCAGTAGGGATATATTGTAAAGATATAGTTCCATTTTGCACATGATCCCTAATGAAGTGATACCTTATTTCTATATGCTTGGTCCTAGAATGCATGACATGTGACGCCCCCAAAATAGGTATACATCACCCATTATGAGTTGTCAATACATGGTACAGAAACAACTACAACTTTTATTATTACAACAGTAAAACTGTGAGTTTGAATACAAATATTATCTTCTAGACAATATCTATACTCAAAGAAATCCTCATCACATTTATTGATACATTATTTTACGAAAATGGTGAGGACTACTAAACAACTCTCTCTAGAACCTTCATTCCAAACCCCCACTCTAGCACTCGCTATATTCTCGCCTCCGAGAAGAAAATGGAACAAAAGGAAAAGGGTGAGCTCAACTAGCTCAAGAAAAGAATATTATGACTAAGATAATATACAACAAATTATCGTTAGTCTTCAACAGGAAAAATCTAATAGAATACAATAGACCACAAATTTTAAGTCAATATTCGCAATGAAAAATAATAATTCATTAGAAGTGTTAAGTAGAGAATGCAAACTACTATCTTCTATGTATGAATTTAAAAGTTCATCGCCTATCTTTTATCCCCGTAACATCAATCAATATACATCCGAATCAAATATTCATCTTTGCACTACAGCCAAAGATATTCATCATTGGTCATGTTCATCTAAACACTGCTCATCTTTGCACTACGACCAAAGATATTCTTCAAAATCATTCATCTTTTGACTACAGCCAAAGATATTCAATAATATCATCATTTAAGACCGAGGATGATGAAAATATTTTAAAGAAACGAATCCAAAGGAAACAAAATGACAAGGATTAAGGATTAAGGATTCGTACTTTTGTTTTATTCACGCCCAAAAATACCTCAAAAATAATCGCGATGGTGTAAAATTCAAGAATGATCAAAACATGGATACAATCAAAGCTAATATCCGAATAGATATTTTGGACAAAAAGAAGAAATTTTATTTTCTATGAATAGTGCCAGATATCGTGAATAGTGCCGATATCGTGAATAGTAACTCACACACCAAAAGATAGAAATTCCACAAAAAAACATCTTCACGCTTCATTAATAGTACTCGTGAATAAGAACTTTCGTGAATAAGAACTCATGAATAGTAACTCGTGAATAAGAACTCATGAATAGTAACCCCTATATGAAAAAGTTCCAAATTTGATAAAAGTTCCAACCAATATTTCAAAGATAATGATATTGAAGAAATAATATCATTTGAGAAGAAAATAACATCCCTTACCTCGAAAGATTAGTACTTCTAAATGGAATACTGGATATAGTCTCAAGGGAACTTGCACCGCCTAACAATACTCAAAGTATACTCATAATACTCACAAGAATACGCCGATAATATAGAGAGAAAAACTTCAGCTTACGTGTGATTTTCAATTCTAACCTAAGCACCCTATTTATAGAAAAATGCTTAGAACACCAAAGCGTAAAAATTTAATAAAATATTAATATATATTATAAATTTCCTTAGCCTGCCTTTTGAAGATCTGATTTAATTTAATATCACATGTTAGCCCACTTAAATGCAAAAAAACGTTTTTCTTTAAAATAATAATTAAAACTTCCAAAATCAATTATTTCTGAGCTTCCTAACTTCAATAATTCACAATAAATAGCCCTTTCATCAGAAAATTGAATCTCTCAAGTTTTTATAGGAAATTCAATTCTCTACAACTTTGCGTAAGAAAGTTTTTCCAATTCCAAATGTAAATTGACCAAATCCACAAACCGACAATTTTACAAAAGCTATAATCAAATTTCACCAATAAATGGGGGTCCAATTACATGTTTAACATGTTTTAAACATTTATTGCAACAAAATACTCTTCCTCCTCAGATACTCATATATCCCACATTCGTTGTAAAAATATCACCATTATTATATTATTAAAATATAATAATATATTTAAATGAATTATTTTATCGTAAAAGATAAAATTTCAATTTTCAACAATTGTCACATTAAAATTTTCTCCATCTATATCCACATAAAATTAATATTTTCCTCATCATATGAATCAATAATTAATTATTCATAAATAATATTACGTAATCACAATATCGACAACTGTGCACTTCCTGTGAAAGAGGGGCTTTCCAATAAGAATTTCTCCTCATCGGCGCCGTAATTAGGTGACCAAACCTCTCCTGTATGTAACTTTCTAGACATTGCTAATAATGTTATCTAATAATATTATTCGTATAATATGAATTATTGCTTCGATAATGAAAAATAATTTATAATGACAATTATCAAACAACAAAGAATATAAAATATCAACGCAAAGAATTATTAACTCAATAAAATAATCGAATAGTAATTATCGTAACCATTATCGAGTAGTGCCTTCTTACGTAAGAATCAATAATTGGTGCAATACCGTGCTACTCGTGTTTTAACCAATTTAGTATTTTAACAAGATTAATTCTGTAATAACTACGCCAGCTATTTTTTGACCAACTTATATTTGTCGCTTTCTTCATCCAATCGCTTTCACATGGGGCCCACATGGTCATCACTATTGCATTTAATATTCCCGACAAGATTTAATATACCACGACCAAAACGAATATTTTATAACCACTTGCTTATTTTGAAGTATTTATGATTTTTTACCCCTAACTATCCACATTAATCAAATCAACCCTTACTTTTTAAAATAATAAATAGAGAAAATTAAATTTCATTAATAATAAGTTGGGGTCTTACAACCTCCCTCCTTATGAAATTTCGTCCTCGAAATTGACGACGATTACTGTGTTTTTCAAGGTGAGGATACCTCGCTTTCATTTCCGCTTCCAATTCCTGTGTCATTTCCTCTATAAGCATGATTCCTCCACAAAACTTTAACTTGTGGTATGACCTTTCATGCGTAGGACATGCTCCTTCCTATCCAAGATCTTGACAGTACCTCCTCACACGCTAAGTCTTCTACTATTTCGTCTCGGTTCTAATTCTATAACGTGGTTTGGGTCTTTCATATATTTACGGCACGGATATATGAAACACATTATGAACACGAGACATACTGGAGGTAACGCAAGTCTATAGGCTACATTTCCTACTCGGGCCAAGAATTTGAAATGGACCAATAAATCGTGGATCGAGCTTTCCTCTCTTCCCAAATCTTGTAACTCCCTTCCATGGAGCAACTCGCAATAATACATGATCCCCTACACTAAATTCCACGCCCTTTCGATGAAGATCCACATAACTCTTTTTATCGATCTTGTGCCGCTTTGTATACGCTGTCGAATCATTTGAATCTTTTCGGTAGTCATATACGTATTAACTCGGGTCCCAACAATGTTGCTTCACTCACCTCATCCCAACATATCGAGAACGACATTTTCGGCCCATATAATGCTTCAATGGAGCTACACCTATACTTGCTCGATAACTGTTGTTGTAGGAGAATTCCACCAATGGTAAATACTTATCCCAACCGCCTTTTTGAAGTCTAGGACACAGAGTCTTAATAGATCTTCAAGAGTTTGAATAGTCCTCTCGATTGTCCGTCTGCTTGGGGATGGTATGCTTAACTAAATCGCAAATCCGCTGCCCATAGCTTTTTGCAAGCTAACCCAAAATCTTGAAGTGAATCTTGGGTCACGATCCGAAACTATGGATACCGGCATGCCATGCAACCTCACAATCTTCATTCACGCATATACTAGCAAGACGCTCAAGGAATAAGTCTCTCCGATGAAGGCAAGAAATGAGCAGATTTGGTTAATCTATCAACAATAACCCAAATAGCATTGATGCCTTGAGAAACCGTAGGAAGACCCGTAATCGAAATCCATGGTAATGTGTTCCCACTTCCATTTCGAATCTCAAGTGGTTGCAACGGACCCTTAGGTACCGGATGCTCCGCCTTTACACGCCGACAAGTTAAACACATCGAGATAAACTTTGCAATCTCTCTTCATATTGTTCCACCAAATGTATGTCAAGATCACGATACATTTTAGTACTTCCGTGATGGATTGCAAATGGTGTATTGTGTGCCTCCATCATAATCTTGTACTTCAAATCGTAGTCGTTAGGAACACAAAGTCTAGAGTGGACTCAAGTATTCCTTCTTCATCAATTCTCGCTCCTAATAGCTCCTTCTTGTACTTTCTTCTTCACACGATCGCCCCGGCCTGCGGCTTTGAGCAACCTTAACTTTTTCTATTAAAGTTGGCTCTATGCATATACTTGACATCATCGTACTCGCTCCTCATATGATCTTCTACTCAACGCGCCACTACCACGCTCGCCTTTCCAGATGGTATCAAATAGTGTGGTCGTAGTCTTTCAATAGCTCGAGCCGTCGTCACGCCGCATGTTGAGTTCTTTTTGAGTGAAGAAATATTTAAGGCTTTTATGGTCCGAATATATCTCCACTTTCTCCCCATATAGATAGTGCCTCCATATTTTTAGCGCTGAACGATCACGCTAACTCTAGATCATGAGTAGGATAATTCCTCTCATACTCTTTAAGTTGTCATGAGGCATAGGCTATGACTTTCCCACGCTGCATGAGAACACATCCTAACCCTTTGCCTCAAGCATCACTCATCGATAACAAATCCATCCGAACCAGATGGTATTGTTAGAACAAAATAAAATAAGTCTCCTCTTAAGCTCTTGGAAACTCTTCTCGCATTCTTCACTCCAAACGAATTTTGTATCCTTCCGTTTATTAGCCGAAGTTAATGGAGTAGCGATTTGAGAAAACCCTTCCATGAATCTCCGATAATAACCATCTAAGCCCAAAAGCTACGTATTTCAACCACCGACTTCGGCTGCTCTAACTTTGATTGCTTCAATCTTCACCGGATCAACAGATACTCCATGTTTCGACACCATCGCGCCAAGGAATGCTACTTCCTCAAGCCGTAACTCGCATTTCTTCAATTTGGCATATAGTTTGTTTTCACGAAGCCTTTGGAGTACCAAATTTCAAATGGTGCTCATGATCTTCACGACTTTTGAATATATAAGGATGTCATCAATAAAGACAACAACGAATCGATCCAAATATTCCTCAATACTTTGGTTCATCATATCCATGAAAGCCAGGAGCATTAGTTAGTCCGAAAGACATGACTAAGAATTCATAATGCCCATACCGAGTTCTCAAGGCGCCTTTTGAATATCCTCGCCTAATCTTCAAATTGATGATATCCGTAATCTAAGATCGATTTTTGAAAAGAATTGTGCCCCTTGCAATCGGTCAAACAAGTCATCAATACGAGGTAGAGGATACCTATTCTTGATGATGACATGGTTCAATTCCCGATAGTCAATACAAAGTCGCATACTCCCGCTTTTCTTCTTTACGAATAAAACAGAGCACCCCAAGGAGATGTACTAGATTTAATGAAACCGATGTCCAACAATTCCTCGTAGTTGGACCTTTAACTCCTGAAGTTCAATAGGAGCCATTCAATATGGTGTTTTAGAAATGGGCTTTGTACCAGTTTCAAGATCAATAAAGAATTCAACTTCACGCTCGGGGTAGACCGAAGTTCTTCTGAAATACGCCAGAAAGTCAATAACAACAGAATATTATTCAAATTTGACGTGTCTTTATTCAAATCCATAACATGGGCTAAGAAAGCTTGACATCCGCTTTTCAATAAACGAATAGCTTTTTGATTAGATATGATGAATGATTGATTTTAATGGTTTAGTTGCTTGAATTGCATAATAGGTTGGTTAGGAATATGAAAACTAACAACCTTACGAAAAACAATCAATTTTGGCATGATGAGTAGTTAACCAATCAATCCCTAAAATCACATCAAAAGCAAGTATCTTTAAAGAGATCAGTCAACAGTAAGGTGATGGTGCCAACTTGAATCAAACAAGATTTATAAACAAAGGATGTGATGAAAGTTTCTCCTAACTGAGTTTCCACAGATAGGTCAAAGTCTAATTTCTCCTGAGTCAAGTTTAAACGCTGAGCACATGCAGAGAGATAAATGAATGGGTAGCACCAAAGATTAAGTAAGGTATAAACTTCGCAAGAATTTATAAATAGCTTACCCGTGATCACCTCTTTTGGGTTCCTCGCATTATGACCAAATCACAACAAACGCTTCTTCCCGAAATCGCTGACTTTGACTTTTCCGGGAGAGTCTTTTGAGTCACCGTCCCTCATTTGAACTATGTTTCGCCATCAGATAATCTTGAGCGATATGTCCTTCCTTTCCACAATTATAGCATACCTTGAATCTGTTAGGGCGCTTTGACCGATATGTCCTCTTTTCCGATTTGTAATATACGACCGGTGGTCGTTTCTCCTCCCTTAGAACCGGGCTTCACGCAAGACCGCTGCCTTCACATGGTCATTGTTAAATCTCCTCTTTTAAAATCTCCTCCCGACTCGCTTCTTCTATTTTCACGGCTATGATTACCACCAGAGTGGTTACCATTTTGTCCGCTCTGCTTTTTTCTCCGCTAGTTATCATTATTCTGCTGACTCGCTATCTCTCGGTACGATCCTCGTCAGGGTCCCTCAAATGACTGTATCTCGTTATCTCGCTCTAATAATTGAGCCTCATTTACAACATCCGAATAGAGAGAAAATTTATGAGAAATGAGATATCGACATATATGCCGTTTCAAACCTCTAAGAAACATCCGCCATACGCTCCTCATTCTCCACCAAATGAGGTGCAAACATGGATAACTCGCAAACTTTGCCTCGCATCGAGACACCGCCATGTTGTTCTCGCTTCCATCTAATAAACTCAACTTCCTTCATATGACGAACACTTTCGTGAAAGTATTTGTCATTAAATAGTTTCAAACGCCTCCCAAGACATGCAGAAAGGCCGGATGGGTACGCTTCACGACTCCCACCAAGAGTCCGCCTTCGCCACGGAACATAAAGGTGGCGAATGGAACCTTCGTTCTCCGTGCATCCCAAGACATCGAATATCTTGGTAATTTGCTTGACCCATGTTTCCGCCATGATCGGATCCGCTTTCCTTAAATTCGTGGTCCCAACTCTTTGAATCGCTTGGCCGTGACAACCCATGAATTGCTATCATTTCCTCCTCAGATTTTGAACACGAGTCTCCTCGTCTGATTTTGCATGAACTGCAAAAACTTCTAAACATCCCTCGCTCATCATCTCGCTTTCAATGGTGTTGTTCATAGGAGGAACATTGCCACTGCTTGCACGCTCTCCTCGTTGGTGAGTAAAGGCGCTCTCCACGATCTCATTTCCATTGTTAATATTCTCACGACATTCTCAAATACTTTATCATAAAACAAGGGTTAATTAAGGAAATCAATATGTCACATAACATCCTTATATACTGACCAACTAAAAAAATAAGCTTAGTAGGACACACTAGCGAAAGATTTACTCGTCTCTCCCCTCCTAGTTCTATTCCCCGATCTCCGCCAGAAATCATATCCCTAAGCTCGATACCAACCGTGAAGCCCCAAAATAGGTATACATCACCCATTATGAGTTGTCAATACATGGTACGTAAACAACTACAACTTTTATTATTACAACAAGAAATCTGAGTTTGAATACAAATATTATCTTCTAGACAATATCTATACTCAAATAAATCCTCATCACATTTATTGATACATTATTTTACAAAAATGGTGAGGACTACTAATCAACTCTCTCTAGAACCTTCATTCCAAACCCCAGACTGCACTCGCGCTATATTCTCGCCTCCCGAGAAGAAAAATGGAACAAAAGGAAAAGGGTGAGCTCAAACTAGCTCAAGAAAGATATTACGACTAAGATAATATACAACAAATTATCGTTAGTCTTCAACAGGAAAAATCTAATAGAATACAATAGACCACAAATTTTAAGTCAATATTCATGCAAAGAAAATAATAATTCATTAGAAGAGTTAAGTAGAGAATGCAAACTACTATCTTCTATGTATGAATTTAAAAGTTCATCGCTCTATCTTTTATCCCCGTAACATCAATCAATATACATCCGAATCAAATATTCATCTTTGCACCTACAAAGCCAAAGATATTCATCACCGGTCATGTTCATCTAAACACTGCTCATCTTTGCACTACGACCAAAGATATTCTTCAGAAATCATTCATCTTTGCACTACAAAGCAAAGATATTCAATAATATCATCATTTAAGACCGAGGATGATGAAAATATTTTTAAAGAAACGAATCCAAAGGAAACAAAATGACAAGGATTAAGGATTAAGGATTCGTACTTTGTTTTATTCACGCCCAAAAATACCTCAAAAATAATCGCAGGTGGTGTAAAATTCAAGAATGATCAAAACATGGATACAATCAAAGCTAATATCCGAATAGATAGATATTTTGGACAAAAGAAGAAATTTTATTTTTCTATGAATAGTGCTCAGATATCGTGAATAGTGCCAGATACGTGAATAAGAATCTACACCAAAAGATAGAAATTCCACAAAAAAACATCTTCACGCTTCATGAATAGTACTACGTGAATAAGAACTCGTGAATAGTAACTCATGAATAGTAACTCGTGAATAGTAACTCATGAATAGTAACCCCACATGAAAAAAGTTTCAAATTTGATAAAAAGTTCCAACTAATATTTCAAAGATAATGATATTGAAGAAATAATATCATTTGAGAAGAAAATAACATCCCTTACCTCGAAAGATTAGTACTTCTAGTGGAATAATTCTGGATATAAAGTCAAGAAGGAACTTGCACTGCCTAACAATACTCAAAGTATACTCAAAATACTCACAAGAATACGCTTTCGATAATATAGAGAGAAAACTTCAGCTTCGTGTGATTTTCAATTCTAACCTAAAGACCCTATTTATAGGAAAATGCTTAGAACACCAAAGCGTAAAATTTAATAAAATATTAATATATATTATAAATTTCCTTAGCCCGCCTTTTGAAGATCTGATTTCAGAATTTAATATCACATGTTAGCCCACTTAAATGCAAAAAAACGTTTTTCTTTAAAATAATAATTAAAACTTCCAAAATCAATTATTTTGAGAGCTTAGAACTTCAATAATTCACAATAAATAGCCCTTTCATCAGAAAATTCAATCTTTCGAGTTTTTATAGGAAATTCAATTTCTACAACTTTGCGTAGAAGAAAGTTTTTCCGATTCCAAATGTAAATTGACCAAATCCACAAACCGCAATTTTACAAAAGCTATAATCAAATTTCACCAATAAATGGGGTCCACCGACATGTTTAACATGTTTTAAATATTTATTGCAACAAAAATACTCTTCCTCCTCTTATACTCATATATCCCACATTCGTTGTAAAAATATCACCATTATTATATTATTAAAATATAATAATATATTTAAATGAATTATTTTATCGTAAAAGATAAAATTTCAATTTTCAACAATTGTCACATTAAAATTTTCTCCATCTATATCCACATAAAATTAATATTTTCTCATCATATGAATCAATAATTAATTATTCATAAATAATATTACGTAATCACAATATCGACAACCGTGCGCCTCCTGTGAAAGAGGGGCTTTCCAATAAGAATTTCTCTTCTTGGGCGCCGCAATTAGGTGACCAAACCTCTCCTTAGATGTAAACTTTCTAGACATTGCCAATAATGTTATCTAATAATATTATTCAGATAATATGAATTATTGCTTCGATAATGAAAATACTTGTATAATGACAATTATCAAACAACAAAGAATATAAAATATCAACGCAGAATTATTAACTCAATAAAATATCGAATAAAGAATTATCGTAACCATTATTGAGTAGTGCCTTCACGTAAGTAAGAATCAATAATTGGTGCAATACCGTGTGCTACCGTGTTTTTAACCAATTGAGTATTTTAACAAGATTAATTGGTAATAACTACGCCAAGTATTTTTAACCAACTTATATTTGTCATTTTTTCATCCAATCGCTTTCCAATTATGGGGCCCACATGCATTTATCATTCATTGCATAAATGCGAATATTCCCCGACAAAGATTTAATATTCCACGACCAAATGAATATTTTATAACCACTTGCTTATTTTGAAGTATTTGCGTATTTTACCCCTAACTATCCACATTAATCAAATCAACCCTTACTATTTTAAAATAATAAATAGAGAAAATTAAATTTCATTAATAATAAGTTGGGGTCTTACATGACATGATTATGAGTTATTGCTATGGCACTTGTGTTATCACAGTGTATGGGAATAGATTTGAAATCGAACCCATAGTTAGCTAGCTGATTTCTCATCCATAGGATCTGAGCACAGCAGCTACCAACAACAATATATTCAGCTTCTGCAGTTGAAGTAGACACTGAGTTTTTCTTTTTGCTAAACCAGGACACAAGTCTGTTTCTAAGAAGTTGACAGGTGCCACTGGTACTTTTTCTGTCTATTTTGCATCCTGCAAAATTAGCATCTATGTATCCTATCAGTTCAAATGAGGATTCCTTGGGATACCATAGCCCCAAGTAGGGCGTACCCTTGAGGTACCTGAAGATCCTCTTTACAGCAGACAAATGTGACTCTTTAGGGTTAGCCTGAAATCTAGCACATATGCATGTTGCAAAACATTATATCCGGGTCTCATCGGGCAATTAGGTATAAAAGAGACCCGATCATACCTCTATATTGAGTGATATCAATACTTTTACCTTTCTCATCCTTGTCAAGCTTGGTTGCAGGAGCAATTGGTGTTTTCATGGGAGAGGCTGATTCCATGCCATACTTCTTTAGTAAGTCTTTGATGTATTTGGCTTGGTTGATGAATATTCCTTCATCATCGCTTCACTTGCGATCGAAGGAAGAAATTCACTCACCCATCACGCTCATTTCAAACTTGCTCGCATTAGCTTAGAGAATCTCTTACATAACTTTTCGTCAGTAGAACCAAAAATGATATCATCAACATATATTTGAACTAGTAAGACTTTGTCTTTGTGCTTTCTAAGAAATAGTGTGGTATCTACTCTACCTCTAGTGAACCCATTTTCTATTAAGAAGTTAGTCAGTGTTTCATACCATGCTCTAAGTGCTTGTTTAAGACCATATAACGCTTTGTCTAATCTATAGACATAATTGGAAAGAGATGGATTGATGAAACCTGAAGGTTGTTCTACGTAGACTTCTTCTTGAAGCTCTCCATTTAGAAATGCACTCTTGACATCCATTTGGAAGACTTTGAACTTCATGTGGGCAGCAAAGGCAAGAAAGATTCTGATGGCTTCTAGTCTGGCAACAGGTGCAAATGTCTCATCATAGTCAATGCCTTCTTCTTGAGAATAGCCCTTTGCTACTAATCTTGCCTTGTTTCTGGCGATGACCCCATCTTCATCCATTTTGCTCCTGAAGACCCACTTGGTTCCTATGACAGGATGACTCTTTGGTCTTGGTACCAATCTCCATACTTTGCTTCGTTCAAATTGGTTGAGTTCTTCCTGCATGGCTTCTATCCAACTGGAGTCTTCCATAGCATCCTCTATCTTCTTTGGCTCTATCTCGTGATGTAAAGCTTAGATAGAAGCATTCATTCCGAAAGTAGCAGCCTCTTGTTTTAACTCTCGCACTTGGATCTCCAATGATTAGATCCTCGAGTATGATCCCTTGCCCATCTGCTCCTCTGTTGGACATCCGTCCC
Organism: Panax quinquefolius; assembly: GCA_020205615.1. NCBI lineage: Eukaryota > Viridiplantae > Streptophyta > Magnoliopsida > Apiales > Araliaceae > Panax > Panax quinquefolius. Next base: position 63,878,256 of record CM035169.1, read on the forward strand.
CGATCCTTCTCGCGTCTTAGGTCTTCAAGGTCCATCTCTTCTTCTTGGAATGGAGGCTCGATGTCTTAGATGGACCTCTCTACGATATCATTATCATGCTCTACGATTTCACTGTCTGGTACTACGATCGTAGTGTTGAGCTCGACGATTGCATTCGTAGTCTCTGCACTATCGGTCATAATGTCTAGAGGCACTGCTTTGTCTGTGTCAATTTCATCAAAGATGATGTGTATTGAGACTTCGACATTCAGTGTCTTCTTGTTGAACACCCTGTAAGCTTTGCTGTCTATGGCATATCCAAGAAAGATCCCTTCGTCTGACTTGGGCTGGAATTTTGTCAGATACTGCTTTCCATTGTTGAGAATATAGCATGCACAGCCAAAGACATGGAAATAGCTGACACTTGGCTTCCTTCCTTTCCATAGTTCGTAGGGTGTCCTCTTGATCGTAGAGTGAACTAATGATCTGCTCGTAGTAAGCATGCAAAGGTGATACCGCCTGTATATTCAGCAGCATTTGAGCCGCTACTAGTAGGGTCCTTCCAAATTTCTATCGTAGTTTTGTTCTTTCTTTCAGCAACTCCATTTTGTTGAGGAGTTCATGGAGCTGAGAAGTTATGACTGATTCCATTGTCTGAGCAGAACTTTTCTATTTCTGAGAAATTGAATTTTCTTCCATGATCACTCCTTATTGCCTTGATTTTCTCTCCTTTCTCATTCATCACCAGTCTGAACATCTTCATTAATTTGGAGCTCATTTCATCCTTTGAAGTTAGGAAGAATACCCAAGTGAATCTGGTGAAGTCGTCGACTATGACTAGAGAGTATCTTTTGCCTCCGAGACTAGCTGTTGGGATTGGTCCAAAAAGATCCATGTGGAGCAACTTCAAGGGTTTGTCAATGGAGTTGGCAGTCTTGCTCTTGAATGAGCTTCTGGTTTGCTTTCCAAGCTGGCAGACGTTGCATGGCCTTTCCTTCACAAAGTTAAACTTGGGTAGGCCAGCTACGAGATCTTTTGATGCCAGTTTGGACATGTTTTTGAAGTTTAAGTGAGACAGCCTTCTATGCCATAGCCAGCTCATTTCCTCAGATGCTTTTTCCAGGAAACATATTGCCTCATCAGAGATTAGTTGACCAAGATCTACTATGTAGACATTTCTTTTTCTTGTTCTGGTCAGCTTTATGGCAGATGTCTTCAAATCTTTGACTAGACATTGGTTGTTGAGAAATGTTACTTGATGACCCTTATCGTAGAGTTGGCTAATACTTAGAAGGTTGTGTTGGAGTCCTTCCACATAAGCTACTTTGTTGAAAGATACTGCACAATTGCCAGCAGAGCCATATCCTCTTGTCTTCGCCTTTAGCCAAGTATCTCCAAAGATGACCGAGGGACCCTCCTTTTCTACATAGTTGGATAGTAGAGCTTTGTTCCTGTCATATGCCTCGAGCAACCACCGCCCGTGATACCATGTTGAGGTCGTGGAGCTCTTTTCCTGTCAAAACACATTTGAACCTTTCATTTTGGTACCCATATTTGCATGGGTCCTTCTTTGTTAGTGACTTTGGGGACCCAAATTTGTCTAATCTTGGTCTCATATGCATGGAATTATAATAACACTTTGTAGCCCTACGACCATATTTATCAGATATGAAGCATCTATTATAATGCATGCCTCACAGTGTGTGGTGATTCATCTTCCACTTGGACTTGTGTGGTTCCTTAGTTAACCTTTTGTTAAACTCGATTCTCTTTCTTCCACGTGTCCTTAGGTTTCATAAATAGTGATGAGTGTGCCTTACCTCTCACTGTACTTTCCAAATTGATTCAGAGAGTTGATTTTGTTTGACTTCACGATTCTTCGAGGTTGGTAAGTAGAGGTCAATTACTCTTTCCCTCGATGAAACCTGCACTAGCGTGAGATCCTTTACTTCTCTGAGTATAACTAGAGACAGTAGAACAAGGTTGAACTGGTTCCTCCAACTGTGAAGATTTCACAAAAGCAATGCCTCTACTAAAGCTTGAGACATTACTAGTGCTAGTTTCCATTGTCTTTTCCACACTTAGCTCTGAGATGGATTCCCCAAAGCCTAAGCCTGTTCTGTCGAATGTGCTTCTCTGACTAGAGAGCAGGCAGTCCATGGATGATGAGGATCTATTCCATGCAGAGATAGTCTTCTCTAGATCCTCAATTTTAGAGGTTAGCTTAGACTCTCTTTGTGCATGGTGTGTGTTTGTCTGTTTTAAAGTTTCATTCTCAGCTTCAAGCTTGGAGAGAAGATTAGTACTTAGAAGGGTTGTTTCAAGCTCTTCTTGAACTTTCTTCTTCTCCTCTTGAAGAAGTGAATGATCTTTAGACAAGACTCTGAACCACTTCATGTATTGATGTAGGTCAGTGGTTATGCCATACAAAGCGGTTCTCAAGTCACTTATATCTACATCAGGAGAATTGAAATCAAATACCTCATCGATACTTACATCATATATGTTTAGGCTTTGTTTGTCCTTTGCATGTTTGGCCATTAAGCACAGATTGGCCATATGTGGTTCTTCCTCATCTCCGGAGTCTGCATTTGAGTCATTATCTGAATCACTCCACGATCCTCCGGCAACCAGGCCTTTGTCTCTTTTTTGAGGTCTCTTGGTTCCTTTGTATTCTTTCTTTGCATGAGATTTCTTCTTTAGCTCTTCTTTGATAGGCTTGTTGCAATTGGCAATGAAATGACTAGGTTTCTTGCAGTTGTACCATAAATCATTCATTTGTTCTGGTCGACATAGTTCTTTCGACTTTCTTTCACTTACTTTCGCTTTACGCTTATCGCATGAACCTTCTTAGTCTCTTTACCAAAGATAGCAAAGTCATCGCCATCGCCTTCATCATCATCGTAGTCAATCTCTGATGATGACTTTCGATGCACTTTTATTTGCCTTGAGAGCAACACCCTTATCCTTTCTTCCTCCTTCTGATAAGGTTTCGGCGCATTGGGTCAGCTCCAGTTTCTACGTCAGGAGATTTCCATACGCTTGTTGAACCGTCATCTCATTAAGATTCTTTGATTCTCTTATTGTTGTGGTCTTTGCATCCCACCTTTCGGTAGGGGCTCTCATGAACTTTATGGTTAGATCCTTGTTGGGATAGATCTTCCCATACGCTCGTAGAGAGTTGAGCAGAACGTTGAATCTTTCATAAGTTGCGATCCACGCTTTTCTCCCCGCATACGAGCGAACATTTCATATCGCCGTGTCGAGAGACCGCTTGTTCTCTCTCGACTTCTTCAGCCTTTCGCATAATCAAGCAGTTACTTCCCAAACTTCCTTAGTTGCTTTTGTTATTTACAACATTTTCAAACAGATCGTCCTCTAAGGATTGAAACAGGATGTTCTTTGCCTTTTTATCAAGTTGATGACTCTCTTCTCTGTGTTCTACATCCATTCCTTTTTCACTTTGATTTGTACTTTGTTTGATCACAATGGTTGGTGCAAGCTTTGTTGGTATATAGGGCCCATTAAGAATAGCCTCAAATAGATCTTCATCTATCGAGTCCATGTAAGCTCAGATCCCGACTTTCCAGCTTAGCAAATTTATCCTGTTGCACATCGGTGGCTTCACGCCTCCCCGTCCCTCGATTCGCTTGGTACGAAAAAGCCATTTGAATCTACTAAAGCGTGTAAGTCAGAAAATAGAACTCGCTTTCGATACCAATTATTAGTTCCTAGTAGGCACAAGTTATCTGAAGGGGGTTGAATAGATATTTGAAAATCTTTTCGCTTTAACTTGTTTCTTAGATAATGATTAAAATTTTGCGGAATTAGTATTTGTTTTAATCTTCTTTACCAAGCAATGGAGTTATGAGCGAGTAAGGCAATTATAGCAGATATAGGAAGTTATAATAGTTATAGCATGAATGTAAACGACACAGTTGTTTTTAAGTGGTTCAGAGCACTCAAAGCTCCTAGTCCACTCTTCTATTCAACGAGTAGGATATCCACTAAGGATGTCTTTTACAATCTTCCTAATCACATAGATTCCTTCTGCACCAAAGCTAGCCTAGGAACTTCTCTAGTTCACTCTTGAACTCTTCAAGTCCAAAGAGACTTGGCTTTTCTTACGCTTCACTATTTAACTCTTCAAGTCCAAAGCAGACTTGGTATACTTCTTCAGTTGATTGATAGTTGTTGAGTTCTTGATGGTTGCTACTCAATTGCTGTGTAAGCACTGGTTCGTTAAGAACTGAGTAGCTGAGCAAGCTTTGAAATATCTCAGATCGTAGAGTTGAGCTTGAGAGAGATGTTCACGTTATTTGATTAATGCTCATTTTTTTTCTCTCATCCGTCTGATCCAGATATATGATGTTGAAAACTATCCGTTGGATCCATTCGTTGTGACATTAAATGCATCTGAACTTTCTGTACTGTGATGGAGACATTTCTGCACATCTTCTGAATTTTGCATTCTGGCCCACTGACACTGCAGGCTGCTTTCTCACCTACCACCTAAAAAGGTGTTTTGTCCCTCTTACCCATAGTACTATCCTTAGCTTCTTCAATACGCTTCTTTGTTGCATACTAAGGATATTTCATATAATCTGGGACTGATGAGCACCGCAAAGATCTCGGGATCCATCCTCACTTGTTGAAAACACAGATCATTAGGCTCGACGTTTTCTGACATGAGACAGATGATGCTCTACGATTTGGATCGTGGTGTTCTATGATTTAGATCGTAGTGTCTTTTACATCTTTGCACACTACGATGCTATCAGTTGAGAGCACTACGATTTCCCTTTAAGACCTTCGTACACTACGATCTTCTCTTGCTCGTGTTGTTGACTCTACGTTCCCGAGAGTACACTACGATCGTTGACTTGTAAACTTCATGTTTCCTTCAGCACACTATGATCATGGAGTTAGCTTGGCAATCATTGGGACCACTCTACGAAATCCGAAGAGTCTCCTTCAAGGTAGGCAAACTACGATCTTCAGGCTCTACGTTTTCTACCTTGACTTCTGCAATGTTGATCAAGTTGATGCACTATGATTTCTTCAAGACTAATCTATTACATCTTAAGATCAACCTAACAGTTTTGATCTTTCTATCTATACATTCTTTAACAGAATCATACACGTTGAAAGCTTAGATCAACCTAACAATTTTGATCTATCACTAAGTCCTTGTACATATATTCATTAAAGGACCTTACAAATAATCATGAACATATACATTAAAACATCAAATCATAATATGCATTCTCCCAACAGAATCGACATCTCTTCATATGTTAAATCCTTTTTGATTTGAATAGGCTCAAATTCTATCACGTGCTTGTAATCCAGTTTGTAAGGACATAGCACTGAAACGTGAAATACATTAAGTATTCGCTCTAGATCTGGAGGTAATGCTACCCTATAAGCTACCTCACCTACCCGTTCTAATACCTCAAAAGGTCCTATAAACCTTGGGCTTAGTTTTCCCTTCTTTCCAAAGCGTATCTTTCCTTTTCAGGGAGATACCTTTAGAAATACGTACGAGCCTACCTCAAACTCTCTATTCTCTCGATGTAAGTCTCACGATTTCTTCCGTCTGTCGCCTTGAGTCGCTACGAGACGATTCAATCAACTTTACCACTTCCGTTGTTTGCTGCACCAATTCTGGTCTTAGCATTCGGCGTTCTCCCACTTCATCCCAATACAACGGTGTTCTGCATTTTCTTCCATACAAAGCTTCATACGGCGACATACCTATGCTTGCATGATAACTGTTGTTATACGCAAATTCTACTAATGGTAAATGATCATCCCAACTACCCTTGAAATCCATGACGCAAGATCTCAACATATCTTCTAACGTCTGAATTGTCCTCTCACTCTGTCCATCGGTTTGTGGATGATATGTCGTACTCAACTTCAACTGGGTCCCCAACTGATCTTGAAGACTTCTCCAAAAGTTTGATGTGAATCGTGGGTCACGATCTGACACAATCAAAACTGGTGCTCCATGTCTGGAAATAAATTCCTTGACATAGAGTGTAGCTAACTGATCTAGGTTATACTTAACTCGAATTTGCAAAAAGTGAGCCGACTTCGTCAACCGGTCCACTATTACCCAAATCACATCATATCCCTTCTGAGTAGTCGAAAGTCCCACCACAAAGTCCATCGTGATATGCTGCCACTTCCACTCCGGAATCTCCAATGACTGTAACAAGCCACTTGGTCGTTGATGTGCGGCTTTAATTCTTTGACAAGTCAAGCACCTACTCACATACTCGGCAATTTCTCTCTTCATATTCGGCCACCAAAAACTCTGTCTAAGGTCTTGATACATCTTAGTACTACCAGGATGAATCGAGTATCTCGAACTATGAGCCTTTTGTAAAACTTGCTCCTTTAATTCCGTCTCATTCAGAACCCAAATTCTTCCTTCAAATCTTAATAATCCCTCATTATCAAGACTAAACTTAATAACTTTTTCATTGGTCAACCGCTTCTTCATCTGGTCACACTCATTGGTTTTGAGCTGCACCTCCTTGACTCTCTCTACGATGCTAGACTGAATCTCCGTCGCAAACAGTCTCTGATCCACCTCAATTGGCAACTTCACCTCTAACTCCATCCTAGACATCTCTGTTATTAACTCAGTTTTAGCTGTTAACATAGACAACTTCTCCCGACCCTTTCTACTCAAGGCGTCGGCCACTACATTGGCTTTTCCAGGTGATACAGATTTCACAATCAGAATCCTTTATCAACTCCAAATACCTCCTCTGTCTCATATTCAACTCCTTCTGTGTGAAGATATATTTTAGACTCTTGTGGTCCGTATATATCTCACACTTTTCCCCATAAAGATAATGTCGCCATATCTTTAAGGCAAACACCACCGCAGCTAGTTCCAGATCATGAGTAGGGTAAACTTTCTCATAATCCTTCAACTGCCTAGATGCATACGCAATAACCTTGCCATGCTGCATGAGCACGTAACCAAGTCCTTTATGCGAAGCATCGCTATAAACCACGAAATTTCCTGTGTCATCGGGCAATGATAAAATAGGCGTTTCACTCAACTTCTTCTTCAGTTCTTGAAAACTATCTTCGCATTTCTCAGTCCATACGTACTTCACCGTCTTCCTCGTCAAGTTAGTCAGTGGAGTAGCTATCTTCAAAAAGTCCTGAATGAACCTCCGATAGTAACCCGCTAACCTTAAGAAACTCCGTACCTCGGTCGACGTTTTTGGTTGTTCCCAATTCATCACGGCTTCCACCTTCGCTGGATCTACTGAAATCCCCTCATGGTCAATGACATGACCTAAAAACTGTACCCTCTCTAACCAAAATTCACACTTAGTGAACTTCGCATATAACTTCTCCTTTCTTAATGTCTCTAATACTATTCTTAGGTGTTCATTATGATCTTCTGGCATCTTAGAGTAGACTAGAATATCATCAATAAACACCACGATGAACTTATCCAAATATTGTTTGAACACTCTGTTCATCATATACATAAATGCAAAGAAAAGCATTAGTTAATCTTCCAATGACATCACCAGAAACTCGTAATGACCATAACGAGTTCTGAATGATGTCTTTGTCACGTCTTCATTCCTAACCTTCAGCTGATGATACCCCGTTCTTAGATCTATGTTGGAAAAATATTTTGCCCCTTTCAACTGATCAAAAAGATCATCGATCTTGGGCAATGGATACTTATTCTTTATCGTTAACTTGTTCAACTCTCGGTAGTCGATACAAAGTCTCAACAATCCGTCCTTCTTCTTCTTGACAAACAATACCAAAGGTCTCTATGGAAAAACACTCGCTGAATGTACTTCCTGTCCAACAATTCTTGCAACTGTACCATCAACTCCTTCATCTCCACTGGCGCCATACAATACGGTGCCTTGGAAACTGGTGCCGCTCCTGGCACAATGTCTATTACAAACTCGGTCTCCCAATCCGGCGGAAGACCTGACAACTCACTCGGAAATACATCCATGAACTCACTCACTATAGGTATTTGTTCCATGGTCGCTCCCACTCTCTGGGTATCAACCACATGACACAAATAACCTACACACCCCTTCCTCAATAATTTTCTAGTTTGTGTCATGGTAAGACAAAACGAACGTCCCGACGATTTATTCCCGTAAAATATTACATTAGATTGAATTGATGTTTTAATATTTACGCATTTCTTTTGACAATCTATAATTGCCCCATTATTTATCAACCAATCCATCCCGAGAATTACGTCGAATTCTCCTAACTTTATCGGTATCAGATCTACCGATAATTTACAACCTCGAATGTCTACGCAACAACTCCTATGAATATCTTCAACAGGAATTATCTCCTCGTTTGCTACCTTAATATTCAAAGGTATTGGCAACTTTTCAGGAAGTAATCCTAGTCGTCTAGCAAAATCACATGCGATAAACGAATAAGTAGCACCCGAGTCAAACAACACGTATGCATTTAAGTCGTTGATCGGAATAATACCTGTGACTACGTCCCCCGAGGCCATTGCATCTTGGATGGTCATATTAAAGGTACGGGCCATCGGCCTATCGGGCTGCAATGGACCCCTAATAATTAACTTACCACTATTGGCGCCCTTATTCCCGCCCATCCCCTTCTTTGGGCAATTCTTTTATGACGCCCCCAAAATAGGTATACATCACCCATCTTGAGTCGCCAAATACATGGTACAAAATTCAAATACAATCTTAAATATACAATATGAAATCGTGAGTTTTAATACAAACATTGTCTTCTAGACAAAGATTAAAACTCAAAATAAGTCCTCAATACATTTATTGTCACATTATTTAATGTAATAATCGAGGACTACTAATACTATCATCTCGTCCCATCACTCCGCTCCCCGACTCATCCCACTATATTCTCTCATTTCCTCAAGAGAACAAAGAAAAGAAAGGGTGAGCTCAACTAGCCCAAAGAAGAAATATTATGACTAAGATAATGCGTAAAAATTATCATTAGCCTTAAACAAAGGTTAAACCGATACAATATAACAAACATCAAGTTTAACTGCAGCAAAACAAGCAATCCATTAAAAGAGTCAAGTAGAGAATAAAATCTACTATCTTCTATGATTTAAAAGGTTTTTCATGACTTTTATCGTTGAGACTAAGCTTAATAAATAATCCACATCATCAAATCATCCCTGCACTACAGGCCAAGGATATTCTTTAGTATCACGACCACGAATTATCCATGCACTATGGGCCAAAGATAATCATGTTTTCATCAACCATCCTGATCATGCCATAAAACAATTCATCTTTGCACCCTTGGCCGAAGAGAATCCATAGCCATAATCATACCAAAAACTGTCCATCAATGCACTACGGGCCAATGAGGACTTTTTCCACATCATTTGTAACATTACGGTCATGATTATACCGAATAATCCCTGGTCATAATCATACCAAGTCCATCTATGCACTACAGGCCACATATGACTTTCAACATAATAAAAACATGAGGATGATGACAATGACATAATAATTCAATAAAATAAGTTCAAGAATTAATTTATCCAGGAACCAACAATGTCCAAATTGTCAACATTATACTGCTTTGTAGAGTAAAATTCAAGAATGCTCAGAAGAATATTTCCATGAAAAGATACTGGATGAAGCGCAAATATCAATGATATTCCACAAATTTCATGGAGTGTAGAAGTCAAAACTTTAACCAACTGAGTACAATAGAATATATGAAACTGCCAATGGATCTTCACCCGCCATGCGGTAATTCCACGTATACAGATCATTTTCACAATTTAATAAGGAATGAATACAAAGGATAATTCACCATGCATGTGGTAATCCACATGATGTGCTATTCCAATGTAATAATAAAGAATGGAATAATGTATGATTCACTATACGCGATGATATAGATCGCATGCATGTGTTATTCCTAATAGAATAATAAATAATGGAACCAGTCCGACGTAAACGCCGATAGGATATATTCTACGTATTAATAAATAATGGAACCAGTCCGACGAAACGCATATGCATGTGATATTCACGTAATAATAAATAATGGAACCAGTCCCAGTAAACGCATGCATGTGATATTTCGATAGAATAATAAAGAACGGAATATTAGAAGAATTTCACCATGTATGCAAAAGATTTTGATAGATAGGTTATTCCAATGTAATAATAAGAATGGAATAACAGAAGTTCTCTTCATGAATAAGAAAGAAAGAATACCCCTTACGAGTACAACAAATAATATTCCCTACCTTAGAAAGAAGAGTACTGGATATAGAAGTAGTGAAGTAGTAGAACACTTTTCTTCTTTCTCTTTATAATTTCTCTCTCTAGAGTTTCAGTGAATTTGTAAGAAATAATAAATGAATGAGCTTCTATTTATAGAAGAATGGACTACATAGTAACTAACTCATGAACGGTCCAGATTGATTTACTTTAATCTAACGGTCCATATTTAAAGCAAAATCTTTTAAATAAAATATAATATATTATATTTATAATCTAATAAAACGAATAACTTTATAAAAGATTTTACTATGCAAATACTATGCAGCACTATGCAAACACTATGCATAATAAAATATAATATATTCTAATTATTGTCTAATAAAATGTATAATTTTATAAAAGTATTATGTTTTATATAAAAAGATTTTACTATGCAAAACAAAGCAAAGTATTACACTATGCATAATAGAATAGAATATATTCTATTTATAGAATAATTTTATAAAAGTATTCTGTTTTATATAAAATTTTTTCTGTTTTATTACATTAATAATACCAATAAAACAAAATTGAGTGACTTATCACGTAAGCATCAATAATCAATACTGCGGTGCTACTTTTTGCAACCACGCCAGACATCGCATTTTTACTACCGAGTAGTTCAACAGTATTAACGGTAAAACTTCCGTCATTATTTTTATAAAATTATTTTGTCATTTTCTCAATCCGACAATAATTTCGTTGTGGGGTCCACCAATGATTGTACCGTCGTACGGATATTTCCCGACAAAAAGATTATTTCCCGACCAATTGAATATTATACAACAACTTGCATACTTTTTAAAATTTATAAATACTACCCACAACTATAACACTATCTCAAATCCACACCATAATATTCAAAAAAAATATTTCGAGAAAACGAAATCTTTATTCATAAAATCTGGGGTCTCACAATCTCCCCTTCTTATGAAATTTTGCCCTCGAAATTTACGTACGTACCTGGTATGCTGAAGAGGTGAGGATACATTGACTTCATTTCAAAATCTAACTCTTGAGGTATAACCTTTGAACGTCGAATATGATCCTTCTTATCCAAGATGTTAACACGTATCTCCTCATACGTTAAATCTTCTGCTATCTCGTCGGGTTCTAAATTAATAATGTGGTTCGGGTCATCCACATATTTACGTAACATCGATATGTAAAAAAAATGTTCTGAACACGCAACATACTTGGTGGTAAAATGAGTCTATAGGACACAGTTCCTACTTTATCGAGGATTTCAGATGGGCCAAATAAATCGAGGGTTGAGATTTCCTCTATTCGTTGATTCTTGCTTCTGGAATAACGCCCTCTTGAACCTTCTTCTTCACATTCATCAGCTCTGAGTATGTAGCTTGAGCGGCTTTAACTTTATCTATTAAAGTCGATTCTAATTGTAACAACCGAGAAATTCGGATCTTATTGTAAAATGATTTTATTAAATTAAATAATAATAAAATCATATTCCGTGTGTTATCAAGATGGTTGTCATTGTATAACCTATTGATGTTAGAATGTCGTAGTATTTGAGCTACGGGGATGAATTAAAGTGTTTGAATTTTCAAGACGAAAATAAAAGTTTTTCGAGAAATTTTCCGAAAAACACTATTTATCGGTATTTGCTCGGGATATAATTTTGAGTTTCCGAAAAATACGCAATGATGGAATAACAAGGTAAGATGGATTATGTAATAAAAATCTAGTTATGGAAAATATAATAATTCGCTTGTGTACTTAATTTATAAACGTTAAGTAAAGCGAAGTGTTAAGGAATAAGTAATAATGGTATGATACTTGGTATTGTACGAAGTAATGAAACGAGTATAATACGAAGTACTATACGAGTTTGTATGAAGGATGAAATACCGTATATAAATTCTATATGAATTAGAATACGAAAATAATACATCAACAATATGTATTAAGAAATGTTAATGGACTTGGATGATTGGTTAACAAGTATATACAAGTCCAAGTGAATTAAAGAGAGAAGCCCAACTATTAATTAATGAACCAACTAGTGTTTGTTAATGAAAAGCCCAAGGATTAATTAATCCAAGCCCAAGCTAAAGTCCCATAAATTGGTTGACCCATGGGGCAAACCATATTAATATGGTTGAATGTGGTGACCAAGTAATGTAATGACCAAGTACGTGTGATGATCAAGAAGGAGTATTGACCAAGACTTTGAAGTAATGACCAAGTGTAGGATAAGTGTTGTGTTAGACAAGTAATGAATAGTAAGGAGGTGGCTTAAGGAGGTGGGATGTTTTAAAGACCAAACTACCCTAACCTTGGAAATTCTATAAATAGAAGAGCTTTGCTAGCCATTTGTTGGTTGATCAAATAATCCAACACTTCTAAAGTGCTTAGGTGTTAGAGAGAATAAGCTAACAATAAGTCATTTCCATAAGCTAAGAAGAAGAAGCAAGCTACTTACCAAGACAACAAAAGAGTAAGACTTCTTCTCAATTATCTTCTATCTCTACCATGATAGGATGATAAGAAAAGTTTGATTAAGAAACATGAATGAGTAAGTAATGAACTTAAGCCAAATAAGTTGGTAATAAGTCATTTAAGCTAGCATAAGTTATAAACTTATGTGAAAATAATATGAACTTGTAAGAAGTTTATTAAGAGAAATGATATGAATGTAAAAGAATTTATATGATCATATGTATCATGTATACCTAAGTAAAGTTATATGTGAAGAGCATGTAAAATATGATGATTAAGAAACCTTAATTGTCATAACTCATGAATAATCAAATCTTAAGTAGTTTATAAAATGACAAGTTATAAGCTCATGAAGAATAAGTCCAAAATCCAACAATGATTATAAGTTGTTGTATTAAGTATGTTGAGATGTTCACATGATGAATGAAGTTCCTTTGTAATGTTGAACAAATCATAAGAATGAAGAATCGCTTAATTTGCACGATTGATTTATAAACGCCGAATTCGTAAAATTCTCTGGAATGGAAGTCAAATTTTGTGTTTGAACTCTAACCATTGTTTTCTAATAGAGACAAGTCATAATTGGCATTTAAGAGTCATGGACTCGAAAATGACCCAGATTCGACTTAGAATGAAGAACGAAGCGTTGAACGCTCACGAACGCTTATCGCTTACGTTAAAAAATGAACCAATAGGTGAATTTTTAGCAAACGAAGTCAAATAGATAAAATTCTTGAATGGTCATGTAGATTACATAATTTGTGAATCGTAGGCTTTTGAACGAGCCAATTCGGACTTATAACGAAGAAGTTATGCGTCCGTGAAGTTCACAAAATTTCAAAATTGAAATTGATATCAGATGCACAAAGTTGTCATCTGCCATGCAAGTACCAACCCTAGGCAAAAAGACCACACCAAGCACATGAACAAGAATCGAGCCTCATCGCAAGAGTTCGCCGCAGGCTAACCTTAGTTCAATAAGTGGCAAATACAATGATGAACAAAGGACACAAAATCCTGAGAGGTGGCATGCAATACAAATGCCCATTAAGTAAGGACTCAAAGCCACAGCCACCAAGTCCGGGACAATATACATTAAGCTCGCACCGCAGCGAGAGATGTAGGTATAAAGCTGGCGCCACAGCCCCAGTCTCAGAACAAAGATAGTAATGAAGGTTTCTAAGTACAAAGAAAAGAAATGGAAGTAAACATAACTTAAGGAAGGTAATGTAACATTGTTTAAACTTTGTTAAACCTTAAGGATATTGTATAAAGGTTGAGATAACCTAGTCAAATATAATGCAAGCATAATGACAAACCAGAACGAATAGTAACTGAATCTAATACACAATTAGATTGAAATAAATGGTATGATATAGTCATATACATACTTGATTATATGTGACCTAATGTAAGGCATTATGTGATCATGTATTGTAGAGACTTGAACGACTTGAACATAAAGTTAAAATACCACAGCAGACGCTAAAGGCAAGTATTCTAACTCTTGTCTCAGTTCAATCTGAACAAGTTTTTGAGGTTCATGTATTCTTTCGCATGAATTGAAGTATGTTGAAGTTGAAGTCAATTCCTTTGGCTAGACTTGATGTAATGATAATCTCTTCATGTATTATCAAATGTTGCTATCTTTTGTCAACTACTTGATATGGTTTTTAAAAGGAGACTGAAATGTTAAACAAATGTTTTGTCGGTAAAACGACAGGCACGTGAGGTTGCCAAATGCTTAAACGCATATACGCTTAATGGATGTAGTGTCGATCAACATAGAGTACAAAAGTCGATCACCTAGAAGTGCTCGTAAGTGATATCGGGTATACGGACTTGATTCCGGGTTGTCCTTTTTCAATAAAGAATGAATACTCGAGGTCTCTGACCGGAGTGAATGTTTTACTAAATACTGTTGTTATTGTAAAACATTTTGAAAGAAAAGATGAAGTGCTATTTTGAATTATCAATAGTACTTCATAACTATTGTTCAGTTATCGAAGATATACGATTTGTATGTGTCAAGCATGTTGTTATTAAATTGTTATACTTGCTGAGCTAGTTATGCTCACTCTTGCTTGAACCATATGAATGCAGCTAAGACTGAACGTCCCGAAGGATCAGGAAAAGATAAAGGAAAAGCTAAGGCAGATTACTAAGCTGTCTTGTAATAGTATAGGTCTATTGTTGTAATGCAACTGATATTATGACAAAGAAACTTTGTAACGGGTATAGATCTTGGGAAATGTAAATATTACTTTAAATATATAGAAGTTATGTTCGTTCTTTGAGACTTTTCAATTGAATGAATGTATGAATGTTGTACACTATAGCACCATCTGTCGGGTTGGAAGATACCCGGATTTGGGGGCACTACAAGTTGGTAGCAAAGCCTAGGTTATCAAACTTAAGGGGGAAAGTAGAACCTTAAGTCATAACCTTACGAAAGAATAAAGAAGTAAAAGATGGAAAGTAACCTTATAAAAATGCATTATATTATGTTATGTATTTTTATTATTTTACTGATGTGTACTAATCAAACTATATTGTTTTATTGTAGATGTTAGGAGAAAATGATATGTATAGAGATATACATGTAGTAAGCGAGGATTCAGTTAATCAAGTAGAAATACTACCAAATCCAGAGAGTCAGAGAACCAGAGTCAGGTGACCATCTAGTCTGGGAGACTCGTATTTACTTAGACTACATGTCTATATTTGATGGCATGCAAGAGGAGGAGGTGGACGTGATGTCCTTTGACCAGGTTCCACCTACAGAGACCCAGGTTCCACCTACAGAGGAAATGTCTACGGGGGAATCAATGAAGGCACTATTTATGTCGGTATTGGATAGGAATGTCCATTACTGCCAAGAGGTGAAGGAGTTGAAAGAGGAACTCCGAGCTGTCCGTGAGGACAAGACTAGTGTGGAAGGAATGTGGGAAGAGGAGCACGTTGATAGAGTCCTAGCTATGGACAAGGTCCGAGATTTGAGAGGTGAAGTCTTTGAGCTCAAGCAGGAGCTAAAGACTAAGAAGCGGAAGTTGGAGAGGATGTCTTATATTCATAGGAGTTCTCATGTAGATTTCCAGCAACAGGTAGCTGGATATCAGGTAGAAGCAGGACATACCCGTCATACCATCAGTAGAGATGTTATTACCGGTTTGGCCATAGCATATTTTGAGAATGCCTTACGGCAGATGTAATCTATCAATAGCTAGAGTAGCTTAGATATGTAAATATTATGTATCTAGTAGTGACGTAAAACCCTCTTTTGTATAACAAAGGGTAGTCTTTTGTAAATCCAAATTTTTGGAAAGTAATTGTGGGATGGTAATGTAATCAGCTAAGGCTGAGTAATGTAAACAATGTAATGTTATACTACAAGTTATGAATCAATATAAATCTTTTTATGGAATATGTTGAGTAATGAGTATGAGTTGTGGTTTTATTGCAAATAATAACAAACCAACAAGAATAAAGTAATAATGATGTGTTGTTTTCTTAACAGCAAAATGTCGCCAAGAAGGAGACAACGAAATCAGGGCGCTAATGTTAACCAACTGGAAGGTGGTCCGGTTGATCCAATGCAGGAGTTCGTTAATTTATTAACGGCTGCCTTTAATAGAACGGGGGATAATGTACTCGTGATTCCTGGAGTAGTACGAGCTACTACTTTTAAGGATTTCAAAAGTGTAGGTCCGCCGAAGTCCAAGGGAACTACAGACCCTATAGAAGCCCAAACTTGGGTAAAAGAAATTGAGAAAGAATTTGTTATAGAAAATGTTGAGGAGGGTCAAAAAGTTTCCTTTGCAACCTATTTGATGAAAGGAGAAGCCAACTTCTGGTGGGAGGCAAACCAGGCTAGGGCCGATATAGGATACCTAACGTGGGAGAGGTTCAAGGAGAATTTCTTCGAGAACTATTTTCCCATGAGTATGCAAAGGAGGATGGAGATGAGGTTTCTGGAATTGAGATAAGGGGATATGACAGTTCCCTAGTATGCTGCCAAGTTTAATGAACTGGCACGATTTGCTCCACATCAAGTGGACACTGAAGTGAGAAAGGCTAGAAGGTTTGAGCAGGGCTTGAAACCCTGGCTCTATAGCCGAATCTCTATATTTCAAAGTACTTCCTTTGGAACCATTCTAGAAAAGGCAATAATTGCTGAAGGTGGGAATGAGGCTCTTAGCCAGTACGACAAAGATAAGAAGACCAAAGGCAGGGTTGATTGAGGGACCAAGACTGAGGGAGCCAGTGGAAGTGGCGACGGTCAGAAGAGGAAGGGCTTTAACTCTGGGAATACCGGAGTGAAACAAGGGGACTCCAAGAGGAGAATGGAGGCCTGTAAAACCTGTGGGAAGACTCACTTAGGAGTCTATCTCAAAGGTAAGGCGGTATGTTATAATTATAGACAAGAAGGGCACATTTCGCCTAACTGT
The DNA here is from genome assembly GCA_020205615.1 of Panax quinquefolius. Taxonomy (NCBI): domain Eukaryota; kingdom Viridiplantae; phylum Streptophyta; class Magnoliopsida; order Apiales; family Araliaceae; genus Panax; species Panax quinquefolius. Next base: position 63,895,462 of record CM035169.1, read on the forward strand.
CCCAATCTGAAGAAAAATCACGGATGCTTTGTATGTGGATCAACTGACCACATACCAAAGAACTGCCCGAAGAAGGGGTTAGAAGGAAATAATGGAACTAATAGCGGGAAGTTAGCTATTAGTGGTCCAAATTTCAATAGGAAAATCAATGGCCCGCACTTTTAATATGATGGTCCAAGATGCAAGGTGGCATCGGGGGATGTAGTTCGGTGTATTATTCGATCAACAATATAAATGCATACGTGTTATTTGGTTCTAAAAGCTACTTGTTCATTTATAGCATGTGATTTTGCTAGACAACTAGAATTATTTCCCGAAAATTGCCTATACCTTTGAACATTAAGGTAGCAAACAAAGAGATAATTCGTGTTGAAGATATTCATAGGAGTTGTTGCGTAGATGTATGTGATTCTAAGTTATCGGTAGATTTAATACCGATAAAGTTAGGAGAATTCAACGTAATTCTCGGAATGGATTGGTAGATTAACCATGGAGCAATTATAGATTGCCAAAAGAAATGTGTGAGCATCAGGACGTTGAAGCAACCTCTTGTAGTATTTTGCGGTAGTAAATTGCCGGGACGTCCGTGTTGCCTTACGATGACACAAACTAGAAAACTTTTAAGGAAGGGTTGTGTAGGTTACCTATGCCATGTTGTTGATACCCAGAGAGTGGGAGAAACCATGGAACAAATACCTATAGTAAACGAATTCATGGATGTATTTCCAAGTGAGTTACCGGGTTTACCGCCGGATAGGGAGATCAAATTTGTGATAGACACTGTGCCAGGAACGACACCAGTCTCAAGGGCACCATACCGTATGGCGCCTATGGAAATGAAAGAACTAATGGTTCAGCTACAGGAACTATTGGACAAGAAGTACATTCAACCAAGTGTTTCACCGTGGGGAGCACCGGTGTTGTTTGTCAAGAAGAAAGATGGATCGTTAAGGCTTTGTATCGACTATCGGGAGTTGAACAAGTTAATGATAAAGAATAAATACCCATTGCCCAGGATCGATGATCTCTTTGATCAATTGAAAGGGGCAAAGTATTTTTCTAAAATAGATTTGTGGACGGGGTATCATCAGTTGAAGGTTAAGAAGGAAGATGTACCAAAGACTGCATTTAGGACTCGTTATGGTCATTACAAGTTTCTGGTGATGTCATTCGGGTTGACGAATGCACCTACTGCATTTATGGATATGATGAATAGAATGTTCAAACTATATTTGGACAAGTTCGTCGTGGTGTTTATCGATGATATTCTAGTCTATTCTAAGACGCCAGAAGATCATGCCGAACACTTAAGATTAGTGTTGGAGACACTAAGGAAGGAGAAGTTATATGCAAAATTCACCAAATGTGAATTTTGGTTGAAAAGGTGCGCTTTTTAGGTCATGTCATCACCAAGAGGGGATTTCAAAGGATCCAAATGAAGGTGGAAGCAAAGAATGAATTGGGAACAACCGAAAACGCCGACTGAGGTGCGGAGTTTCCTAGGGTTAGCAGGGTACTATCGAAGATTTATCCAAAATTTTTCGAAGATAGCTACCTCGTTGACTAACTTAACAAGAAAGATGGTGAAATACGTATGGACGGATAAATGTGAAGACAAATTTCAAGAACTGAAGAAGAGATTAAGTGAAGCTCCTGTTTTATCATTACCTGATGACACGAGATATTTTGTAGTGTATAGTGATGCTTCGCATAAAGGACTTGGTTGTGTGCTTATGCAGCATGGCAAAGTCATTGCGTATGCATCTCGGCAGTTGAAGGATTATGAGAAAGTTTACCCTACTCATGATCTGGAACTAGACGCGGTAGTGTTTGCCCTAAAGATATGGAGACATTATCTTTATGGGGAAAATGTGAGATATATACGGACCATAAAAGTCTAAAGTATATCTTCACTCAGAAGGAGTTGAATATGAGACAAAGAAGATGACTGGAGTTAATAAAGGATTATGATTTTGAAATCCTGTATCACCCTGGCAAAGCCAATGTAGTTGTCGATGCCTTAAGTAGGAAGGGTCGGGAAAAGTTGTCTATGTTAACGGCTCAAAATGAGTTAATAACAGAGATGGCTAGGATGGAAATAGAAGTAAAGATGCCGAGTGATTCGGGGCAGTTACTCTTTGCAATGGAGATACAATCTACCATCGTAGAAAGAGTCAAGGAGGTACAACTCAAGAAGGATGAGTGTAACCAAATGAAGAAACGGTTATCCGAGAAGGAAGAAGTTAAGTATAGTCTTGATAATGAGGGATTATTAAGATTTGAGGGAAGAATTTAGGTTCCGAATGAGACGGAATTAAAGGAGCAAGTATTACAAGAAGCTCATAGTTCGAGGTACTCGATACATCCTGGTAGCACTAAGATGTATCAAGACCTTTGACAGAGTTTTTGGTGGCCAAACATGAAGAGAGAAATAGCAGAGTATGTGAGTAGGTGCTTGACTTGTCAAAAAGTTAAGGCCGAACATCAATGACCCAGTCGTTTATTACAGTCATTGGAGATTCCAGAATGGAAAAGGAGCATATCACGATGGACTTCATGGTGGGAGTTCCGACGACGCAAAAAGGGTACGATTTGATTTGGGTAATAGTGGACCGGTTGACGAAGTCGGCTCACGTTTTGCCAATTAGGGTCAAGTATAACTTAGACCAGTTAGCTAAACTTTATGTTAAGGAAATTATTTCCAGACATGGAGTACCGGTATCGATTGTGTCAAATCGTGATCCACAATTCACATCGAACTTTTGGAGGAGTTTGCAAGAGCAGTTGGGAACACTGCTGAGTTTAAGCACGGCTTATCATCCACAAACTGATGGGCAGAGCAAAAGGGAAATTCAGACGTTAGAAGATATGTTGAGGTCTTGCGTCATGAATTTCAAGGGTAGTTGGGATGATAATCTACCACTAGTAGAGTTTGCATATAACAACAGTTATCATGCAAGCATAGGCATGCCGCCGTACAAAGCTTTGTATGGAAGGAAGTGTAGAACACCTTTGTGTGGGATGAGGTTGGAGAATGCCGAATGCTAGGACAAGAATTGGTGCAGCAGACAACGGATGTGGTAAAGTTAATTCGGATGCGTCTCGTCACAAACTCAGATGCATGTAAGAAGTATATGCGACTCACATGTACTTAGTCGAGAGTTTGAGGTGGGCTCGTATGTGTTTCTAAAGGTATCTCCCTGGAAAGGAAAGATACGCTTTAGAAAGAAAGGAAAGTTAAGTCCAAGGTTTATAGGACCTTTTGAAGTATTAAAACGGGTGGAAGAGGTAGCGTATATGATAGCATTACCTCCAGACCTAGAACGAATACATAACGTGTTTCACGTATCTGTATTATGTCCATTTAAGCTGGACTATAAGCATGTAATCGAGTATGAGTTGATTCATATCGGGAAAGACTTATCATATGAAGAGTCGCCGATGTAGATCATTGATAGAAAGGAACAAGTTCTAAGGAACACGGTAATACCATCAGTAAAAGTATTATGGAAGAACCACGACGCTGAAGAAGCAACGTGGGAACTAGAAGAAAAGATGAAGAAAAATTTTCCTCATCTATTTGATTAAAGTAAGACGAGATTCTCGGGGACGTAATCTTTATAAGGGGGAAGAATGTAACGAATTTAGAAATTCGGATCTTATTATAAAATGATTTTATTAAATTAAATAATAATAAAATCATATTCCATATGTTATCAAGATGGTTGTCATTGTATAACCTATTGATGTTAAAATGTCGTAGTATTTGAGCTACGGGGATGAATTAAAGTGTTTGAATTTTCAAGACGAAAATAAAAGTTTTCCGAGAAATTTTCTGAAAAACACTATTCATCGGTATTTGCTCGGGATATAATTTTGAGTTTCCGAAAAATACGCAATGATGGAATAACAAGGTAAGATGGATTATGTAATAAAAATCTAGTTATGAAAAATGTAATAATTCGCTTGTGGACTTAATTTATAAACGTTAAGTAAAGCGAACTGTTAAGGAATAAGTAATAATGGTATGATACTTGGTATTGTAAGAAGTAATGAAAACGAGTATAATACGAAGTATTATACGAGTTTGTATGAAGGATGAAATACCGTATATAAATTCTATATGAATTAGAATACGAAAATAATACATCAACAATATGTATTAAGAAATGTTAATGGACTTGGATGATTGGTTAACAAGTATATACAAGTCCAAGTGAATTAAAGAGAGAAGCCCAACTATTAATTAATGAACCGACTAGTGTTTGTTAATGAAAAGCCCAAGGATTAATTAATCCAAGCCCAAGGTAAAGTTTAATAAATTGGTTGACCCATAGGGCAAACCATATTAATATGGTTGAATGTAGTGACCAAGTAATGTAATGACCAAGTAAGTGTGATGATCAAGAAGGAGTATTGACCAAGACTTTGAAGTAATAACCAAGTGTAGGATAAGTGTTGTGTTAGACAAGTAATGAATAGTAAGGAGGTGGCTTAAGGAGGTGGGATGTTTTAAAGACCAAACTACCCTAACCTTGGAAATTCTATAAATAGAAGAGCTTTGTTAGCCATTTGTTGGTTGATCAAATAATCCAACACTTCTAAAGTGCTTAGGTGTTAGAGAGAATAAGCTAACAATAAGTCATTTCCATAAGCTAAGAAGAAGAGGCAAGCTACTTACCAAGACAACAAAAGAGTAAGACTTCTTCTCAATTATCTTTTATCTCTACCATGATAGGATGATAAGAAAAGTTGGATTAAGAAACATAAATGAGTAAGTAATGAACTTAAGCCAAATAAGTTGGTAATAAGTCATTTAAGCTAGCATAAGTTATAAACTTATATGAAAATAATATGAACTTGTAAGAAGTTTATTATGAGAAATGATATGAATGTAAAAGAATTTATATGATCATATGTATCATGTATACCTAAGTAAAGTTATATATGAAGAGCATGTATAGTATGATGATTAAGAAACCTTAATTGTCATAAGTCATGAATAATCAAATCTTAAGTAGTTTATAAAATGACAAGTTATAAGCTCATGAAGAATAAGTCCAAAATCCAACAATGATTATAAGTTGTTGTATTAAGTATGTTGAGATGTTCACATGATGAATGAAGTTCCTTTGTAATGTTGAACAAATCATAAGAATGAAGAATTGCCGGAATTTGCACGATTGGACGATAAACGTCGAATTCGTAAAATTCTCGGAATGGAAGTCAAATTTTGTGTTTGAACTCGGAACCATTGTTTTCCAATAGAGACAAGTCATAATTGACATTTAAGAGTTGTGGACTCGAAAATGGCCGGATTCCGACTTAGAACAAAGAAACGAGCGTTGAACGTTCACGAACGTTTATCGTTTGCGTTAAAAATGAACCAATAGGTGAATTTTTAGTAAACAAAGTCAATTAGATACAATTCTTGAATGGTCATGTAGATTACGTAATTTGTGAACCGTAGGCTTTTGAACGAGCCAATTCAGACTTATAACGAAGAAGTTATGCGTCCGGGAAGTTCACAAAATTTCAAAACTGAAATTGATATTCGGTGCATGAGAGTTGGCGCGCAAGACCAACCCTAAGCAAAAGACCCGTCTTGTAAGCGGAACGAGAATCGAGCCTACTACAAGAGTTCACCGCAGCACGAACCTTAGTTCAATAAGTGGCGCCGCATCGCCATGAACAGTGACAAAATCCTCTAGAGTTTGGCGCCGCAGCGCGGCCCATTAAGTAAGGACTCGTGCCGCGGCGCCAAGTCCGGGACAGTTATACATTAAGCTCAACAGCATGACGAGATGTAGGTATAAAAATGGCGTCGCACTTTTGGCCTCGTAACAAAGATAGTAATGAAGGTTTCTAAGTACAAAGAAAAGAAATGGAAGTAAACATAACTTAAGGAAGGTAATGTAACATTGTTTAAACTTTGTTAAACCTTAAGGATATTGTATAAAGGTTTAGATAACATAGTCAAATATAATGCAAGCATAATGACAAACCAGAACGAATAGTAACTGAATCTAATACACAATTAGATTGAAATAAAGGGTATGGTATAGTCATATACATACTTGATTATATGTGACCTAATGTAAGGCATTATGTGATCATGTATTGTAGAGACTTGAACGACTTGAACATAAAGTTAAAATACCGTAGCAGACGTTAAAGGCAAGTATTCTAACTCTTGTCTCAGTTCAATCTGAACAAGTTTTTGAGGTTCATGTATTCTTTCGCATGAATTGAAGTATGTTGAAGTTGAAGTCAATTCCTTTGGCTAGACTTGATGTAATGATAATCTCTTCATGTATTATCAAATGTTGCTATCTTTTGTCAACTACTTGATATGGTTTTCAAAAGGAGACTGAAATGTTAAACAAATGTTTTATCGGTAAAACGACAGGCACGTGAGGTTGCCAAATGCTTAAACGTACATATGTTTAATGGATGTAGTGTTGATCAACATAGAGTACAATAGGCTGATCACCTAGAAGTGCTCGTAAGTGATATCGGGCTTACGGACTTGATTCCGGGTTGTCCTTTTTCAATAAAGAATGAATACTCGAGGTCTCGACGAGTGAATGTTTTACTAAATACTTGTTGTTATTGTAAAACATTTTGAAAGAAAAGATGAAGTGCTATTTTGAATTATCAATAGTACTTCATAACTATTGTTCGATTATCGAAGATATACAATTTGTATGTGTCAAGCATGTTGTTATTAAATTGTTATACTTGTTTGAGATAGTTATGCTCACTCTTGCTTGAACCATATGAATGCAAATTTAAGATCGAACGTCCGAAGGATCGGGGAAAAGATAAAGGAAAAGCTAAAGGCGATTACTTGTTTTGTCTTGTTATAAATATAGGTCTATTGTTGTAATGTAATCGATATTATGACAAAGAACCTTTAGAATGGTATAGAACTTGGGAAATGTAAATATTACTTTAAATATATAGAAGTTATGTTCGTTTTTTGAGACTTTTAATTGAATGAATGTATGAATGTTGTACAAAGATAGCACCATCTCTGTCGGGTTGGAAGATACCCAGATTTGGGGGCACTACACTAATCATATATTCGTTATCTTCACGTGGGTTCCTAGAGTCTTTAACTCTATCTTCATCATTTGTAAGTCGTATTCGAAATGGGCCTTTGTGTTAACAACATCGCACTCAGTAAACGCATCGATCTTCTACTTCTACTCAACGTCGCCTACTACCACGCGCTTTCCCACGATGGTAGTGAATGGTATGCGATCGTAATCTTCAAATTCGAGCCAACGTCTTTGGCGCATGTTACGTTCGCTTTAGTTGAAGAAATATTTAAGGGTTTTAGAAATGGGTTTTGTACTAGGGTCAATACAAAATTCGATTTCACGCTCTAGGGGTAGGCTAAGAAGTTCTTCGAGAATACGTCAAAAATTTATTAAGAATAGAAATATCTTTCAAAACTATGACTCTCATCCAAGACTTGGATAACACGTCACATTGATACCTATCAACTTGCCATCGTTATTCACGACCCCTACGGAAAGTTCGGCTTCGGTGCATTCCACACAAGGAAGTAAACAATGAAAAGACCAGGGCTCTTTACTTATGACTTGATATGACAATGATTGACTTAGTGGTTTGGTTACTTGAATTCGCATAACAGGATGGTTAAGAATATGAAAGCTAACAACCTTACGAAAAGCATGATGAGTAGTTAACCAATCGATCCCTAAAATCACATCAAAGACAAGTGTTTTCAAAGAGATAAGATTGGCACGTAACGTGAAAGTGTCAATTTGAATTAAATAAGATTTATAAATATTGGAGGTAACGAAGGTTTCTACTATCGAAGTTTCAACCAATAAGTCAAAGTCTAATTTCTCCGAAGTCGAATTTAAACGTTGAGCGCAAGCAACAGAGATAAAAGAATGGGTAGAACCGGTATTTAATAAGGTATAGACTTCGCAAGAATTTATAATTAACTAACTCGTGCTAACTTCGTTCGGGTCACTCGCTTTTTTTGAGAAGTCACGAAAAACACTCTTCCTGAAACCACCGACTTTGTTTTGTCTGTATCCGCCTTTGGTACCACCGTCCCAGCTGGACTTGACTTCACTATACGATAAAATCGATCTAAATGACCTTTTCTTCTTGAAATTTCCACTTCTATTATCTTGGCCATGATTACCACCGAAGTGGTTACCATTCTTGGCATGATAATTTCCCCCCCGATGGTTATCATTGTTCCGATGGCCGTTGCCACCGGTATGATTATTATCGTGTTGTTGGTCGTTACCTTTTGGTAGAGCTGACTCAACGGTCTCATGTGCTTCCTTGCTTATCTCAGCATTTTCATATGCCATTTTCAAATACAGCCACAAAACAAAGGTTAATTGATATGTAACATATTATCCATATACTCTAACCGACCAATTAAATATCAAATAAACTTAGGTAGGTCATACTAGCGAAGGAATTCCCCGTCTCTCCCCTCCTAGTTCTTGTCTCACATCTCAGCCAGGGATCATATCCCTATGCTTTGATACCAAATATGGTTTTATTAATTTAAAAATCATTTAAAAAGGGTATAAATGAATTAAAAATATTATTAAGTTATACTTAATGACTTTTAATATTTTGATAAATAGTACATTAATAATTTAATATTAATGGTAATTATTTAAAAATGATTTTAAATATTTTAAAAATCATTTAAGTGTAATATTAATACTTTAAAAATATTCAAAGTTATTATAAATAACTTTAATATTTTGAAAATGATTTCATTAATAGTTTAATATTAATTAAATATTAATGATAATAGAATTGTTTAGTGCTTAAATCATTTAATAATGATTCCGAGATGTTTGAAAATTCATGATAAATTATAATAAATGTTTTAAAATTATTATAAGTCATTTAAAAATAATATGACCGATACTAAATTACTGGGATAGAGTCTTAGACTCGATAATTACTCGATAAAGTTTGTTGAAGATTTCTTCGACATGTTTCGAAATTGATCTGAACTTAGATAATTTAATTAGATATGTGATTATTTGTGATTCAATGGTTTGTTAAACATGGGTAATAATGTGATTAGGTTATGTACGATTGCGAAATGCGATCTTATGTGTTATAGTATATTGTTCTAATCGAACGAATGATCTGATTAATGATACGTCGTGATATAAACGATAAAACTAAGTTTTGAACTGTAAGCAGCACATCAGACAAGTATCTTACCTTTATATTTTCTTTATGCAATGGACATGAGTAAGAATGTTTCTAAACTATATTATTACTGTACAGATTATTAACCCTATATTATATACGCTCATTGATTATCAACATGTTAGTATATGATAATTCAGATATATATTATGTTCGTTAATTTCTATAAATGGTTATACAAGTGTCCCCACTTGGATAATCATTGTATTTGATCACATGTTGATATACCTTTGTCAATTACCCGTATACATATATGTTGAATTATAGATTATTGTTGAACAAGATAAAACCTTTGATTTGGAACCTAGACAAGTATGAACATCCCTACACAGGAAAACTTTTATGCACCCAAGGCGGATAGAGTGAACGATACCCTTGTTCTTACATGTAGTATTGATCAATGCAGGGCATAACAGGCTGATCACCCCCCGTGCCTGTAAGTTATGACGGTTTGCAGATGAATTTCTGTTTAACCTATTTAAAAATTTAAAACAATGTTCATAGCATTTCACCTAAACCCTATTTATAGTCAGTACGTAGTTTCAAAATTTTGGTATACAATTGATATATTATTATCATTGGTACAGATTACTTCACAACTGTTGAATCGTTGTAGAAGGGTAGTATAAAGAAAACATTTAAATTCTTTCAGCTTATATATATAATTGCTCTTACTTGCTGGGCACTTAAATGCTCATCCTTTCTTAATTTAAATGTTTTCAGCTAAGTGTGAACGACTAGAGAGCTCTGCTATGAACAAGGGAAAGGGAAAGGTTGCTGAATGAAAGAAATGCTATGTTATATAATAGTTAACTTTATTAAGACAAATATGATATATATTATCTATCATGGGTTGTAATGAATGTTTAAAGGTTACGTACTTGGGATTCAGACTCTGATGAATATGTAAATTAAGTTGATCTTTATATTATTGTTATTATTATTAGTATTATTTCGCTCATAGAAATGGTATCGTGAAGCACCGAGTTTGGGTTTCAAGTACCCGGATTTAGGGGCTCTACAGGTTGGTATCAGAGCTATAAAAATGAATTTGCGAAGAGCCCTGAGCCTCTCGCTGGTGACTTCCTTGTGTGGAATGCACCGTAGCTAGACTCTCCGTAGGGGACGCCGATTCAGTCACTGGCAAGCTGATAGATACCCTTGTTAGGTGCTATTGTCGGAAGCACTATGAAAGTTACAGGTTGGTATCAGAGCTTAGGGTTAAAAACCTTAGGTGGGCTAGACATTAGGCTATAACCTTAGAACAGAGGGAAACGTTGAAAATATAAATAACTCATATAGAGTTTAAAAAGTGATGAATTGAATAAATTCATTGTCAAACAAAATAAAAGATAACTTATATAAAACTCTTATTTGCTGTGTGTGTATATATTATATGCTAATCAGGATAATTTATGTGTGTAGATGTCTGGTGGAAAAGTGTTGTTATATGCATATAGCATGAAGAAGGGTCAAACCCATACACCCGAGCTGATATCAAAGCCAATAGCTGCAATAGAGGCTCACGATGCAAACAACTCAGACGAGGTGGGTATTATAGAAAATGTAGTACCAGATCCGGAGATGGTAGAGCTGACAGATAGTGATTCAGACACTAAAGTTGAAGCTGATCAAGCATCAACGGAGGTGTAGGATCTGAGGAACAAGGTTTCTTCTCTGGAAAGGCTTTGGGAGATAGAAAAACTATTAAATAGTCAGTTGCGTCAAGCGTTAATAGAAACAATGGAAGAACAAGATAAGCTTAAAATCCAAATTGATTAGATGGGAGCCACAAACAACACATCGTGTGCAGCTCCGAGCAAGAAGGGGAAAAGAAAGATAGAAGACCATGACTTAGGAAAATCCGATAAGAAGAAAGGGAAAAGAATTTGTTATCTTTGTGGTTATGAGGGACATACCACTCTGTATTGTCCTGACTACAAACCAGGAGCATGTTTTATCTGTGGGATAGAAGGTCATCAGGCGAAAAGTTGTCCAAGGAAGAGGTGTAATAAATAGGTAGTATAGGTTCTGTTGTGTAGGTGTGTTCAATTTAATATATATGATAAGTATGTCTGTGTAATGTAATGTTCCCAACTTTTGTGTTAGTTAAGACTGTAAATCCCGACTTTTGTGGTCATAAAGGGATAACTGGTGTTTAAAGCATTATGTGATATGTTATGTAAAATATTCGTTAAATGAATATGAATCTATGTTTAAGAAATGAAATAAGTTTAATAAATTAAACTTATATGATAAGGTTTAGAATGTAAGTTAAAATTTTGATTTTATTTAATCAGATAATGCTGCCAAGACATCGAACTCGAAACCAAAAGGGAAAAGAATCTGTCAACAACGTTGAAGGACAACAACAAGCAGACCCAATGCAGCACTTTACAAACATGGTAGCACAAGCTATGCAGCAAGGAATACCAGTCACTGGGAATCAGTCGGATAACCGCTTAGCGAACTTTAAAGACTTTAAGGTTGTAGGACCGCCAGAATTTAAAGGTACAACTGACCCTGTTGAAGCCCAAACTTGGGTCAAAGAGATTGAAAAATCATTTGTGGTAGCTAGGGCAGATGAAGGGCAGAAAACTGCTTTTGCCACCTACATGATGAAGGGTGAGGCAAATTTTTAGTGGGAAGCGAACCACGCGAGGGCAGGAGAAGGTGTAGTTACATGGGATATGTTCAAAACACTATTTTTCAAATACTATTTTTCACCTAGTATGCAGGCTAGGATGGAGGTAAAATTTTAAGAGTTGAAGCAGGAAAACATGACGGGGTCAGAATACGCCGCGAAATTTAATGAGTTAGCTAGGTTTGCTCCTCATCAAGTTGATACGGAGGCTAGGAAAGCTCGAAGGTTTGAGCTGGGATTAAAACCATGGCTCTACAATAAAGTGGCGGTGTTGCAGATTCCTATATTTGCAGCACTCGTGGAGAATGCGATTATTGCTGAGGAGGGGAGTGAGGCTATGAGCTTTTACAACAAGGAGAGGAAGAATAAGGGTAAGACCGAAGGAGCTGGGAAGGTAGGAATTAATAGTGGGAACAGGAGTGGAGATGGAAAGAGGAAGGTGAACAACTTTGGAAGTATTCAGGTGAAGCAGGAATGAGTTAAGAAGCTGATAGTGCCATATAAGACATGTGGAAAGAACCACACTGGGAGTGTTTGAAAGGAAAATTCGTTTGCTACAAGTGCGGGCATGAGGGCCATATCTCTCCCAACTGCCCCAGTCCTATGATGAACAGTGGATGTTTTCTGTGTGGATCAACTGAGCACAAGGTGAAAGATTGTCTGAAGAGGAGGGTGGAGGCAGGTAGTGTGAATACTGGCATTGGAAGCAGAACTTTAACAATCACAGGACCTACGTCATCGAGCAAGCCAACAAAATCTACCGCAAGGACCTATAACATGACAGTCTAGGATACGGCAGCAGCTGGCAATGGAATTCCAGGTATTATTCATACAACTTTTATTTTATTATACATGATTTTCCTATATATAGTAAAATATTATATAAAGAAATTTTGAAGGAGGAATTTGAGTTCTTTTAGAAATTAAATTTTTGTTTAATCAGAAAGACAAACTTTATGTGAATAGTTAAAGATCAGTTCGATCAAAGTTGATCAAAATCTACTTGCAATGATTGTGTATGCTATGTACCCGTGTATGTATAGGTTTTAAAACGGTGATTCCGGGGACAGAATCTTTATAAGGGAGGGTGAATGTAACAACCAGATATTTTCTATATAAATAAATAAGAAATTTTGCGTATAAATTTTTTTTTTATTTTAAGGATGAGGATTTGTACAAGATAATGTGTATATGTATTTATGTGGTAATAAAATATATTTATTACATAAATATTTACAAATAAATTTATTTTAGAATTATTGATTATTATAAAGTATATTCTTATAATAATTAATTTATAAGAGAAATGTCTTTATTAATTATTTTCATGAAAATATAATCATATATTATTTAAATAATATATGGAGTGATTTTAAAAATAATTATAATAATTATTTTATTATATGAATTTTATTACAGATTATTAAGTTAATTATTTTACCTTAATTATTAAGGTTAAATATGAATAATAAATCGATATGGAATCCAAACCCTAATTTTGGATTATTATCAAGGTATGAGAATAATAATATAATATTAATTATATTTTGATTTTTCAATCTATGAATATGTATCAGATGTCCCAGTATTGATAATGGTTGGTCAATTACGGTGTATTATGACCAAACCCTAGTAATAATGTTAAACCCTAATTTGAGATCCAAATTAGAGTACAAGATTATTTTATAAGTGTGTTATATAATTTATGTTGTGTATTAGATAATGATTTGAATAATTAGGTAAATCCTAATTTTTGAAACCCTAAATAAATTCTTTAGAAAAACCCTAATTATAAAACCCTAATTTTTGAAATGTTAAACCCTAATTTAAAACTGAAATTAGAGTCCATGATTGATTGGTGATTGTGTTAATGTGATTAACTAACAAGTATTAGAATTACTGTGACGTCCCCAAAATTAGGTATACATCATCCATCTTGGGTCGCCAGATACATAGTACAGAATTCAAATACAACTTACTAATACAACTGTCGTGTACAATACGACAAAACATAAACTGTGAGTTTGAATACAAATATTATCTACTAGAGATTATACAAACTCCAAAGGAGTCCTCGTTACAATTATTATCACACTATTTCACAGAATAGTGAGGACTACTAATGCTATCCTCTGGACCATTACTCCGTTCCCCGACTCGTCCCAGCTATATTCTCATTTCCTGAAGAGAACAGTGAAAGAAAGGGTGAGCTCAACTAGCCCGAAGAAGAAATATTATGACTAAGATAATGCGAATAAATTATCATTAGTCTCCAACAATGTTAAACTGATAAAATATAATAGACATCAAGTTTAACTACAGCGGAACAAACAATCTATTAAAAGAGTCAAGTAGAAAATAAAATCTACTATCTTTTATGATTAAAAAGGTTTTCATCACTTTATTATCGGCGAGACTCGACAATAAATATTCCACATCATCGAATCACCCCTGCACTACGGCCAAGGATATTCTTTAGTATCACGACCACAATTATCTATGTACTACGGGCCAAGAATATTTGTGTATTCATTAATGGTCATGATCATTCCAACAACTGTCCATCAATGCACTACGGGCCAATGAGGACTTTTACCACATCATTTGTAATATTACGGTCATGATTACACCGAATAATTCTTGGTCATAATCATACCAAGTCCATCTATGCACTACAGGCCACAGATGACTTTCAACATAATATAAACATGAGGATGATGACAATGATATAAGAATTCAATAAAACAAGTTCAAGAATTAATTTGTCCAAGAACTACTAATGTCCAAATTGTCAACATGATACTGCTTTGTAGAGTAAAATTCAAGAATGATCAGAAGAATATTTCCATGAAAAGATATTGGATGAAGCGCAAATATCAAGGATATTCTACTAATTTCATGGAGTATAGAAGTCAAAACTTTAACCAACTGAGTATAATAAAGAATGGAATAACAAAAGAAATCACCATGCATGCGGTACTTCGCATAGACAGGTTATTCCAACAGAATGCTAAATAACGAAACCATGTCAGGCGAAATTCGCACCGACAGGATGTTCCAATAAAATAATAAAGAATGGAATAACAACAGAAATCACCATGCATGCGGTGCTTGGCGATGATGAAGTTATTCCAACGTAATACTAATAAGGATTTTAATCAGTCCCACAGAAAACGCGTAGACGGGATATTCCAATGTAATAATAAAGATTTAAATCGGTCCCATAAAAACGCATGCATGTGATATTCCAACAGAATAGTAAAGACGGAATAATAGAAGAATATCACCAAGTATAGGGTAGACCGCGTACAGGTTATTCCAACAGAATAATAAGCAATGGAATAACAACAGTTCTCTTCATGAATAAGAAAGAATAACACCCCTTACCATAAAAGAACTGAATATAAGAGTAGTTAAGTAGCAGAAATCTTTTCTTCTTTCTCTCTATAATTTTCTCTCTCTAGAGTTTCAGTGAATTCGTAAGAAAATAATGAAGGAATGAGCTTCTATTTATAGAAAAATGGACTGCATAGTAACTAACTCATGAACGGTCCAGATTGATTTACTTTAATCTAACGGTCCATATTTAAAGAAAAATAAAATATAAAATATAATATATATTATATATATATAAGTTCACGGGTTATCACCCCCGTGAACCACCATCCATTCCATTATATCACCTTTTATATATATAATACATATATATTATAATAAACATATATAATATACATATATCTAATAATAAAACAACATGCAATCCACCCGTAATCATTTGAGATTCTCTGCCATCCCAATTTCCACACATGGGCCCCATATGTGGCCCCCACACGTGAGCCCACCTTTATTATATTAAATAACTTTCTACCAATTATTTTGAAAAATGGGTAAATGGGGATCCATAAAAGAAACAACAATGAGTGACTTCTCACGTAAGCATCAATGTCGTTTGCTACTATGCAACCAATGCCAGATATCGTAATTTTAACACCGGTGTTTCAACAGCTTAACAGTAAAACTTCCGCCGTTATTTTCATAAAGTATTTTTAATCGCTTTCTCAATCAATCCAATAATTCCGTTGTAGGGTCCACCAATGATTGTCTTGCATTTAATATTCCCCTTTAAAACGAATATTCCCCACCAATCGAATATTATATAACAACTTATGCACTTTTGCAAAATTTATAAATATTACCCACAACTATAACATTATATCAATTTCACTCCATAGTATTCAAAAATAATATTTATAGAAAATTCATCTTTATTCAAAAGTTGGGATTTTACAATTACAATTGTTAATTATGGAAACTCTAAATTGTTAAACCCTAATTACTAAACTAGAACCCTAATTTAGTAATTGGAAACCCTAATTGTAATTTGGTAACCCTAATTACCAAAAGAATAAACCCTAATTGCTAAATTAGCAAAGTTAATTATAATTAGAGATATTAAACCCTAATGTTCCTGTATAGATTAATTAGAAAATTAATCATAATTATGAAACCCTAATTTTAAAATTTTAGAAACTAAAATTTATTTATTTTATTATTTTTTTTGTACAAACCCTAGTTGGAAAATCATTCAATTTGTGCTAAACCTTAGGGTTAAACCCTAAGGGTTTGACAAGATTATAATTTTGTCATTAAAAATAGAAAATGACCCTTTTACCCTTTTGTTCATTTTTATTTGATAACTTGTAAATCCTACCAAATAATGGAGTGGGTGACCAACTATGTTGACATTGTGGCAAATATCTCAGCAAATCAACCTCTCTTTTCCAGCAATGACATCAAGATACATTGCACCAATGTATTATAAAAGGATTGAGAGAGAGAAAATGTACTCATTTGCTCATTTTACATTCTAAGCTCTTAACAACTCTCTCTCTCTCACCTAAAGCTCCGAAAATCATAAGAGAATCAGTCCCAACTACCAGCCCCACGAATATCACTAACAGATCAAGAAGCCAGAAATCAAGATTGTTCATAAGAGGTATAAAACCCTAGAAAGAAATCTGTCCAATGATTCCATGTTAGATGTTATGTTTGAGTGTTAGAATATGTTGTTTATAGTGTATAATCATGATCTGGGTTGCTAGATGTTAGATTCATAACATCTAGAGGCTCGGATTTGATGTTCTTCAAAATCTGGAAAAAAATTTCTTGGTGGTCTGACAACGAATGTCAGTGGCCACCAATCATTCTTTGTTATGTGTTTTTGTTGTTTTAAGCTTTGATCTTGTAGTATGCTGTGAGATCTTTGCTCTGGAACTCAAATCAGGGTCAGGTCGGTTGTAGGTTACAAGTTATGGGTGGTCAAACACCGTTGACCAACCATGACTGGTCAAGTTCTGGGTAACCCAGAACAAGCCCGTAAAGCTTCGGCTGTGATTTTCATGAGCACCTGATCCGATAGCGGTGGTTTGATAATCTGTTCTTGATTTTGTATCTAAGTTGTAGTATGTTGTTTATACTACATTATAGTATCTTTATATCACCTAAACACTAAGCATGTAGAAAGTAATGGTTGGACAAACCAGGTAGAACGACCATGACATCTGTTTTCTGGGTAACCCAGAAAACCGATGAGCATGTCCTCTGACATGGTTTGACCGGACTGGATCGGTTGTTGTTAAGGTTGTTATAGGTATATTTTGTAATAGATCTATAGTATTACATGCTGGCTACATCCTGAAAGTCTTAAATAACGTAAGCAGTACAAGAACACCAAGTTATGGAAGCCCTAAGGTGCGTAAATTGAATCGTTTTTCATTTCGGGCAACCTGAAATGAAGAACAGGTTTGACAACCAATTTACAGGCTTATATCTTCGGATTGTGATGTTGTTTGATCGTGTTTCTTGTTGGGTATTGTAGTGTTACATTTGTGCTACACGATCTGACCAGAAACTATCACTCAAACATCATGATCTGATTAGTGTACATGGTCAAACATGGTCCCTCGAAACTGTGTATGAATATCTGGGTTTGCATGAAGAACATGAAGAACACCTATAGCGACAGTTCTGTTACTATAGGTGATCTTTAGCGACAAACAGTGGATTTTAATTAATTAAAATTCCAAAAATTTATTATTTTAATTAAATAAATAGAAAAAAATAATTTTTAATTATTAAAAATACCAAATAAATTATTAAAAATTATTTTAAATTCTAAAAATTAGTTTTTAATTATTTTAAATATATTTCATAAATATTTAATATTTTTGGAATATTAAAAGGGTATTTAATTTATTTAATTCTAATATTAAATAAATTATTAAAAAATGATTTTAATACTTGAAAAATCATTTAAAATTATATTTTGATATAAGAAAATATTTTAAGTTATTTTTAATGACTTTTAATATTTTGTGATGAAATTCATTAATAAATTAATATTAATTATAATTAAGTTATTTACTAAATGAATGAAATAAATTAATTAAAAATGATTTTATTATATTAAAATCATTTTAAATGATAATAAGGTATTTAAAAATATTTTAAGTTATAAAATATAACTTTCAATATTTAAAGGTAAATTTCATTAATTAATTATTATTAATGATATTAAAGTTATTTAATAATTATATTAAATAGTTTAGTTTAAAAATGAGTTTTATAATAGAAAAATCATTTTAAATGAAATAAAGTTTTTAAAGATATTTTAAGTTATAAAATATAACTTTTAATATTTAAAGGATAATTTTATTAATAATTTAATATTAATAATTAATAATTTATTATTAATGATATTAAATTTATTTAATAATTATATTAAATAAATAGTTTTAAAATGGTTTTATTAATTTAAAAATCAATTAAAAAGGGTATAAATGAATTAAAAATATGATTAAGTTATACTTAATGACTTTTAATATTTTGATAAATAGTACATTAATAATTTAATATTAATGGTAATTATTTAAAAATAATTTTAAATATTTTAAAAATCATTTAAGTGTAATATTAATACTTTAAAAATATTCTAAGTTATTTTAAATAACTTTAATATTTTTTAGAAATGATTTCATTAATAGTTTAATATTAATTAAATATTAATGATAATAGAATTGTTTAGTACTTAAATCATTTAATAATGATTCCGATGTTTGAAAATTCATGATAAATTATAATAAATATTTTAAAATTATTATAAGTCATTTAAAAATAATATGACTGATACTAAATTACCGGATAGAGTCTTAGACTGATAATTACTCGATAAAGTCGTCGGATTTTAAATCGTATGTTTCGAAAATTGATTTGGACTTAGATAATTTAATTAGATATGTGATTATTTGTGATTCAATGGTCATAAAAACATGGGTAATAATGTGATTAGGTTATGTCTTTGACAATGAAATGCGATCTTATGTGTTATAGTATATTGTTCTAATCGAACGAATGATCCGATTAATGATAGGTCGTGATATAAACGATAAAACTAAGTTGTGAATCGTAGCGGCAAGATCGTGCAAAGATATCTTACCTTTGCATTTTCTTTATCAATGGACATAAGTAAGAATATTTTAAACTATATTATTAACGCATGCATTATTAACCCTATATTATATACGCTCATTGATTATCAACATGTTAGTATATGATAATTCAGATATATATTATGTTCGTTAATTTCTATAAATAGATATACAAGTGTCCCCACTTGGATAATCATTATATTTAATCACATGTTGATATACCTTTGTCACATTACCTATATACATATATGTTGAATTATAGATTTTTGTTGAACTAGATAAAACCTTTGATTTGGAACCCAGACAAGTATGAACATCCCTACACGGAAAACTTTTATGCGCCATGAGCGATGACAGAGTGAACGATACCCTCGTTCTTGCATGTAGTATTGATCAATGCGAGGCATAACGGGTGATCACCCCGTGTCTGTAAGTTATAACGGTTTCGCGAGATGAATTTCTGTTTAACCTATTTGAAAATTTAAAACAATGTTCATAGCATGTCACCTAAACCCTATTTATAGTCAGTACGTAGTTTCAAAAATTTGGTATAGAATTGATATATTATTATCATTGGTACAGATTACTTCACAACTGTTGAATCGTTGTAGAAGGGTAGTATAAAGAAAACATTTAAATTCTTTTAGCTTATATATATAATTGCTCTTACTTGCTGGGCACTTAAATGCTCATCCTTGCTTAATTTAAATGTTTTCAGCTAAGTGTGAACGACTAGAGAGCTCTGCTAAGAACAATGGAAAGGGAAAGGTTGCTGAATGAAAGAAATGCTATGTTATATAATAGTTAACTTTATTAAGACAAATATGATATAAATTATCTATCATGGGTTGTAATGAATGTTTAAAGGTTACGTATTTGGGATTCAAACTCTGATGCATATGTAAATTAAGTTGATCTTTATATTATTGTTATTATTATTAGTATTATTCCGCTCATAGAAATGGTATCGTGAAGCACCGAGTTCGGGTTTCAAGTACCTGGATTTGGGGGCTCTACAGGTTGGTATCAGAGCTATAAGCATGAATTTGCAAAGAGTCCCGAGCCTCTCGCTGGTGACTTCCTTGTGTGGAATGCACCGAAGCCAGACTCTCCGTAGGGGACACCGATTCAGTCGGTGGAAAGCTGATAGATACCCTTATTAGGTGCTATAGTTGGAAGAACCATGAAAGGTACAGGTTGGTATCAGAGCTTAGGGTTAAAAACCTTAGGTGGGCTAGACATTAGGCTATAACCTTAGAACAGAGGGAAACGTTGAAAATATAAATAACTCATATAGAGTTTAAAAAGAGATGAATTGAATAAATTCATCGTCAAACAAAATAAAAGATAACTTATATAAAACTCTTATTTGCTATGTGTATATACTATATGCTAATCAGGATAATTTATGTGTGTAGATATCTGGTGGAAAAGGCTTGTTATATGCATATAGCATGAAGAAGGGTCAAACCCATACACCCGAGTTGATATCGAAGCCAATAGCTGAAATAGAGGCTCACGATGCAAACAACTCAAATGAGGTGGTTATTATAGAAAACGTAGTACCAGATTCGTAGATGGTAGAGTTAACAGATAGTGATTCGGACACTAAAATTGAAGTTGATCAAGCATCAACGGAGGTGCAGGATCTGAGGAATAAGGTTTCTTCTCTAGAAAGGCTGTGGGAGATAGAAAAATTATTAAATAGTCAGTTGCGTCAAGCGTTAATAGAAATAATGGAAGAACAAGATAAGCTTAAAATCCAAATTGATCAGATGGGAGCCACAATCAATACATCGTGTGCAGCTCTGAGCAAGAAGGGGAAAAGAAAGATAGAAGACCATGATTTAGGAAAATCCGATAAGAAGAAAGGGTAAAGAATTTGTTATCTTTGTGGTTATGAGGGACATACCACTCTGTATTGTCCTGAATACAAATCAGGAGCATGTTTTATCTGTGGGATAGAAGGTCATCAGGCGAAAAGTTGTCCAAGGAAGAGGTGTAATAAATAGGTAGTATATGTTCTGTTGTGTAGGTGTGTTCAATGTAATATATATGATAAGTATGTCTGTGTAATGTAATGTTCCCAACTTTTATGTTAGTCAAGACTATAAATCCTGACTTTTGTGGTCATAAAGGGATAACTAATGTTTAAAGCATTATGTGATATGTTATGTAAAATATTCGTTAAATGAATATGAATCTATGTTTGAGAAATGAAATAAGTTTAATAAATTAAACTTATATGATAAGGTTTATAATGTAAGTTAAATTTATGATTTTATTTAATCAAATAATGCCGCCAAGACGTCGAACTCGAAACCAAAAGGCAGAAGAATCTGTCAACAATGTTGAAGGACAACAACAAGCAGAACCAATGCAGCACTTTGCAAACATGGTAGCACAAGCTATGCAGCAAGGAATACCAGTCGCTGGGAATCAGTCGGATAACCACTTAGCGAACTTCAAAGACTTTAAGGCTGTAGGACCGCCAAAATTTAAAGGTACAACTGACCCTGTTGAAGCCCAAACTTGGGTCAAAGAGATTGAAAAAGCATTTGTGGTAGCTAGGGCAGATGAAGGGCAGAAAACTATTTTTGCCACCTACATGATAAAGGGTGCGGCAAATTTTTGGTGGGAAGCGAACTAGGCGAGGGCAGGAGAAGGTGTAGTTACATGGGATAGGTTCAAAACACTATTTTTAGAAAACTATTTTTCACCTAGTATGTAGGCTAGGATGGAGGTAAAATTTTTAGAGTTGAAGCAGGAAAACATGACGGTGTCAGAATACACCGCGAAATATATGGTAAAGTAATAATAGTATATAATGAATAGCCTAACCATTGGATTGCTTAACTAATGATGGAAAAGTGAGGTTATGCTACTAAGATGGCTTAATGTGATATTGGTCATGCATGTAAGTGTTTTGTAATATAAGCCTTATGTTATTAGTGGGGGTTACTATTATATTAATTATTAACATAACTATTACCCAAATGAGGAGTTACACAAGAAGAAATCCTAAAGTTTTTTTATAGCAAGAGTCTTGGTGGAAGAGAGAAATAGAGAAATTGAGAGAGATAGAGAGAAAAAGAGGAATTGAGAGGAGCTAAAAGAAGAAGAAGAAAAAGATAGAAGAAGGTAACTTCTAAACTCTTGTTTAATCTTTGAATTTTTGGGTAGATTTATGTTCTAGGGTAGTAGATCATGCTTAATCTTTTTTGTATTGCTTTAATCTTGCATTATAAAGAATCAAACAAGAGGATTCAAGAAAGAACATAAAATGGAAAGAAAATTTGAAGAACAAAATTCGTAGGTTTTGAGTAATTGTGGACAGATCTTATGAAATTCATAACTCTTTGGGTATAATGTGTTAGAATGTGAGCCTTATATCAAATCGAAGATATGGAAGTAAGCTATATTCTAAAAGTGTAATCACATGAAAACGCTTTGTAGATTTCTTGCAATGTCTGTTTCAGTAAGGCTGGTCCGAAGGGAAAATAATCTGCCCAGAAAATCAAAACTGTTACGATTTCTGACTTTGAATAATTCATATAAATTCGTGTGTTTTGAATCTGAAGAAACTTTAAACTGAAAAGTTGTAGATATGGAAGTTTACTAGCCACAATCGCGAGATTGAGCCATTTTATGGACCGGATCATGCTCAAAATAAATTGTTTAGTAAGGATGTCCAGAAAATGAAATTTTCTAGACTAGTTGATGAATTGCAGAATCTGGTTTAGATGGATAAGGGTCTGACTTTAAGGCCTAGATGAGGTTGTAGTACACTGAGTAAGGGTTAATTCTATATAAGAAGGAACAAAAAACGGACATGTAACGAAGGAGTTACATTAAAAACTAAAACAACATTTTGTTAAAGAAATTGTGAAGATGAGTTTTATAATTCTATTTGAATTAAGATTTTGGGTGATGGTATATTTTGATGATTACAAATATGTTTTGACATATGTAATCAGTATAGATATGTGTTATCATATTCTATGCATAATTAACCATTTAAGATCAAGAGTTGAGATAAGTTAATGTGTGCACATAACGTGCTCGATAAAATGCCTAAGAGTAATATTGTTTCTAAACTTTGGTATACAAAGTGTCTAACTAATGGCTAATATTGGATATCTGAGTATGAAAAGATGATAATAGAAGAATAATAATGGAAAGTAATTGAAAAGGGCAATTTTTGATTTTTCAAGGAAAATTAAACATGTAAACAATGTGTTGAATATGCATTTTTGAAACCAAAGTGGTATAATAAAATGGTGTGATATACGCACATTAAACTACAAGTGTGATAGTCTAGCATGTGTGGTGATAAAAATGAAAATAAAACCGAGTTGCATATAAAACACAGTTAGATGTCTATAAAGATATTATAAAGGATAATAAGATAACGTAAGGTCTTAGAATAAATTTGACCCTGAGATCAAGTATTGATTTTGTTTATTATCAATCTCACATACAATGTAGGTTGTGCAAGGACGCAAAGTATTAGCGTGTTGGTAAAACGCCGGTAAAGGCAAGTCTTTCAGTTCCTATTTGCTATGTGAACTTGATGATTAGCTGTTTTAAATATTTATTACAAAGTGCATGATGTAAAACCCTGGATTTTATAAATAAAAGTCTAATTTAATTTAATACTATTATTTTTTAAAATTGTAAAATATTAAATTGATAAATAGTCATATGAATAATTAAACGGATAAATGAAAAAATAAAAGAGGAGGAGTCAACTAGTAGATGCTGAAAATTATTTCCTACCTCCAAAAATTTTTCCAAAATTCTTCACCAACCTTTCATGTGATTGGTTGGTTGAATAATGTTGGGTGAGGGGGGGGGGGGCATGTTGCCTAATTGATTTTGGTTTAGCATTTTCCATCAGCCATATTAGTCTTCACACACTCCCTCCCGTAGGAATAATTTGGGGGAAAAATAAAAGAAAGAAAGAAGAATGAAAGAGAGAGAGAGAGAGAGAGAGAGAGAGAGAGAAAAAAAAGAGAAGAGCCATCAACCCTCTCCTTCATTATATCCTTCTGTAGCCAATCTTCAACAAAAGAAAAGAGAGAAGAGAAAGAAGGGAAGAGAGGAAGAAAGAAGAAGATGAAACCATGGAAGTATGAAGGAAGAATAAGAACTCAAAAGGAAAAACCTAAACTTTTCATCTCTTTAATTTTCCTAAGAGTTTGATTTGTTAAAAGTTGGGTTACAGGGGATCATGATGGATCCAAAGTAATAAGGAAGTATATGATAAAGATTTTATGTTTATTCCATTTCATAATCAAATTTAAGATCAAAAAGTTAGGCATGTGTTTGAGGATGAACAAAAGTTATTTTGAGGACTTAAATCAAACTTGTAAAAGTGTTGATAGTTGATTTATGTGTAATATCTGAGGAGGATGATCTATAGATTAAGAAGTTATGGAAATATTCCAATTTGAATGGACTAAAAATGATTTAAATCAAAGTAGTGGTGAAAGTTTTCGTAAAACATGTTAAGCGATGAAAAACTTAGTCTTGGGGGACTTTTGAGCCAAATTTTGGAATAATTAATGAATCTGAAAAATTATGAAATCATGGCGGTTTTGTAGAGCATGTTACAATCTTTCCATAGCCTCGAAAACGGACTAATTTCGACTTAAAATGAAGAAGTTATGAAGATTTGAAGTATATGTGCCAAAAGTTACAAAATCTGGAAAATTGGAGTTAAGTGTGACGCCCCCAAAATTAGGTATACATCACCCATCTTGGGTCGCCACTTACATGGTACAGAATTTAAATACAACTTATTAACATAACTATAAGTATACAATCGACATAAAGCGTGAGTTTAAATATAAATATCGCCTACTAGATATTATACAAACTCAAAAAAAAGTCCACATTACAATTATTATCACACTATTTCACGAATAGTGAGGACTACTAATGCTATCTTCGGGACCATCACTGTTTCCCAGACTCGTCCCAATTATATTCTCATTTCACGAAGAAAACGGTGAAAAGAAAGGGTGAGCTCAACTAGCCCAAAGAAGAAATATTATGACTAAGATAATGCGAGAATAAATTATCAATAGTCTTCAACAATGTTAAACGATAAAATACAATAGACAACCGGTTTAAGCTGCGGCGGAATAAGCAATCCATTAAAAGAGTCAAGTAGAAAATAAAGTCTACTATCTTTTAGGTTTTAAAAGGTTTTTCATCATCGTTATAAATTTGAGACTCGACTTTTAATAAATATTCCACATCATCGAATCACCTCGCACTTTACGGCAAGGATATTCTTTAGTATCACGACCACAATTATTCATGCACTACGGGCCAAGAATAGTTGTGTATTCATTAATGGTCATGATCATGCCAACAACTCATCCATCAATGCACTACTACCACCTGAGGATTTTTATCACAACATTTGTAACATTACGGTCGTGATTACACCGAATAGTCTCTCGTCATAATCATACCAAGTCCATCTATGCACTACTGAACCACAGATGACTTTCAACATAATATAAACATGAGGATGATGACAATGATATAAGAATTCAATAAAACAAGTTCAAGAATTATTTTATCCAGAAATTATTAACGTCCAAATTATCAACATGATCTTTGTTTTGTAGAGTAAAATTCAAGAATGATCGAAGAATATTTCCATGAAAAGATCTTTGGATGAAACGCAAATATCAAGGATATTCCACTAATTTCATGGAGTATAGAAGTCAAAGTTTTAACCAACCGGGTATAATAAAGAATAGAATAACAAAAGAAATCACCATGCATGCGATAGAGCGCACGAGCGAGTTATTCCAACAGAATAATAAATAACGGAACCAGTCCCATGGCGTAAAATGCATGACGAGGATGTTCCAACGAATATAATAAAGAATGGAACCAGTCCCACGTAAAACACATGAGCATGAGATGTTCCAACGAATAATAATAAAGAGGCGGAACCGGTCCGGTGTAAAACACATGAGCAGGATGTTCCAACAGAATAATAATAAAGATTTTAACCGGTCCGGTGTAAAACACATGAGCATGGGATGTTCCAATGAGAATAATAGAAGAATGTCACCAATTATAGGGTAAACCAGATATCTGAGTTATTCCAATGAATAATAAGTAATGGAATAACAACAGTTCTCTTCATGAATAAGAAAGAATAACACCCTTACATTTGGTAGGAGATTGAATCTGCAAACGGTGTAGTAACAAAATACTCTTCTTCTTTCTCTCTTATTCTCTCTATACTTTCTCTCTATAGCTTGAATGAATTAAATGAAAATAATGAAGCCCTAGGCCTCTATTTATAGAAGATTTCTAGCTTAGCACTTTCTTAGTGTGAAAAGCAAGTGGCTTGACAACTAATGATGTGAAAAGAAAAGTGGTTTGGCCTTTTGTAATGTGAAACGACAAGTGGTTCGGCCTTTGTACCGTAATATGAAACGACAAGTGGTTCGACGTCTGGTAAAGGTAATTACTATTAACGAAGGTAAATACTATTGACGAAGGTAAATACTATTCACAAGGGTAATTACTATTGACGAAGGTAAATACTATTCACAAGGGTAATTACTATTGACGAAGGTAAATACTATTGACGAAGAGACTCTTAGATGATGACATATGAGCCCCCCATAAAATAATCAAACTTACCACAAATCATTTTTTTTTTCATCAACACATATTTAATCTTTAAACAATTATTAATCATTTATAACTTGTCGTCTCAATTATTGATTTAATACTATAACATATTATACAGATGATACTGTGACAATAATTTAATCAATAATATAAGAGATATGATGCAGCAATTACTGTAGCAATAATTGAGCATAGCTGAGTGACTTCTCACGTAAGCATCAATAATCAATACCGTGTGCTACTATGCAACCACGCGTATTACTGTACTTTACCACCGGGTAGTTCAACAGTTTTAACGGTAACACCTCCGCCGTTATTTTTATAAAATATTTTTGTCGTTTTCTCAATCCGACAATAATTACATTAGGGGTCCACCAATGATTGAGCCGTTGTACGAATATTCCCTAACAAAAAGAATATTCCCCGACCAAACGAATATTTTATAACAACTTGCATACTTTGCAAAATTTATAAATATTACCCACAACTATAACATTATATCAAATTTATTCCATAATATTCAAAAATAATATTTATAAAAAATTCATCTTTATTTATAAAAGTTTGGGTCTTACAACCTCCCTTCTTATGAAATTTTGCCCTCGAAATTAGGTATGTACGCACTGGTATGTCGAAGAGGTAAGGATACCTTGATTTTATTTCAGATTCTAACTCCCAAGTCATTTCCTCAACATCGTGGTTCCTCCACAAAACTTTGACTTGAGGTATAACCTTGGAGCGTAGAATATGTTCCTTCTTATCCAAAATTTGAACAGGAACCTCTTCATACGTCAAATCTTACGCTATTTCGTCTGGTTCTAACTCAATAATATGGTTCGGGTCTTTCACATATTTACGTAACATAGATATGTGAAAAACGTTATGAACACGAGACATATTTGGCGGTAAAGCGAGTCTATAGGCCACAGTTCCTACTCGATCGAGGATTAAAAATGGACCGATGAATCGAGGATTAAGTTTTCCTCTCTTTCCAAATCTTGTAACTCTTTTCCATGGAGCAACTCTTAACAACACATGATCTCCTATATCGAATTCCACGTCCTTTTGATGAAGATCAGCATAACTCTTTTGTCGATTTTGTGAGGTTTTTATACGTTGTCGGATCGTTTGAATCTTTTCCGTAGTCATACGTATTACAACTCGGTCCCAACAACGTTGCTTCACCCACCTCATCCCAAAGATCTTGGAGAACGACACTTTCTTCCATACAATGCTTGAATGGAGCCATGCCAATACTTTCTTGATAATCTGTTGTTATAGGAAAACTCCACCAATGGTAAGAACTTGTCCCAACTCCCTTGAAATCAAGGACACGTAGTCTTAATAGATCTTCAAGAGTTTGAATAGTCCTCTCCATTGTCCGTCTGTGCGAGGATGATATCTGAAGAAACTAAATCGTAAGTCTGCGCCCTCCATAGCTTTTTACAAACTAACCTAAAATCGTGAAGTGAATCTTGGGTCTCGATCGAAACTATGGATACCCCAAGATACCATGCGCCTTTACAATCTCATTTATGTACATACGAGCAAGACGTTCAAGTGTATAAGTTTCTCGACGGTAAGAAATGAGCGGACTTGGTCAATCTATCAACAATGACCCATATCACATCAATGCCTTGAGAAACCTTAGGAAGGCCGAATCTTGAAATCCATGGTAATGTGCTCCCACTTCCATTCTCGAATTTCAAGTGGTTGCAATGGACCTTTTGGTACATAATGCTCCGCTTTAACTTCGTTGACAAGTTAGACACCTTGAGATAAACAGTAGCTATCTCTCTCTTCATATTGCTCCACCAAAATGTATGGCGAATATCATGATACATTTTGGTACTCCCAGAGATGGATTGCAAATGGTGTGTTGTGCGCCTCCATCATGATATTATACTTTAAATCGTAATCGTTAGGAACACAAAGTCCGGAGTTGACTCAAGTATTCCTTCTTCATCGATTCTTGCTTCCCAAATATAGCACCTTCTTGCACTTTCTTCCTCATACGCGCCGACTCGTGTCCGTAGCTTGAGCAAACTTTAACTTTAACGATTAAAGTCGGTTCTACTCGTATACTCGCTATCATCACATCGTCCCCGAGTCTTTAACTCTATCTCCATCCTTTGCAAGTCACACAAAATGGGCCTTTGCGTTGACAATATCGCTTTTCGTACTTGCATATGATTTTCTACTCAATCGTCGGCTACCACGTTCGCTTTTCGAGGATGGTATTGGATGGTATGATCATAATCTTTCAATGAGCTTCAAGCCAACGTCGTTGTCGCATGTTGAGTTCCTTTTGAGTGAAGAAATATTTGAGGCTTTTATGATCCGTAAAGATCTCCACTTTCTCCCCATACAAGTAATGCCTCCAAATTTTAAGTGCAAAGACAACAGCTGCCAACTCTAGATCATGAGTAGGATAATTCCTCTCATATTCTTTGAGTTTTCGCGAGGCATAGGCTATAACTTTTCTATGTTGCATAAGAACACATCCCAACCCTTTGCCCGAAGCATCATCAGAGATGACAAATCCTCCGAGCGGATGGTATTATGCGAAAAGGTCTTGAAATAAGTCTCCTCTTGAGTTCTTGAAAACTCTTCTCATATTCTTCGGTCGAACCAAAATTTGTATCTTTCCGAGTCAATTTGAGTCAATGGAGTAGCGATTCGAGAAAATCCTTCCACGAATCTCAGATAATAACCAAATTAAAACCGAGAAAGCTACGTGCCTTGGTCCATTTGATTTAGGTTGTTCCAACTTTGAATAGCTTCAATCTTTCTTTGGGTCAATGATATTCCATGACTTGATACCACGTGCCCAAGGAATGCTACTTCTTCAAGAAACTCACATTTCTTCAACTTGGCATAAAGCTTATATTCACGAAGCTTTTGGAGTGTCAGCCTCAAGTGTTGCTCATGATCTTCACGGCTTTTGGAATAAATAAGGATGTCATCAATAAAGACGACCACAAAGTGATCTAAATATTCCTTGAATACTCGGTTCATCATATTCATGAAGGCAACAAGAGCATTAGTCAATCCAAAGGACATGACTAGGAATTCATAATGCCCGTCTCGGAGTTCGGAAGCCGCCTTTGGAATGTCGGTGGTTCTAATCTTCAATTGGTGATATCCTAACGAAGATCAATCTTTGAAAAGAATTTGGCTCCTTGCAACCGGTCAAACAGTCATCAATACGTGGCAATGGATACCTATTTTTGATGGTGACATGATTCAACTCCCCGATAATCAATACAAAGTCGCATACTCCCATCTTTCTTCTTCACGAATAGAGCAGAGCACCCCAAGGAGAAGTACTAGGACCAGAATAAAGCCAATGTCTAACAATTCCTGCATTGGGTCTTTAACTCCGAAGTTCAATAGAGCCATTCGATATGGGGCTTTGGAAATAGGTTTTGTACTGGGTTCAAGGTCGATACAAAATTCAATTTCACGCTCTGGGGGTAGGCCGGGGAAGTTCTTCGAGAATACGTCAGAAATTTATTAACAATAGAAATATCGTTCAAAACCGGCGTATTTTTGTTTAAATCATGACATGAGCTAAGAAAGCTTGACATCCGTTTTTCAATAAACGAATAGCTTTATGGCTTGAGATGACCGTGATTGATTTTAATGGTTTGGTCGTTTGAATTAAGATAATAGGTTGATTAGGAATATGAAAGTTAACAACCTTACGAAAACAATCAATTTTGCATGGTAAGTAGTTAACCAATCAATCCCTAGAATCACGTCAAATGCAAGTATTTTTAATGAAATAAGATCGACGGTGTAATGTGAGGGTACCGATTTGAACCAAACAAGACTTATAAACAATGGATGTAATGAAGGTTTCTCCCAACGGAGTTTCCACAGATAAATCAAAGTCTAATTTCTCCAAGTCAAATTTAATCGATGAGCGCAAGTAGGAGAAATAAAAGAATGGGTAGAACCGGTTATCAAATAAAGTATAGACTTCATTAGAGTTTATGATAAGCTTACTCGTGATGACCTCATTCGGATTCCTTGCTCTTTGGGAGGTCACAACAAACGCCTCCCTTGCACTCTTGGTTTTGAATTTTCCGGGATGGCCTTTGGTGCCTCCATCCTAGCTGAATTTGTCTTGATGAAACGACAAAATCGAGCTAAGTGACCTTCTCTTCCACAATTATAACATGCTTTGGACTGGCATGGCGTGAAGTTTGGATCGATGTGTCCCTCTCCTCGCATTTGAAGCATATGATAGGTGGTCTTTCTCCTTCCTTAACAATGGGTCTTTGGTCTTGACGTCTTTCCATCATTGTTGAATCTCTGTTTCTTGAAATGTCCATTCTTATTGTTTTGGCCCCGATTACCACCGGTGGTTACCATATCCGGCTGTTGATTCCCTCCACGCTTGTTGTCACCGCTCGATGACTACTCTCATTTGGTATTATAATTTTGTCATTTGCTCTCTTTTAGTTGTGTTGACTCATTATCGCGTTCCACTAATCGAGCCCTATTTACAACATCTGAATACAAACGAGTTTATGAGAAATAAGATGTTGGCGTATCTCCCGACTTCAAACCTCTTAAAAACATTCGCGCCATTCTCTCTTCATTATCCACCAAGTGGGACGTGAAACCGTGATAACTCCTCAAATTTTGCCTCGTGTTATGACACACGGTCATATTGTTTTGTTCCAACTTGATAAACTCCACCTCCTTCATGTGGCGAATACTTTCGGAAAGTATTTGTCGTTGAAACGACTCTGGAACTTCTCCCAAGATATCTTGATTACAACAGGTTGAGTACGTTTCTGCGACCGATTCCCACCATGTCTGCCTCTCCGCAACACGTAAAAGGCGTAAAAGGAACCTTTTGCTCCTCGAGCATCCCAAGACATCAAATATCTTGGTAATCTGCTTTATCCATGCTTCCGCCAAAGTGGTTTTGGCTCACCCTTAAACTCCAAAGGGTCCCAGCTCCTTGAATTGTTTAGCGGTGACCTTGGAGAGTTTTCTGTGTTTCCACCTACATTTTGGATAGGAGTCGCTCTCATTTCTTTGTTGCATAAATTGCATAAAGCATCCCAACATTTGATCATTCATCATTTGGTCGGTGTTGTTGTTTGCATGAGGATTGTCGCCTTCCTGATGCACATTATCCTGATTATTGATATGTGGTGAATCAACGATCGCCTGCGCTCCATTGCTATTCTCAACATTCTCAGATGTCATTTTCAGATACTGCCATAAAACAAAAGGTTAATTGACATGTAACAAATTATCCCTATCTTCTAACCAACCAATAAAATAGCACATAAACTTAGGTAGGTCATACTAGCGAAGGTATTCCCTGTCTCTCCCTCCTAGTACTATTCTCACATCTTAGCGAGGATCATATCCTCTAAGCTCGATACTAAATTGTGGCGCCCCCAAAATTAGGTATACATCACCCATCTTGGGTCGCCACTTACATGGTACGTAATTTAAATACAACTTATTAACATAACGTAAAATACAATACGACATAAACCGTGAGTTTAAATACAAATATCGCCTACTAGATATTACACAAACTCAAAAAAAAAGTCCTCATTACAATTATTATCACACTATTTCACGCGAATAGTGAGGACTACTAATGCTATTTTCGGGACCATCACTGCTTCCCAGACTCGTCCCAAATATATTCTCATTTCACAAGAGAAACGGTGAAAGAAAGGGTGAGCTCAACTAGCCCGATGAAAATATTATGACTAAGATAATGCGAGAATAAATTATCAATAGTCTTCAACAATGTTAAACCCGATAAAATACAATAGACAACCGGGTTTAACTGCACATGAATAAGCAATCCACTAAAAAGAGTCAAGTAGAAAATAAAGTCTACTATCTTTTAGGTTTTAAAAGGTTTTCATCATTTGTTATAGCCGAGACTCGACTTTAATAAATATTCCACATCATCGAATCACCCCGCACTTTACTACCAAGGATATTCTTTAGTATCACGACCACAATTATTCATGCACTACGGACAAGAATAGTTGTGTATTCATTAATGGTCATGATCATGCCAACAATCATCCATCAATGCACTACTACCACTAAGGATTTTTATCACATCATTTGTAACATTACTACCATGATTACATCGAATAGTCTCTCGGTCATAATCATACCAAGTCCATCTATGCACTACAGCCCACGATGACTTTCAACATAATATAAACATGAGGATGATGACAATGATATTAGAATTCAATAAAACAAGTTCAAGAATTATTTTATCCAGAATTATTAACGTCCAAATTATCAACATGATCTTTGTTTTGTAGAGTAAAATTCAAGAATGATCGGAAGAATATTTCCATGAAAAGATCTTCGGATGAAACGCAAATATCAAGGATATTCTACTAATTTCATGGAGTATAGAAGTCAAAGTTTTAACTTATTGGGTATAATAAAGAATAGAATAACAAAAGAAATCACCATAATGCGATAGACCGCATACAGGCGGGTTATTCGACAATGAATAATAAATAACGGAACCCAGTCCCAGTAAAACGCATGAGACAAGATGTTCCAAATGAATAATAAAGAATGGAACCAGTCCGGCGTAAAACACATGCATGTGGATGTTCCAATGAATAATAATAAAGATTTTAACCGGTGTCCTAGTAAAAACACATGATGTGATGTTCCAATGTAATAATAATAAAGATGGAACCAGTGCGGTGTATAAACACATGCATGTGATGTTCCAATGTAATAATAGAAGAATGTCACCAAGTATAGGTAAACCATTTAGAGTGATCAAAAGTTATTCCAATGAATAATAAGCAATGGAATAACAATGCTTCTCTTCATGAATAAGAAAGAATAACACCCCTACATTTGGTAGGAGATTGAATCTGCAGCTGAAGGTGTAACAACAAAATACTCTTCTTCTTTCTCTCTTATTCTCTCTATACTTTCTCTCTCTATAGCTTGAATGAATTCGTGAAAATAATGAAGCCCTAGGCCTCTATTTATAGAAGATTTCTAGCTTAGCACCGCTTAGTGTGAAAAGGCAAGTGGCTTGACGACTAATGATGTGAAAAGAAAAGTGGTTTGATGCCTCAGTAATGTGAAACGACAAGTGGTTCGGCGCTTTGTAATATGAAACGACAAGTGGTTCGACGTCTGGTAAAGGTAATTACTATTAACGAAGGTAAATACTATTGACGAAGGTAAATACTATTCACAAGGGTAATTACTATTGACGGAAGGTAAATACTATTTACAAGGGTAATTACTATCGACGAAGGTAATTACTATTGATTTAAGGTAAATACTATTGACGAAGAGACTCTTAGATGATGACATATGAGCCCCCATAAAATAATCAAACTTACCACAAATCATTTTTTTTCATCAACACATATTTAATCTTTAAACAATTATTAATCATTTATAACTTGTCGTCTCAATTATTGATTTAATACTATAACATATTCTACAGATGATCTTGTGACAATAATTTAATCAATAATATAAGAGATATGATGCAACAATTCTCATAGTAATAATTGAGCATAGGTGAGTGACTTCTCACGTAAGCATCAATAATCAATTCCGTGTGCTACTATGCAACCACGCCAGATTCTTGTATTTTTACCAACGGGTAGTTCAACGCTTTTTAACGGTAACACCTCATGTAGTTATTTTTATAAAATATTTTTGTCGTTTTCTCAATCCGGCAATAATTACATTAATGGGGTCCACCAATGATTGAGTAGTTATATTTAATATTCCCCAACAAAAGAATATTTCCCGACCAAACGAATATTTTATAACAACTTGCATACTTTGCAAAATTTATAAATATTACCCACAACTATAACATTAAACCAAATTTATTCCATAATATTCAAAAATAATATTTATAGAAAAATTCATCTTTATTTATAAAAGCTGGGGTCTTACATTAAGTGCCAAAGGTCGAGCGCCTAGGCACTAGGCTCGGCACTTAGAATCTGTTCTTGGGCGCCTAGGCGCTTGCCCAAGGTTAAATTTGGGCGCCTAGGCGCTGGTCAAGTGTTAAGCTAAAATCTGTCCGGACATCCTTTAGTAAATTGGGCATAACGTTTTCATACGAACTTCGATTGAGGTAATTCAGGATGATTCGGAAAGATAACGAGTAGACGTAAAACTTTCATTCTTTATGTTTTGAGATTTGAGGTCGGTATCAAGGCCTAAAATGGCTATTTGAGGGACTGATGTGCATTCAGAGGCAATCGGAGGACGTCGGGCATGTACGCATGCAACGTGTAATGTTTTTGATGATAAAGGATGTTGTTCTAAGTTGTAAAACATGAAAATTATTAAATATAATGATATTATGCGATAAATAAAGACAACTTAAATGAATAATGAATAATTAGTTGGTGTATATATTATTCGAGATAATTATGATTTGATGTTGATCCTTACTTTTAATAGAATTTAAATTGTTTGTAAGTTAGGTATTTATTTGATTCTTATGTAAGAAGTCACTCGGTATTTATTTCAATAATTGCCACAGTAGTTATTACACAGTGACTCATATTATTTGTTATAATATAATTAAACCAGTTGGCAGTATTGAGAGTCTATGTTAATATTTGTGAATAATGGTTCAAAGATTGAAAAGGGTGTTGATTAAAGATAAGTATGATATAAAAATTTTTGTTCACTTATTTTCTTTTACAAAAGTAAGTTTGGCAGGACTTGCCGACACTCTACTTTTTCTAAAGTAGTCTGGACCACAACTCAATTATTTTAAAAACGTGTACAAGTTGGTTTAATTTTCTCTATGGGACCATAAATTCCACTACTACCATTATTATATACCTCGTTTGGTTATTTTGTCAAAGCGGGTGTGCTAGTTATTTACTAAATTTTCAGTATAAATAGGTTGCTCGGTTGAGTAACTAAACACACACCATCACTACACTAAAAATATAAAATTCTTTTACTACAATATTGTGAGTATAATATTGTGAGTATTTCTATTGAGTGTAATGTTACTCCAAGTGTAGATAAGGAATGCAAGCATTATTTAAGTTGATCAATTTCACAGAAAGCAGAATCAAGTCACATGCTAAGGTAAGGGATATCATTATTGTGGTAAGAGGGTATCATTTTTATGCTAAAAAGAATATCATTTTCTTTCATACTCCATATTATGGTAAGATATAATTATTCGTTTATTCAGTTTATCATTAAATGGTAAAAAGTCCTGAAAGGATTATAATATCCTTAATAGTTTGTGATTCATCTATTGTTATGTTATCAATTTGGACTCTGGATAATTAAGTTGAAAATCAATAAGATCTATGTTATCTTATTATTCTGATGATTTATGTTTATTCATTATATATCATTGTCATAATTCTCATGCTTATATTGTGTTGAAAGTCATCTATAGCCAGTAGTGCATAGATGAACTTGGTATGATTATGACCAGGGATTATTCGGTATAATCATGACCGTAATGTTACAAACGATGTGGTAAAAGTCATCTTTGGCCCGTAGTGCATAGATGGACTTGGTATGATTATGATCAGGGATTATTCGGTATAATCATGACCGTAATTGCAAACACGAATATCCTTGGCCCGTAGTGCATGGATAATTCGTGGTCATGATACTATTAAGCTGAGTCTCAGCATTATTGGTTTACAGTTGTATATCTTTGGCCTGTAGTGCAAAGATGGACTGTTGATTATGCAAAGATGGACTGTTGATTATTGGTTTTACAGTTGTATATCTTTGGCCTGTAGTGCAAAGTTGGACTATTGATTTACTTGATTATAAATATGAATTGTGATTTAATTATAATCTGTGGTGGTTCAGGTGAAGACAGGCGATGAGAGTTCTCTTTGTCTTGGGTATAACAAAGAACTATTGATGAGTATTATAGGAATGAAATATTAACGATGGACTTTTAATCTAGAGGAGATAGTAGACATTATGTTCTACTTGACTCTTCTAATGGATTGTTGATTCCGCTGCTATTATGGTTGGGAAACTTTTATCACCTACCATATGTTCAAAATATCTGAATTATTATTGATGAAGGCTATTGATAATTTAATTATCTTAAGTCATGATATTCTTTACTGGGCTATTTGTGCTCACCCTTTTACTTCACCACCCCTTTCAGGTAATAAAAGTGTAGCTGGGACTAGCAGAGAGAACATTGGTATAAAGTGGTGATACGAATTAGTCACAAGCCTAATTAAATTATGAAATGGTGTGGCATAATAATTGTACTGAGAACTTAGCATGTGTGTGACATATTTTATACATCATTTGATATTTAATTTTGGTGAATAACAATAGGGTGAGGCGAATCAGAATTTGGACGCGTCAAAGGTGCACTCCATTAGAATGAGGAGAACAGAAATCTTATCGTGTCCCTTCGGGGACTTGATATAATTGCTGATGTACTTTATATGGCATTGTAATAATTTCAATATGAATATTGTCGTATTATATACGTAACAATATTTGTATTGAAACTCACAGTATATAAGTCGTCGTATTTTGCACGACAGTTGTATAAATGGAGTTGTAAGTAGTGTATTTTCTGACGACTCAAGATGGGTGATGTATACCTATTTTGGGGGCATCACACATGATGTGTTATTGTATGTTAAATGTATGAAATGTTAAAGTCAACTTATGACTAAGTTGGTTGAGCAAAGCATGTTGATTGAGTAAGGAACTTAATCTTTATACTTGTTATATGAACTATAGCATGTATGTTATGTTAGTCCAATGTTTATGAGATATATGTTGAGCATATTATTATGTGCTACGTGATGCATGAAAACTGTTAGATTTTGCTGGGCTGTCAAGCTCAACCTTGCAAATAACCATTTTTGCAAGTTAAAGATTGAAGGTAACACTATGTGCTACTTGAATGACGTGGATCAAAAATAATACACAGAGATTAATATTTTAACTAAAGTTGTTATTTCTTTATACCATGATTAAGATTCGTGAGATGTACTAAATGTTTTATGATGTATAGTTTTATGTTGAGTTGTAAAGCTAAAGTTACAGTTATCTGATATGTAAATGTTATCAGATTGAAATGTAAAATTTTATATAATAACAGTGATAAAGTGAATCATAAAATAAGATTGATTCAAAGACATGTAGATGATAAAGGTTTTGATTTAGGGAATTAAAGTAAGAAGACATAAAAGTTTAAATTATTCCGTATTGTATATTGTTTAGCATCGAATAATGATGTAAAATCAGAAGGTAGATGTGTTATTAACGACCACAGTTGAGAATTAAATTGTATGAATTTTAGGGTTGTTACAAGGGTGGTTGGCTAAACTCTAGATTTCTATCTCTATAGAAAAAGAACGTACTCTCCAACTTTTAGAATTGCGTATTTTTGATATCTGATATTAGATATAAGACTCCTCCTATAAAGATATCAGGTAACCCTATTTAATTAAAATAAGGTATTATTTATTTAATTAAAATAAGGTATTATTTATTCAATTAAACTCTTTTAATTAAATGGGCTCCCTAATCTTATTAGGGATAATTAATTAAACTCCTTTAACTAATTTTCCTCTTAATCCTATTAAGAATAAATAAGAGTACTAATATTAAATTAATTCCTAAACTCTTTTAGAAATTAAAATAATAATAATTGTAATAATATTAATAAGACTCCTCTTATTAATTTATATTTAATATTTCTAAAATATTAAACAATAAATATTAAGCTATTTAATTTATTCTATCACCATAGATTAAATTAAATATACATAACATATTATTACGATTATGCCATTAACTTCTTAAATAATTATTCTTCCTTTTATAGTGTGACCCTTTAGGTTCTCCATATTAAACCGGTTGTGAATAAATCAATTAGAATAATTCTAATCTTATTTAAATAAATAAATTAAACGATTAATTTATTTCAATAAATAATATTTATTCTACAATAGGGATAAACCTCCCTAGCGATCAACTACTTTCCAGCTAATATAGATTTCAACATTAATCATAAAAGAACCTTTGAGTTAATAGTTACCGTACAATTCAATCCTTCCACCATACAATGTCCCAATTAAATATAAGACACGGAATTACCGTCAAGTCTTATTTTATTTAATTATATGTAATTCGATTCTTAAATGCACAACTCCAAATAATGCAAATTAGAAACTCCTTTCTAATTTCATTCTGCCTTGGCCAAGGACTACTGGGTTGTCATTTATCGAATGTCATAGGACATTTCTCTTCTTTTACTAGAAGTGGTAGATTCTTCATTGATCATAGATTATCTCCATGTACGACTTATTATACCCAAGCATACCCTTTGATATACCCTAAGAGTCTTAAGGAATAAGTCAAAGTATAATTCATTACACACAAGATACTATGATGATCTCAAGTCCAAGGATCACTTGTACTACTATCACTACAGGAATTCCTATTGACAGACGAGTAAAACTCCATTGGGTATTCCTTAGCAAGCCACGTTCAGTGAATTTATTCTCTAATAAGCATATACATACTTTCTTTAGTGTCTCCACACAAATGATCATGAGATCAATCATCCTCATCCAATGAGCAAGCAACGTATGTACTAATCTATCCGGATTCACTAATCCCCAATTTAGTAATCCAATGATTGTGAACTATTTTAGTTTTAAGCTTTCTAAGAATTTAGATCTCTTATGAATGATCATCATCATTATTCTAAAAGCATTGCTTAAAACTATGGGTTTATCACATATTATAAAACAACATCATGTAGATAATTAAAAGCCTTTAATAAATTAATACTTTTTATTAATAAATGAATAAGATTGTTACAAAGTATATGCTTTATCATCAAACATGATTGGCTTGTGTGCATACTACTTTCAATATAAAGTTGCTAATGCATGCTTATAATGATTCCCAACCATGGCCAAAGCAAAAAGCTAGCAAGAAAACCAAGTTAGGATCTCTCTTATAAGCCTAATATGTGCTTTAATAAGTCAAATTTGGCTAGTTGATTAAATAAATTGTGGTAGCCTCAAGTAACTAAAATACACATGCATAGACTATCCAAGTAGCCAAAACTAGAAAAAAATAGAAAAGTGTTAAAATCAGTTTTGGGGAAAAGTGAGAAACAGGCCAATTTGATCCCTTGTTTTTGGAATCCTAACTG
Source organism: Panax quinquefolius (assembly GCA_020205615.1). Classification (NCBI taxonomy): domain Eukaryota; kingdom Viridiplantae; phylum Streptophyta; class Magnoliopsida; order Apiales; family Araliaceae; genus Panax; species Panax quinquefolius. Next base: position 63,935,708 of record CM035169.1, read on the forward strand.
ACATGAATCAGAAAACTAAACCTTGATTAAAATACCTTGATGTATGGCTTAGGAGTATTGTTAAATAGATGAGCCAATAACTTAACCCAAAAATTCAAACAAATCATCAAACTAGCTTGAAAAATCACTAAAACTATAGTTTACTAAGTGTAAAATTTGAGATTTTGTTATTTTGCTTAAAAATCAGTTTTAAATTCTTAAACAAATGAGTTAGAAGTATGTTAGACTATTCCAAGGGTTGGAATGCTAATACATATAAGAAAATTAGGAATTAGTATGTAAAAGCTTGAAAATGCTAGGTTTAGAGGGTCAAAACCATATCTATGCATAGAAAAGTTAGGGGAACGGTAAAAACGACTCCTAACTAGTAATAATTCAAGTGTTGGAATGAGCCCAAGTGGCCAGAAATGAAATTGACAAGAATTGACCAAAGTTAGGAAAACTAAAAACTGTGATGAACAACCTAGTTTGGATATTAATTTTAAGAAGCTTAAATGACTTGCTTAAGAACCTACACTAGTAAAAATATACTTTGATATATAGTCTATAAGTATGTCCAGAGTTCAGGTCTAAAAGCCTAATAAAAAAATTCATAAAAATCATCAAAGTAGCCTAGAAAATCACCAAAATTCCAATTTTGCCCAAGTGAGTGTATGAAACAGCCCTTTTGGGGTCTATTTTTGTAATGCTTAACTTGGTATTTTGAAAGACCTTAGCCATGGATAAAATATTTTGCTATGGGATCTAAAAGATTGCATGAATGGGATACTAAAAAGGCTACTATAGAAATTATTAAAAATCCCCAAAAGTACCTCAAAAATCATATTTTTGTGTTTTTGAGTTATGTAGAAGTAATGTTTTTGTGGATTTGCTCAGCAATTGGGATTAAATCCTGAAAAATTAGAAATACCTTTAGAAGTTAAGGTAGTAAACGAGGAGATAACTCCCATTGAACACATTCATAGGAATTGTTTCGTAGATATCAGGGGTAACAGATTATCGGTAGATCTTTTACCAATAAGGTTAAGGGAATTCGATGTGATTCTCAATATGGATTGGTTAGTTAACCATAGAGCGATAATAGACTGTTATACAAAGAGTGTAAACCTAAGGCTTTCTAAGAAATCTGAGGTGGTGTTTTATAGAAATAAATCACCGGGACATTCTTGTTGTCTAACCATGACACAAGCTAGGAAGATGTTGAAGAAGGGGTGTAAGGGTTATCTGTGTCATGTGGTGGATACCCAATGAGTGGGAAAATCATTGGAACAGATAGCGGTAGTTCAAGAATTTGCGAATGTGTTTCTGGAGGAGTTACTCGGTATTCCGCCAGATAAGGATGTAGAATTTGTGATTGATTTGTTGTCGGGTATGGCACCAGTTTCAAAGGCACCATATAGGATGGCACCAGTTGAGATGAAGGAGTTAATGGTTCAGTTACAGGAACTATTAGATAGAAAGTACATTCAATCGAGTGTGTCTCCGTGGGGAGCACCAGTATTGTTGGTAAAGAAAAAGGACGGATCGTTACGACTTTGTATCGACTATCGAGAGTTGAACAAGTTAACGATTAAGAATAAATACCCGTTGCCCATGATTGATGATCAATTTGATCAGTTGAAAGGGGCAAAGTATTTTTCTAAAATAGATTTGCGCACGGGGTATCATTAACTGAAAGTGAGGAAGGAAGATATACCTAAGACGGCATTCAGAACTCGTTATGGGCATTACGAGTTTTTGGTTATGCCATTTGGGTTGACGAATGTGCAAGCCGCATTCACGGATATGATGAACAGAGTGTTCAAATAGTATTTGGACAAGTTCGTTGTAGTGTTCATTGATGATATTCTAGTCTATTCTAAGACACCAGAAGATTATGCTGAACATTTAAGAATAGTGTTGGAAACACTACGGAGGGAGAAGTTGTATGCAAAATTCATTAAGTGTGAATTTTGGCTCGAACAAGTGCAGTTTTTAGGACATGTTATAGACAAAGATGGCATATCCGTAGATCCAGCGAAGGTGGAAGCAATAAATGAGTGGGAGCAACCAAAAACGCCAACGGAGGTTAAGAGTTTTCTGGGGTTAGCGGGATACTATAGAAGGTTCATTCAGGACTTTTCTAAATTAGCTACTCCGTTGACGAATCTGACAAGGAAGTCGATGAAGTATTATGGACAGAAAAGTGTGAGCATAGTTTTCAAGAACTAAAAAGGAGGTTGAGTGAGGCACCTGTATTATCTTTACCAGATGATACGAGCTATTTTGTAGTTTATAGCGATGCTTCGCATAGAGGACTAGGTTGCGTGCTTATGCAGCATAACAAGGTTATTGCGTATGTGTCACGTCAGTTAAAGGATTATGAGAAGGTCTATCCTACTCATGACCTAGAATTGGCAGCTGTAGTGTTTGCTTTAAAAATATGGAGACATTATTTATACGGGGAGAAGTGTGAGATATACATGGACCATAAAAGTCTGAAATATATTTTCACATAGAAGGAGTTAAATATGAGGCAGAGAAGGTGGTTAGAGTTAATAAAAGATTATGATTGTGATATCTTATATCATCCGGGGAAAGCGAATGTAGTAGCCGACGCGTTAAGTCGGAAGGGTAGAGAAAAGCTATCAATGTTAACGACTCAGAATGAGTTAATAACAAAGATGACAAAGATGGAATTAGAAGTTAAGTTACCAAGTGAAACGAGGGAGATGTTATTCTCAATAGATACTCGACCAACGATAGTGGAACGGGTTAGGGAAGTACAGATAAGCACTGAAGAATGTGAACGCGTGAGGAAGATAATGAAGGATGATGTGAAGACTAAGTATAACCTTGATAAAGAAGGTTTACTTCATTTTGAAGGAAGAATTTGGGTTCCAAAGAATTCCGAGTTGAAAGAAGAGATTATGTCTGAGGCCCATAGTTTGAGGTACTCGATACATCCTAGTAGTACTAAGATGTATCAACACCTTCGTCAGATCTTTTGGTGGCCGATCATGAAGAGAGAGATCGCAGAATACGTTAGTAAGTGCTTAACTTGTCAGAAAGTTAAGGCTGAACAACAAAGACCGAGTGGATTGATACAGCCACTGGAGATTCTGGAGTGGAAATGGGAGCATATCACTATGGACTTTATGGTGGGACTTCCAACAACGAGAAAGAGATTCGATGTTATTTGGGTAATAGTGGATCGGTTAATTAAATCGTCTCATTTTCTACCAATAGGAGTTAGGTATAATTTAGAGCAGTTAGCTAAACATTATGTCAAAGAAATCATTTCCAGACATGGAGTACCTGTTTTAATTGTGTCTGATCGTGATCCACGATTCACGTCGAACTTTTGGAGGAGTTTGTAAGAACAAATGGGAACGCATTTGAGATTGAGTACGGCGTATCATCCACAGAAGGATGGACAAAGTGAACGAACAATTCAAATGCTAGAAGATATGTTAAGATCTTGCGTTATGGATTTCAAGGGAAGTTGGGACGAACATCTACCTTTGGTAGAATTTGCTTACAACAATAGTTTTCACGCTAGTATAGGCATGCCGCCTTACGAAGCGTTGTATGGAAGGAAGTGCAGAACACCACTTTTCTGGGCTAAAGTAGGTGAACGTCGAATGTTGAGACCTGAAATGGTATAACAAATGGCAGACATGGTTGAGCTAATACGAACTCGATTGGTAGCAGCTCAAGATAGACAAATGAAGTATGCAGATCCTCATCGAGAGAAGAGGGAATTTGAAGTAGGTTCATATGTTTTTCTAAAAGTATCGCCCTGGAAAAGGATGATACATTTTTGGAAGAAAGGGAAGTTAAGTCCAAGGTTTGTAGGACCTTTTGAGATTTTAAGAAGGATAGGAGAGGTAGCCTATGAAGTAGCCTTACCTCCAGAAATGGAAAGAATACACAATGTATTTCACGTGTATGTGTTGCGTCCTTATAAACCGGACTACAAACACGTAATAGAATATTAGTCTATTCAAGTAGAAAAAGACTTAACGTATGAAGAACATCCGATTCAGATTATTGATAAGAAGGAGCAAGTCTTGAGAAATAAAGTAATACCTTCAGTAAAGGTAATTTGGAGTAACCACGATGCTGAAGAAGCAATGTGGGAGCTCGAAAGTAAAATGAAGGAAAAGTTTCCTCATTTGGTTATGTAAGAATAGCGAGATTATGGGGACAGAATCCTTATAAGGAGGGAAGAATGTCATGCCCAAGAATTTCAAATTTTGAATGAATTAAATTTTTATTTGATTATGTGAATTAAATGAATTTAATTGATTTATTATGTGAGTACGATGTTTGAAGGTCGTTCTATGACCTAGAATATACGGATGTGGTTAGTATTCTGGCTTTGTGCTAGTATTAATGGTTGTGAATTATCAAGACAAAAATGAAGGTTTTCCGAGAATGTTTGCGTAAAAACATTATTCATCCGATTTCGTTTGGAGCTAGGTTTTGAAATTTTGAGAAACGCATAATGATAGAATATAAAGATAGTATGGAATATCTAATAATAATTCCGTTGTGGCAAACGAAGTTTTCACTTGCGAACGTAAAACCTAAGGGTTTGTGAAAGAGGTTTCCGAAGGGAAATGAAATGTGTATAGTCGTTTTGATGAGTATACATATAAGATACGAATATTATGCTAGTATGAATACGAGTATAGTATGAAGAATAGTACGACGTATAATACAATTATTATATGAGTATTAGACGAAGAGAATACATGAGTTATACGCGTAGAATACGAGACGTATTAATGGAGTATGAGTCAAGGGTTTGGTATAATCTAATTAGACTTAAACCAATAGCAAGCTCAATGAATTAAGTGTTCAAGCCCAAGTTAAGGCCCATTATTAAGATATGACAAGCCTAATCAAAAAGTAAACAGCAGGTCAAACCGGTGGGTTATGGGATGGGTAAAACCCACGGGGTAACCCATGGGAGGATCCATGAGAGAGTGGGCCCAGCCACTTGGTTGCCAAGAAAGGTAGGCAACTTGCTCACCAAGTACTTTAATTGGTGACAAAGTTGATAAAGGAGGTGCAATAGTAAGGAGGTGCCATTTGGACAATATTGCCCCTCATTTGGTTTTCTATAAATACAAAGCTAAGGTTGAGTTTTTGTTGTTTTGAAAATCTTGTTCAACCTATATTGAGAGAGAGAAAAGCTAGAAATGCTTAATCATTCTACTTTTAAGCAAACCAATAGACGTTTATCAAGAACGTTAATTTCTTCAAAGGTAAATTCTCATAAACCGCAATCTTCATCTTTTTCGCTTTCTTTCTCGTAGAAGAATCGTAGATTGGTGGAGCATGTTTATCGAGGAGATATAAGGATGTCTATTAATGACCAAATCATTGATACGTCATGACCAAATAGAAATCATAAGTATTTACATGAGTTAAAACCGTAAAAAGTCTTGAACGTTAACTTAGTTATGACTGAACGTTTTGAAAACCGTTATAGCTAAGGAATGTGCCTATTATTTGGTTAGGATGACTATGATAAATCAATGGAGTTTTCCATTTGATTTGGCTTATAGAACACGAGTAACGAAGTTATGGCGAATTTTGGGAAAATAGATGTTAAACGTCGAAAACGTAAAAACCCCAGATTAAAGGTCAAAAGTTATCGTGTGACTTGAAAACGATGGTTTCCAATGTCAACACGTGAGATAAGGTAATTAAGAGTCGTTAGCGAAAGAATCGTCGCATTCCGACTTATAACGAAGAAAACGAGTATTGAACGGTCGAAAACGTTAAATGAACGCTTAAAAATGAACTCAAAGGTGAATTCCGAGTTAACGGATTTGAAAATGTGAAATTCTTATATGAACACATAAATGATGTAATTTGTGAGTTGTAGGCTTTCGAATGGGTCAATTTGGATGTAAAATGAACAAATTAGGAAGCTGAGAGTTTCGTTAGAAAAGTGGACTATTTTGGCCAATGGTGACAGACTTCGGCGCTTAGCAAATACAAAAACCAAAGACAAAGTGGGTCATACCCATGATGCCAGACTTCGTAGAGTACCCGCTAACTTCGCGTCATAAAGGCTACTAGAATACAAAGGATGTCGCGCCTCATGAGCAAGCGGTGAGAAAAATGTTGACCAAGTTATGTTTTGTTCCATTTGAATGTAGACTTAAGGTAAGACATTGAAGGTACTTAATGTACATAATAAGACTGAACTTAAATCATTTATAAGGTGATAATGTAAGAAGATTTAGGAAGGTTTAAATAGAAATTAAACGAAGAACGCGAGAATGTAATAAGTAAACTATAAATGACGTTCAACGTTGGTACTTAACCAATAATGATCGAATGTCGGTTAGTAACGTAAAAACGTTAATGAACTGTATTGAAGTAGAGAAAGTCAAATCGACTTTAATAACGAAGTTAATTCAAATAAGACATAGAAGAGAAAGAAGTTGGTTATAAACAATAAAGTTAGTTTGTTTGATAACTAATTATAGTGTGCTATGTGAATATATCATGTAGATCCTGTAAAGACTGAGAATTTTTGAATTGTTTATTCGAAGACGCTTGAAGGCAAGTCTTTCTTAACGCTTGCCTAACCTTTGTGTTAGTCAAGTTTTATGTGATGCATGTTATACAATGCATGAATGGTATTAAAGAAAGAGTCTATGCCTGTTTTAACTTGGCTAGACAAGTATTGAAGAATTGATTAATTTGTTTACAAGTCTTTTGATATAGAACCGTTAACGCTATCCTATGCCAAATATTTGGTACGGATGAGAAGGTAAGTTTGTCTATGTACATACAAAAGTATTTTTCATCGATTATTCGATGGGCACGCGAGGTTGCCAAATGTTAAGCGTAAATACGTTTAACATAAGAGTGTTGATCAACATAGAGTACAATAGGTTGATCACCTAGAAGTGCTCGTAAGTAAAGACGGGTGGATGGCCTTAGTGCCGAATATCCTTTTCAAGTATAAAAACGAAAAGGGTATGTTCATGGTCTATTGACCGGTTCATCATTCCTAAGCTATTATATATACTTTGGAATTATTATTATGACATGAGAAGTACTAGTCAAATGTTTCATAGTGCTTCATAGATAATTGTTCAGATACAGAAATAAAGCATGTAATTGTTAAGGTGTTATTCTTATGATTCTTTGTTAAGACTTGTTGAGCTAGTTATGCTCATTCTTGCTTGAACCATATGTTTGCAGCTAAAGCCGAACGAATTGAGAGTTCTAAGAGAGATAAAGGCAAGGCTAAGATGGACAATTAATTGTCCTGTAATAGACCAGTGTATTTGTATATAATATATTTATGAAGAACAAAGAATGTATTCGGTTAATGAACCTGGGAAAGGATTTATTACAAATGTAATACAAAGATAGTAATTACACTCATTTTGTTGTTATCTCAATGTAATGATTGTATGGATTGTAGTATTATGGAGAACCATCTGTCGGGTTGGAAGATACCCAGATTTGGGGGCGTCACAAGTATATTATGTTTTGTAATATTATTTGGTTTTTATTTAATCTAAGACATGTTTAAGTTAGTATATGCTGAAATGTATGAATATTTATAGTATCGTGCTCACCAAGTCTGAGTTAAAGATAACCCAGGTTTGGGGGCATCACAGGTTGGTATCAAAGCTTATATAGGCTATAAACCTTAGGAATATGACCTTAAGAAGAGTAGTTAAACTCATTTTGAGTATAAGTGGTGAATTCTGGGAATTCATTTGTAAAGATAAAAAATTTGAACTTATGCAATATGTGATCATTTAAAAATGTTATATAGAGACTTATTAAGTTTGTTAATTTGGTTTTGTAGATGTCTAAGATGGGAGAGTCCAGTAGGGTGAAGGAAGAAGTTAACCAAGAAGATCCCGAGGAGCAGCTGGGAGGTTTTTTTGAAGAACCCTACATGGAGGAAGTGGATGCCCTCATGGAACTGACTTATAAAAATTAGGATTTGGAGGCTAAGGTCCGAGAGCTAGAGGAAGAAAAGGAAGAACAACTGGTATCCCTAGTTCTATTTGAGTCATTAGTAGTCCACACCGTAGAAAAGAACATTGAGCTGGGCCACGCTCTCTATAACACTGCTTATTAGAGAAATGCTCTTAAGCAGGAGAATATAGCTCTTAGGCAGGAAATAGACATGTTGAAGGCTGAGAAAGGGGCTATTAGAGTCCATTGAGAGGAAGAGAAAGCTGACAGAAGAAGGGCTGAACAGCAGAGAGACATGGCATTGGGCAGAGCCCATGACTTGGAGGTTGAGGTTAGGGGCAGGAATGCCAAAATGGAAAAGATGGACTATGCTTTTAAGACTGCATTTGGACGCTGCAAGGATAGGGTGAAGCTTCACCTAGTAGAAGAAGGTGGGAGTCGACACATGTTGACATGTAAAAGGATGATTGGGATCGAGGATGAGGAGTTCAACAACGCTAAAAAGTGAGGCATGATTCTCCAGTAGTCTGTCTGTTAGGTGTATGTATTTATGTATTCTTTTCTTAGTAGTTTGTTGATATGAATAAACTAGATGTACCTATCTTTTGTATATCAAGGGGATTATACTTTTGGAGCCTAACTTTTGTAGTTAAGGGCATTTTAAATTCAAATCCCAACTATATGCAGTCAAGCAGGGATTAAAATGTTTATAGAAGTATGCACATCGTGATGTAATGTGCTTAGCACAATTTGAAATGCATATGAATATAAACATATATGTTTTATGTTATGGATTAATTTTTGTACTTGATACAATGTGCATTATGATAGTTATTAAATAATAAAGATATTATTAATAATAAAAGTTATATTAAATAGAAAATGCCACCAAGAGGAAGAGGAAGACTGAAAACACAGGTACCACCAACTCAAGAAGACTATGTGAATAACTCGGCAGGTCCAAAAAATCCTATGCAACAATTTGTTGACCTGTTAACTCAAGCATTGCAAGGTAGAAATGTCACACCATAAGTTGACCCAAACCCTCTTGAGGGCCACTTGGCCAACTTTAAGGATTTTAAGGTAGTAGGACCCCCAGAGTTCTGAGGAACTAATAACTCGATAGAAGCTCAAGCGTGGGTGAACGAAATGGAAAAAGTATTCGAAGTTGTCAAGGGTTGCTGAGGAACAGAAGACGGCTTTTACCATTTTCATATTGAAAGGGGAAGCAAGTTACTTGTGGGGATCTAACAAAAATAGTGTTGGAGTAGGCGTAGTGTCATGGGATAGGTTTAAAGAATTATTCTTCGAAGCTTATTTTCCTCGTATCATGCATAATAGGATGGAGGTTGAATTTCTCAAACTGAAACAGAGTAGTATGGCTGTACCCGACTATGTTGCAAAATTGAATGTCCTATTAAGGTTTGAGCCACATCAGGTAAACACTGAAGAACGGGAGGCTCGGAGATTTGAACAGGGGTTGAAGCCGGTACTCTATAATAAGGTCTCGATGTTTCAAATAGCTATGTTTTCGGATATGCTGGAAAAAGCTATAATATCTAAAGGAGGAACTGACGCGCTGGCTAAATATCATCAAGAAAAGAAGACAAAGAAAAGTGGTGGAGGACCTAGAAAGGAAAGTAGTACAGAAAGTAATTTCAACAAAAGAAAGTGGAATAATAAGAGCAATAAAACAAGCAGTAGGCTAGGAGAGCCAAGAAGGAAGATAGAAACATGTAAGATTTGTGAGAAGAGTCATCTGGGAGTTTGTTTAAAGGGGAAAACTGTATGTTACAAATACGGGCAGGATGGATATATCTCTCATAACTGCCCCAACCCAAAGAAAACTCAGGGATGTTTTGCATGTGGAATTGTGGATCACCAGATCAAGAACTGCCCGAAAAAAGGAACTGATGGACGAAGTGGTTATAAAGGAAGCAACAATGGAAATCTGTCAATCTGGGGACCAACCCCATCTAATCAACCAACTATCAGGACGTTCAACATGATGGTGTAGGATGTACTGACATCGAAAGATGTGGTGTCAGGTATCGTTCCAGTCAATAACATTAATGCCTTCATACTATTTGATTCGGGTGCTACCTGTTCTTTTATATTTGAAAAAGTTGCTCAACGGTTATAATTAAACCACGAAAGACTAGATCGTCCTTTGAACATAGAGGTCGTAAATAAGTAAGTCATTCCCGTAATCCATGTACCTAAAAATTATAGTATGGATATAAGGGGTCACAAGAAGAAGTACCTATTACCAATAATCGATGATCTTTTTGATCAACTAAAGGGAGCTCGTTATTTTTTTAAGATAAATTTGTGAACGGGTTATCATAATTGAAAGTGAGGAATGAAGACGTACAGAAACAACATTTAGGACTCGTTATGGTCATTATGAGTTCTTAGTGATGTCTTTTGGATTGACTAATGCACCAGTAACATTCATGGATTTAATGAACCGGGTATTTAAACCTTACTTAGATAAATTTGTGGTGGTATTCATCGACGATATTTTGATATATTCTGTGATGCCCCAAAAATAGGTATACATCACACATCTTGAGTCGCCAAAAACATGGAACAAAATTTAAATACAAACTTCTTTTATACAGTACGACAAAACGTAGCTGAGATTTTCAAAATGGATAATGTCTCGTAGAGAGTATCCAAACTCAAATAAAGTCCTCATTACAATTATTATTACACTATCTCACTGAATACTGAGGACTACTAATGCAAACATCTGGACCGTCACTCCGTTTCCCGACTAGTCCCAACTACGTTCTCATTTCTTGAAGAGAACAATGAAAGCAAAAGGGTGAGCTCAACTAGCCCAGTAAGAAATATTGTGACTAAGATAATGCAGAATAAATTATCGTTAGCCTTCAACAGTGTTAAACTGATAAAATATAATAAAATCAAGTTTAACTGCAGCGGAACAAGCAATCCATTAGAAGAGTTAAGTAGAGTATGATATCTACTATCTTCTATGATTTAAAAAGTTTATCATCAATTTTATCATTTGAGACTCGACATTTAAATAAACCACATCATCGAATCATCCATGCACTACGGGCCAAGGATATTCATGTAATTATCAATGGTCATGATTATACCGAATAATCCCTAGTCATAATCATATCAACAACTGTCATCAATGCACTACATGCCAATGAGGATTTTTTTACCACATCATTTGTAATATTATGGTCATGATTATACCGAATAATCCCAGGTCATAATCATACCAATTAATAGTACATCTATGCAAGTATGCCACAGATGACTTTTATCATAATATAAGCATGAGGATTATGACAATGATATAAGAATTCAATTAAAAGAATGCAAATGATAAATTTTTAAAGATAATAACTTAATTTATCCATAATTCAATAATGTCCAAATTGTCAACATGATACTGCTTTGTGGAGTAAAATTCAAGAATAATATTTTATCAAAAATGATTTGGACAACAAAGAAATCAATATTTGTCATGAATAATTCCACAGGTGAATAGTACCCGAGTGAATAGTACTCCGTGAATAGTACTTCAGGAATAGTACCCCGTGAATAGTACTTCATGAATAGTACTTTGTAAATAGTATCCGTGAATAGCACTTTGTGAATAGTACCCCGTGAATAGTTCTTTATGAATAGTACCACAACAATGAATACTACTCATGGACAGTATTCCGGCATGAAAAGCTTAAAATTTAACAAGAATGTGCAGAAAATATCCTTGTGAAACGATACTAGATGAAGCGCAAATTTTAAGGATATTCTACTATTTTCACGGAGTATAGAAGCAACACTTTAACAAAATGAGGGTATAATCAAGAATACGAGATGAAATTATATTACTCACATACTACAGAGTATGGAAGACAATATTATTCCTATGAATACTAAAAAAAAAATATCCCTTACCTCAGAAGAAGACTGGATACTGGAATAATGAGGTAGTAGACTTCTCTTCTACTTTCTCTGTAAAGCTTCTCTCTCTATAGCTTATCTTTCAATAATTTCTCTTGTGAGTCTTAGTGAATTGCTGAGAATGAAAGAAGAATGAGCTTCTATTTATAGGAAAACATAGTTTCGGTAATTGCACATTTTTGGGGCTCGAAATATTATAGTATAATACCTTCATCTTTTTGTTCATTTTTAATTTAGTCCTGCAAGTATTATCAAACTTGCACCACCTCCCCTAATAGTACATCTTGTAAATCAATAGTACAATCATGTGAATCAATAGTACAATCATGTGAAAAAATAATTATAGTATAGTACCTTCATCTATACCTCCATTTTTAATTTAGTCATGCAAGTATTATCAATCTTGCACCACCTCCCCTAATAGTACATCTTGTTAATCAATAGTACAATCATGTGAATCAATAGTACAATAATGTGAAAAAAATAATTATAGTATAGTACCTTCATCTATACCTCCATTTTTAATTTAGTCATGCAAGTATTATCAATCTTGCACCACCTCCCCTAATAGTACATGCATGTTAATCAATAGTACACACATGTGAACAAATAGTTATAAGCATGTGAATTAATAGCAATTAATTGCTCATTTATCCGATTGGCCAATATAATCTCCATACATTCATTATTATCGAAATAAATGTTGATTTCCACTAACACTAATAATTCCAACACAATGGAAATATCAATTTAATCTTTAATCAACACGAACTTATTCATCATTAATATTATAACTCACAATATTTAACAACCGGATCATTCCCAGGAAATAGGGGGCTTTTCGATAAGGATTTCTCGTTATTGGTGCGCAATTAGGTGACCAAACCTCTCATTAACAGAACTTTCTAGACATTGTCAATATTGCAAATAATAATATGAATAAATTTGTCATCTCAATTATTGATTTAATAATATAAGATATTATCACGAGATAATCTTGTGACAATAATTGAATCAATAATATGAGAGATATTATCTGACAACTCATGTAGCGATGAATTGAGTATAAGCGAGTGACTTCTCACGTAAGCATCAATAATCAATACTGGTGTGCTACTATATGCAACCAATGCAGACATTCTTTTACTTTTACCACCGGGTAGTTCAACGGTTTAATGATAAAACTTTCGTAGTTATTTTTATAAAAGATAATTACATCATTTTTCTAACTAAGACAATATTTCGTTGTGGGGTCCACCAATGATTGTCCCGTTGTACGAATATTCTCTGTTAAAACGAATATTCCCCGACCAATCGAATATTATATAACCACTTGATTTCTTTGCAAAATTTGTAAATAATACCCACAACTATAACATTATATCAAATCCACACCATTATATTCAAAAATATATTTTGAGAAAAATTAATCTTTATTCATAAAAGTTGGGGTCTTACAACCTCCACTTCTTATGAAATTTTGTCCTCGAAATTAGGGTGCGTACCTGGTATGTCGAAGAGGTGAGGATGCCTTGACTTCATTTCAGATTCTAACTCCAGGTCATTTTCTCAACATCGTGGTTTCTCCATAAAACTTTGACTTGAGGTATAACCTTGGAGCGTAGAATATGATCCTTTTTATCCAAGATTTTAATAGGTACCTCTTGTGACACCCCCAAATCTGGGTAATTCATTTCCACTAAATTTGGTGCTCACTATCAAAATAATTACATCTAACTACCCATAATAAAGGATAAAACATTAGATAAATAACTTAAACAATAATCTCTCCCATTAAAGGGTTACATCAAAATCTCAAAATAAATCTCATGTAATTTAACCTTAAAATTATTACATCAGTTTGTGGAATACATTATAAAATAAAACAAGTCTTAAAACTTCAAGCATTTAAATAAACTTTAACTAATTCTTCATCACTTAGACATCTTGCTCTTTCCCTTGCTAGTAGATGGATCATCACCTCTTTCAACTTTAGCTGCATTGTTTAATTGCAAGAGTGAGCAAACAATTGCTCCTAAATAATAAAGAACTTGTTCTACGAATCAAAATAGAAAACAAGGTTGAACTTTAATTATCTAACGGTCTTAAGACCACGAACTATGTCCACGGTGTCTAGGTATTATTTCATTAACCTTAACAGTCATTAGACTGTACAGACTCTTCTTGACGTACTAAGGGGGATCAGCCCTTTGTACCATGTATTGTGCACAAACATCTAAATGTTACACGTACAAAATCCCCTATGTTAGGGTTGTTCGTCTCAGTTTGAATTTAGAATTTCCACACTAAAGAAAGTTTAGTTTGGAACTAGCTTATCAGTGTTTCTAGAATTTCAGAACACTTATTCAATTTCCATCAATAAAGGTTTAATACAAGAATGTATAACTGAACAAGGCTATCAAAGTCAAAGATCGGATATCAATAATATATAACTGAATAAGCATGATATATATGCAAAGTATTATATTCAAGGAGTTAAAACAATCTCCTTTGAATAAATGTGTTAGAACAATATATGTTTTGAATACTAATAACAAGAAATGAAAATGTGAAACTCATTCGATGTAACGAATTAGGTTACATGAGCTTATTCAATCATTCATCAGAATAGAATCAATAGTCTTGCTCAATGACAAAGATAAGGTTTAAAAACTTGCACAATTATTATAAGAGTATGGTTAAAGAACTTGCCTTGTTTGTAAGCTACATAAAGTGTAAAATAATCTCCAATTATCCTACATACATCATTAAAACCGCAACAACAATTAGTTGTATGAACATTAGCTTTAAGGGTTTAAACCATCATTTAGGTCATAACCTTAACTTAGCATCTAACCATGTTGGTTAACATACTTAACGAATCTGAAATCTCATTACGAGCCAACATCGCCTAACCGTTCATCTCTAACCTTTGCAAACATCACATTTGGTCATTTTATAACTTATTTAAATAGTTATTTCAAATCTTTACACTTTGCATTACAACACATGACAACCCGTTATTGTAGTCTATATTATGTCTCGACATCATTAACGTTCATGCTACACTAATATAAGTCTGATACACATAACCGTAAATAAAGTGGAAGTCATTGCATGGGCTCGGGGCACCTTGTTTCTGGTGTCCCTTACCTTAACACTTAAGCCTTATTCTTATTTAGTGGTCGATATTCTGAAAAACCAATGGCGTAGCTATTGCTTTGGGAATGGCGCATCTGTATTGGCCTTAAGTATCTTTGGCGTAAGCTAGTGATTTTTGCCTTAACACCAGTAGTAGCTTCTGTTGAATTACTGACGAAACATAAACTTCGGCATGAGCAATGACCATTTTTAGACCAACTAACACGAATTTTACCCATCAAACAGTGAAATTAACATCTATAATTGGTACAGACTATTACAAACATATTTGCTAACATTTACAACCAACTAACACAATTTATCATCAACTAAAACTAGTTTAATTTCTCAAAATTCCATATTTTCATATAAAACTCCATGTTTGAACTTCTTCCACAAAAATCATCACTGACATCTCAAAACTTGGCCAAAACACTTAATTCAAATTACGTTATGCTCGTTTTTTAATAAGCTAGCATAAACAAGACTCAATTTACAGTTTAGCATACGAATTGGCCACTATAATTGGTACTATTCACAAGCCATATGGAAAAATATACACTGACATACTTTTCTACCTTTTTAACTATAATTAGCGCACGAATTCTTGTTTACATACAAACTCAAACTTAACCAACACATATAATCATCACAATTTAATTGTCTAACAACAATTCAACAAAAATTCGAATTCACATAACATATAAGTTATGCCGTAAATTCATATATGTATATAAATATATATATATATATATATATATATATATATATATATATAATACTAAGGTTTAGATAATATACCTCCAATTTGTTTGAAACCCTTGTTATCACCACTGAATTTGTTTTGGAAAAATTCAAGAATTTCTTCACAATTCTCTCAAGGTCTCAGTCTCAATCTCCTCTCCTCTGTGTTTATCTTTGTTAACAAGCCTTAGGAAAATAAGACGCGTAACCCACATATACTGACTCCCACTTCCCCACTAACGTCAGGTACAAAACCAACAGATAGCGTCAGTTAAAAAAACCAAAGGCCACAAGGCCATGTTTGGCTAACCACATAATTCCCAAACCAAATTATTATTATATTATTTATATTATATAGTTACTTTGTGTCACACGCTATTTAAATAATTTTAGTTTAACTAATTTAAATAACTAATAATAATAATAATAATAATAATAATAACCTTATTATCATTGTACTTATAATTAATAAATAATTATATATATCTAATTTAATTAATAAATTAGAAATATCACTTTATTTAATTTATTTATTTCCTTTAAATTAAACAATTCATTTAATTTAATTATTTTCTTAAATATTAAGAAATTGATTTAATTTAATTATTTCCTTAAATTAAATCCTTCAGATAAATTATCAATACTCAATTTAATTAACATTAATCAATTTAGTTATTAACTCACCACAATTCATTAATTATTTATTTTCCTCAATAAATAAATTATTTAAAATATTTATTTAACTCAATAAATATTTAAATTAAATTACAAATTTCTCGATTGTTACATCCTTCCCTCCTTAAAAGGATTCTGTCCCCAGAATCACAACTCGAAAAATCATTCATTACATTTTTCCCTTCTTAACAAGATTCTGTCCCCAGAATCGCTATACAGAATCAAGCAAACAACTTAGGATAATTCTTCATCATAATATTTTCAAGTTCCCACGTAGCTTCCTCAGCTTTGTGGTTTCTCCAGATTACCTTAATAAAAGGTATCACTTTAGTCCTCAGTACTTGCTCTTTTCTGTCAACAATTTGAACATGGACTTCTTCATATATTAAGTCTTTCTCAAACTATAAGGGCTCATATTCTATAACATGCTTATAATCATGCTTATATGGTCTCAACACCGAGATGTGAAAAATATTATGGATATGCACTAATTCTGGAGGTAAAGCTACCTCGTATGCCACTTCACCCACACGTCGAAGCACTTCAAAAGGACCTATAAACCTAGGGCTTAATTTCCCTTTCTTGCCAAATCAAATTTTCCCCTTTCAGGGAGATACTTTCAAGAAAACATAACTACCAACATCGAATTCCCGATTTTGTCAGTGTTGATCGACATATTTCTTCTGTCTATCTTATGCAGCTATTAATCTTGCTCGAATCACTTTGATGATCTTGACAGTCTACTGTACCAATTTTGGACCCAATAGCTGACGTTCTCCTACCTCATCCCAGCACAACAGAGTTCTGCATTTTCTGCCGTATAACGCTTCATAAGGCGGCATGCCAATACTGTAATGACCCCAAAATTCATACAATTTAATTCTCGACTGCGGTCATTAATAATACATTCAACCTCTAATTTTATATCATTAAACGATAATACAACCATTAAAATTTGCGGAATAATTAAAATTTTCTATTACAAACTATCCTCGTTCCCAAAACATTCAACATTTACATCTAAATATCTCGGAATTATTTTAATACTACAATAGTTTACATTCGCAAAGTAATATTACAATTCAACATTAATACATTATTCGAAACCTTAAACATGGTTCAAATAATAATAACACAACCAAAGTATATAAATCTTCAAGTATCGCATCTGTTCATGTCTTTCAAGTAACACATAACTTTACCTTGAATCTTGAACCTGCAAAAGTGGTTATTTACAAGGTTGAGCTCGACAGCCCAGCAAATTTAACAGTCTATCATGTTTCAAATAGCACACAATTCATGCATTATATATTTCTAATTTATCGAGTTACATTATACAACATGCATGTGTTATCACATATCACATATAAATTGAGTTCCATAACCCAATTAACTTGGTCATATTTTGACTTTAACAATTCATAAAGCATGGTATGTAACTCACCACATAATCACATTTAATCCACAAACATAATAGAACTGAAAAACTTGCCTTGGATGTTGTTTAATGTTTATAACTTATCTGCGTTGTGATGATCCTACACAAATTGAGGATACATACATGTACATATTAGTTTCACATACAAAATTCACGTACTCAATGTAAACTAATTTTATTTAACTATAATATTGTGTTCTTGTCTTAAAACCATTCCATGTTTCTTTAGAAACTTTTGTCCGTTATAACCTTTTTACGCCCAAAAAGGTTCTCTCATGGATTTAGTATGTAAATACTTTACGTATCAAAACATAAACCATTTATATCCCCTTCATTTTACATTACTAGGTTCAATATAATTTCAAACGGTTTACGCATTTCATATGTTACATATAATGCTTTTACATATCATTTTCTCTAATTACGCTTCGCATAGTTATGAAAACTTACATTTACATTACATTTCTATCGTTTTCTTTACATTTAAAGTGAGTTTTCGCGATATATAAGCATTATATAATATCTATACATCTCTCTCGGTGTTTTTTTACATGTTAAACAGCCACAAAACCACCCAAAAGCATTACGAAAAAATCGCATTGAATGTTCATATGATCAAGCTATTATTTGATGTCGCCACAAAGGCAATGACCCCTCACCTTGACACCAACTCCATGCTTAATAGCTTGCAATCTACTTATCCAATCGTAAGTCATTTTTTAGTATGTTTTTCATGGCATGCAAGACTATTTTTAAGAAATACTAACCTCTCATTTTGGGTTTGTTAAGTAGTCCAAAAAGCGTGCCAAAAATTGATGTTCATAACAGTCTTCAATTTTTTTCCCAGCTTTACCCTCTCTCGCTAAAACAGTCATAACTAATTCGTTTCAAAATATTTTTGAGCGATTCTTGAGCCCACACGAAGCTAACTTCCGTGGCTACAACTTTCATTCTTTGACCATTTCCAAATTCAAAACACAGAATTCCGGAAAGTTCGTTCAAGGTGACTGCCCCGACTTGGTTAGACAGTTTTGATGCGACTACTTTGAATGGTCATAACTCTTTGCTCCGAAGTCGGAATTAGTCCGTTTTAGAGTGTATGGAAACCTAATTCAGTGTAAGATAACATACCAAAAGCCCAGAAGTTTTTGGAAACATTAACGGATCGAAACAGTGTCCCGAATAGCACGTCCCGCTACTGACCTTCAGTTTGACAAATTCGACACATTTCTTTCCAATCACCATAACTCCTTCATCTGAGGTCGAAATGAGGTCATTCCAAAGCCTATGACTTCCTAACTTAGTGCACTACAACTACCCAGAAACTCAGAATTTTTCAGGCAACATAGCTATTCCAGAATTTGACACTATAGTCACTGTTCATTCAGTTTTCATTTCTAGACATGGTTTACTAAAATCTTCACCACGGATTCATTTTAACTCCGTTTTGGTTCATTCAAGTTAGGAAGTCTCCAGAACTTAGAGGGATATAACATAAAATCATCAAATTAAGCTTTTAGACATAAATCAAAAGCACAAAAGGTCCTCAAGCTCAGTCCCAAAAACTGCCCAACAAGGTTCTTTGTAAATCTTTTATTTTGTGAGTTTTGGTTACACTTGGATAATGTTAAGGCTTCATATCTCTAATTACAATCATTAGAACTCATTTACATAATCAATTATAAGCCAAAATAAACATAGTAAACTAACTACTTTACTAACAAAACTAACTAAACTTCCAAAATACAAACTTTAACTAACAAACTAAATACAATATTTAAAATAATAACATTACCAAAAATTAAATAAGAAACATACCCAAAAATACGAATTCCACAAACCTAATAATGTGCTTTCACCAAAAATTTAACTAAGAAGATCTTTATAAAAAGTCCTCCCACAACAAAGCCTTTCTCAAAATTAGAGGCCTTATTGTTGGTGAATGAAACAAAGGATCAAGCCCTTCTATTTATAGGTTTAGCAAAGGGTAAAGTTCTCAATTTAGTTGATGTGGGACTTGGTTTATACTAATTCTAATTTGTTTATACTAATTTTTTCCTATTTTCAACATGCTGAGTGTATTCATTTATCACGAATTCGTTTCTTAACCAATTCGATCCGTTCAAGTTGCGTTGTTTTCGTTTTATAGAGGAGAACAACAATCATCCATCAATTTAAAGTTTCCATCACGAATTCATCATCAACTTTAGTCCCAAAGTACACCAAAACACACATTACAATCAAAACCCAAATTCATCTTCTTTAATATAAATACATGAATTTGATTTCTAAATTTTTTTTTCTAGATGACCACTATCAAATTATAAATATCTAATAACATATATAACATCGTAACCCATAAATTCATTAACCAAAACTCCAATTTTAAAAGAAACTCAAGAACACATAAACTAGAAATATAAACTAGATTATGTACCTTTAATTCCTTAAGAAATAAAATTAACCTTATCAAGAAAATTATAATTTCTATTCAACCATTATAATCATAAAATTATTTAACAAATTCTCACTCCTCTAATTTAATTATTTAATTAAATTAGAATATCATAATATACTAAGCGTAATAAAATACGTATAAATCACATCTATTTTATCACACTTAAATACACTATCTCATAACAATTTTCATCAAATATTTATTTAATATCATAAATATTCATTTTATTCCATAAAATTTTCAACTAAAATATTTAATGTACTTAATAAATATTTTACTGCATTATACTAATATTTACATTTTCATGTAACATATTACCTTCTCACTTTATTAAATCAATTATACTTGTATTAATTCACTATTTTAATTAAGTGAATTATTCACACTATTAATGAAACTTAACTCATAATAATTTTCATTGCCTCATGAGTGATAATTAAAATTATATTGTCTCATAACATAATTTCAACTTAATTAAATTAACTAATATTATTTAATTTCTTTAATAGTTTAAGTAACTATTAAATCTAACATTCTCCAACATATGAATATATAATTCTCTTCACACCAAATCATATAATTCAAAATATATAAACCTCATAATAAGAATTTTAATTATTAAATTCTTATTTTAATAACTTATAAAAATTCGGGTTGTCACATCCTTCCCTCCTTATAAGGATTCCGTCCTCGGAATCAAAGAAACCTCCCTTACTCAATTTTCACCAAATCTCTTTTCAAAATTTACTCGGAATATTACATTCTCGCGCGATAACTATTATTATAAGCAAATTCCACCAATGGCATATGGTCATCCTAATTTCCTTTGAAATCCATTATACATGCTCTGAGCATATCTTCTAGTGTTTGGATAGTTCTCTCGCTTTGTCCGTCGGTCTGATGATGGTACGTTGTGCTCATTTTCAGTTGTGTTCCCAAACATTCTTGCAATCGTTTCTAGAAATTTGATGTGAAACGTGGATCTCTGTCTGATACAATGGACACAGGTACACCGTGTCTTGAAATGATTTCTTTCACGTACAGTTTTGCTAACCGATCTAGGGTAAATCGAATCTTGATTGGAAAAAAGTGAGCCGACTTCGTTAATTGATTGACAATCACCCAAATAGCATCGTAACCTTGTTGGGTCGTTGGAAGACCTACCACAAAATCCATTGTGATATGCTCCCATTTCCATTCTGGTATCTCCAACGGTTGTAATAATCCCCTTGGTCTTTGATTCTCAGCTTTAACTTTCTGACACTTAAGCATTTCGCCACACACTCAACCACATCCCTCTTCATATTCGGCCACCAAAAATGATGTCTAAGATCTTGGTACATCTTTGTACTTCCAGGGTGAATCGAATATCTTGAGTTGTGAGCTTCACTCAAAATTTCCTCTTTAACTTCTGGTACTGGCGGAACCCAAATTCTCCCTTTGAATCGAAGTAACCCTTCCGAATCGATTTTGAATTTGCTTTCCTCCCCTTCAGATATCTTTTATTTTATCTTTTTGCATTCTTCATCCTGAAGTTGTGTATTCTTCACTTTATCTACCAACATTGAATCATTTCCTATCTGGAACAACTTTTCATCGGATTCTGTCGGATATTTAATTTCCAACTCCATCTTAGCCATTTCCGACACTAGCTTCTCCTGGGCTGTCAACAACATTAACTTCTCTCGTCCCTTCCTGCTTAAAGCATCAGCAACAACATTCGCCTTTCCGGGATGATAGATAATCTCGCAATCATAATCTTTGATTAGTTCCAACCATCTTCTTTATCGCATGTTTAACTCTTTTTGTGTAAAGATATACTTCAGACTTTTATGGTCAGTATATATCTCACACCTCTCTCCGTAAAGGTAATGTCTCCAAATCTTCAGGGCAAACACCACCGCAGCCAAATTTAAGTCATGAGTCGGGTACCCCTTCTCATAATCTTTTAATTGACGTGATGCATATGCAATGACTCTGCCGTTCTGTATAAGTACACATCCTAGTCCTTTATGCGATGCATCACTATACACCACAAAATTCCCTGTATCATCAGGTAATGACAACACAGGTGCTGAGCTCAGCCTCTTCTTCAATTCGTGAAAACTTTCCTCACACTTCTCCGTCCAAACAAACTTACCTTCTTTCCTAGCTAAATTCGTCAACTGGGTCACGATCTTAGAAAAGTCCTGAATAAAACGCCTATAATAACCTGCCAATCATAAGAAACTCCTTATCTCTGACGGTGTTTTTGGCTGATCCCAGTCTACTACAGCTTCAACTTTTGATGGATCTACCGAAATTCCGTCATTATCAATAACATTCCCGAGAAACTGTACACGTTCCATCCAAAACTCACATTTTGAAAATTTTGCGTACAACTTCTCCTTTCTCAATGTCTCCAACGTCACTTTTAAGTGTTCAACATGTTCTTCCTTGGTCTTAGAATATACCAATATATCATCAATAAATACCACCACAAATTTGTCTAAGAATAGTTTAAACACCCTGTTTATTAAATCCATGAATGTTGTAGGTGCGTTGGTTAAACCAAATGACATAACCAGAAACTCGTAATGACCATACCGAGTTCTGAATGTCGTCTTCAGTACGTCTTTTGGCCACACCTTCAATTGATGATAACCACTCCTCAAGTCTATCTTTGAAAAATATCTCGCCCCCATCAGTTGATCAAACAGGTCATCTATTCTTGGTAACGGATACTTATTTTTAATCATAACCTTATTCAATTCTCGATAGTCAATGCAGAGCCGCATCGACCCATCCTTCTTCTTAACAAATAACACTAGCACTTCCCATGGCGATACGCTCGGCTGAATATACTTCTTATCGAGTAATTCTTGCAGTTGCACCATCAACTCTTTCATCTCTACCGGGGCCATTCTGTATGGGCCTTAGATATTGGGACCGTTCCTGGTACTAAATCAATCACGAACTCAATTTGTCGATCTGGTGGAAGACCCGGCAAATCGTCTGGAAATACGTCTGCAAAATCTCTTATGATGGGTATCTCTCTAACTTCGCACTTTTCTTCTGTGTATCAACTATGTAGGCTAAGTATCCTACACATCCTTGTCTTAACAACTTTTTGGCTTGCATCACCGTCAGACAACTTGCTTGTCGAGGTGATTTGCTGCCAAAGAACACTACCTTTGATGGAGTCATACGGTTAACACACTTTCTTTGGCAATCAATCACTGCTCCGTGATTGAATAACCAATCCATTCCCAGTAATAACATCAAACTCCCCCAATCTAATTGGTATTAAGTCTACCCTCATCTCTTGACCCTTTATAACCACTTTACAATTCTTATATACGAATCTAACAGGAATCACTTCCTTATTTGCAATCTCTATGCTTAAGGGAAATTCTAATTCTTCATGAGGCAAATCCAAGTTTTGAGCAAATTCATCAGATATAAATGAACAAGTAGGACCCGAATCAAACAGTACATAAGCATTAATACCATTAATTAGAATGATACCTGACACCACATCCTTAGACTGAACAGCATCCTACACAGTCATATTAAAAGTTCTTGCAGTAGATCGGCTTGACTGAGCTGGTCCAAAGATAGTCAATGCACCACCACCGTTGTTGTTTCCCTTTCCTCCACTCGCACTCCCCGCTGGCTTTTTAGGACAATCACGAGCCATGTGATCTTTTGAACCGCAGGTAAAACATGCTCCTTTCTTCAGACTAAAATAGTTCGGTGCAATGTGTCCCTCCTGACCACAGTTGAAACATACTCGTTTTCCCTTCAAACATACCCCAGTATGATTCTTTCCACAAGTAGCACAATCTTCAAACTTTTTCTTCTGCTGACTTCCCTGCTGTCCTCTCGTATTCTAATTCTCGTTCCACTTCCTCTTCTAATTGTTACTTCCAACATTACTTCCACCAGCCTTATTTTCACTATCATTCTTCCTCTTCTTTTGTTCTTGATTGTACTTGGTCAAGGCATCGCTTCCACCTTCTGTGATGATTGACTTTTCCAGTACAGCCGTAAATGTATTTAACTGGAACATTGAAACCTTGCTATACAGCCAGGGTTTCAATCCTTGTTCGAACCTTCTCCCCTTACGCTCATCAGTATTTACTTGATATGTGGCAAACCTTGCCAACTCATTAAACTTCGTAGCATATTCTGGCACCGTCATAGTCCTTTGCTTAAGCTCCAGAAATTGCACTTCCAACTGATTTCGAGAACTCGCTGGAATGTACATTTCAAAGAACATCTCCTTAAATATATCCCACGCTACCACTCTTTGTCCTTCACGAACTTTATTTGCTTGCCACCAGTAGCTAGCTTTGGACTTCAGCATAAATGTTGCGAACGCAGTCTTCTGATCTTCATTAACTCTAGCAACGTCGAACACCTTCTCCATTTCTATGATCCATGTTTGGGCTTCGACTGGATTCATAGACCCTTGAAATTCTAGCGGTCTGACCGCTTTGAACTCCTTCAAAGTCGTAACTTGAGCTTGCGGATGATTCGTAAGTGCTCCCGTCAGCAAAGTTACCAACTGCTGAACTGGATTAGCATTTCTCTCATTGTTATTATTAGTAGACCCCTCAGGAGGTACTTGTTGACTTGGTTGTCTTCTTCTAGGAGGCATTTTTTGTTAAAATATACGCTTATTAGTTCATTACTCAACTTCTTGGGTATTTGAATTTTAACTTAAACATTCCAAGATTAAAGCTATAACATATAACATTTCAAATAAACTCTAATATTTTATTCATTCATAATGTTTTAAACATACTAAAGATAGCATATCTGCTATAAACATCCACTTTCCTGAACTAAACCAGTTTCAAGATTACATACTCATACTATCCCTTTATTTATCTCAAAATAAGGGATTCACAACTTATTTATTCACATAATTATCCTCATATTATTATCACTCTTATTCTATCTATGCATATTAAGACGTCGTAAGGCTTCTCGACATTCCTCCTCCATGATACGGTAAGCCGTTCTACGATCCATCACGAACCACGTCGAGTCTTCAAACTGAGGTGGGTAATAATGGACTCGATCTTGGGCCCTATCAATCACAGAATTAAAAGTATAATCCATCTCCTTCATCTTGGCTTTCTTCACTTGAACTTTAGCCTCAGCACGGTCTGCACGTTGAGTCACCTTCATCCAAGCATCCTTTGCTCTTGCACGCTTAGTTGATTCCTCTTTGAAATCATCTTTCAGCTTCTCCGTGTCAGTCTTCATCTTCTCGTTCACTGCTAACAAGTCTTCATGCTGACCCTTGGTATGAACTAGATTCCATTATGTGTTTCCAAGTTTTTAATCAAGTTCCTGAATCTCTACATCCTTCTGCTCCAATGCAACGTGATGCATCTCAACCATCTCCTTCAGCTCCTCAACATTATCTTGTAACTCTATGTTACGGTCATACAGAGCGTCATACATCTCAGCCGATACGGAGTTTGGTGGAAACTACTCAGGATCTTCCTCATCATCATCCTCCTCAGGACTATTCTCCTCGGGATCGGTCACAGGCTCATCCTCCTAGATCAACTGTTCCCGCACTACGTGAATATCCCGGGGTTCGTCATCTCTAGGTACCTGAGGTATCACCTCCCTAGCTGGACTGGACCCTCCTTCGTTAGACATCTTGTCAACAAAATATTTTAAGTTTTACTTAACATTATTGATACTTGCGAGCACATAAGTTATTAACACATAGCACATAATGTCTTTTATTGTTTAATTTCAATGGATGCCTTAATCCATTCCTTAAAACCCGATAAGAGTTAATCACCTCTATGTTTTCTAACTTCTTAAAGGCTACTTCCTAAGGTTTTTCCCACCTAAGGTTCATAACCTAAGGCTTTGATACCAACCCGTGACACCCCCAAATTCGAGTACTTCATTTCCACCGAATTTGGTGCTCACTATCAAAATAATTACATCTAACTACCCATAATAAAGGATAAAACATTAAATAAATAACTTAAACAATAATCTCTCCCATTAAAGGGTTACATCAAAATCTCAAAATAAATCTCAGGTAATCTAACCTTAAAATTATTACATCAGTTTGCGGAATACATTATAAAATAAAATAAGTCTTAAAACTTCAAGCATCTAAATAAACTAACTAATTCTTCATCACTTAGACATCTTGCTCTTTCCCTTGCTAGTAGATGGATCATCACCTCTTTCAACTTTAGCTGCATTGTTTAATTGCAAGAGTGAGCAAACAATTGCTCACTGACATAAAGATAGTGTAACAACAACATGAGAGTGAACAACGAATACTGAATAATAAAGAACTTGTTCTACGAATCAAAATAGAAAACAAGTTCGAACTTTAATTATCTGAGGGTCTTAAGACCACGAACTATGTCCACGGTGTTTAGGTATTATTACCTTAACCTTAACAGTTATTAGACTGTACAGACTCTTCTTGACGTACTCAGGGGGATCAGCCCTTTGTACCAAACATCTAAACGTTACACGTACAAAATCTCCTATGTTAGGGTTGTTCGTCTCAAATTGAATTTAGAATTTCCACACTGAAGAAAGTTTAGTTTGGAACTAGCTTATCAGTGTTTCTAGAATTTTAGAACACTTATTCAATTTCCATCAATAAAGGTTTAATACAAGAATGTATAACTGAACAAGGCTATCAAAGTCAAAGATCGGATATCAACAATATATAACTGAATAAGCATGATATATATGCAAAGTATTATATTCAAGGAGTTAAAACAATCTCCTTTGAATCAATGTGTTAGAACAATATATGTTTTGAATACTAATAACAAGAAATGAAAATGTGAAACTCATTCGATGTAACGAATTAGGTTATATGAGCTTATTCAATCATTCATCAGAATAGAATCAATAGTCTTTCTCAATGACAAAGATAAGGTTTAAAAACTTGCACAATTATTATAAGAGTAGGGTTAAATAACTTGCCTTGTTTGTAAGCTACACAAGTGTAAAATAATCTCCAATTATCCTACATACATCATTAAAACCGCAACAACAATTAGTTGTATGAACATTAGCTTTAAGGGTTTAAACCATCATTTAGGTCATAACCTTAACTTAGCATCTAACCATGTTGGTTAACATACTTAACGAATCTGAAATCTCATTACGAGCCAACATCGCCTAACCATTCATCTCTAACCTTTGCAAACATCACATTTGGTTTCATTTTATAACTTATTTAAATAGTTATTTTAAATCTTTACACTTTACATTACAACACATGACAACCCATTATTGTAGTCTATATTATGTCTCGACATCATTAACGTGCATGCTAGACTAATATAAGTTCGATACACATAACCTCTGAAATAAAGTGAAGTCACTCCTTGGGCTCGGGAGACGCAGTGCAATGTTGCTTATTTTCTAACCTTAACACCAGTAGCAAATTTCTTATTGGTGCTCGATCATTCTGAAAAACCAATGGCAAATTAAGCTTGGGGCTTGGCCTTGTTCTTAGCGATTTTACCTGTAGCACCGTAGTAAATTTCTGTTGAGTACCTGATTACAATTCTGATTTCGGCATGAACATTAGCCTTTTTCAACCCAACTAACACGAATTTCACTCATCAAACAGTGAAATTAACATCTACAATTGGTACAGACTATTACAACATGTTTGCTAACATTTACAACCAATTAACACAATTTATCATCAACTAAAACTAATTTAATTTCTCAAAATTCCATATTTTCATATAAATCTCCATTTTTTAATTTCTTCCACAAAAACCATCACTGACATCTCAAAACTTGGCCAAAACACTTAATTCAAATTACGTTATGCTCGTTTCTTAATCAGCTAGCATAAACAAGACTCAATTTACAGTTTAGCATACGAATTGGCCACTAAAATTGGTACTATTCACAAGCCATATGAAAAAATATACACTGACATACTTTTCTTCCTTTTTAACTGTAATTAGCACACGAATTCTTGTTTACATACAAACTCAAACATAACCAACACATATAACCATTACAATTCAATTGTCTAGCAACAATTCAACAAAAAATAGAATTCACAGAACATATAAGTTATGTCGTAAACTCATATATTATATAAATATATATATATATATATATATATATAATACTAAGGTTTAGATAGTATACCTCCAATTTGCTTGAAACCCTTGTTATCACCACTGATTTTTTTAAAAAAAAATTCAAGAATTTTTTCACAATTCTCTCAAGGTCTCACTCTCAATCTTCTCTCCTCTGTGTTTATCTTTGTTAACAAGCCTTAGGAAAATAAGACGTGTAACCCACATATACTGACTCCCACTTCCCCACTAACGTCAGGTACAAAACTAACAGATAGCGTCAGTTAAAAAACCAAAGGCCACAAGTCCATGTTTGGCTAACCACATAATTCCCAAACCAACTTATTATTATATTACTTATATTATATAGTTACTTTGTGTCACACACTATTTAAATAATTTTAGTTTAACAAATTTAAATAACTAATAATAATAATAAAAACCTTATTATCATTATACTTATAATTAATAAATAATTATATATATCTAATTTAATTAATAAATTAGAAATATCACTTTATTTAATTTATTTATTTCCTTTAAATTAAATAATTTATTTAATTTAATTATTTTCTTAAATATTAAGAAATTGATTTAATTTAATTATTTCCTTAAATTAAATCCTTCAGATAAATTATCAATATTCAGTTTAATTAACATTAATCAATTTAGTTATTAACTCACCACAATTCATTAATTATTTATTTTCCTCAATAAATAAATTATTTAAAATATTTATTTAACTCAATAAATATTTAAATTAAATTACAAATTTCTCGATCGTTACACCTCTTCATACGTTAAATCTTCTGCTATCTCGTCGGGTTATAATTCAATAATGTGGTTCGGGTCTTTCACATATTTACGTAGCATAGATATGTGAAAAACGTTATGAACAGGAGACATATTTGGCGGTAATATGAGTCTATAGGCCACAGTTCCTACTCGATCGAGGATTAAAAATGGGCCAATGAATCGAGGATTGAGCTTTCCTCTCTTTCCAAATCTCGTAACTCCTTTCCATAGAACAACACGTAACAACACATGATTTCGAATATTGAATTTCACGTCCTTTCGATGAAGATCAGCATAACTCTTTTGTCGATCTTATGAGGTTTTTATACGTTGTCGGATCGTTTGAATCTTTTCCGTAGTCATACGTACCAACTCCGGTCCCAACAACGTTGCTTCACCCACCTCATCCCAAAGATCTTTGGAGAACGACACTTTCTTCAATCTGGCGCCTCAAAGGAGCCATGCAAATACTTGCTTGATAATTGTTGTTGTAGGAAAACTCTACCAATGGTAAGAACTTGTCCCAACTTCCTTTGAAGTCATGGCCACAGAGTCTTAATAAATCTTGAAGAGTTTGAATAGTCCTCTCCGACTGCCCATCCGTTTGAGGATGATATGCCGAACTAAATCATAAATCCATGCCCATAGCTTTTTGCAAACTAACCAAAAATCGTGAAGTAAATCTTGGGTCTCGATCAGAAACTATGGATACTGGCATACCATGAAATCTTACAATCTCGTTTATGTACATACGAGCAAGACGTTCAAGTGTATAAGTTTCTCGCATCGGTAAGAAATGAGCAGACTTGGTCAATCTATCAATAATGACCCAAATCGCATCTATGAATTGAGAAACCTTGGGAAGACCAGTAACAAAATCCATGGTAATGTTCTCCCACTTCCATTCTGGAATTTCAAGTGGTTGCAATAGAACTTTTGGCACTTGATGCTCTGCCTTGACTCGTTGACAAGTTAGACACCTTGAGATAAACCTCACTATCTCTCTCTTCATATTGCTCCACTAAAATATATGTCGAAGATCACGATACATTTTGGTACACCCAGGATGGATTGCAAACGGTGTGTTGTGCACCTCAATCATAATTTTATACTTCTAGTTAGAATCGTTTGGAACACAAAGTCTGGAGTTGACTCGAAGTATTCCTTCTTCATCGATTCTTGCTTCCGGAATAACACCTTCTTACACTTTCTTCCTCATATGCATCAGCTCCAGGTCTGTAGCTTGAGCAACTTTAACTTTATCGATTAAAGTCGGTTCTACTCGTATATTCGCCATCATCACATGGGTCCCTGTAGTCTTTAACTCTATCTCCATCCTTTGTAAGTCATACAAAATGGGCCTTTCGCGTTGACAATATCGCTTTTCGTGCAGCATATGATCTTACTACTCGATCGTCGACTCTTCGTTCACTTTTTCAAGATGGTATTGAATGGTATAATCGTAATCTTTCAATAGCTCAAGCCATCGTCGTTGTCGCATGTTGAGTTCCTTTTGAGTGAAGAAATATTTGAGGCTTTTATGATTCGTATAGATCTCCACCTTCTCCCCATACAGGTAATGCCTCCAAATCTTAAGCGCAAAAATGACAGTTGCCAACTCTAGATCATGAGTAGGATAATTCTTCTCATATTCCTTGAGTTGTCATGAGGCATATGCTATGACTTTCCCATGTTGCATGAGAACACATCCTAACCCTTTGCCTGAAGCATCACTGTAGATGACAAATCCCTCCAAGCCAGATGGTATTGTCAGAACATGTGCTGAAATGAGTCTCCTCTTGAGTTCTTGAAAACTCTTCTCATATTCCTCGCTCCAACCGAATTTTATATCTTTTCTAGTCAGCTGAGTTAATGGAGTAGTGATTCGAGAAAACCCTTCTACAAATCGCTGATAATAACCAGCTAAGCCGAGAAAGCTACGAACTTCGGTCACTGACTTAGGTTGCTCCCAGCTTTGAATTGCTTCAATCTTTGCCGGGTCAACAAATATTCCATGATTTGATATCACGTGCCCAAGGAATGCTACTTCCTCAAGGGAGAACTCGCATTTCTTTAACATGGCATATAACTTGTTTTCACGAAACTTTTGGAGTATCAGCCTCAAGTGTTGATCATGATCTTCACGACTTTTGGAGTAAATGATGATGTCATCAATAAAGATGACCACAAAGTGATCCAGATATTCCTTGAATACTGGGTTCATCATATCCATGAAGGCAGCAGGAGCATTAGTCAATCCAAAAGACATAACTAGGAATTTGTAATGCTCGTACCGAGTTCTGAAAGTAGTCTTTAGAATGTCATCAGTTTTAATCTTCAACTAATGATATCCAGAACGAAGATCGATCTTTGAAAAGAATTTGGCACCTTGCAACTGGTCAAACAGGTCATCAATGTGAGGCAACGGGTGCCTATTTTTTATGGTGACATGATTCAACTCCCGATAATCAATACAAAGTCGCATACTTCCATCTTTCTTCTTCACGAATAGAATAAGAGCACCCCAAGGAGACGTACTAGGTCGAATGAAAAAAATGTCTAACAATTCCTGTAATTGGGTTTTTAACTCCTGAAGTTCAATAGGAGCCATTCGATATGGGGCTTTGGAAATGGGTTTTGTACCGGGTTCAAGGTCAATACCAAACTCGATTTCACGCTCCAGGGGCAGGCTAGGAAGTTCTTCGGGGAATACGTCAGGAAATTTATTAACAATAGAAATATCATTCAAATCTAGCGTATTTTTGTTTAAATCTGTGACATGAGCTAAGAAAGCTTGACATCCATTTTTTAATAAACGGATAGCTTTATGGCTTGAGATGACCATGATTGATTTTAATGGTTTGGTCGCTTAAATTCGTATAATAGGTTGATTAGGAATATAAAAGCTAACAACCTTACGAAAATAATCAATTTTAGCATGATGAGTAGTTAACCAATCAATCCCTAGAATCACGTCAAATACAAGTATTTTTAAGGGGATAAGATCGACAGGTAACGTACGGTTACCGATTTGAATCAAACAAGACTTATAAATAGTGGATGCAATGAAGGTTTCTCCCAACGGAGTTTCAACAGATAAGTCAAAGTCTAATTTCTCCGGAGTCAAATTTAAACGTTGAGCTCAAGTAGGAGAAATAAAAGAATGGGTAGAACCGGTATCAAATAAGGTATAGACTTTGCTAGAGTTTATGATTAGCTTACCCGTGATCACCTCGTTTGGATTCCTTGTTTTTTGGGAGGTTACGACAAACGTTCTCCCTTGAACTACCAGTTTTGTCTTGTCTGGGACGGCCTTTGATGCCTCCATCCCAGCTGGACTTAACTTCGATGCACGACAAAATCGGGCTAGGTGACCTTCTCTTCCACAACTGTAATATGCTTTGGACTGCTGCGTACAGTTTGGACTGATGTCTCCCTCCCTTTCACATTTGTAACATACGACCGACGGTCGTTCTCCTTCCTTAACAATAGGTGCTGGTGCTGAGGTCCTTCCATCATTATTGAATCTCCTCTTCTTGAAACTCCTACTTTTATTATCTTGGTCATGATTACCACCGAAGTGGTTACCATTTCAGGCATGTTGATTCCCTCCACATTTGTTGTCACCGCTTCGATGATTGCTACCACTGGTATTATCATTTTGTCGGCTGCTCTCTCATGGTTGGGTTTATTCGTTATCGCACTCCAATAACAGAGCCCTATTTACAACATCTGAATACAAACACAGTTTGTGAGAAATTAAGTATTGACGTATATTGGGTTTCAAACCTCTTAGAAACATCCGCGTCATTCTCTCCTCATGATCAACCAAGTGAGACGCAAACCGGGACAACTTGGCAAACTTAGCTTCGTACTTTGACACGGTCATATTGTTGTGCTCCAGCTTGATGAACTCTACCTCCTTCATGTGACGAATACTTTCGGGAAAGTACTTGTCGTTGAACAGTTCTTGGAATTTCTCCCAAGATATCTTGGTCTGCGACGAGTTGAGTCGCTTTGATTCCCACTAGTGATCTGCCTCTCCTCGCAACATAAAGGTGGCAAAGGGAACCTTTTGCTCCTCGGAGCATCCCAAGACATCAAATATCTTGGTGATCTGCTTTATCCACGTCTCCGCCTTAAGTGGTTTTGGTTCTCCAATAAACTCTAGTGGTCCCAGCTCCTTGAACTGTTTAGCGGTGACCGTCCGAGAGTTACCAGTGTTTCCACCTGCATTTTGAATAGGAGCCGCTCTCGCCTGATGTTGCATGAATTGCATAAAGCCTCTGAACATCCCATCGTTCATCATTTGGTCAGCATTGTTGTTTTCTTGAGGATTATTGCCATCCTGATGCACATTATCCTGAGTATTAATCATTGGTGACTCAATGGTCTCATGTGTTTCATTGCTTATCTCAACATTTTCAGATGCCATTTTTAAATATTGGCAGAAAATAAGGGTTAATTGATATGTCACATATTATCCCTATACTCTGACCGACCAATTAAATACCAAATAAACTTAGGTAGGTCATACTAGCGAAGGAATTCCCCGTCTCTCCCCTTCTAGTTCTTATCTCACATCTCAGCCATAGATCATATCCCTAAGCTTTGATACCAACTGTGACGCCCCCAAAATAGGTATACATCACCCATCTTGAGTCGCCAAAAACATGGTACATAATTTAAATACAAACTTCTTTTATACAGTACAACAAAACGTAGCTGAGAGTTTCAAAACGGATAATATCTCGTAGAGAGTATCCAAACTTAAATAAAGTCCTCCTTACAATTATTATCACACTATTTCACTGAATAGTGAGGATTACTAATGCAAACATCTAGACCGTCACTCCGTTTTCCGACTAGTCCCAGCTACGTTCTCATTTCCTGAAGAGAACAATGAAAGCAAAAGGGTGAGCTCAACTAGACCAGGAAGAAATATTATGACTAAGATAATGCAGAATAAATTATCGTTAGCCTTCAACAGTGTTAAACTGATAAAATATAATAAACATCAAGTTTAAGCTGCAAAGTGAACAAGCGATCCATTAGAAGAGTCAAGTAGAGCATGATATCTACTATCTTCTATGATTTAAAAAGTTTATCATCAATTTTATCGTTGAGACTCGACAATAAATAAACCACATCATCGAATCATCCTCGCACTTTTCTGAGCCGAGGATATTCATGCAATCATCAATGGTCATGATTATACCGAATAATCCCTGGTTATAATCATACCAACAACTGTCCATCAATGCACTATAGGCCAATGAGGATTTTTTACCACGTCATTTGTAACATTACGGTCACGATTATACCAAATAATCCATGGTCATAATCATACCAATAAATAGTACATCTATGCACATAAGCCACAAATGACTTTTATCACAATATAAGCATGAGGATGATGACAATGATATAAGAATTCAATTAAAAGAAAGCAAATGATAAATTTTTAAAGATTATAACTTAATTTATCCAGAATTCAATAATGTCCAAATTGTCAACATGATACTGGTTTGTGGAGTAAAATTCAAGAATAATATTTTATCAAAAATGATTTAGACAGCAAAGAAATCAATTTTTGTCATGAATAATTCCCCAGGTGAATTGTACCCTAGTGAAATGTACCCCGTGAATAGTACCCCATGAATATTACTTTATGAATAGTACCATAAAAATGAATACTACTCATGGATAGTACTCCGGCATGAAAAGCTTAAAATTTAACAAGAATGTGCAGAAAATATCCTTGTGAAAGGATATTAGATGAAACGCAAATTTCAAAGATATTCTACTAATTTCACGGAGTATAGAAGCAATACTTTAACAAAATGAAGGTATAATTAGGAATACGAGACGAAATAATATTACTCACATACTACAGAGTATGGAAGACAATATTATTCCTATGAATACTGGAAAAAAAAAAGATATCCCTTACCTCAGAAGAAGACTGGATACTGGAATAGTGAGGTAGCAGACTTCTCTTCTACTTTCTCTCTAAAGCTTCTCTCTGTATAGCTTCTCTTTCTATAATTTCTCTTGTGAGTCTTAGTGAATTGGTGAGAATGAAAGAAGAATGAGCTTCTATTTATAGGAAAACATAGTTTCGATAATTGTACGTTTTGGGGCTCAAAATATTACAGTATAATACCTTTATCTTTTCCTTCATTTTTAATTTAGTCCTGCAAGTATTATCAAACTTGCACCACCTCCCCTAATAGTACATCTTGTTAATCAATAGTACAATCATTTGAATCAATAGTACAATCATGTGAAAAAAATAATTATAGTATAGTACCTTCATCTATACCTCCATTTTTAATTTAGTCATGCAAGTATTATCAATATTGCACCACTTCCCCTAATAGTACATGCATGTGAATCAATAGTACACACATGTGAACAAATAGTTATAAGCATGTGAATTAATAGCAATTAATTGCTCATTTATCTGATTAATTACCCGATTGGTCAATATAACCTCCAGACATTCATTATTATCGAAATAGATGTCGATTTCCACTAACACTAATAATCCCAACATAATGGAAATATCAATTTCATCTTTAATCAACACGAACTTATTCATCATTAATATTATAACTTCATAATATTTAACAACGGATCATTCCCGGAAAGAGGGGCTTTTCGATAAGGATTTCTCCCTATTGGCGCGCAATTAGGTGACCAAACCACTCCTTGACATAACTTTCTAGACATTGTCAATATTGAAAATAATAATATGAATAACTTTGTCGTCTCAATTATTGATTTAATAATATACGATATTATGCAAATGATATTGTGAGAATAATTGGGAAAATCTAAGAATTAGAGACCCTAAGAATGTATATATGATTTGATGTTTTAATGTATATGCTCATGATTATTTGTAAAGTCCTTCTAGTAAGATATGTACAAGGACTTAGTGATAGATCAAAGTTGTTAGGTTGATCTAAGCTCTTACCGTGTATCATTCTGTAATGGAATGTATAGATAGAAAGATCAAAGCTGTTAAGTTGATCTTGAGATGTAATAGATAGGCTTCGAAGAACTCGTAGTGTATCATCTGATCAACATTGCAAAAGTCAAGGCAGAAAACATAGAGCTTCGAAGATCGTAGTGTGCCTTCCTTGAAGGGACTCTTCGGAAATCGTAGAGTGGTCCCAATGTTTGCCGAGCCATCTCAACGATCGTAGTGTGCTGAAGGAAACATGGAGTTTACAAGTCAACGATCGTAGTGTGCTCTCGGAAACGTAGAGACAACAACACGAGCAAGTGAAGATCGTAGTGTGCAGAGGTTTAAGAAGAATCGTAGTGCTCTCGGCTGATAACATCAGACAAGGCACCAAGATGATAAGGCACTACGATCTGAATCGTAGAGTATCATGACATGAATCGTAGAGCATCTGTCTTGTGTCAGAGAACGTCGAGCCTCATGATCTGAGTGAAGATAGATTCCAACATATGAGGAATGGATTCTAGACGTTGCAGCACTCATCAGTCCCAGAGTAATATGAAATATCCTTAGTATGCAACAAAGAAGCGTATTGAAGAAGCTAAGGAAAGTACCATGGGTAAGGGGGGCAAAACACCTTTTCAGGTGTTAGGTGAGAAAGCGATCTGTCAGGTCGGCAATGGCGAATGCGCTTTAGAAAGATGTGCAGAAATGTCTCCATCAAAGATCAGAAAAGTCAAATGCATTTAATGCCTCAACGGATGGATCCAACGGATAGTTTTCAAGATCACATATATGCAGATCAGACAGATGAGAGAGAACCAAGCAAGCATTGAACAAACAACGTGAACATCTCTCTCAAGCTCAACTCTACGATCTGAGATATTGCAAAGCTTGCTCGACTACTCGGTTCTTTAGAACAAGTGCTTACACACAGAATCGAGTAGCAACCATCAAGAACTCAACATTATCAACCAATCAAGAAGAGTACCAAGTCTGCTGGACTTGAAGAGTTCAGAGTGAACTATAAGAAAGCCAAGTCTCTTTGGACTTGAAGAGTTCAAGAGTGAACTAAGAAGTTCCTGAGACTACCGGTCTGCAGAAGGAATCTGTGTGATTCAGAAGTTGTAACAGACATCCTTAGTGGATATCCTACTCGTTGAGTAGAAGAGTGGACTAGGAGCTTTAAGTGCTTTGAACCACTTAAAAACGACTGTGTCTTTACGTTCATGCCATAACTGCCATATCTGTTATATCTGCCATAACCGCCTCACTCTCATAACTCCACTGCTTGATAAAGAAGATTAAAACAAATATTAATTCCGCTAAGTTTTAATCATTATCAAAGAACTAGTTTAAAACGAAAAGATTTTTAAATATCTATTCAACCCCCCTTCTAGATAACTATTGTGCCAACTAGGAACTAACAATTGGTATCAAAAGCAGGTTCTATTTTACAGCTTACAAGCTTTAGTAGATCCAATGGCACTCGTACCAAGCGAATCCAGACCGGGGGAGGCAGCAAAGCCACCAATGTGCAACAAGGATAAATTTGCTAACTGGAAAGTCAGGATGCAAGCTTACATGGACTCAATAGATGAAGATCTATTTGAGACCGTTCTTAATGGGCCCTATATACCAACAAAGCTTGCACCAACCACTGACGATCCAAACAGAGTACAAATCAAGGTTAAAGAAGAATGGACAGACACAGAGAAGAGAGCTGTCCAACTTGACAAAAAGGCTAAGAACATCCTATTCCAATCCTTAGAGGACGATCTGTTTGAAAATGTTGTAAACTGCAAAACAGCTAAGGAAGTTTGGGAAGCACTGCTGATCATGCACGAAGGAACTGAAGAAGTAAGAGAGAACAAACAGTCTCTCCTGACACAGCAGTACGAAATGTTCGCTCATGTGCAAGGAGAAAATGTGACTGCCACCTATGAAAGATTCAACGTTCTGCTCAACTCTCTACGAGCGTATGGGAAGATCTATCCTAACAAAGATCTGACCATAAAGTTCATGAGAGCTCTACCGAGCAGGTGGGATGCCAAGACCACATCAATAAGAGAATCAAAGAATCTTAATGAGATGACAGTTCAACAGCTATATGGAAATCTCCTGACCTACGAACTGGAGCTGACCCAACGTGCTGAAACCTTATCAGAAGGAAGAAGGAAAGACAAGGGTGTTGCTCTCAAGGCTAATGAAGGTGCATCAAAGGTCAACACTGAGATTGACTCTGATTATGATGAAGACGATGATGAAGACTTTGCTATGCTGGTAAAGAGACTAAGAAGGTTCATGCGACAAGGAAGAATCAGCAAGCCAAAGAAGGTCAGCAATTACAGCAGCCAGGATCAAATGAATGACCTATGCTACAACTGCAAAAAGCCTGGCCACTTCATCGCCAACTGCAACAAACCTATCAAAGAAGAACTAAAGAAGAAAACACATGCAAAGAAGGAATACAAAGGAAACAAGAGGCCTCAGAAAAGAGACAAAGGCCTGGTAGCTGGAGGATCGTGGAGTGATTCAGATAATGACTCAAATGCTGACTCCGGAGATGAAGAAGAACCACAAATGGCCAATCTGTGTCTAATGGCCAAACATGCAAAGAACAACCAAAACCTCAACATACATGATGTAAGTCTCGATGAGGTATTTGATTTCAACTCTCCTGATGTAGATATAAGTGATTTAAGAACTGCTTTGCATGGCATAACCACTGATCTACATCAATACATGAAGTGGTTCAGAGTCTTGTCTAAAGATCATTCACTTCTTCAAGAGGAGAAGAAGAAAGTTCAAGAAGAGCTTGAAACAGCCCTTCTAAGTACTAATCTTCTTTCCAAGCTTGAGGCTGAGAATGAAACTTTAAAATAGACAAACACACTCAATGCACAAAGAGAGTCTAAGCTAACCTCTAAAATTGAGGATCTAGAGAAGACTATCTCTCTATGGAACAAATCCTCATCATCCATGGACCCGCCTGCTCTCTCTAGTCGAGAAAGCACGTTCGACGTAATGTGTTTAGGCTTTGGGGAATCCATCTCAGAGTCATGTGTAGAAAAGACAATGGAAACTTGCACTAATAATGCCTCAAGTTTTGGTAGAGGCATTGCCTTTATGAAATCCTCACAGTTGGAAGAGCCGCCTCAATCTTGTTCTCTTCGCTTCTAGTTATACTCGAGAAGTAAAGGATCTCACGCTGGCCTAGGCTTCATAAAGGAGAAGAGTAACCCAACCTCTACTCACCAACCTCAAAGAATCGTAGAGTCAAGCAAGACCAACTCTAAGAATCAACTGGGAAGGTATAGTAGAGGTAAGGCACACTCATCACTATTTATGAAACCTAAGGACACGTGGAAGAAAGAGAATCAATTTAATAGAAGGTTAACTAAGGAACCACACGAGTCCAAGTGGAATATGAATCATCATACACACACATGCATGCATCATAATAGATGTTTAATATGCAATAAATATGGTCATAGGGCTATAAAATGTTATTATAACTCCGTGCATGTGAGACCCAAGATTAGACAGATTTGGGTCCCTAAAGGCACTAACAATGAAGGACCCATGCAAATATGGGTACCAAAATGAAGGTTCAAATGTTTTGACATGAAAAGAGCTCCACAACCTCAATATGGTATCTAGATAGTGGATGCTTAAGGCATATGACAGGGAACAAAGCCCTACTATTAAATTACATAGAAAAGGAGGGTCCCTTTGTCATCTTTGGAGACAACGGCTTGGGCAAGACAAGAGGATATGGCTATGCTGGCAATGGTGCAGTATCTTTCAACAAAGTAGCCTATGTGGAAGGTCTTCAACACAATCTTCTAAGTATCAGCCAACTCTATGACTAGGGTCATCAAGTGACATTCCTCAACAACCAATGTCAAGTCAGAGATTTGAAGACATCTGTTGTAAAGCTAACCGGGACAAGAGAATGAAATGTTTACACAGTGGATCTTGGTCAACTAAGCTCAGATGAGACAATATGTTTTCGCAAAAAGCATCCAAGAAATGAGTCAAGCTATATGGCATAGACGGTTGTCTCACTTAAACTTCAAAAGCATGTCCAAACTAGCATCAAAAGACCTAGTAGCTGGCCTACCCAAGTTCAACTTCGTGAAGGAAAGGCCATGCAATGCTCAGCGACTTGAAAGCAAACCAGAAGCTCATTCAAAAGCAAAACTGCCAACTCTATTAACAAGCCCCTGCAGTTACTCCACATGGATCTTTTTGGGCCAATCCCAACAACTAGTCTTGGAGGAAAAAGATACTCTCTAGTCATAGTCGACGACTACACCAGATTCACATGGGTATTCTTCCTAACCTCAAAGGATGAAACAAGCTCCGAATTAATCAAGATGTTCAGACTGGTAATGAACGAGAAAGGAGAGAAAAT
The DNA here is from genome assembly GCA_020205615.1 of Panax quinquefolius. Classification (NCBI taxonomy): domain Eukaryota; kingdom Viridiplantae; phylum Streptophyta; class Magnoliopsida; order Apiales; family Araliaceae; genus Panax; species Panax quinquefolius. The sequence continues at coordinate 63,976,346 of CM035169.1, forward strand.
CAAGGCCATAAGGAGTGATCATGGAAGAGAATTCAATTTCTCAGAAATAGACAAGTTCTACTCAGACAATGGCATCAGTCACAACTTCTCAGCTCCACGAACTCCTCAACAAAATGGAGTTGCTGAAAGAAAGAACAGAACTCTGATAGAGGCTGAAAGGACTCTACTAGCAGCAGCTCACCTGGCTGAATACTTCTGGGCAGAAGTTGTCAACACTGCATGCTACACGCAGAATGGATCATTAATTCACTCTACGATTAAGAAGACGCCCTACGAACTGTGGAAAGGAAGGAAGCCAACTGTCAGCTACTTCCATGTCTTTGGTTGTGCATGCTACATTCTCAACAATGGAAAGCAATGATCGACAAAATTCCACCAAGTCGATGAAGGATCTTTCTTGGATATGCCACGATAAAGAAGGCTTACAGTGGTGTTTAACAAGAAGACACCAATGTTGAAGTCTCAATACACATCATCTTTGATGAAACCGACTTAGACAAAATAGTGCCTCAAGACACTACTACGACCGATAAGCGTATACTACTTAATGAAGTCGTCGAGCTCAACACTACGATCGTAGTGCCAGATAGTGAAATCGTAGAGCATGAGAATGTGATCGTAGAAAGGTCCATGCAAGACAGCGAGCCTCCACTCCAAGAAGAAGAGATAGACCTTGAAGATTTAAGATAGAAGGCATCGGGACGTATGTCCCAACCGATAATGAGATGGGCAAGAGATCACACTCGTGGATCTAATCATTGGAGATCCGAAAAGTGCCGAGTCAAAACAAGAGCTGCTACTCAGAATGAATGCTTTTATCTAAGCTTCCTGTCACAAATAGAGCCAAAGAAGATAGAGGATGCTATGGAAGACTCCAGCTGGATAGAAGCAATGCAGGAAGAACTCAACCAATTTGAACAAAGTAAAGTATGGAGATTGGTACCAAGACCAAAGAGTCATCCTATGATAGGAACTAAGTGGGTCTTCAGAAACAAAATGGATGAAGATGGGGTCATATCCAGAAACAAGGCAAGATTAGTGGGAAATGGCTATTCTCAAGAAGAAGGTATCGACTACGATGAGACATTTGCACTGTTGCCGCACTAGAAGCCATCGAAATCTTTCTTGCCTTTCTTTGCCCACATGAAGTTCAAAGTCTTTCGATGGATGTCAAGAGTGCATTTCTAAATGGAGAACTCCAAGAAGAAGTCTATGTAGAACAACCTCCGTGTTTCATCAATCCATCACTTTCCAATTATGTCTATAGATTAGATAAAGCTTTATATGGTCTTAAACAAGCACCTGTAGCATGGTATGAAACACCGACTAACTTCTTAATCGAAAATGGGTTCACTAGAGGTAGAGTAGATACCACACTATTTCTTAGAAAGCATAAAGACAAAGTCTTACTAGTTCAAATCTATGTTGATGACATTATCTTTGTTTCTACTGACGAAAAGTTATGCAAGAGATTCTCTAAGCTAATGCAGAGCAAGTTTGAAATGAGCATGATGGGTGAGATGAACTTCTTCCTCGATCGCAAGTAAAGCGATCAAGAAGAATTTTCATAAACCAAGCCAAGTACATCAAAGACTTACTAAAGAAGTATGGCATGGAATCAGCCTCTCCCATGAAAACACCAATTGCTCCTGCAACCAAGCTTGACAAGGATGAGAAAGGTAAAAGTATTGATATCACTCAATACAAAGGTATGATAGGCTCTCTTTTATACCTAACTGCCAGTAGACCAGACATAATGTTTGCAACATGCATATGTGCTAGATTTCAGGCTAACCCTAAAGAGTCACATTTGTCTGCTGTAAAGAGGATCTTCAGGTATCTCAAAGGTACACCTTACTTGGGGCTTTGGTACCCCAAGGAATCCTCATTTGAACTAACAGGATTCACAGATGCTGATTTTGTAGGATGCAAAATCGATAGAAAAAGTACCAGTGGCACCTGTCAATTGCTAGAAAATCGACTTGTGTCCTGGTTTAGCAAAAAGCAAAACTCAGTGTCTACTTCAACCGCAGGTTGAATAATATATTCTTTTTGCCGGCATTATCGTGTCTTTCGAGATCCTATGGATGAGAAATCAGCTAGCTGACTATGGGTTCGATTTCAAATCTATTCCCATACACTGTGATAACACAAGTGCCATAGCAATAACTCATAATCTTGTCATGCATTCTAGGACTAAGCATATAGAAATAAGGTATCACTTCATTAGGGATCATGTGCAAAATGGAACTATATCTTTACAATATATCCCTACTGAAAATCAACTTGCTGATGTTTTTACAAAACCACTAGATGAATCCAGATTTAATAAGTTAATAAGTGAGCTAGGAATGCTAAATCTACAACCATGAAATATATGCTCTAGATTGTGCTAACCATGACAGATACAAAGGCTGAACTCAAAATCGTAAACATGATTAAGGAAAGCTCACGATCGTAGAGCCGAAAAGAAAACTACCTCAACGATCGTAGCAAAGACTTAACTATCGTAGTGCAGACTCAACGATGACACAAGCCCCATCCACAAAGCAAAAATGTATCCTGTGATGACAAGATTCATAACAAAGCAATCTCTAAGAGAGGTGCCTCAGAACAAACCTAACCCTTGAATCTCTCCAAGAGGTTGGCCCTTCCCGAGTTACCTTAAAAATGCTTAGTCAAAACTCATCACAGGATCCGATCCGGATCGACTCAACGAATGATTGATCGACGATCGTAGGACAGACTCAACGAATGATTGATCGACTCGACGATCGTCGGACGACTCAACGAATCTTTGACTCAACGAATCTTTGACACTCGACGATCGACGACAGATCGATAGACTCAACGAACATAAGACTACCTCAACGATCGTAGTCTTCCTCACCTCACTCAAAGAAGCCAAGGGCAAATCAAGACATTCCTCACAAACCAAAATCGTAGAGCCAAGCAAAAATCGACACCTGTCCCACTAAGCGAAAAAAGAGAGAGGGAAGTTACAAGTACAAGTTGAAATCACAATTTTGAAATCTGAAGTCCAAAAGATTATCTCTCTCTCTCTCTCTCTCTCTCTCAAAAAAAGCCCAAAATCAGCAGAAAGCTCAGACGTATCTCACTTCCAACTACAGAATCAATGGTTGCTTCAAATGTGGTATCCTATTCTGCACTCTATTTTTTGACGAGTTCAAAATATCTCCACCAAAATTTCACAAGACCCTAGCCATACTGCTTGAAGAAGGGGGTCTCGAGGAGGCTCGAGCAGCACGATATACTTTATCTATCCCAAGCTAGTGAAAGAGTTCTACAAAAATGGTGTGTTTGAAAACGACACCATCACTACAAGAGTAAGGGAAGTAGAAATTAAACGAAAGGCAGAAGACTTCAATATGGCCCTAGGTTTCAAGAATGAAGGGCACCCATTCTTAGACAACATAGACTTCCAAGAGGGGACTAAGAAAAATGCATCACAAGAGAAACTCCTTTGTGAAAGGGTTCAAAAAGAATGAGTTCCCACAAAGGTACGAATTTTCGGCTAACATTATTGGGAAATGCTTCTGCTGTAAGAGCTCCGGTCATGACTCGGTGAATGAAGCCCAACTTAAGCTCATGACGGCCATGTTTTATGGTATAAAACTCAACTATGGAGCTGTATTTCTCGAGTGGATCGGCAAGTGGATCGTCAACTCAAGAAATCAAAAAGCCCTCGAAAGATGCTATATATGGCGCTTTCTTAAGTATCATTTCTAAATCAGACCGGTGTAACAAAATTGGGGATGAAGAGGGAGAAGCCATAAACCCAAATCGAAGAATGACCCAGCAGTTGTTTGAAAACAGGAAGAGAAACCCTGTTGAGTATGTACGAATGATGACTGAGTCCAGTGGAAGAACTGGGAAATCAAGGACGCAGCTTTCCAGAAACATGTCTCATTGTCGGGGAAGTCAAGAAGAAGGAGAAACCAACAAGGGAGAACCCTCTGTCCTTACCAGAAAAAGCAAGGGCAAGAGGAAGCTAAGGGCTAGACAGATAGAAGAGCCTCAAGGATCTACAACTGATATTCTTGTAGAGTCCTCTGATATAGAGACTCTGAGGATGCTAAGAAGGAAGCAGCAACAAGATGAAGCTGATGAGGATCAAGCCACCATATCACAGATCCTAAAGAAGAACAAAGCTGGCCATAAGTCCAAAAGGCCATCAATCTCCTCTATCGTAGAGTCTCTACTGTTCACAGAGGCCAGACCAAGTATGGAAGGCAAGGAAGGAGATGTCTCAAGTATAGTGGCTATTGAACAGGACAAAGCTAAGATTCAAGAGAGTCCTGAAGTTGTGGCTAAACCCAGAAAATCAAGAAGAAAGCTGGTCAAGAAGTACATTCTTGAAAATGAAAAGGTGCTGAAAAAGGAAGCAAAGAGTGTGGATGCAAAAGAAGAACTATCCCGAGCAAATCAAGAAGACAAGGCTCTCAAAATTTGAGGGGAGATCCCCAAATTCTCATGATAGAGAATACACCGGCTGAGGGGGAGATGTCTGCTGCTTAAGAAGATGTTCCAGCTGAGGGGGAGTTTTTGAACTCTCAAAAAGATAATCATGCTGAGGGGGCGCCTCATGATATTCACATGGCAGTAGAAGAGATCTCTGCGCAAAATAAAGATGAACCAGTGCAAGACCATCCAGAGACCATTGAGATAATGGAATCCTCAGAAGAGAACAAAGAAGAAGAAAAAGATGATGATGATGATGATGATGAGCTCGAAATCACTGGTATGGGTAAAGATGGATATAGAAGCTATCTGTATAAAAAAATGTTTTCCTACCTACCCATGATGGCATACCATCAAGCTCAAATCCTGAACTCGTGGGATCACATGTTCTGGAGCTTCAAAGAGTATCCAACCATCTCAATTCTGGCTCATGGATTCCCAGGGAAAGTCAACTTTGCCAAGAAGTTGCTTACTGACCATTCTTCATCCAAGGATAAACTTGAGGTACTGACTATCCCTGATCTCTTCAAAGTTAATCACTTGCCATCATCTTCATTCAGTCAATTCTATGAATTTCCTCGATGGTTGGAAGTGATTCTTCACCCTCTCAATCAATTTCCAGTTGTAGAATCCCAAAATTTTGTAACCAAAGAACCAAATAAAGTCAACCTTACTTTGCTCCCACAAACTACCAACTCTACGATTCTAGACTCTAGACCCATCGTAGAGTCCCAAATAGAGATCGTAGAGACACGTGTCCCAAACATCCAAACCCAAGCCCCTCCATCCGATATACCATCCTCCTCATCAAATGACTACTTTAGTCTTGATCTTGCTCTTTACAACTTGCAAGATCAATCCCAGCAAACAACCCCTCCAACCAACAATCCTCAAACCAATGATACTCTCCCAAACCTGCCCACCAAGGATGACTTGAAGGAAGCAACCAAGAACATGGTCAAGAATATAGAAGACAGTCTGGAATCTCACTCCGATCTCATCCATATCCCATTTGAATCAAATGATTACAAAGAAAAAATAATTTTCCAGCACTATGAACACCGAGCTTACAAAGAAGTCGAGGGAAATTATCCAAGAAATTCTTAGAGTATGAAGGATGAGATGAGATTCACTTCCAGATAGCTGCCAAACAAAGAGAGGTTGTTCTTGAAATGCAGAAACATCAAGACACTCAACATAAACTTATGCTGGAGAATATCATCAACTTGAAAGCTTCTATTTACGACTTCCAGAAATCTTATGTCAATCAAGAAAAATAGAATGACATGGTTCTAACAGCCCTCCGAAACAAAGAAGCAAGATCTGACAAACAGATCAAGGAAAGTAGAGAGGACATTGCTCAGACACAAAGCCAACTGAACGAGCTTGTCCAAGGTGTTAATCGATTGTCTGCAGATATTCGAACCCTTGCTGCTGACATAAAGGGGGAGAATAAAGGGAAAGGAGTTAAGGGAGGACAGGGAGATCAAGGTAGAGGCAGAGGAGGACATGGAACTCAAGAAAGGGGAAGAGGACAATTTCATGCTCAAGCATCACGAAGCCCTCCTGTAAGACAATTTCCACCATCAGACTCAACGATCTGATCATCAGGGAATTTTAACGGCTATACCTTTAAGTCATCAGGAGTCAACTCCCAGTTCACAAGATATGTCTACTGCACGCATAAGAATGCCAACTAGAGATCCTGCATTCATGTACAGACATTAGGAAAATCCAAGACTAAGTCCAAGCGAGATGGAAGAGTTAGCCGAAAATGAGGAAGCTTGCGTAAAAAAAAAGGGCCGAGGAGTATGCCAACCCACCCGCAAGAAAAGAGGTCAAAGAAATAGAGATAAGTTTAAAATTTCATTTGATGTAAATGCTAAACTGTAATATCTCTTGATCATCAATAAATTCATGCTTATCTCTAGAAATTTCAAATTTGCTCACCGAAATACTAAGTCATGTTTAAATATCCTCGCAAATGCATCTAGTCACTAATAATCATGACAACAAATCTCCTTGGTTATGTCAACATCAAATAGGGGAGATTGTTGGGAGAATGCATATTATGATTTGATGTTTTAATGTATATGCTCATTTATATTTAAAAGTCCTTCTAGTAAGATATGTACAAGGACTTAGTGATAGATCAAAGTTGTTAGGTTGATCTAAGCTCTTAGAGTGTATCATTCTGTAATGGAATGTATAGATAGAAAGATCAAAGCTGTTAGGTTGATCTTGAGATGTAATAGATAGGCTTCGAATAACTCGTAGTGTATCATCTGATCAACATTGCACAAGTCAAGGCAGAAAATGTAGAGCTTCAAAGATCGTACTGTGACTACCTTGAAGGGACTCTTCAAAAATCATAGAGTGGTCCCAATGTTTACCGAGCCATCTCGACGATCGTAGTGTGCTGAAGGAAACATGGAGTTTACAAGTCAACGATCGTAGTATGCTCTCGGAATTGTAGAGACAACAACACGAGCAAGTGAAGATCGTAGTGTGCAGAGGTTTAAGAAGAATCGTAGTGCTCTCGGCTGATAACATCAGACAAGGCACCAAGATGATAAGGCACTACGATCTGAATCGTAGAGTATCATGACATGAATCGTAGAGCATCTGTCTTGTGTCAGAGAACGTCAAGCCTCATGATCTGAGTGAAGATAGATTACAACATATGAGGAATGGATTCTAAATGTTGCAGCACTCATCAGTCCCAGAGTAATATGAAATATCCTTAGTATGCAACAAAGAAGCGTATTGAAGAAGCTAAGGAAAGTACCATGGGTAAGGGGGGCAAAACACCTTTTCAAGTGTTAGGTGAGAAAGCGATATCTTTGTGTCGGTCAGGCGAAATGCGCTTTGAAGATGTGCAAAATGTCTCCATCAAAGATCGTAAAAAGTCAAATGCATTTAATGCCTCAACGGATGGATCCAACAGATAGTTTTCAAGATCACATATATGCGGATCGATGATGAGATGAGAGAGAACTAAGCAAGCATTGAACAAATAACGTGAACATCTCTCTCAAGCTCAACTCTCACGATCTAAGATATTGCAAAAGCTTGCTCACCTACTCGCTTCTTTAGAACAAGTGCTTACACAAAGAATCGAGTAGCAACCATCAAGAACTCAACATTATCAACCAATCAAGAAGAGTACCAAGTCTCTGGACTTGAAGAGTTCAGAGTGAACTATAAGAAAGCCAAGTCTCTTTGGACTTGAAGAGTTCAAGAGTGAACTAAGAAGTTCCTGATCTTGCCGGTCTAGAAGGAATTTGTGTGATTCAAGTTGTAACAGATATCCTTAGTGGATATCCTACTCGCTGAGTAGAAGAGTGGACTAGGAGCTTTAAGTGCTCAAACCACTTAAAAATGATTTTACGTGCCATCTTTACGCTCATGCCATAACCGCTCATATCTTGGTAAAAAAAAAGATTATAACTCGCCATAATCGCCTCACTCTCATAACTCCACTTGCTTGGTAAAAAAGATTAAAACAAATATTAATTCCGCTAAGTTTTAATCATTATCAAAGAACTAGTTTAAAAAAAAAAAAGATTTTTAAATATCTATTCAACCCCCTTCTAGATAACTATTGTGCCAACTAGAGAACTAGGAACTAACCACTTAAGGATAACCAGAGATTCGACTAAAGTAGAGGGGGTAATTAACTAGGAAAGACTAAAGACACCCATGAAAATACGAATTTTCTTAGTTCTAGCAGGTTACTACCGTAGACTCATCAAGGATTTTTCAAAATTTTTAGGTCCTTTAATGAATTTAACCTGAAAAACATTAAAGTTCGTTTGGTTAGAGAAGTGTGAAAAAAAGTTTCCAAGAACTAAAGAAAAGATTAAGTGAAGCACCAGTGTTATCTTGTCCTGACAATACATGTGGTTTCGTAGTATACAACGATGTGTCACACAAAGGGCTTGGTTGTGTTTTGATGTAGCACAACAAGGTCATAGTGTACGTGTCACATCAGTTGAAGGATTACGGGAAAGTGTATCCTACGTAAGACTTGAAGCTGACAGCAGTAGTATTTGCTTTAAAATTTTTGAGACATTATATATATGGTGAGAAGTGTGAGATATACGCATACCATAAAAGTCAGAAGTATATCTTCACACAGAAAGAATTGAATATGAGGCAGAGAAGGTGGTTAGAATTTATCAGATTACGATTGTGAGATTTTGTATCACCCCAAAAATATTAACGTAGTCACCAATGCCTTAAGTTAACAGCTCGGGAGAAGCTCATCAAAGAAATGGAGAGAATGGAGATTCAAGTGAAGCATCTAGAGGAGTCGGAAGAAAAACTGTTTAACATGGAGACTCATCCAATTTTATTGGACAGAGTAAAGGAATCCCAAGATCAAGATGAAGAATGTGGCAAGGTAAAGAAATGAGTGGCGGAATGAGAGGTCACTAAATTCAAAATAGATAAAGAAGGGTTATTGAGATTCAAAGACAGAGTATGGGTACCAGCAGTGCCTGAACTAAAAGAAGAAATCTTGCAAAAAGCACATAGTACAAATTTCTCAATTCATCCAGGAAACACAAAGATGTATCAAGACCTTCAACAACACTTTAGGTGGCCCAATTTGAAAAGAGAAGTGGCAGAATATGTCAGTAGATGCCTAACTTGTCAAAGAGTTAAAGCGGAGCATCGGATTGCTACAACCTCTAGAAATGCTAGAGTGTAAATGGGAACATATAATTATGGATTTTGTTGTGGGACTTCCAACTACGCAGAAAGGTTAGGACACTATATGGGTCATTGTGGATCGATTAACAAAATCATCGTACTTCTTATCAATTAAGATCCGATTAAATCTGAATCATTTAGCTAAACTATATGTTAAAGAGATTGTGTCAAGACATGGCATTCCAATATAAATTTTGTATGATCAAGACCCACGATTCACATCTAATTTTTGAAAAAGTCTACAAGAGCGTATGGGAACACAGCTGAGGTTGAGTATGGCATACCATCCTTACACTGATGGTCAACGTCAAATAACAATTCAGACATTGGAAGATATGCTAAGACCACGTGTCATGGATTTCCAAGGGTAATTGGGATGATCATCTACCTTTGGTCGAGTTCGCTTATAATAATAGTTATCACGCGAGTATAGGAATGCCGCCTTATGAGGTATTATATAGAAGGAAATATAGAACACCACTGTGTTAGGACGAGGTAGGAGAACATAAACTGTTAGGACCAAAAAAGGTTCAACAAACAGCAAAAAGTTTCCAGGGAATACGAGCAAGATTGGTAACAACTCAAAAGAGAGATTTTAACATAGGGTCATTTGTTTTTTAAAAAGTATCTCCCTGGAAGGGAAAAAATAGATTTGAAAAAAGGATAAATTAAGTCGACGATTCATTGGACCTTTTGAAGTGCTGAAGCCAATAAGTGAGGTAACTTATGAAGTAGATTTACCTGCGGAATTAGGGCACTTTCATAACGTGTTTCACGTATCGGTGTTACAACCTTATAAACAAGATCACAAACATGTAATTCAATACGAACCTATTCGGGTTGAGAAAGATTTAACATACGAAGAAGTTCGTATTCAAATAATTGATAAGAAAGAACAAGTTTTGAGTAATAAAATAATATCTTCTGTAAAAGTGATATTGAGGAACCACAATACTGATGAAGCAACATGGGAACTAGAGGAAAGGATGAAGAAAAGTTACCCCATCTTTTTGAGTAACCTTGTAATTGTGATTCCGAGGATGAAATCCTTATAAGGGGAAAAAATGTAATGTCACAGAAAATTCCATATAATATTTAATTATTATAAAGATAAATTTTGAGTATAATTTTTTTATACTTAATTGTTGTGTTATTAGAAATATTTATTACTTAAGAATTTATTAAGCAGCACAAGATTATGTATAGTAAAGGAAGAAGATTGAATTTACCTTATTATAATGGTATTTAAAAATCAAGAATGAAAAGTGTTGGGTAAAATCTAATTACGCACAATACGTAAGTATACGTGGTCAACAAGTAATATAGTGTAAGTAGAGTATCGTTCCCACGAGGAATTATTAATACTAATTACCAAATACTATGTAACACCCCCTTTTCAAAATAGAAAGAGAGGTTACGGACAAAACACAACAAAACTGAAGAATATATAACAAGGCTCTAAACCACAAATGAATAGTCTTAATATCTTATAAATACGACAAAACAACCATAATAAATGTCAAACTGGCTCAAATCACCATCTAAAATTATTATTACAATTCTGAACAAACTAATATATCACCACCTAAACATAATATATCTAAACCATTTGGATAAAAGAGAGCTCTCGTCACACTTGCCCTTGATTCCCCTGATTACCTGCTGGAAGAAAAACACAGCATGAGCCAAACGCCCAGTACGAATATAGAATAAAAGAATGATGAAACAAAATAACTAACACAATTAAATAAACTGAACTGTACGAACAAAACTATCACAATGAAATGATAGGCTGAATCAAATGGCTGGGTGTTATTTCATACCGAGCTCAAAACAAATAGTAATATACATTACCACACAAGCAAGTCAAATAGTGCCACACAGGCAATCACACATCGGACATTGCAATCCAGATGCATACAAAATTAGAAGGCGTGCTGGGCACAAACATCACCACTACGCAGAACAGAACAAAATAGAAAACTAGGGTCGACCCATATGCCTCCCACAACAAAACACCAAATGGCCAACTCCCACTGGAGCATAAAACGGAGACGCCGTGGACTGATCACACCGCCACGGAAGGTGTCATGCCTCGGTGCCAAGAGGACATGCATGTGGTACCCCCATATGTGGTTATAGCTCAGGTACACCCTACAGTATTCTAACAAAAACATTATGTCATAACACATGCGACATAATATTAACATAAATGGTTCTAATATGTACATGTTAAATTGAACCGAATCAAAACACAAAGTCCAAAATATATATTAACATGTACATCACTACAATTATCAAAATAAAATTTAGACATGATACACTAGTCTAAAGAGTACAAATATTAGTTTTAATACTACGCCAAAACAACACTATCACAATAAATTGACAAGGAATAATTATGAGAGACAATACTAAATTTCAAAAAGAATAACGTAACAAACAAATCAAAAACAAAAGAGTCTCGCTGAAAGAGTACGGAATCCGTACCTAAATTAAACAATGTAATACCCAAAGTATATTCCAAAAACTCGTTTAGACTGTCTCCATTAAATCTAAATAATTTAATAATATTTTATTACAATCCAATCATTAATAACATAATACTATTAAATTTATTATTAAGAGCCTTTATAACTATGTCGGCAAAATTAATTAATTCAAATCAATATACATAATTTCAATTGATTTACAACTCCGATAATAAACTTCATGGCCAAATGTTCATAAAAAATATATATAGTATATATATATAACCCTCATAGAATAATAATATATATAAGCATGCATATATATTATTGTATGAGGGTTATATATATATATATATATATATATATATATATATATATATATATATATATATATATACCGCAATCCTTCATAACTCAATTAAATGTACTACTCATCTATGAAATAAAAACTATTATACAAACACTGTTAATCAATGTTTACTTGCCTGATAAAGAATAAAGTTGTTTCTTCTCTCTTCGCAGCGCAACCGCTACTTCTTTTTCTTTTCTTTCTGATTCGTATCACATGTATGATTAGGTTTTAGTATTTATTTATTATTTATATTATTAATTCTCCTAATTATAAGAGGATTAATATTACCCATATATAAATTAAATTCAATTAGTTTTAAAATCCAATTTTACCAAATTAATTTATCCACTATTTATTGTTATTTATTAATTCACATAAATTAAATTACTAGTTTGACCCAAATAAAAGATAAAGTACAATTAATATAATTTAAAACAAAATATTTTTTTCTATTATTCAATATTTATTTATTTATTTTATCGGGTATTACATCATCTACCCCTTAAAAAGGATTCTGTCCCTGGAATCAAAAGAATAGAATGTACCTAATTTTCAAAGAGATGCGAATACTCCGCTCGAATGGACTCCTCCATCTCCCAAGTGGCTTCCCGCTCCAAATGATTCCTCCATAAAACCTTAACAAGCGGAATAATCTTCCTTCTCATAATTCGCTCTTAACGATCCAAAATTGCCTCGGCTTGCTCCTCACAAGTATGATCCTCCTGAATCTTATCTAATGGATATTGTACCACATGCAACGGATGATAATGATAACTCCTCAACATCGACACATGGAACACATTGTTCACATGAGCTAGCTGTGGAGGCGAAGCTAACCGATATGCAACCTCACCAACCCTCTCCAAAATCTCAAATGGACCGATATATCGCGGACTAAGCTTCCCTTTCAAGCCAAATTGTCGAATGCCCTTCCAATGAGAAACTTTTAGAAACACATGCTCACCAGGTTCAAACTCCAAAGTCCTCCTATGTTTATCAGCATAACACTTTTGTCGTGATCGAGCCAACTTCAATTTCTCCTTAGCCACCGCTACCTTCTCCGTAGTGATTTGAACTAACTCAAGCCCTTCTATGGCCCTTTCGTCAACCTCATCCCAACAAGTCAGTGCCCAGCACTTTCTACCATACAATGCCTCAAAAGAAGTCATCCTAACACTTGCATGCCAGTTTTTGTTATAAGTAAACTCAATTATGCTCAAATAATCATCCCAATTACCCGACCACTCAAGTACAAAATACCTTAACATGTCCTCTAACGTCTGAAAAGTCCTTTCAGATTGCCCATCAGTTTGCGGATGAAAAGAAGTATTGAAGTTGAGCCGTGTACCCCAAGCTCATTGAAACCCTTTCTAAAATCGTGAAGTGAACCGTGGGTCTCGATCTGAAATAATAGACACCGAAGTACCATGAAGTTTAACAATCTCCTGCTGAAAGATATGTGCCAATCTATCCACTGAGTAACCCTCATGGATAGCCAAGAAGTGTGACGATTTAGTCAACCAATCCACCACTACCCAAATGGCATCATTCTTCCTGAAAGTCTTCGGCAAACTAGTCACAAAATCCATTATGATATCCTCCCACTTCCATACTAGAATGTCTAACTGTTGTAGCAGACCACTAGCTCGTTGATGTTCTATCTTCACTTGTTGACAAGTGAGGCACTTGCCCACATATTCAGCCACGTCTCGCTTCATCCCATTCCTCCAAAAATTCTTCTTCAAATCCCCATACATCTTCGTAGAACCTGGATGAATAGAAAATAGCGAACTATGAGCCTCAACCAACACAGCCTCCCAAATGATTGGATCCGATAGTACACACAACCGTTCACCCAACCAAATCACACCGTGATCATCAATACGATACTCGGGCTGCTTGCCCTCCTCCAGATTCTGCGCCATACTCCATAATTCCCCATCTTCCTTTTGAGCTTCTTTAACTCGCGAGATAAGAGAGGGCTCCACTCTAATACCTGCCAAATGCCCATCTGAACCTTACACATACAACTCCAACTCTAGCCGCTCCATATCCGAAATAAGTTGAGGTTGTGTAATAAGGGCTGCTATACTTCCAGAACTCTTTTGACTAAAAGCATCTGCAACCACATTTACCTTCCTCGGGTGATACTGAATCCTCTCATCATAATCTTTTAGAATCTCCAACCAACGCCTCTACCTCATGTTGAGCTCTTTCTGAGTGAAGATGTATTTAAGACTTTTGTGATTGGTGAAGATATCACAAGTCTCTTTATACAAATAATGCCTCCAAATCTTTAGGGCAAAGATCACCACTGCCAACTCCAAATTATGTGTGGGGTAATTCACCTCATAAGGTTTAAGCTACCTAGAAGCATAAGAAATCACCTTACTGTGTTGCATTAACACACACCCCAAATCCTTCTTAGAAGCATCGCTATAAATTTTGTAACATCTTGTCCCTGACGGCAATGCAAGTATAGGGGCTGACACAAGTTGTTTCTTCAACTCCTCAAAACTCTTCTCGCGTTCCTCATTCCACATGAACTTCATGCCCTTTCTCATCAACTATGTCAATGGTAAGACACACAAATAGAATCCTTCCACAAATCAACTATAGTACCCTGCCAAACCCAAGAAACTCCTAATCTCTATCACTGTAGTAAGTCTTAGCCATTTAGTGATAGCATCAACCTTCGCAGGATCCACCTTAATGCCTTCAGTAGAAACAACGTGGCCCAAAAATGTAACTTGCTCTAACCAAAACTCGCATTTAGAGAATTTAGTATACAATTTCTCTTTTTGCAAAATCCCTAACACTGTGAGAAGATGTTCCTCATGCTCTTCCTCAGACTTGGAGTAAACTAAAATGTCATCAATAAAGACAATGATAAATTGGTCCAAGTACTCCCTAAACACCCGATTCATTAAGTCCATAAACACCGCTGGAGCGTTAGTCAACCCTAATGGCATCACCAAAAACTCGTAATGCCCATATCGAGTGCGAAAAGCTATCTTAGGGATATCCTCATCGCTCACCCTCAACTGATGATAACCCGACCTCAAGTCTATCTTCAAAAAATACTTTGCCCCTTGAAGTTGGTCAAATAAGCCATTAATCCTCGGTAATGGATACTGATTCCTGATGGTAATCTTGTTCAACTCCCTGTAGTCTATGCACAGCCTCATAGACCCATCCTTCTTATTCATAAATAAAACTGGAGCACCCCACGATGAAACACTTGGCCAAATCACACCACGATCTAGAAGTTCCTATAACTCCAATGGTGACATCTGATACGGTGCCTTAGAAATAGGCTCCACACCAGGAACAAGATCAATAGCAAACTCCACTTCCCGCTGTAGTGGAAACCCTGACAACTCCTCAGGAAACACATCGGGAAAGTCACGAACAACTGGAACATCCTCAATACAAGATTCACCCTTAGAGGTATCTTTCACAAATGCCAAATTCCCCTCACAACCCTTTGCCACCAACTTCCCATCCTTCAAAGTTGAAATTAACTTCACCACTCTACTTGGTTGTGAACCCTGAAACACAAATTCTGGAGACTTCACATCTCCAAATATAACCTTTTTTGCCTGAAAATCGATAGTGGCCTGGTGTTTATCCAACCAGTCCATCCCAAGAAAAACATCGAAATTGTACATACTCATCGGAAGGAGATTTGCCCTACGAATCTTATCCCCAAAATTGATCGAATACCCTCGATATAAATTAGAGATAACAATAGAAGTCCCCATCGGGGTAGCAATAGACATAACAGAATCTAAAGACTGAGATGGCATACCCAGGTGTTGAATAAAAGACTGAGCAACAATGGAATGATTAGAACCTGTATAAAAAAAATAGATGCCTCACGGTTTCCAACTAAAAGAGTGCCAGAAACAGTACCTAGTGCACCTGTCGTCTGGTTATACGTCAAGGCAAACACTCGACCACCCTGACGCTGACCTCCATTGCCACCATTATCACCACCTCCACCATTTCCACGTGGCCCAGTACAATCTCTAGCCATATGACCCATCTGTCCACACAAGAAGCATGCACTGGTGACTCTATAACACTGTCTCCCCGGATGATTAGCCCCATAAGTAGCATAAAGAGCTATCAGAATAAGATTTGGGTTACCCCCACCAGCTGGTCCCGGATAACGATCCTAATTCTGTCCCTACTGACGATTTTGACCATGCCAAGGTAGTTGAAGATGACGATTCTGCCCTTGCTAAGGTGTCTGCTGATAACCCCTATTTTGATTCTGGCTACGCCACTACCCCTGTTGGCCACCAAGGTTCCTATTCCATTGATCACCCTGATTCTTCCCATGCTGACACAAAGTTTAGCCCTGCTGGTCATCTATGTCCCTCTTTCGACTCCCTTCCGGTTTAGAAGACCAAAAATCATGTCGCTCCATCTTAATATTCTAGGCTGCATTAGCCACTACTGACACATCTGCAAACTTGTTGTTAATAAGATGTTGGCGATACCTATAATGAATCCGCCACTTGAACTTCTCCGCCTGTTCCATTACAGTCCCTCTTGAGGTTCCCGCAAAGCCTGCCAACCTGGTGAACCTCGTCATGAAATCCGTGATGGACTCATCATCTTTCTGCCGAATCAATAGATACTCTCTAGCATAGGCCTCTTTATCAGTAGCTGGGAAGTACTACTGATAAAAGACCTCACAAAACTCCGCCTAATTAAGTGTCTCAGCATAATTTTCACCTTATGTTACTTTTGTCGCTTTCCACTACCTCTGTGCAACCCCTTCTAGCTTTTAAGCTGTAAGCAACAATTTTTGATTATCTGAGCATCTCAACACATCAAAAATCTTTTCTAGGTACGCAATCCAATTCTCTTCATCAATTCGAGTCGGAGCTGAACTAAATGAATGTGGTTTCTGCTTCTGAAATCTTTCCAACCATACATACATTGCAACCCCCTACTGATCATGACCATCCGCATTCCCTTCCTCAATATTTGCATGTTGACCATTATTTCCTGGATTCTCTTGCTCAGGAATTTCTGGCAGCGGCTGTTGGATTGCATGTACAACCTGTGCCACCAACTAAGGTAAAGCCTGATTCACCGCCTGATTCACCAATGTATCTAATTGAGCATTAATCTGATCATTAGGTTGCTCATTGGGCTGCCCTCACCTCTTCCCCTATTGTTACCTCGCCTCCCAGCAACTCTAGCTGATCTACGAGTCATCTACGAAAAAGATCACAGATATAAATAAAGTAGATTAGAGACAAATTATTTCAAATATAGCTGATATAATAGCTGAACAGAAAATTAAAAAGAACAAAAATATAACCCAGAAGTCTACCCATAACTCACAGGTAAAATCTAAATAGGTTTTCTACAAGAAAGAAACTAAGCTCTGATACCAACTCTGTAACACCCCCTTCCGAAATAGAAAGTAAGGTTACACACAAAACACAACAAAACTGAAAAATATATAACAAGGCTCTAAATCACAAATGAATATTCTTAATATCTGATAAATACAACAAATCAACCATAATAAATGTCAAACTGGCTCAAATCACCATCTAAAATTATTATTACAATTCTGAACAAACTAATGTATCACCATCTAAACATAATATATCTAAACTATTTGGATAAAAGAGAGCTCTCGTCACACTTGCCCTTGATTCCCCTGATCGCCTGTCGGAAGAAAAACACAGCATGAGCCAAATGCCCAGTACGAATATAGAATAAAAGAATGATGAAACAAAATAACTAACACAATAAAATGAACTGAACTAAACGAACAAAACTATCACAACGAAATGATAGGCTGAATCAAATTACTAGGTGTTATTTCATACCGAGATCAAAACAAATAGTAATATACATTGCCACACAGGCAAGTCAAATAGTGCCACACATGCAATCACACATCAGACTGCACAATCAAGATGCATACTAAATTTGAAGGCGTGTTGGGCACAAACATCACCACTCCGCAAAATAGAACAAAACAAAAAACTAGGGTCGACCCATACGCCTCCCACAACAAAACACGAAATGGCCAACTCCCACTGGAGAACAAAATAGAGACATCATAGACTGATCACACCGCCATGGAAGGTGTCATGTCTCGATGCCAAGAGGACATGCCTATGGTACCCCCACATGTGGTTATAGCTCAGGTATACCCTACGGTATTCTAACAAAAACATTATGTCACAACACATGCGATATAATATTAACACAAATGGTTCTAATATGTACATGTTAAATTGAACCGAATCAAAACACAAAGTCTCCAAAATATATATTAACATGTACATCACTACAATTATCAAAATAAAATTTAGACATGATACACTAGTCTAAAGAGTACAAATATTAATTTTAATACTACGCCAAAACAAAATTATCACAATAAATTGACAAGGAATAATTATGAGAGACAATACTAAATTTTGAAACGAATAACGTAATGAACAAATCAAAAACAAAAGAGTCTCGCTGAAAGAGTGTGACGCCCTTAAATCCGAGTACTTGAAACCCGTACTTGGTGCTCCACGATAACATTCATTCAACTACTTAATGTATTAATTAAACAAAATTATTATATCAAAGTTATCTACCTTCCCAGTTTCGAGAACCTTTAAGTCTTAAATTACATGATAAATATTATATTATCTTACTACAAACAGTCATAACAACATAATTTTATTTATTCCTTCAACTTCCCCTTCCCTTTGTCCTTGCCGGAACCTTCAGGTCGTGCTAGCTTAGCTGAAAACATTTAAATTTAAAGTAAGAATGAGCATTTGAGTGCCCATCAAGTAATTGGAATGAATAAAGATTATCTGAAAGATTTATATGTTTTCTTTGGTCGACACTCCTACAACGAAGTAAATGTTGTGAAGTAAGCTGAAACAATACTGAACTACATATCAATTCTATTTCATTATTTTTGAAACTACGTACCGACTATAAATAGAGAATAGTTTGATAAACTATGAACTTTAGTTTTAATTTTAAAAAAAGGTTAAACAGAACTTCATCTGAAAACTATCATGTCTTACGGACATGGAGGGTGATTAGCCCGTTATGCCATGTATTGATCAACACTACTTGTTTGAACGATAAGTCGTTTCAACATTGTCCTTTAGTGCGCAAAAAAGTTTTTCAACTTTATTCGTAATGTTTATAATTAATCTGAACTCTGAATTAGAATAATTCAACTGAAATAATACTAACATTCTATCATGATGTATAATATTTTTCATTCTACGTCCAGCTGAGTTAAATAGCTTAGACAGTTTTTAAATAACATATACATGTCTGAAAACTATTAGGTATGTACCGACATGAGACTAAATAGAATCTAACTTAACTATCTATAAACAGGTATACATTGATCATACATTACTACTGTACTGGTAAACGAATAGAGTTTGATAACTGGCAAGTATACTAATGTTGAAATACATAATTGATAACAGTAGAGTTTAATAACTTATATAACATGAGTATAATTCGATAACTTACTTACGCAGAATTATTGCATAAGTAGATATAAAGAGTAAAGATACTTGCCTGATCTGCTGCTTACACAACTTAGTTTTATCTTTTATATTGAAACCTATCATTCATAAGATTATTCTTTTGATCAGAATAATTTATCATAACACATAACACTGCTATTTACAGTCATCATATAGCTTAAACACATTGTCATATATTTATAACAGTCATTCTAACATAAATAATTACTTATTAGGTCAATCTATATAAGTCTGGGTCAACTTCGGTTTCATTTCGGTGTACCGACGGCTTTATCGGATAATAATCGAGTTTATATTTACTTAAACTTTATTCTGTAACCTCAATACTATAGTAAATAATTTAAATATTAATCATATTATTTTTCAAGGTATTGTAATAATTTTGAAATAATTATTATAATTTATCATGATTTTTCAAACACTAAAATCATTTTTAAATGATTTGAATACGAGATTAATTCTATTATCATTAATATTTAATAATATAAAAATATTAATGAAATACTTGACAAAATATCTAAGTTATTAATAATAACTCAAAATATTTTTAATACATTTATTTTACCCTTAAATGATTTTAAAACATTTAAAATCATTGTTAAATAATCACTATTAATATTTAAATATTAATGTCTTATTCATGAAAATATTTAAAAGTTATTTATTATAACTTAAAATATTTTTAACTCCTTTATATCATTTTTAAATCATTAAAACCATTTTAAACTATTATTTATTTAACATAAATATTAAATAAACCTATTATCATTAATATTAAATTATTAATGAAAATTACCTTAAAATATCAAAAGTCATGATTTAGTACGTAAAATATTTTAAAACGACTTATTATCATTTAAAATAATTTTTATAATATAAAAATCATTTTAACCCATTTATTTAATACATTTATTAAATAAATTTAATACCATTAATATTCAAATAAATAGTAATATTAATGAAAAATATGTCAATTTATCAAAAGTTAATTTTCATAATTTAAAATAATTTTTAAAACTGATTTTGTAATTTTTAGAAATTTATTTCTATTTTTAATGAATTTTTCGGAAATTAGGAAACTAAATTAATTAAATCCGTCGCTAAAGGCTTTAGCGACATTTTCTGTCGCGGTAAGTGTTCTCGAGGCTCAAGAACACTGATAGTTAGTGTTCATGGTGCTTACTTTGACCATCTACAACTTGCTGGTCAGGTTGTTTCTGGGCACGGTCTTGTAATGGTCATGTAGTATGATTGTAACACTACACAATTCAATAACTAACATGGTCATAAAGTAACATAGATGCAAGATCTGGCCTTGCAAAGTCATTGTCAGAGCTTCTGGGTTTTTTTCCAAAAACCCAGACAGCTTCATGGGTCCATTTTGTGGCTTAAATTTCTATAGGTTCCGATTACGATTAATGTGTTCTAATGGTTTAGGGTTGTATTACACATGTCAAGGTACAATTATCAATCATTAGGTCAACCTAACTACATCAAAATCATAACCTAGCATCTGGTCAAACATTGTCAGAACTAATGTTCATACGGTTTCTGGGTTTTCCCAGAAACTCCATTCGTGAGTGAGTGGCAAAGTTTGACCATCGATTTCTTTCATTTTGTTTGTTATAAAAGTGATATAAAAGCATGAATCTGTAGTACACATACAGGACTATAATCTAAATACATTAACACAAACAAAAAAGCAAAAATATGCAAGATCTGGAACCACAAACCTCTTGTCAGACGCTGAAATCCAAATTCTGGGTTACCCAGAATTTGAAAGTCAATTCCGAGTAGGCTACTTTGACCATCCCCTACTTACAATCTGTTGATTGTTTGAGTGATTTAAAGGCATGGATCTGGATTATAACTAACATTATACAAACTAGATACAACAAAATCAACAAAACATTTAACACCTGACAGATACGAACCTTGGAAAATGTTGTCAGACATTGACTTTGAGTTCTAGGTTGCCCAGAAACTCTTGGTCATGCTCGGTCAACTGAGTTTGACAATGAATATCTTCCATTCTGGACATGATATAAGCATGATTTAAAGTCCAGATGAAAGTCCTTACAGCAAAATATAAGTCTAAAACATCAAACATGCAAAATCATTAACAGACTCAGATCTACAGCCTCTGAATTTGTCTTGTCAGACACAAAATTAGGGTTCATGGCAGTTTTGAAAAACTTTAATTTTAAGGCACTTTGAGGTTATAGATCTATGATGTAACATCATAGATCATCATATAACATCTTTTAACAATTAAGTAAAGACAAAAACAATAAATCTAACATGGCTTTAAGAATCAAATTTAGGTTTTAGAGTAATACCTCTTTCTTGAAAATGCTTTGATCTTGCTCTACACAACTGATCTTAGT
Source organism: Panax quinquefolius (assembly GCA_020205615.1). NCBI lineage: Eukaryota > Viridiplantae > Streptophyta > Magnoliopsida > Apiales > Araliaceae > Panax > Panax quinquefolius. The sequence continues at coordinate 63,998,310 of CM035169.1, forward strand.
GTTCTAGAGGGTTGTTTGGGGACTGGTTTACTTAGAGATTTCGTGGGTTTGAGAGAGATAAGGTTGGTTGAGTGTTTAATAGTAAGTGAGCAACTTTAGTAGACTTTTTCTCTCATTTTCTCTTATAAATTGATTCAATAAATCTAGGCTTGCAAGGTGGAACAAAAGATAAGGATTGGCTGAGATTTCATGCACATAGAAGATCTAATCTTGGTGAGTCATGCTTTCTAGAACATCTTTTTGCTTACAAGTTAAGTAAAAGGGTAATTTGGTCATTTTACACACTAAAGGGTATTTTGATCTTTTCCACTTGAATTTTAAGGGTAGTTTGGTAATTTCATATATTTCCCATAACTTTTTAATCTTAAAATTTTTTAATTAACATTAGGGCTTGCTAATCACCAATTTATGTTTTTTTTAAAATTAGGTTTAGGGTTTCCCGGTAATAGAATTAGGGTTTCTAAATTAGCGATTGGGGTTTCTTGATAATCATTAGGGTTTTCCCTAATTAGATTCATACTTACTAACATATCTCCTTGATCACATATAAACCTGATTAAAAATCAGTCTTATTTTTCTATTTAAGGTTTGAATTAGGGTTTATCGATTTAAACTTAGGGTTTTCTAATACCCTGCCATTTCTGATTAACATTAAACCATACACACATATAATACATACATATCATATTGAAATATAATTATTATATATTAATATTCTCATTCCTTGTTCATAATCCATGAATTAGGGTTCTGGACCATAACTGACTTAACTTTCTTTATCCGTAAACTTAAAATTTTAAATTGACTATCCTGCTAAATCCTTATCACATATATTCAAAATATTATTTGTAAATAAAAAAAATTATTCGTAAAAATATAGATATAATTATTCGAAAATTTTCCGGGTCTTTACAAAGAGTACGGAATCCATACCTGGATTAAGCAATGTAATACCCAAAGTATATTCCAAAAACTCGTTTAGACTATCTCCGTTCAATCTAAATAATTTAATAAGATTTTATTACAATCCAATCATTAATAACATAATACTATTAAATTTATTATTAAGAACCTTTATAATTATGTTGGCAAAATTAATTAATTCAACTTAATATACATAACTTCAATTGATTTACAACTCCGGTTATAAACTTCATGGCCAAATGTTTATAATATATATATACCTGCAATTCTTCATAACTCAAATAAATGTACTGATCATCTATGAAATAAAAACTATTATATAAACACTGTTAATCAATGGATACTTGTCTGATAAAGAATAAAGTTATTTCTTCTCTCTTCGCAGCGCAACCGCTACTTCTTTTTCTTTTCTTTCTGATTCATATCACATGTATGATTAGGTTTTAGTATTTAACTTTATAATTATGTCGGCAAAATTAATTAATTCAACTTAATATACATAACTTCAATTGATTTACAACTCCGATTATAAACTTCATGGGCAAATGTTTATAATATATATATATATATATATATATATATATATATATATATATATATATACATTCTGCATAACTCAAATAAATATACCGATCATCTATGAAATAAAAACTATTATATAAACACTGTTAATCAATGGATACTTGCCTGATAAAGAGTAAAGTTGTTTTTTCTCTCTTCGCAACGCAACCGCTACTTCTTTTTCTTTTCTTTCTGATTCATATCACATGTATGATTAGGTTTTAGTATTTAACTTTATAATTATGTCGGTAAAATTAATTAATTCAAATCAATATACATAACTTCAATTGATTTACAACTCCGATTATAAACTTCATGGCCAAATGTTTATAATATATATATGCCTGCAATTCTTCATAACTCAAATAAATGTACTGATCATCTATGAAATAAAAACTATTATATAAACACTGTTAATCAATGGATACTTGCCTGATAAAGAATAAAGTTGTTTCTTCTCTCTTCGCAGCGCAACCGCTACTTCTTTTTCTTTTCTCTTTGATTCATATCACATGTATGATTAGGTTTTAGTATTTATTTATTATTTATATTATTAATTCTCCTAATTATAATAGGATTAATATTACCATATATAAATTAAATTCAATTAGTTTTAAAATCCAATTTTACCAAATTAATTTATCCACTATTTATTGTTATTTATTAATTCACATAAATTAAATGACTAGTTTGACCCAAATAAAAGACAAAGTACAATTAATATAATTTAAAAAAAAAAAAAAATTCTATTATTCAATATTTATTTATTTATTTTACTGGGTATTACATACTAACTCCTAACCAAACTAATTTAATTTAAAAAATCAATTTAAGGTTATGAATTACATTATTTAATAAAACTAATCCTAATTACCACTAGTTAAAAATCAAATTATGGAGATTTAAGATCACAATTTCACTTATTGCTTCACTTAAATTAATACACTTCTTATCAATTATGTTCACGGTTCTGAATTGTTAATCAAGAACACATAAGTAAATATGATCATCTCTCAATGCATCATACTCAAATCAACTTAAATCCACAGATGATAGAATTAAGTAGAACACCCTAATTACCTAATTCATTATATCTCTATGTGAATTATAATTAAAGAGGATTTTAAGCACAAGTTCTTTATCCAAATTACATGTGATGTATAGGTATATCTCTATTCTAGACATAAATTATGTATTCCAACGCCATGCAGAAAACACAATCACATACTATTATGATCAGATCTAAATCTATAATTCATCTCTCAAGTTCATATAGATTATCATGGTAATTGTTAGATGGGCAATTAAGCAATTCATCACAAATCATAATAGACAATTCAAGAATAATCACAATAATTAATAGAGAAGCATACTAAAATAAACTATGCAATACGATCCATTGTAAACTTAAACAAAAGATTTAGTTCATGATTAATGAATTAAAACTAAGAATCCACAATTGAATAAACATTAAAAGACAAAAATAGAAGAAGGGAAAAAGATAGAATTTGTTGTCTGCAGATTTGAGGCTCCCTCCTTGCTTCTACTTTGAATCTTCAATGGTCTCCAAGTTTCTTCAATCTCTAAATCTAATAAGAACTAGGGTTTTGATTCTAATCTACTCTAATCTAATCTAATGGAATCCGCCCAATCCAAGTTATAATCAAGTATTTATAGTTCTAATGGAAACCCTAGCAAGTTAGGCAACTAACAATCCTATTATAGCTCAAATGGGACAACATAACTGTGACACCCCCAAATCCCGGTACTTCATTACCTAAAGATTTGGTGTTCACTTAATCAAAACATTCATACTATCTACCCAAATAAAATAATATTTAAACCATAAATCCACCCTTTAAATAGGGTTACATTATTAAATCCAAAAACATCCCATGTTGTCTAACCTTTAAACAACATATAAGTGTGGAAATAAAATGTATTACATCACATCATTATTTAAAAGTCTATGATCATAACAATAATTAAAATTACAAGTCATCATCACTTGTACATTTTTCCCTTTCCTTTGCTAGTTGAAGGTTCATCTACCTTCTCAAATTTAGCTGCAATGAGTATATAAATATGCAAGAGTGAGCAAAATAATTGCTCACTGGATATAACAATGGATCAATAGGATAATAATAATAATAATAATAATAATAATAATAATAATAATAATAATAATTTGCCAACAATAGGTTCATCAAAACTAAATAGTACTCTAACGATGATAATCAAAAACTAGAATCCAAAATATGGAATATATCTAACTGAGGGTCGTAAGACCATGAACTATGTCCACAGATGTGAGTAATCTTTCAACTCCAACTTTAACAAATCATAAAGACTATAAGGACTCCTCGTGACTTTGGGGGGATCAAATTTTCCATACAATGTATTGTGCATAAACATTTCAACGCTAAGCGTAAATTATCCCTTAATAATAGTAATAGGGTTGTTCATCTCAGTATTTAGAGTACAAGTCTGCACCAAAGAAAGTTTGGTTTGGATAAGCTTTCAAGGGTAATTTGGAGTTTAACAATCCTCAACTAGGGAACTAGTTGAATCAATAGTGTGAAATAACACAACAGTTGATAAATAATAATATGGAACAATGAATAAGCGTAAGCGAACTAACTATATCTTGAATGTATGCTTAGAAACAACTACAAAGCATAAGTATTGAATGACAACAAACTTTGCGTGAATAATATTAAACTAGGACTATGAATTATGGAATATAATTTAAATAATAACAAGATGAACATAAATCTTGTTCATTATGAGAATAGCTCGTGTCAAGTAAATGAGATAAGATAATTCAACAATAAGAATTAGAATTCAAGAAAATTGCATTCATAATATCTGAATCACGATAAAGAAACTTGTCTAACAATAAACAAGTTTGAATGCATCCATAAATATTGGAATTAAAACTTGTTCGAATAAAGTTAAAGTCATAGCTAGCTTGCTCAAATAATGATTGGAAGTACAAAAGTTCGCTTAATGAAAGGTTAAAGTAAGAAACTTGCTCAATGTAAAAAGAGAAGTTTAGAAACTTGCCTTGAGCGTAAGCTATAAAATTAAACTCACGATCACCTACACATAATTTTAGAACCACAATACCTATTAGATATTCTAACATACCAAAACATGTACACATCTATCTAAACTTATCATTGAAGCACAATTCTTTCATTACCATTTACATTTCAGAAAATTCCAAGTGTTTTACTTCGCAACACTTGTCCAACTTTCATTGTGTAAACTAAGTTATCACATAACGCGTTCTCGATTTACTAATCATTTTTGCAACTTTGAACTTACAAATCACAATTCACCATGTTATGTTAACCTTAACATTACCCATATAACATGCTAACATAATTTCAGACCATGTTATGATGCTTTCCCAAATCTGTAGCAGCAATGAGCAGGTTTAATCTCAAACTAGGGTATGGCAAGCAATTGCGCCATACAAAAGGTTTGAGGGCCGTAATGCTACTGCCGTTTTTCCTCAACATCACAAGTGGCAATTGCGTGCGGTGTTCGAACAGACAGCAGAGAAGGCTAATAAACAAGAGTGGCCAGGCTTTAGCCCAACAAACACAAATTTCACCCAATAGACAGTAATATCAACATGTATAATTGATACAAAACCATTGTAAACATGTTTGTTAACATTTTCAACCAATTAAAATAATTTTTCATCAACTAAAACTAGTCTAATTTCTCAAATTTCAAGTTTTCATGAAAAACTCAATTTCATTGACATCCTTTACCAAATTCATCACTGTAATCTCTATACTTGGCTAAATCACTTCATTCGAATTACGTTACGCTCGTTTCTTAATGAACTACCATATAGAAGCGTCAATTTACAGTTTCATATACGAATTGGCCACTAAAACTGATACTTACATGAGCCATATGAAACAAATACACACAAACATACACTGTCGAAATTTTCTTCTACTGTAAACCAAAATTAGCATGCAATTATTGTTTAAACATACTTTCTAATCATCATAAACACATGTAATCATCATAACTAATTCGAGAACATCAATTCTAAACATATAAAATTCATAGAGTATGAAAATTATTGTCGTAAAACTCATATATGTATATATATATATATATATATATATGCAAAGGTTATGTAAACATACCTTCAATTAGCGTGTAATTCTTTCTAACCCACTGGAATTGCTTGGAAATCCTAAGCTTTCTCTCAATTTCTCTCAACTCTTCTTTCAATTTTCTGTGAAGCTCTCTAGGCTAGCAAACTAAGTTATGTGCAAAAACCAATTGAATAATAAGCGTAAACAAAAGAAACTGATATAGCCTTAATAGCTATAATCAGTTATCAAAATAACGTATATATTATATTTATTATTTTAATTTAATTTGTTTATTTTATTTAAATTCAAAAACTAGAAATTCCAAAAGCCATAAGGCTTGTTTGGCAAAAACCCTTTAATTTTTAAAGAATTAATATATTGAGCCTTGTTTGGCAAAAACTAAATTAAACCCTTTTTAATTTATTTTAAATAAACACTTTAGTTTATAATTATAATCACATATTATTTATTTGGATTTCCATATCCAACATTAATCCATTAAACTAATCACATTCTATATTTTAATTAAATATAGCATTTTAGCAAATATCACAAAATTATAATTTTCATTATAACTTTATTTAATAATTTAATATACCAACTAACTTATTAAATCAAAACAACAATATAACATTTCATGTTATACTACAATTCTCTAAATTATAAATTAATTTAATTTAGAAAATTCTCTAATAAATTTAGATTCATCAACCATCACATCAATAAAATATTTATTTAACAATAAACACCTCAAATAATATTTATATAACTCAATAAATATTTAAACTACAATTTGAAATTATGGATCGTTACATCCTTCCCTTTTTACAAGGATTATGTCCCCCGAATCACAATTTAAACAATCAAATCGTCACATTCTCCCCTACTTACAAGGATTCTGTCCCCAAAATCGAAGGCACAGACTAAACAAATAACTTAGGATAATATTTCATCATATCAGCTTCGAGTTCCCACGTAGCCTCTTCGACATTGTGGTTACTCCATATCACCTTCACAGAAGGTATCACTTTATTCTTGAGCACTTGTTCTTTTCTGTCGACTATCTGGATGGGAATCTCTTCATAAGTTAAATCTTTACTGAACTGCAACAGTTCATAATCGATCACATGCTTGTAATCGGGTTTATATGGTCGCAACACCGACACATGAAAAACGTTGTGCACATACTCTAATTATGGAGGTAAAGCTACTTCGTAAGCCACCTCTCCTACTCTTCGCAATATTTCAAAAGGTCTAATAAACCTTGGGCTGAGCTTTCCTTTCTTGCTGAAACGAATTTTCCCCTTCCAAGGAGAAACTTTCAGGAACACAAAATTTCCTGCTTCAAATTCACGATTCTGCCGGTGTTGATCATCATACTTTTTCTGTCGATCTTGAGCAGCTACTAATCTTGCTCTGATGAGTTTGATAACTTCATGGCCTCATTGCATCGATTCTGGGCCTAACAGTTGACGTTCACCAACTTCATCCCAGCATAGTGGAGTTCTGCACTTCCTGCCGTATAACGCCTCGTACGTTGCCATACCAATGCTTGTGTGGTAACTGTTGTTGTATGCAAATTCCACCAATGGTAGATGATCATCCCAATTTCCTTTGAAATCTATTATACATGCTCTAAGAATATCTTCTAGCGTTTGGATCGTTCGTTTGCTTTGCCCATCAGTTTGTGGATGATATGTTGTGCTCATCTTCAGTTGCGTTCCCATGCATTCTTGTAGTCTCTTACAAAAATTTGATGTAAATCTCAGATCTCTTTTTGATACAATTGACACCAAAACTCCATGTCTTGAGACGATCTCCTTAACGTATAGCTTCGCCAGCTGATCAAGATTAAATCTAATCTTTATTGGGAAAAAGTGTGCAGATTTCGTTAATCTATCCACTATCACCCATATCGCATCATATCCTTTCTGAGTCGTTGGACGACCTACCACAAAATCCATTGTGATATGTTCCCACTTCCATTCTGGTATTTCCAACGGCTGAAGTAATTCGCTTGGTCGTTGATGCTCGACCTTCACTTTCTGATATGTCAAACACTTTGCAATGCATTCTGTAACATCTCTTTTCATGTTCGGCCACCAGAAATGACGTCGCAAATCTTGATACATTTTCGTACTTCCTGGATGAATCGAGTATCTTGAGCTATGAGCTTTCGTCAAGATATCTTCTTTAGTATCCTGTACTGCTGGAACCCAAATTCGTCCCTCAAATCTTATCATTCCCTCAGTATTGACCTTGTACTTCACTTCTTTACCCTTACCCACGCTTTCCTTTATTTTCTTGCATTCTTCATCCTATAGCTGTGTATTCTTCACTTTGTCCACCAAAGTTTAACTGGCTTCCATCTGGTACAATTTTTCATCGGATTCTTATGGAAATTTGATTTCCAGCTCTAACCTTGCCATTGCTGTAATAAGCTCCTCCTTATCTGTTAACAACATCAACTTTTCTCTACCTTTCCTACTTAAGGCATTTGCAACCACATTAGCTTTGCCCGGATGAAAAAAGATCTCGCAATCATAATCTTTTATCAGTTCCATCCATCTCTTTTGTTGCATGTTTAGGTCTTTCTATGTGAAAATATACTTCAGACTTTTATGGTCTGTGTAGATCTCACATTTTTTCCCATAGAGATAGTGTCTCCATATCTTTAGAGTAAATACTACTGCAGCCAATTCAAAATCATGAGTCGGATAACCTTTCTCATAATCATTCAGTTGTCTTGATGCATACGTAATTACTTTGTCGTTCTGCATAAGAACACAACCCAACCAGTTATGTGAGGCATCACTAAACACCACAAAGTTTCCTGTACTATCTGGTAATGACAACATAGGTGCCACACTTAGTTTCTTCTTTAAATCTTGAAAACTCTCTTCACACTTCTCCGTCCAAACAAATTTTACCGCTTTCCTTGTCAAATTTGTTAGCGGAGTGGCTATCTTAGAAAAATCTTGAATAAATCTTCTATAATAACCGGCCAGTCCCAAGAAACTCCTTACCTCCGACGGTGTTCTTGGTTGTTCCCAATTTATTACAGCTTCCACTTTTGATGGATCCACTGAAATCCCATCCTTGTCAATCATGTGCCCAAGAAATTGTACACGATCTAGCTAAAATTCGCACTTAGAGAATTTTGCGTATAACTTTTCCTTTCTTAGTGTTTCCAATGTCAAACGTAAGTGTTCCACGTGTTCTTCTTGAATTTTAGAATACACCAGAATATCATCGATAAATACCACCACAAATTTGTCTAAAAATGGTTTAAACACCCTGTTCATCAAATCCATGAACGCTGCAGGGGCATTTGTCAAACCAAATGACATCACTAAAAATTTGTAATGTTCATACCGAGTTTGGAATGCTGTCTTCGGTACATCCTCCTTCCTTACTTTTAGTTGATGATACCCACTTCTCAAATCTATTTTTGAGAAATATCTAGCACCCTTCAATTGATCAAATAAGTCATCTATTCTTGGCAATAGATACTTGTCCTTAATAGTGACCTTATTTAATTCCCTATAATCAATGCAAAGATGCATTAACTTGTCCTTCTTCTTCACAAACAACACCGGTGCTCCCCACGGTGACACACTCGGCTTAATATACTTCTTGTCTAAAAGTTCTTGCAGTTGCACCATTAGTTCTTTCATCTCCACAGGAGCCATTCTGTACGGGGCCTTCGATATCGGAGCGATTCCTGGCGCTAAGTCAATCACAAACTCGATTTCTTGGTCAGGCGGAAGTCCTAGAAAATCTTCCGGAAACACGTCCACGAATTCCCTAACCACTGGTATTTCCTCCAATTTCACACCCTTCTCCTTTTGAGTATCGACTATGTAAGCTAAATACCCTACACAGCCCTGACTCAATAACTTCTTGGCCTGCATCATCGTCAGACATTTCATTTGTCTAGGCGATTTGCTACCATGAAAAACTACCTTTGACGGAGTCATAAGGTTTACACACTTCTTTTGGCAGTCGATTATCACTCCATAACTGAATAGCCAATCCATTCCCAAAATAACATCGAACTCTACAAGTTTTATCGGGATTAAATCTACTTTCATAACATTCCCCTTAATGTTCACCCTACAGTTCTTGTATACGAACCTAACAGGAATCATTCCCTATTAGCAATTTCTATGTTTAAAGGGAAATTCAGCTCTTCTCTAGGTATTTCTAAATTCTTAGTAAAATCATCATATATACATGAGCAAGTAGCACCCGAATCAACTAATACATATGCATTTATATCATTGATTGGGATAATACCTAACACGACATCTTTTTATTGAACCAAATTCTGCACCATCATGTTGAAGGTTCTGGCTGTGGGCATATTTGTTGACGTTGGTCCAGCAATAGCCAACGTACCTCCACTAGCATTTCCCTTGCTTCTATTTGCCTCACCAGATCTCTTCTTAGGGCATTCACGAGCAAAGTGATCTTTGGACCCGCACGTGAAGCAAATGTTCTTCTTAGGTTGAGTGCAATTTGGGGCCTCCTGACCACAGTTAAAGCATACTCATTTCCCCATCAAGCACACACCCTTGTGAAACTTTTTGTATGTAGCATATGCTTCGAACTTCTTATTTTGCTGGTTTCTTTGTTGATTTCCAGCTCCCCCATTCGCAGAGCTTCAGTCCTTGTTCAAATCTCTTCGCTTTGCGTTCGTCTGTGCTGACTTGATATGGCGCAAACCTCACCAACTCGTTGAATCTTGCGGCATACTCAGGCACCGACATCGTTCCCTGCTTCAGTTCCAAAAACTGCACTTCTAGCTGACTCTTCGAACTCTCTGGAAAATAGGTCTCAAAAAATATTTCTTTAAACCGTTCCCAAGTCATAATCCCTTGACCTCCTCAGGTTTTATTGGCTTGCCACAAATAACTTGCCTCTGCTTTCAACATAAATGTTGCAAAAGCAGTCTTCTGGTTATCTTCTACCCTAGCAACATCAAAAACCTTCTCGATTTCCACGATCCAGGTTTGTGCTTCAACAGGATTCATGGACCCACGGAATTCTGGTGGTCCAACCGTTGTAAAGTCCTTAAACGTTGTCCCTTGATTCTGAGGTTGATTCTGCAACGCTCCTGTTAGTAACGTTACGAATTGTTGAACTGGATTATCTTCAGCATTGTTATTGTTGGTTCCTTCAGTTGTTCTCTGTCATGGTGGTTGACGTCTTGGAGGCATTTTCTGGTAAAATACACCCATTAGATTCTATTCAACCTTTTAAGTATTATATACTTAAGTTGCACATCATAAAAGATTATCACGGACAACATAACACTTTGAATAAAATAACAACTTTTATTTATTCATATTTTCTTTGAAAATATAAAACAATAGCATCACTGCTATTTACATTACTTTCCTAAACTACAAAAGTTTCAGGACATCATCATCATCATATCCCATAGGTTTCATAACAGTTAGGATTTACAATTTATTTAACATTTATTAATTGCATAACAACTACGATGTTCTACTAAGATACTGCTAAGCCTTACTACGTTCTTCCTCCATGATCCGGAACATTGTTCTACGATCTAATACGTATGATGGCAGCGTCTCGAATTGAATCGGATAACCCATGACCCGATCTTGAGCTCGATTAACCACGGTGTTGAATACTCTATTCATCTCTTCCATCTTCATTCACTTTGCTTGCGCATCTTTCACTGCTATCCCGGCTCGTTCAAACGCTTCCTCATATGCGTCTTCGGTTCTTTCCCTCTTAGTAGCTTCTTCCTTTAGTTTGTTATTCAGTTCAGTGACCTCCTCGATCAGTTGTTCTTTCTCTCCTTCAGTGTGTACTAGTTTCTCCTCGACATTAGTCAGTCGTTCCTCACGATCCTGGATCTCATCGTCTTTCTGTGTCATTGCAGTCTGTTGTTCAGCTACTATCTCTTGCAACTCCTCGACGGTATCGTGAAGTTCCACATTACGGTCATACACCTCGTCGTACATACGGGCAGCTATCGAGTTAAGTGGAATCTCTTCCTCCTCGTCCTCCTCATCCCCTGACTGTGGCATCTCAACGGGATCCTCCTCATCCGTCTCCACATCATCATTCTCATCTTCAACCACTATGACCAACGGGACTGACTCCCGTGGCAGTAGTTGTTCCCAAGCAACCTGAATGTCGTGAGGCTCCTCCTCTATAGGCATCTAAGGTCCCTCCTCCCTAGACTGACTGGATTCTTTGACATTAGTCATCCTAACAACAAAATTTGAAGTTTTAATTATTAATCATTACTACTCGACACTCACGAGCACATAAGTTATAAACACATAAGCACATAAGTGTTTTATTACTTCTTCTTTAAAACTCGATAAGAGTTTATCACCACTATCTTTTCAAAGGTCACTTCCTAAGGCTTTTCCCCACCTAAGGTTCATAACCTAAGGCTTTGATACCAACCTGTGACACCCCCAAATCCCGGTACTTCATTACCTCAAGATTTGGTGTTCACTTAATCAAAACATTCATACTATCTACCAAAATAAAATAATATTTAAACCATAAATCCACCCTTTAAATAGGGTTACATTATTAAATCAAAAAACATCCCAGGTTGTCTAACCTTTAAACATCATATAAGTGCGGAAATAAAATTTATTACATCACATCATTATTTAAAAGTCTATGATCATAACAATAATTAAAATTACAAGTCTTCATCACTTGTACATTTTTCCTTTCCTTTGCTAGTTGAAGGTTCATCTACCTTCTCAACTTTAGTCTATGAATGAGTATATAAATATGCAAGAGTGAGCAAAACAATTTCTCCTTTGGATATAACAATGGATCAACGAATAATAATAATAATAATAATAATAATAATAATAATAATAATAATAATAATAATAATAATAATAATAATAATAATAATAATAATAATAATAATAATAATAATAATAATAATAATGCCAACAATAGGTTCATCAAAATCGAATAGTACTCTAACGATGATAATCAAAACCGGAATCCAAAATATGGAATATATCTAACTGAAGGTCGTAAGACCATGAACTATGTCCACTGTTGTGAGTAATCTTTCAACTCCAACTTTAACAGTCATAAGACTATAAGGACTCCTCGTACGTAGGGGGATTAGCCCTTCGTACAATATATTGTGCACAAACATTTCAACGCTAAGCGTAAATTGTGACGCCCCCAAAATTAGGTATACGTCACCCATCTTGGATCGCCAGATACATGGTACAGAATTCAAATACAACTTAATAATACAACTGTCGTGTACAATACGACAAAACATAAACTGTGCGTTTGAATACAAATATTGCCTACTAGAGAGTATACAAACTCAAAAGGAGTCCTCATTACAATTATAATCACACTATTTCACAGAATAGTGAGGACTATTAATGCACCATCTAGGACCATCACTCCGTTCCCCGACTAGTCCCTGCTACGTTCTCATTTCCTGAAGAGAACAATAAAAGTAAAAGGGTGAGCTCAACTAGCCCAGTAGGAAATATTATGACTAAGATAATGCAGAATTTTTATCGTTAGCCTTCAACAGTGTTAAACTGATACAATATAACAACCATCAAGTTTAACTGCAGCGGAACAAGCAATCCATTAAAAGAGTCAAGTAGAAAATAAAATCTACTATCTTTTATGATTTAGAAGGTTTTTCCTCACTTTTATCGCCGAGACTCAGCTTAATAAACAATCCACATCATCGAATCACCCATGCACTACGGCCAAGGATATTCTTTAGTATCACGACCACAATTATCCATGCACTAAGGGCCAAGAATATTTGTGTATTCAATAATGGTCATGATCATGCCAACAACTGTCCATCAATGCACTACGGGCCAATGAGGACTTTCTCCACATCATTTGTAACATTACGGTCATGATTACACCGAATAATCCCTGGTCATAATCATACCAAGTCCATATATGTACTATAGGCCACAGCTGACTTTCAACAAAATATAAACATGAGGATGATGACAATGATATAAGAATTCAATAAAACAAGTTCAAGAATTAATTTATCCAGGAATTAATAACGTCCAAATTGTCAATATGATACTGCTTTGTAAAGTAAAATTCAAGAATGCTCAGAATAATATTTCCATGAAAAGATACTGGATGAAGCGCAAATATCAAGGATATTCCACTAATTTCATGGAGTATAGAAGTCAAAGTTTTAACAAACTGAGTATAATAAAGAATGGAATAACAAAAGAAATCACCAGGCATGCGATAGACCACACAGGCAGTTTATTCCAACAAAATAATAAATAAAATCGGTCCCAGAAAATGCATGCATGGATATTCCAACAAATTAATAAAGACAAAATCGAATTCGGCGTAAAATGCATGCATGGATATTCCAATGAATAATAAAGATGGAATCGGTCCCAAAAGCGCATGCATGGATATTCCAATGTAATAATAAAGACGGAATCGGTCCGGCGTAAAATGCCTGAGATGGGATATTCAACAGAATAATAAAAGACTAAACCAGGTCCGGCGAGAATTCTGAGCATGGATGTTCCAACGAATGATAAAGAATGGAACAACAGAAGAATTTCACCAAGTATAGGGTAGCCCGCGTATACAGGTTATTCCAACAGAATAATAAAGAATAGAATAACAGAAGTTCTCTTCATGGATAAGAAAGAAATAATACTCCCTACGAGTACAACAAATAATATTTCCTACTTTGGAAAAACTGGATACTGGAATAGTGAGGTAGCAGACTTCTCTTCTTCTTTCTCTCTATAATTTCTCTCTATAATAATCGCTCTAAAGCTTTTGTGAATTGGTGAGAAATGAAGGAAGAATGAGCAACTATTTATAGGAAAATAAAGTTTCGATAATTGCACGTTTTGGGGCTCAAAAAATTACAGTACAATACCTCCAACTTCTCTTTCATTTTTAATTTAGTCCTGCAAGTATTATCAAACTTGCACCACCTCCCCTAATAGTAAATAATGTGAATCAATAGTTCAATCATGTGAATCAATAGTATAATCATGTGAAAAATACGAAAAACAGTATAGTACCTCCATATATACCTCCATTTTTAACTTAGCCATGCAAGTATTATCAATCTTGCACCAACTCCCCTAATAGTAAATAATGTGATTCAATAGTACACACATGTGAACAAATAGTTATATAAGCATGTGAATTAGTAGCAATTAATTGCTCATTTATCCGGTTAAATACCCGATTGGTAAATATAACCTCCATACATCAATTATTATCGAAATAATTGTCAATTTTCACTAACACAAATAATTCCAACACAATGAAACCATTTTTATCAAAAATATAAATTTTAAAATTTTGAAGTTTGACTTTTCCCGAAAAAGTCAACTGTTGACTTTTTGACCAAATAGTGAATTCTGGAAATTTTGTGTTTATCGACTATTTTTACTAAATTCATCGTTCCGGACTCAAATATCACGTCCGCGTCTCCAAATTCAACTCCGGACACAACTTCAATTTTAATAACATTCATCATTAATATTATAACTCACAATATTTATCAACCAATCGTTCCTTGGAAAGAGGGGCTTTCGAATAAGGATTTCTCCCTATTGGCGCCGCAATTAGGTGACCAAACCTCTCATTGATGTAACTTCTAGACATTGTAAATATTGCAATTTAATAATATGAATAACTTTGTCGTCTCAATTATTGATTTAATAAAATAACATATTATGCATATGATACTTATGATGATAATCAAATCAATAATATGAGAGATATGATCTGACAATTATCGTAGCAATAATTGAGTATAAGCGAGTGACTTCTCACGTAAGTATCAATAGTCAATCTTCTTGTGTGCTACTATGCAACCAATGCCAGATTCTCGTACTTTTAACACCGGGTATTTCAACGATTAACGGTAAAACTTCCACCGTTATTTTCATAAAAGTAATTTTGTCGTTTTCTCATCCGACAATAATTTTAGGTTAGGGGGTCCACCAATGATTGTGCTTAGTTGTACGAATATTTCCTGTTAAAAAAGAATATTCCCAATTAATCGAATATTATATAATAACTTGCTTACTTTGCAAAATTTATAAATATTACCCACAACTAAAACATTATATCAAATCCACACCATAATATTTAAAAAAATTATTTCGAGAAAATTAAATCTTTATTCATAAAATCTGGGGTCTCACAATCTCACCTCCTTATGAAATTTTGCCCTCAAAAATTACGTACATACCTGGTATGCCGAACAAGTGAGGATACCTTGACCTCACTTCAAATTCTAACCCTTGAGGTATAACCTTTGAGTGTCGAATATAATCCTTCTTATCCAAGATTTTAACACGTATCTCCTCATACGTTAAATCATCCGCTATCTCGCCCGGTTCTAAATTAATAATGTGGTTCGGGTCATCCCCATATTAACGTAACGTCGATACGTTAAAAACGTTATGAACACACGACATACTTGGCAGTAAAACGAGTCTATAAGCCACAGTTCCTACTTTATCGAGAATTTCAAATGGGCCAATTAAATCGAGGGTTGAGATTTCTTCTCTTCTTCGATTCTTGCTTCTAGAATAATGCCCTCTTGAACCTTCTTAATTCTTCACATTCATCAGCTCCGGGTGTGTAGCTTGAGTGGCTTTAACTTTATCGATTAAAGTTGATTAATTCTACTCGTATATTCGTTATCTTCACGTGGGTTTCTAGAGTCTTTAACTCTATCTTCATCATTTGTAAGTCGTACGAAATGGGTCTTTGTGTTAACAACATCGCACTCATAAATGCATACGATCTTCTACTCAACGCGTCAGCTACCACATTCGCTTTCCCACGATGGTATTGAATGGTACGATCGTAATCTTCAACAGCTCGAGCCAACGTCTTTGGCTCATGTTACGTTCATTTTAGTTGAAGAAATATTTGAGGGTTTTAGAAATGGGTTTTATCTTTGAAATTCAATACAAAATTGATTTCACGCTATAGGGGTAGGCTAAGAAGTCTTCAAGAATACGTAAGGAAATTTATTAACAATAGAAATATCTTTCAAAACTGTGACTCTCATCCAAGACTTGGGTAACACGTCACATTGATACCTATCAACTTGCCATCGTCATTCACAGCGTCGCCTACAGAAAGTCTGGCTTCGATGCATTCCACACAAGGAAGTCAACAACGAAAGGACCGGGGCTCTTTACTTATGGCTTAATATGACCATGATTGACTTTAGTGATTTGGTTGCTTGAATTCGCATAATAGGTTGGTTAGGAATATGAAAGCTAACAACCTTACGAAAAGCATGATGAGTAGTTAACCAATCGATTCATAAAATCACATCAAAGGCAAGTATTTTCAAAGAGATATGATCGACAGGTAACGTGAAAGTGTTGATTTGAACAAGATTTATAAATAGTGGAGGTAATAAAGGTTTCTCCCAACTGAGTTTCAACAGATAAATCAAAATCTAACTTCTCCGGAGTTAAATTCAAACGTTGAACACAACTAGGTGAAATAAAAGAGTGAGTAGAACCAGTATCTAACACGGTATAGACTTCACAAGAGTTTATGACTAACATACCCGTGATAATTTTATTCAGGTTCCTTGTCACGAAAAAAAACGTTCTCTCTTAAACTACCGGCTTTGACTTTTCTGGGACGGCCTTTGGTGCCTCCATCCTAGCTGAACTTGTCTTCGGTGAACGACAAAATCGGGTTAAGTGACCTTCTCTTCCATAATTATAACATGCTTTGGACGGCATCGCGCAGTTTGGACTGATGTGTCCCTCCCCTCCGCATTTGAAGCATATGATAGGTGGTCGTTCTCCTTCCTTAACAACGGGTGCTGGTGCTGACGTCTTTCCATCATTGTTGAATATCCTCTTCTTGAAATGTCCATTCTTATTGTTTTGACCATGATTACCACTGAAGTGGTTACCATTTCTGCCATGTTGATTCCCTCCATGCTTATTGTCACCGCTTTGATGTCTGTTATCACCGGTATTATCATTTTGCCGGTTGCTCTCTTTTGGTTGCGTTGACTTATTATCGTGCTCCACTAATTGAGCCCTATTTACAACATCTGAATACAAACACAGTTTATGAGAAATAAGATATTGGCGTATCTCCGGCTTCAAACCTCTTAAAAACATTCGCATCATTCGCTCCTCATTATCGACCAAATGGGATGCAAACTGGGATAACTCCGCAAATTTAGCCTCGTATTGCGACACGGTCATATTGTTTTGTTCCAACTTGATAAACTCCACCTCCTTCATGTGACGAATACTTACGAGAAAGTACTTGTTGTTGAACAGCTCTTGGAACTTCTCCCAAGACATCTTGAGTGCGTCAGGCTGGGTGCGTTTTACAGATTCCCACCAGTGATCTGCCTCTTCACGCAACATAAAGGTGGCAAAGGGAACCTTTTGCTCCTCGGAGCATCCCAAGACATAAAATATCTTGGTGATCTGCTTTAATCACGTCTCTGCCTTAAGTGGTTATGGCTTTCCCAAAAACTCCGGTGGTCCCAGCTCCTTGAATTGCTTAGAGGTGACCAACCGTGGGTTGCCATTGTTTCCTCCTGTATTATGAATAGGAGTGGCCTTCGCCTGATGTTGCATGAATTCTAAAAAGCTCCCAAACATACCGTCGTTCGTCAATTGATCAGTGTTGGTGTTTACAAGAGGATTATCGTCATCCTGTTGCACATTGTCCTGATTATTGATTTATGGAGACTCAACGGTCTCCTGTGCTCCATTGCTATTCTCAACATTCTCGGATGTCATTTTCAAATACTGCCACAAAACAAGGGTTAATTAACATCACATATTATCCCTATACTCTGACCGACCAATTAAATATCAAATAAACTTAGGTAGGACATACTAGCGAAGGAATTCCCCGTCTCTCCCCTCCTAGTTCTAGTCTCACATCTTAGCCAGGGATCATATCCCTAAGCTTTGATACCAACTGTGATGCCCCCAAAATTAGGTATACGTCACCCATCTTGGGTCGCCAGATACATGGTACAAAATTCAAATACAACTTAATAATACAACTGTCGTGTACAATACGACAAAACATAAACTGTGCGTTTGAATACAAATATTGCCTACTATAGAGTATACAACCTAAAAAGGAGTCCTCATTACAATTATTATCACACTATTTCACAGAATAGTGAGGACTATTAATGCACCATCTAGGATCATCACTCCGTTCCCCGACTAGTCCCTGCTACGTTCTCATTTCCTGAAGAGAGCAATAAAAGTAAAATGGTGAGCTCAACTAGCCCAGTAGGAAATATTATGACTAAGATAATGCAGAATATATTATCCTTAGCCTTCAACAGTGTTAAACTAATACAATATAACAACCATCAAGTTTAATTACAGCGGAACAAGCAATCCATTGAAAGAGTCAAAAAGAGAATAAAATCTACTATCTTTTATGATTTAGAAGGTTTTTCATCACTTTTATCGCTGGGACCCAGCATAATAAATAATCCACATCATCGAATCACTCATGCACTACGGCCAAGGATATTATTTAGTATCACGACTACAATTATCCATGCACTATGGGCCAACAATATTTGTATATTCAATAATGGTCATGATCATACAAACAATTGTCCATCAATGCACTACGGGCCAATGAGGACTTTCTCCACATCATTTTTAACATTACGGTCATGATTACATCGAATAATCTCTAGTCATAATCATACCAAGTCCATCTATGCACTATAGGCCACAGATGACTTTCAACAAAATATAAATATGAGGATGATGATAATGATATAAGAATTCAATAAAACAAGTTCAAGAATTAATTTATCCAGGAATTAATAATGTCCAAATTGTCAACATGATACTGCTTTGTAGAGTAAAATTCAAGAAAGCTCAGAAGAATATTTCCATGAAAACATACTGGATGAAGCGCAAATATGAAGGATATTCCACTAATTTCATGGAGTATAGAAGTCAAAGTTTTAACTTATTTGAGTATAATAAAGAATGGAATAACAAAAGAAATCACCGAGGCATGCGATAGACCGCACAGGCAGGTTATTCCAACAGAATAATAAATAACGGAATCGGTCCCAAGGCGTAAAAGCATGCGAGGATATATTCCAATAAAATAATAAAGAGCGGAATCAGTGCGGCGTAAAATGCATGCAGCATGGATATTCCAACGTAATAATAAAGACGGAATCGGTCCGTAAAAACGCATGAGCAGGATATTCCAATGAATAATAAAGATGGAATCGGTCCGGCGTAAAATACATGAATGTGATATTCCAACGAGAATAATAAAGACGGAACCAGGTCCCATGTAGAGAATTCTGAATAGGATGTTCCAATAGAATGATAAAGAATGGAACAACGTAAGAATTTCACCAAGTATAGGGTAGCTCAGCGTATCTGAGTTATTCCAATGAATAATAAAGAATAGAATAACGAAGTTCTCTTCATGGATAAGAAAGAAATAATACTCCCTACGAAAGTACAACAAATAATATTTCCTACTTTGGAAAAAGCGGATCTTTGGAATAGTGAGGTAGCAGACTTCTCTTCTTCTTTCTTTCTATAATTTCTCTCTATAATAATCGCTCTAAAGCTTTTGTGAATTGGTGAGAAATGAAGGAAGAATGAGCAACTATTTATAGGAAAATAAAGTTTCGATAATTGCACGCTTTGGGGCTCAAAAATTACGATCTGATACCTCCAACTTTTCTTTCATTTTTAATTTAGTCCCGCAAGTATTATCAAACTTACCACCTCCCCTAATAGTAAATAATGTGAATCAATAGTTCAATCATGTGAATCAATAGTATAATCATGTGAAAATACGAAAAAACAAAGATAGTACCTCCATATATACCTCCATTTTAACTTAGCATATGCAAGTATTATCAATCTTGCACCAACTCCCCTAATAGTAAATAATGTGATTCAATAGTACACACATGTGAACAAATAGTTATATAAGCATGTGAATTAGTAGCAATTAATTGCTCATTTATCCGGTTAAATACCCGATTGGTAAATATAACCTCCAGACATCAATTATTATCGAAATAATTGTCAATTTTCACTAACACAAATAATTCCAACACAATGAAACCATTTTTATCAAAAATATAAATTTTGAAATTTTGAAGTTTGACTTTTCCCAAAAAAGTCAACTGTTGACTTTTTGACCAAATAGTGAATTCCGGAAAATTTTGTGTTTATAGACTATTTTTACTAATTTCATCGTTCCGGACTCAAATATCACGTCTGCGTCTCCAAATTCAACTCCGAACACAACTTCAATTTTAATAACATTCATTATTAATATTATAACTCACAATATTTATCAACCAGGTCGTTCCCAAGAAAGAGGGGGCTTTCAATAAGGATTTCTCCCTATTATGGCGCCGCAAATTAGGTGACCAAACCTCTCTTTGTGAACTTCTAGACATTGTAAATATTGTAATTTAATAATATGAATAACTTTGTCGTCTCAATTATTGATTTAATAAAATAACATATTATCACGGATGATCTTATGACAATAATCGAATCAATAATATGAGAGATATGATCACGGCACCATCTTGTAGCAATAATTGAGTATAATTGAGTGACTTCTCACGTAATCATCAATAATCAATACCGTGTGCTACTATGCAACCACGCGTATTACTGTACTTTTACTACCGGGTAGTTCAACAGTTAACGGTAAAACTTCCGTCGTTATTTTCATAAAGTATTTTTGTCGTTTTCTCAATCCGACAATAATTCCGTTGTGGGGGTCCACCAATGATTGTACCGTTGTACGGATATTCCCCAACAAAAAGAATATTCCCCGACCAATCGAATATTATATAACAACTTGCGTACTTTGCAAAATTTATAAATATTACCCACAACAAAAACATTATATCAAATCCACACCATAATATTTAAAAAAATTATTTCGAGAAAATTAAATCTTTATTCATAAAATCTGGGGTCTCACATAAATTATCCCCTAATACTAATAATGGGGTTGTTCATCTCAGTATTTAGAGTACAAGTCCACACCAAAAAAGTTTGGTTTGGATAAGCTTTTAAGGGTAATTTGGAGTTTAACAATCCTCAACTAGGGAACTAGTTGAAACAATAGTGTGAAATAACACAACAGTTGATAAATAATAATATGGAACAATGAATAAGCGTAAGCGAACTAACTATATCTTGAACTCATGCTTAGAAACAATTACAAAGCATAAGTATTGAATGACAACAAACTTTGCGTGAATAATATTAAACTAGGACTATGAATTATGGAATATGCTTTAAATAATAACAAGATGAACATAAATCCTGCTCATTATGAGCATAGCTTGTTTCAAGTAAATGAGATAAGATAATTCAACAATAAGAATTAGAATTCAAGAAAACTGCATTCATAATATCCGAATGACAATAAAGAAACTTGTCTAACAATAAACAAGTTAGAATGCATCCATAAATATTGGAATTCAAACTTATTCGAATAAAGTTAAAGTCATAGCTAGCTTGCTCAAATAATGATTGGAAGTACAAAAGTTCGCTTAATGAAAGGTTAAAGTAAAAAACTTGCTCAATGTAAAAAGAGAAGTTTAGAAACTTGCCTTGAGCGTAAGCTATAAAATTAAACTCACGATCACCTGCACATAATTTTAGAACCACGATACCTATTAGATATGCTAACATACCAAAACATGTACACTTCTATCTAAACTTATCATTGAAGCACAATTCTTTCATTACCATTTACATTTCAGAAAATTCCATGTGTTTTACTTCGCAACACTTGTCTAACTTTCATTGTGTAAACTAAGTTATCACATAATGCGTTCTCGATTTACTAATTATTTTTGCAACTTTGAACTTACTAACCACAATTCACCATGTTATGTTAACCTTAACATTACCCATTTAACATGCTAATATAATTTCAAACCATGTTATGATGTTTTCCCAAATCTGCAAAGCAATGAAGCAGGAATCTTAAACGGTAGTATGGCAATTTGCACCATACAATACAAAGGTTCGATTGGCGCAGCTGCGCCATTTTTTGCCTTGGCACCGGCGCAACTGCGTTAATTTTCAGACAGACGCAGAGAAGGCTAATGAACAGTAGCCGACTTTAGCCCAACAAACACAAATTTCACCCAATATACAGTAATATCAACATGTATAATTGATACAAAACAATTGTAAACATGTTTGTTAACATTTTCAACCAATTAAAACAATTTTTCATCAACTAAAACTAGTTTAATTTCTTAAATTTCAAGTTTTCATGAAAAGCTCAATTTCCTTGACATCCTTTACCAAATTCATCACTGAAATCTCTATACTTGGCCAAATCACTTCATACGAATTACGTTACGCTCGTTTCTTAATGAACTACCATATACAAGCGTCAATTTATAATTTCCTATACGAATTGGCCACTAAAATCGATACTTACATGAGCCATATAAAAAAATACACACAAACATATACTGTCGAAATTTTCTTCTACTGTAAACCGAAATTAGCATGCAATTATTGTTTAAACATACTTTTTAATCATCATAAACACATGTAATCATCATAACTAATTCGATAACATCAATTCTAAACATATAAAATTCACAGAGTATGAAAATTATTGTCGTAAAACTTATATATATATATATATATGCAAAGTTTATGTAAACATACCTTCAATTAGCGTGTAATTCTTGCTAACCCACTGGAATTGCTTGGAAATCCTAAGCTTTCTCTCAATTTCTCTCAACTCTTCTCTCAATTTTCTGTGAAGCTCTCTAGGCTAGCAAACTAATTTATGTGCAAAAACCAACTGAATAATAAGCGTAAACAAAAGAAACTGATACAACCTTAATAGCTATAATCAGTTATCAAAATAACGTATATATTATATTTATTATTTTAATTTAATTTGTTTATTTTATTTAAATTCAAAAACTAGAAATTCCAAAAGCCATAAGGCTTGTTTGGCAAAAACCTTTTAATTTTTAAAGAATTAATATATTGAGCCTTGTTTGGCAAAAACTAAATTAAACCCTTTTTAATTTATTTTAAATAAACACTTTAGTTTATAATTATAATCACATATTATTTATTTGGATTTCCATATCCAATATTAATCCATTAAATTAATCACATACTATATTTTAATTAAATATAGCCTTTTAGCAAATATCACAAAATTATAATTTCCATTATAACTTTATTTAATAATTTAATATACCATCTAAATTATTAAATCAAAACAACAATATAACATTTCATGTTATACTACAATTCTCTAAATTATAAATTAATTTAATTTAGAAAATTCTCTAATAAATTTAGATTCATCAACCATCACATCAATAAAATATTTATTTAACAATAAACACCTCAAATAATATTTATATAACTCAATAAATATTTAAAATACAATTTGAAATTCTAGATCGTTACAATAACACACAAATTAACTCTCCCCCCGCCGACCAACGCGATGTTCTTAGTCCTTTGGTAAAATAGGCTTAACTTTTGATCCGCTAGGAGTTACGGGGCCTGCCGCCTATCAAATAAAAGATATCGATGAGATCTACAACTTTAATTCTTTCAGATTAAGAGATACGGATTGGATCAAGGCCAAAATCGGGCTTGAAGTAGATGATATGTAAATGGAAAGCATGACAACTCTTATCTTTGATCTTTATTGATAAAAAGGCCATAACTCTCACATCCGAGCTCCGATTCGGATGATTCAAGATATTCCAGAAACCTAAGAAATAAATCAATAATAAAATCCAAGTTTCAAACCAAGAACATGCATCCAACTTGATGTTAAAAGCCCTGCAATCTTCCCTTCTTGTATTTACTTATATATTTTAGTCCAAAAGATATCTGAATTGTTTTTCCTTGCTTTTTCATGCCAAAGTCATGCCATAGCCTACAAAATAACATAAAATGTATGAAATGCACACACAATGCATGCAAAGTAACTACGAAACATAGGTTTAATCAACTAATTCAAGTAATAGATACTGGATAAGTAGGTATAAAACCTACTTATTAAATACCCACAAACTTAAAGAGTTGCTTATCCCCAAGCAACACTACATAATGCAATGAAATAAACTAAACAAAATGCCATCTAATCTAACATGCTAATGAATCCAAATATCAGCCAGATTTAAATTCACAAGAATTGCCTCAGAGAAACTACATAATTTTTACACAGAGAATCCAATTAATAATAAGGCCATAATGCATATTATTTTGCAAATTAAAACTTGTCATCACTGATGTAGTGTGTGTTTGCTTAGCAACCATTAAACTCGCTACAGAACAAATATTTCACATAATATACTTCTTTGAGGGAAAATATAGTTTCAACTCAAGAAAAGCAGCAAACAAATTAAGTTCTAACAAAACTACACAACAACTAACCTAAGAGTCAACAAGGGGTTTATTCTTCTTTTATTCACTCACGAGGGCGATTTTTGCACATTCCCGTGGTTACACCGATTGTGCAATGTCTAGTCCTCTTAAGCTTTTCAGTGATACCCCTTAGCGAGCTTTCAACCAACGACTCCCAAACTGTTAGCCTTTAGGGCGCTAGGTGTAGAGACATCCCCTCGGAAGTACTTACTCAAGTATCAAAGGCCACAAAACTAAACTAGCCAAAGTGTTTATTTATATAATACTTTTTTCCTTTTTCTGGATTTTTTTTCTTTTTTTTATCACGAATACCCAATGAATTCCCCCAAACTTAAGCTTTTGCGTAATCCTAGTCATTACTAACTATTTACTAAATCTCTTTTATTAAAACACACATTTCCCACTAGAAGACAATTATGTGACCATTCACACTGTGCAAATCATAATGGTTACTCTAAAGTGCAATCCAGTTACATCAGATTCAAACAGATAAAGATTTACATCATGCTATGACAATACAATTAGGCCTAAGTCATCAAAACTGTTTAAAAATCATGTAATTCCAATCTCATCATAGGCCAAAAGAATTTCAAACCAACTGAAAACTTGGGTTCATGCAATGTAACGTATCTACACTAAATGCAACAATTTAAAACAATTTTTTTCAAAGATAAGCTAAATAACATGCTGACATATGCAATAAACACTAAACTAAAATAATAATACTAACTATATGCAATCAACATGATTCTACTAAATATGCAATCTTAAAAAATATGCAATAATCCCCCAAACTTAAACTTGACATTGTCCTCAATGGCTGAAATAGGAAAAAGTAAAGCAGATGACTTCCCTGAAAAACCACTTGACCACTAAGTTTGGAGAATAGGATAGTTACATTAGAATGAATCGGGCACAACACTTGAATTGGATTTGACTAACCTGTGAACTAATAGAAGCAAGTTTATTAAATCCTAATAAATGCAAATTTATTAACTACTAAAAATTTAAATAAAAATTTAAATTTAAATTTAAACTTGGGTTGCCTCCCAATAAGCGCTTGATTTACAGTCTTTCAGCCTAACTTTGTCTGGTCAATTCTATCTATTTCCTCTACGAAAGTTGAGGAATTCTACATCCATTAAGAGCATTATAGCATCCGGGAGGTTCCTATTAGGAAAGGCCCTTGAATTAAAGTCACCTAGCATGATCCTTTCAGATATGATCCTCATTAAGAACGTCCAACAACTAGGAATTTTCTCCATATGTCTATGATCAGATTGGGGTATTGAAGCTTAATAAACACAATGTGCTCTTTCTCTATCTTCTCCTTTTCATCCCACCATGACTCCACGGTTGTACTAACTTTTATGTCACAAAGAATTTTGCCGACAACATTACTGCCAAATGGGCATGGTTTTGCAAAACTACCCGGATTCTTAAACTTTGGTGGAGGGGGGACATGGGATACTAATGAAATCGGCTCATCTTCATTGAAGCTTATAGTTAAATCTTCGTCGATCTCTTTTTCTTGGTCCCCGATTGTTTTCTCTCTCTCAACATCTTGTGGCTTATCTAGTTGTAGATTTTGTACGGGCTTTCCATCAGTCTCGGAATCCATGTCATAACACCAAGTTTTTTTAGGACAGTTGTTCATTAGATCTAACTAATTCTGAAGATTTTGAATTGCCATCTCTTGATTTTGAATTTCCATCTCTTGATTAATTCTCTTCTCCTCATTTAATGTTACAAACTTGGACAACAATTCCTCTAATCTTGAATTAGCTATTTCAGTTTCGGAATACATGTATTGAGGACCATGGGTTGAAGTTGTGATGAGTTGTTCCATCTGATTCTGAAAATTATGGCTCGATATTTCTTGACTCGTCATTCTCTCCTATTAGTTTTCTATGAGCTTCGACATGAATTCCTCGAAGTTTGACTTTTCATCTTGTGACAATTGAGGTGGACATGAAAATTCTGGTGTGTATGTTGAATTTGGAGCAGATTATTGATCTTTATAATTGTAACTCCATGAATAATTCGGGTGATACCCCCAACCTTGATGATACTTGACATATGCATACTAGTTGAGGTAGTCACCACCATACTGTACCGACCCAAGACTGATGGTGCATTGATTACTCGGGTGATTTCCAGCACAATAATTGCAAGTAACTTCTATCCTTCGATTACGTTGGGCTGCAACTGTAAGGCCCCGAATTTTATGAAATAAAAGTATTCAATTTTTCTTATAATTACTATTCATTAAATGGTTAAATTGATAAAAGTTAAAGTTAAGGGTGATATATATAATTTTTTCAAAATAAGCAAGTGGTTATAAAATACTCATTATTGTTTGGGGAATATTCGTTTGGTCGTGGAATATTCTTTCCGTCTTGGGAATATTCATACGGCGGCGCGTTGACCATTTGTGGGCCCTATAATGTAATAACTCATCGGATGAAGAAAACGACAAAAGGGAGTTTTATAAATAATAACAGAATTGTTATTCACATAACATCATTGGAATACCCGGTGGGTAAAGTAAAGTAATACGCGTTGTTGCACAGTAGAACACGGTATTGCACAGTATTTTTGAATTATTGATTCTTACGTAAGAAAGCACTACTCAATAATTGTTACGATAATTCTTTATTGCTCAATATTATATTTTATTGATTCAATAATTCTTTGCGTTCTTATTTTATATTATCGTTGTTTCAAGAATTGTCATTACACAGTATTTTCCATTATCGGAGCAATAATTCATATTATCTGAATAATATTATTGGATAACATTATTGGCAATGTCTAGAAAGTTCTGTCTAAGGAGAGGTTTGGTCACCTAATCATGCTACCAAGAAGAGAGATCCTTATTGGAAAGCCCCTCTTCTTGGGAACCGCACATTTGTCAATATTGTGATTATGTAATATTATTTGTGAATAATTAATTATTGATTTTATGATGAGGAAAATATTTATTTTATGTGGACATAGATGGAGAAAATTTTTAATGTGACAATTGTTGAAAATTAATATTTTATCTTTTTCTCGATAAAATAATTTATTTAAATATATTATTTTAATAATATATTAACTATGATATTTTTATAATGAATGTGGGATATATGAGTATATGAGGAGGAAGAGTATTTTGTGGTAATAAATGTTTAACACATATTTTGTGTGTTAGTGTGACACAATTATTGAATAGAAATTTGATTATAAATTGTAAAATCACCCGTTTGTGGATTCTCGTCAATTTTTATTTGGAATTTGGAAAATCTTTCTTCTGCAAAGTTGTAGAAATTGAATTTCCTATAAAAACTCATGAGATTCAAATTTTTTGATAAAAGGGCTATTTATTATGAATTATTGAAGTTCAAGTTCAAATAATTGATTTTTGAAAGTTTTAATTATTTTTATTTACAAAAACGTGTTTTTCATTTTGTTTTCCTCATTTAACATGTGATAGGGCTGAGTTCAGATGGTAAAACATGCGTATAAATTTTGGAAAAATATAATAATATTTAATAAATTTTCTGCTTTGGTGTTCTAAGCATTTTCCTATAAATAGGGTGCTTAGGTTAGAATTGAAAATCACACCAGAAACTGAAGTTTTCTCTCTCTATATTATCGAGCGTATTCTTGTGAGTATTTTGAGTATACTTTGAGCATTGCTATACGGTGCAAGATGGGTAGAGCGTTGCTATACTCAAAATACTTTGAGTATTTTGAGTATACTTTGAGCGTATTCTCTTTGACTTGAGTGTAAAGATGGGTAGATTATTGGTATGATCGTGACTATAGGTTCTCTTTGGCCAGTAGTGCAAAAGTTGAATTGTTGACTGGTATGATCATGACCATTGAATTTACAATTGAATATTTTTAGCTTAAATGCAAAGGTGAATTGATCAACATGGTTATAATTATTGTTATATAACTTCTGAAATGATTATGTATTTCTTTGATATATGAATATCTTTGGCTTGTTGTGCAAAGATGACTTGTTGATGAATATCTTAGCTTTGTGAGTGCAAAGATGAATTATTGATGAATATCTTTTGCTCAGTAATGCAAAGATGACTGTTGTTGAATATCTTTAGCTTTGTAGTGCAAAGATGAATTATTGATGAATATCTTTGGCTCGTAATGCAAAGATGACTGTTGTTGAATATCTTTAGCTTTGTAGTGTAAAGATAAACTGTTGATGAATATCTTTGGCCCGTGGTGCAAAGTGAATTTATTAGTATGATTATGAGCGATGAGAACTGTGATTTGGTATAACCATGAAATTTAATGTTTCGTAAAGACAATTGATGAAAATTATCTTCGTCCGGATGAGAAGAGGAATTTAGAATCACAATTATGATTATGAGTTATTCATATGATTGTGGAAAGGAACCGCTGATTGATGTTACAGGATAAAATATTGTTGGTGGACTTTTAACGTGGAGAAGACAATAGACTTTATAGTCTATTTGACTCTTTTTTAATGGATTGCTCGTTCCTCCGCAACTATGGTTGAAAAGTTTTATCATCTACCATATGTTCTAAATCTCCGATTTATTCGATGAAGACTATTGATAATTTATTTATCTTTAGTCATAATATTCTTTTCGAGCTAGTTGTGCTCACCCTTTTGTTTCATAATTCTTTCGTGTAATAAAAGTGTAGTTTGGTCGAAAGGGGGGATAGCGAGGAATAGAATGGTGGTCTATAGATGTTGAGGTGAGGTGAATTTAACTTGGAAGGGTGTTTTGCCACTATCATACAAGATGTCTAATGACATACAACCTCGTGTCATCATAAGACATGGTTGTGCTCATCCACTTGTTGAGTATATTTACAAGCACTACCTATATAATCTTGGTGCTTGTTTGGAGTATAATACCCAATTAGAGACAGTGGAGATAATGATATGTCAAGAGAAGACTCACCATTGGGAAGAATATGATAGTAATCTTCTCGTTTTTCTTTGGGGTCTATTGGGTTAACCAAAGATAATTCTGTGGCCATATGATATCTACCATAACCTAAAAGCAAGGCCTCCCATGTACGAAGGTTTTCTTGAGCACTTTCCAAGGATTTTAATTTCTAAAACCGTTATTGACTGTACTTTTATGTAATGTATCAATGTGAGGTGCTGTCCATAGTTGGGACATGAGTCACAGTTGGTATTAAAACTCACAGTACATGTATTGTTGTATTTTGCATGACAATTGTTGTAATAAAGTTGTAGTTGTTTTTCGTACCATATATTTGGCGACTCAGAATGGGTTGGATGGAATGGACCTATTTTGGGGGCGTTACAGCAACTACATCCAACCTCCTCGAAAATATCTCAAGTTGTGTTGATAATGAAAAAATTTCATTGAGTCCATCAATCCATGTGTCTCTTGGCTGAGTCATACTCCAATATGGCCATTGATACTTGCATCCAGCCATGGTACCTAAAAACAGAGAAAAATAGGAAGAGAATTAAATAAAAAGAAAAGAAAGAAAATTTCAAGGCAGTTAAGCGTGCTCTTTCCATTCTCAACCGAAAAAGAGGAAACTTATCCTCTATTTTCAGAAAGGCCAAGGGCTTGCTCCACGAGACTCAAAATGCTATCTCTCTCAATCCTGGCGACCTCTATCTTCTCTGTCTTTAGAGGGTTCTATCCCAAGATATGTGGAATGCTTTGGCTAATGAAGAGAATCTTTCAAGCAAAAATCTAGAATTCAATGGCTTAAAGAGGGGGATACAAATTATGGATTCTTCTATAGTCAGATTAAGAATAGGTGGAACCAAAATAAAATCCTAGCCATCACGAATGCTGATGGTACTGTCCAAACTGGCCAGAAGGAAATCCAAGATATTGTGGTCAATCATTTTCAAGCTTTATTAGGGTCTTCTTTGCCAGAGGTTAGCCTTGAGAACCTCTCCCTTGATTCTCACATATGTCTCTGTTGTTCAAGCAGCTGCTCTTAAAAGAGACATCACGGATGAGGAAATCTATACAACTCTTAAGTCTATGAAGAAAAATAAGAGCCCAGGCCCGGACGACTTCAATGTTAACTTTTTTCTTCACTGTTGGGTTTTTGTGGGGAGGACTTTTACTCTTAATGTCCAGTCCTTTTTTAGGAGAAGATGCCTTCTCTGAGGAACCAATTCCACGACTATTATTCTAGTTCCTAAAGTTGCACACCCTTCAACCATGCCTAATTATAGGCCTATCTCCTGTTGCAACATTTCTTACTAATGTATTTCAAAGTTAATTGCTTCTAGACTCAAGGCTATCCTTCCTTATATCATTTCCCCTTGCCAAGCTGCCTTTGTTGCAAGAAGAAGGATTGGAGACAACGTCCTCCTTGCCCAAGAGCTTCTAAGAAATTACCATAGGCCCTCTGGCCCAGCCCACTGTGCTTTGAAAATTGATCTTTTTAAAGCTTTTGACTATATCTCTTGGGGTTTTCTGTTAGCTGCACTTCGGCTTCTCAAATTCCCTCCTATATTTGTGTATTGGATACAGGCTTGCATCACGTCTACGTTCTTCTCGTTTAAATTCAATGGGTCCCTATGTGGGTACTTCAAAGGAGTGAAGGGGCTTAGGCAAGGAGACCCTTTATCCCAATAACTTTTTGTGATTGCTATGGAAGTTCTCTCTCTTGGGCTTTCCAAGGCCTCTAAGGAACCTTATTTCTGACATCACTGGAAAATGAAAGAGCAATCCATCACTCACCTTAGCTTCATGGATGACCTTATGATTTTCTACCATGGAGATGTCCAACCGGTTAAGACCTTAAAGGATTTCCTTGACTCCTTCTCGGCTACCTCTGGCCTGAATATTAATAAGTCCAAAAGCTTATGCTTTCTTTCCCATGTCCCTTCTACTGTGGCTGCCTCCATCATCACTACCATAGGGTTCTAACTCGGTGGGTTTCCTACTAAGTTTTTAGGTGTTCCTCTGTTAACTTCGAAGCTCAGTCTTGCAGATTGCCACCCTCTTATTGAAAGGATTATGGCCAGAATTTCCCCCTGAACAAATAAGTTTCTTTCCTACACGGGGAGACTTCTATTAATTAAATCTATCATTTTTTGAATCCAGTCTTAATGGGCCTCTTTCTTCATTATGCCCGCTTCGATGCTTCAGTCCCTTAAATCCATCATGAGCATATTTCTTTGGAAGGGCCCCTCCATGCTCAAATATGGTGCTAAAGTTGCTTGGACCAGAATTACATTACTGTTCTCTAAAGGAGGTCTTGCTATAAAACATCTTGAGGATTAGAATAAAGCGCTAATTCTGATGCACCTTTGGAGAGTGGTGAATCCCTCTCAAGCCTCTCTCTGGGCTTCTTGGATCCAGTCATCTTTGATAACTAAACATTTCTGGAGTTTACCTATTCCCGGTAACTACTCTTGGATTTAGAGAAAGGTGTTACAGCTTAGACCTATTGCTGCTAAACATATCAGATATTGCATAAGTAATGGGGAAGACACGAGCCTTTGGTTTAATCTTTGGTTAAGTGAGTCCACTTTAGCCAACTCTTTCCATTCTTCTCTGGTTCTTAACTCTGGTCTTGGCCCTCTTGTTACTGTGAGTCTCATCATCAATAACTCTTGTGACGCCCCCAAAATAGGTATACATCACCCATCTTGAGTCTCCAAATATATGGTACAAAATTCAAATACAACTTAATAATACAACTGTCGTGTACAATACGACAAAACATGAACTGAGAGTTTTAAATACGAATATTGTCTTCTAGACAGTATTCAACTCAAATGGAGTCCTCAATACATTTATTATCACATTATTTCATAGAATAGTGAAGACTACTAATGCTATCATCTGGACTGTCACTCTGTTCCCCGACTAGTCCCACTTACGTTCTCATTTCCTGAAGAGGACAATTAAAGCAAAAGGGTGAGCTCAACTAGCCCAGTAAGAAATATTATGACTAAGATAATGCAGAATAATTTATCGTTAGCCTTTAACAGTGTTAAACTGATAAAATATAACAAACATCAAGTTTAACTGCAGCGGAACAAGCAATCCATTAGAAGAGTCAAGTAGAGCACAAAATCTACTATCTTCTATGATTTAAAAGGTTTTTCATCACTTTTATCGCTGAGACTCAGCTTAATAAATAATCCACATCATCGAATCACCCCTGCACTATGGCCAAGGATATTCTTTAGTATGACGACCACAAATTATCCATGCACTACGGGTCAAGGATATTCGTGTATTCATCAATGGTCATGATCATGCCAACAACTGTCCATCAATGCACTACGGGCAAATGAGGACTTTTACCACATCATTTGTAACATTACGGTCAGGATTATACCGAATAATCCCTGGTTATAATCACACCAAGTCCATCTATGCACTACAGGCCACAGATGACTTTCAACAAAATATAAATATGAGGATGATGACAATGATATAAGATTTCAATAAAACAGGTTCAAGGATAAATTTTTAAAGATTTATAATTTAATTTATCTAGAAATCAATAACGTCCAAATTGTCAACATGATACTGCTTTGTGGAGTAAAATTTAAGAACAATATTGTACCAAAATAATTTGGACCAAAAACGAATCAATTTTTATCATGAATAGTACCCCGAGTGAATAGTACTCGAGTGAATAGTACCCCGTGAATAGTACTCCGTCATGAAAAAGTTAAAACTTATCAAGAATGCTCAGAATAATATTTCCATGAAAAGATACTGGATGAAGCGCAAATATCAAGGATATTCTACTAATTTCATGGAATATAGAAGCCAAAATTTTAACAAACAAGTACAGAATTTGAAATCTGAAACGAAATAATATTACTTACATACCACAGAGTATGGAAGAAAATATTATTTCAAGCTAATATTGAACAAAAAGAACATCCCTTACCTTGAAAAGAAGAGTATTCCAATTGGTATAGCGGGGATATTCTTGAAGAAAACTTTCACTATTTTCTACGCTCAAAGCTTTCTAACACTAGAAAGAAATACGCTCAAGATTATAAAAGAAGAATTCTCTGATTCTGGTGTGATTTTCAATTCTAACTTAAGCGCCTATTTATAGGAAAATGCTAGAACGCTATAGGAGACTAAAATAATAAAATATTAATTAAAACTTTCTACGTATGCCCTTTTGACAAAATGGCAGCCCATCACCTTTGAAAATCCAATTCAGCACATGTATTCAACACCAACCAAAAGTGGGTCCCACCTAATTTTAATAAAAATCATTTTATTTTCTAAAACTTCAGTAATTCATAATAAATAGCTGTTTATCATAAAAATACGAATTTTATGTCCATTCCACAAGAAATTAAATTCTCTACAACTTTGCAGAAGAAAGTTTTTCCGAATTCCAAACAGAAAATATCCGAATTCCACAAACGGACAATTTTTAACACCTCTTAAAATTCATAACAATTCATACGTTAATTTTTAACGGTTCAAAATTTGTGGACATATACTCAACTTATATATGTATAACATATCCAAAAATCACAACGATCCAATGGTCAGATCAAAATTATAACTCACACAATAGAGTTTTAAGAACACCGATTTGATTTTTAATACCTCCAATCCGACAAAATACTGAGAAAACACATCAACATTAATTCCTTCATTTATAACCACATAAAATAAATATTTTCTGAAAGTCCAATAATAATCTAGAAGGGGGGTTGAATAGATTATTACAGATTAAAAAATTATATAAGGCCTTTTTGATTTTGTGTATAATTAATTTGCTGTGTTAGAAATTAATATGCAAGACAGTAAAAAATCAATCACACAATGCACAGAGATTTGTCTGGTTCACAACATACATCTCGGGTATGCTACTACGTCCAGTCTCAAGCTCTTTTCCAGGACTTGAGATCCTATTACTATCAGTAATAAAAACTCCTTCAACAAGCGGAGAAGCCTTTACAAAGTTTTATAGTCAAACTTCCAACTATTCCCAACTATTCTATCTTGGACAGCAAGCTCCCCGCTCCCTCCTCAAGTTTAGTTGTACTTCTTTTGAGTTCAGTTCTATTCTATGATCTGGTCTTCAAACAACAGCCTCTTCCTCACCTCACAAGTATACTAGAGACCCAACTTCCCGCTGACCTCTCTAAGACTCTGGTCTTGGTCGAAGAATTACTCGTCTTTCTCACAGGTACATAAAATAAACTAACTCTAACATTTTCTCCTTTTATAAATGGTTTTACAACAATATGCTTCTCAAATAAGCAGATAAGAGTTTAGTACAGATTGATGCTTCTCAAATAAGCAGATATCAATTAAAGATCAAATATATTTATAAAAGTTCAAAGACTTTTATACTTAAGAAAATATGCTTCTTTTTAAGCAGATAGAAATTTGTGGTTAGATCAAATAATGCTTCTGTGTAAGCAAATATGTAAATTATGCACTGTTATAAAAGTTTAAATAACTTTTATGTTTTGTGTGAAAAGATGCTTCTTGGATAAGCAAATAAATCAACTTTAGCTGTTATTCAAAAATGCTTCTGTTTAAGCAGATATATAATTTAATGCAAATTTATAAAGAAATATTTATTCTTTATGGAGTAAAGAAAAGTCACTTTAAGTTTTAATAACTTTTTATAGTGA
Source organism: Panax quinquefolius (assembly GCA_020205615.1). Lineage (NCBI taxonomy): Eukaryota > Viridiplantae > Streptophyta > Magnoliopsida > Apiales > Araliaceae > Panax > Panax quinquefolius. The sequence continues at coordinate 64,034,045 of CM035169.1, forward strand.
AAGTGTTTCTGAGTAAGCAAATAAGTTAAGCTTTGAATCAAATATGCTTCTATTTAGGCAGATATATTCACTTAAGTTTGTGAAATAAAAGTTTAAATAACTTTTATAATATGCAAAAAGTATTTTATGAATAAATAAATTTATGAACAAATACTTGTGATGACAGATATCAAGTATAATAAATAAATCAGTTAAGCAATACTTGATATAACAAATATTATTTGTTAACTCAAATAATATATAACAGTATTTTATCTATTATGTGAACTTTTATAAACAGTGTCACTTTGTACTATAAGGAATCGTACGGTCGGATTCCTCTCCGTATAGGTTTATCTCCGTAGCCTTGCGGCGCCTAAGTATAACAGAATTTATACTTTTCACAATTGATATTTATATAAATATTTTCAATAGATCACTACAAGTCTCAAATCCGGTTCGGATGACTACTCTTTTTGGAGAAGTATCTCAGTGTTGTTTTGAGCTATCAAGTGTCGTATCTATTTTACGATATTTATATAAATAATATCAATAAAAGGTTACTGAAGACTATAAGGAATCGTATGGTCGGATTCCTCTCCGTAGAGGTTTATCTCCGTAGCCTTGCGGCGCCCAAGTATCCTTTTATTTGATAAATAGATGAAATATAGATATATAGAATTGTGTAGAACAATTTATATTGGTATATCTATAAATATAAATAAGCAAGAGATAATTCAAATAAATAAATCAAATAACTTATCTCAATATGCTTAGACCAATTTCCTCTTCTCAAATAATCAGAACTTTTGATAAGAAGAGAGAGAAAGCTTTTTAGAGAGAGTATGTGGGAGAGAAATTAAGCTTTTCTTTGTAAGTGAATTGGAAAATTGGAAATGAAGAAAAAGCCTCCTATTTATAGATTTTTGAAGTCGGGGGTAAAATGGTAATTTTTGAAATTTGATTTGAAATTAATGGTTGAGATGATCAATTTTGAAATGAGCGGTTCGGATGAAAAACAATTTTCACGCGGAAGTATTCTCAATTCCGCCTAGGCGAATATCCATCAACCTAGCATTTATTTTCTTTGACCTCATTCAATTTGCTAGCACATGTTTTAATTGCAAAAGTCCATCACACAGTTTTGAAAACTTCTTGCCAGCAATATATATATGATGTGCTTTGGTATAATGCATGCATGGATCAACATATATATTGATAACATATTAATTAGACAAATGCATGATATATATATATATGTTTAATGTATATCTTATAAATGCATGCAATCTATGCACGGTTTTAAATGTCAACACATTTCTTCATACACACACACACGCCTATACACATTTAATGTATATATATATTTATTATGCACATACATGCATGTTTTTATATATATATATATATATATATATATATATATATATATATATATATATATATATAGTACAACACATTTAATATATATATATATGTACACTGTAAAGACCCCAACTTATTATAAATAAAATCGAATTTCCTCTATTTATTATTGTGAATAATAAGGTGATAATTTGATATAATACTTTGGTTATGGGTGAAATGTGCAAATTTTGCAAAATAAGCAAGTGGTTATAAAATATTCATTGTGTCGGGGAATATTCGTTTGGTCATGGAATATTCTTTCCGTTTAGGGAATATTCGATGCACGCCAGTATGACCATTTGTGGGCCCCATAACGGATAACCGCTTGATGAAGAAAACGATAAAGTTTGAGTTTTTACAAATAATCTGCGTAATTATTCACAATTAACACTTGTTGGAATACCTGGTGGTTAATTTACAGTAATATGTGTGGTTGCACAGTAGCACACGGTATTGCACAATATTGATAAATTATTGATCCTTACGTAAGAAGGCACTACTCAATAATTGTTATAGTAGTTACTGTTCAATATTTTATTTTATTGGTTCAATAATTGTTGCGTTGATATTTTATATTATTATTGTTTCAATAATTGTCACTACACAGTATTTCCCATTATCAGATCAATAATTCATATTATTTGAATAATATTATTAGATAGCATTATTGGCAATGTCTAGAAAGTTCTGTCAAGGAGAGGTTTGGTCACCTAATTGCGCGCCAGTAAGGAGAAATCCTTATTGGAAAGCCCCCTCTTTCCTTGGAACGGCCTGGTTGTCATAAATGTGATTCTGTAATATTATTTGTGAATAATTAATTATTGATTCGTATGATAAGAAAATATTTATTTTATGTGGATATAAATGTTGGATATATTTATTGTGGTTAAAAATGAAGGAGTTAATGTTGAGGTGTTTTATCAGTATTTTTATCGGAATGGAGGTATTAAAAATTAAAATAGTATTTTAGAGATATATTGCGTAAGTTATAATTTTTAATCCGACCGTTGGATCATTGTGATTTTTGGATATGTTATACATATATAAGTTGAGTATATGTCCACAAATTTTGAACCGTTAAAAATGAACGTATGATTTGTTATAAATTTTAAGAGGTGACTGGTTCAGAAATTGTTGATGTTTCGGAATTTATCATTTTGGTGAAAAATTATAGAATTGGTGGACCCCACTTTTGGTTGGTGAGAAATGTGCTGGAATTTTTATTCAAATGTGGTGGGTGGAAATAGTAGCAGGTAAAGTCATCAGGTTGCAGGTTAAGTCTGCTTCGGCGTGCTAACATTTTCCTATAAATAGAGGGCTAAGTTAGAATTGAAAATCACACCAGAATCAAGTTTTCTCTCTTTCTCTCTCTAGATTATTGAGTGTATTTTGTGAGTATTTAGATACTTTGAGAGTTGCTATTCATTCAGCAAGTTTCATTCAAATTCATATCCGATATTCTCGATCGTAAGTAATCTTTGTTAGCTTTGAGGTAAGGGATGTTATTTTCTTCGTAAATGATATTATTTCTTCAATATCATTACGCCGAAATATTGGTCTAAACCTTTTATCAAATTTGAAACTTTTTGTGTCGGGGTTACTATTTACGTATACGGCACTATTCACGTATACGACACTATTCACGAATACAGCACTATTCATCGAAAAATGAAATTTTCTCCTTTTTGTCCAAGATGTCTATTATGGTTACTATCTTTGATTGTATCCATGTTTTGTTCTTTATTCTTGAATTTTGCTTCAAAATTGGTTATTATGGAGTATTATTGATCTAGGATAAATTGTAATACAAAACTCTAATATTTGTTATTTTGTTTCACTGGATTAGTTTTCTTTAATATATTTTTCATCATCCTCAGTCCTAAATGATAATATTACTGAATATCTTTGGCCTCTAGTGCAAAGATGAATGATTAACTGATGAATATATTTGACCTGTAGTGCAAAGATGAATGATCACCTAATGAATATCTTTGGCCCGTAGTGTAAAGATGAACAGGTGTTGAGATGAACATAACCAACTGGTGATACAAATGAATATCTTTGGCCTGTAGTGCAAAGATGAATATTTGATTAAAGATGTATATTGATTGTTGTTACAGGGATAAAATATTGATGATGGACTTTTAAATCTTAGAAGATAGTAGAACTCATTCTCTACTTGACTCTTCTAATGGATTGTTGTTTCCGCTGCAGTTGTTGATCTAAAACTTGTTGTCTATTATATTTTATCAGATTTTTCTCTGTTGAAGACTAATGATAATTTTTTGTCTATTATCTTAGTCATAATATTCTTTACTGGGCTAGTTGAGCTCACCCTTTTCCTTTTTGTTCCATTTTTCTTCTCAGGAGGTGAGAACATAGCAGGATCTAGTCGGGGTATGGAGTGATGGTTCTAGAAAGATGTTTTAGCAGTCCTCACTATTTCTATAAAATAGTGTTTAAATAATTGTAATGAGAACTTATTTGAGTGTGGATATTGTCTAGAAGACAATATTTGTATTTAAACTCACAGTATGTGTTGTCATATTTTACACGACAATTGTATTATTGAAGTTGTAGTTGGCTTTCTGTACCATGTATTTGGCGACTCAGAATGGGTGTTGTATACCTATTTTGGGGGCTTCACAGTTGGTATCAAAGCATAGGATATATGATCCCCAGCCGAGATGTGAGACAAGAACTAGGATGGGAGAGATGGGGAATTCCTTCACTAGTATGACCTCTACTAAGTTTATTTGGTATTTATTTGGCTCACGGTCGAGTATAGGGATAATATGTTAATTTGTTTAATTAACCCTTGTTTCATGGCGTGATTTAAGAATGGCAATGGAAATATTAACGATGGAGTGAATGAGACAAAGGGAGACACCTTTAATCACCACCTGTGGAACGTACAACAGGAAGACAATATTCCTCCTATAAACAACACTATCGAGCAAACAATGAATGATAGAATGTTTAGGAGCTTTTTGCAGTTCATGTAAAATCAGACGAGGGAGACTCGTGTACAAAATACGGGTCGAAGTGATAGCAACGCTTGTGATCTATCACAAACCAGCAGCTTCAAGGAGTTGGGACCACCGTAATTTTTGGGAAAGCGTAAACCACTTACTACAGCGAGAGGCGTGGATAAAGCATATCACCAAGATATTTGATGTCTTGGGATGTTCCGAGGAGCAAAAGGTTCCCTTTGCCACCTTTATGTTGCGAGGAGAGGTAGATTACTTGTAACATTCCAGAATTTTAAAGTATAATATTAAATATTTATTGATTTATATAAGTATTTAATGGATTATGTTTATTATTGAATAAATAATTGTTCAATTTGAGTTGATGTGATTTAGTTAATTATTTGTTGAATAAATAATTAAATATTAAGTATTAAATATTTATTTGCAATATTAAATATTTATTGAATTATATAAGGCAATTTGAGTTGATGTGGTTTAGTTAATTATTTGTTGAATAAATAATTATGGAGCTAAGTAAATTAATTGTTATGAGATTATATATCAATGTAATTTAATAAGTAAGCTAAAGAGCTTATAGCGATTTAAATAAATTGTAATATTTTAAATGGGAAATTGTAATTTAAAATATTAGTTGGTTAATAAAATTATAATTATAAAAGAAATTATAGTTATGTAATATTAAATTATGTGCTAAAGTAATTTAATAGATTAATGTTTTAATTGATTTATTAATTAAATAAAAGTGTGACTAATAACCTTGCTATAAAGGAGTTATTAAAATAAATTAAGGGAGTTTAATTCGGTTTTTTGTCAAACAAGGCCTAATGCCTATTAAGTCTTTTTATCTAATTGGGTTTTACCAAACAAGGCATAAGGGTTAATGAGTTATTTTTATTAAGTTTAGCCAAACAAGCCTTATATGGCTTTTGATTTTCAAAAAATTTATAATTGATGTCGATTAAATCCTATACTTAATATCTATATTATTATTATATACGTTATAATATTCTACGTTATGTTAGAGTTAGGGAGAAGAAAGACTCAAGAAGTTTATAGAGAAAAGAAGAGAAGAAAAAAAACTAGAGAAATTTAGAGAAACTCTAATGTTTTGAGAAAGGAATTGGAGAAAATAAATTGATAATCAAACTCTAGCCATCATCTTCTTAATCAAAGGTAGGGGCTTAACCTTTTCTTCAAAAAAGTTAGTTTTCTTCTTCCCAAAAAGTTCTCTGTAAAATATTTTATAGGATGAATTGTTGATATATATATATATATATATATATATATATATATATATATATATATATATATATAACTTGGTATGATAATTGTTTGTAAAAGGTTTTATGAGTTTTTATGAAGAAAATATATCATAGTGTTCATATGAAAATATATATGAATATGGCTTAATTTAAAATAGAAATTTAAGGTTTAATTAGTTGTTACATTGATATGTTAATTTTGGAAATTGATAGAGTATGTATAATCATAACTTTGATGTTTTGAAATTTCGCTTTGATTGAAAAACAAAATCACAAAGGTCTTGATTTCCATTGAAAATAGCAAAAATGGAGTTTTTGCCAAAAAAATTGAAATTGGGTGTTGTATATTTGATATCTATGTTATTTTATGAGTAGGAACATGTTAGAAGTCTTCACAATATGTTTATATGAAGTTTATATATGTGTATACATGATAATCGATCTATTAGATTCGAGCTTTTAGGCCAATTTGGCTTTTTGTTCATCTTTGTTCTTGAGAGTCGTCACGGATTTCGGACTCTAGCGCCGTGCGCCTTGCCCAATGATAAATCTCTCATGGCCATGTACGGCAACGTCGTCATGGCGCCAACCAATGGCTCATGACCTGAGCATGCAGTCATTAAGCAGACGAACCACAACAGTAAATGGTAGCATAATGTAGCCATGAGTTAGCGATGAAAGGTTCTGACAGTTTTGTTTAATTACACAAACTTTGAAAATAAATGTTATGTGTTAATAATAGTAATGTTAAATGATAATTTCAGTAGTATTAAACTATGAATGAGCATGTTATCAAAAGTTAATTAGTATTAACGTAGTTTGATTATGTGAATTGGTAATTTAACCTACATGATGTATACATTTTGTTTAAAATGTTGGTAATGACTAATTATGTCATGATGACATATGTATAGGGTATTGATTCAAGATGTAAGGTTTAGCTTGTGCTAAAGGCAAGTTTTCTAACTCTAAAACTTCGTTGTACAAGTTTAATTTCGTTGAGCACATTATTGATTTTAATTTCATTTCAATTATACAAGTTGCTAACTTTACACTTTTGTAGAGTTAGACTGTTTATTATTGACAAAGCTCTTGCATCTATTGGTTCATGAGAATACAAGTATTCCAAATCTTATATGTTATTATTGAGCAAGTTCTTTAATATGTAACTTGTGATTTAGCATGCGAGTTGTTCTATTTTAATATTCTAGTATTGAACAACTCTATCGTTCAAATTACTATTCAATATGCATGTTTAGTACCCAAATTCTCAATAACCTTGAATGTTATGATTATTCTATGCTTATGCTATTAGATTATTCCTAAAGCATAATGTTAATCTACAAATATCAATTCAGTTATGATTATTCCATAGCATACAGTTATTTCTTTTGTAATCAACTAATCCTTAGTTGATTCACCGTGAATTCTAAAGTAACCTCAGAATGTATCCAAACCAAACTTACTTTGGTGCGGACTTGTATTCTAAATACTGAGATGAACAACTCTTTTAATAGAGGTTTACGCTTAGCGTTGAAATGGTTGTGCACAATACATTGTACGAAGGGTTGATCCCCCCAAGTACGTGGAGTCCTTATAGTCTTATGATTTGTTAAAGTTAAAGTTGAAAGATTACTTATAATCATGGACATGATTAAGTGGTCATTAGACCCTCAGTGAATGTTATAATTTTCAGAAAGTTAATAGAATATATTGTTCAGTTCTATTGAGCCTAATGTTGGCAATTGATGTAAAAGTTTAAAGATTTATTTATGGTAAAAAGCACTTTTTAGCCATTGTGGTTATAGTGTTTTAAGCAATTAGCCACTGTGCTTTGAAAATAATCAATTAGCCCACTGAACTTTTTAAAAATATGCAATCAACCAATTCCGTCCAAATTGAGTAACAGACGCTACAAAATATCCTACGTGGCTTTTTTGAAAAAACATAAATATTAAGTGTATTTGCTGACTGGGCGGCTTTTCTTACGTGGCTTTTTTGAAAAAATAAATAAATATTACGTGGCACTTTATAATTTTAAAAAATCTGTTTTTTAAAAAAATATAATTTTTTTAAAAAAATAAATTTTTTTTAAAAACAGATTTTTTTAAAAAATAGAATTTTAAAAAAAATAGAATTTGTAAAAAAAAACATAACTTTTTAAAAATATGTTTTTCAAAATAGATTTTTTTTTAAAATATGATTTTTTTTAAACCAAATTTTTAAAAAATTGATTTTTTTTTTAAAATGAATTTTTAAAAAATCTCTTTTTTAAAAATTTGTTTTAAAAAAATATAAAAATACTTTTAAAATAGTTTTGAAAATACTTTTATACTTATAAAATACTTATAAAATTTTTAAAAATACTTATATTGTAAAAATTCAAAAAAAGATTTTAAAAAAAATTAACATTTTAAAATAACAAAAACATAATAAATAAACAAAAATTAAATTTTTTTTAAAAAGATTTTTTTTTAAAATGCATTTTTTTAAAAATAGGATTTTTTTAAAATGCAATTTTTTCAAAAATATATTTAAAAAATAGAATTTTTTAAAAAAAGCATTTTTTTAAAATTGAATTTTTAAAAAAGATTTTTTAAAAAAAAAAGAATTTGTAAAAAATAGAACTTTTAAAAAATCTATTTTTTAAAAATAGATTTTTTAAAAAATATAATTTTTAAAAAAGCAGATTTTGTTAAAAAGTAGATTTTTTTTAAAAAGTTCCGCTTTTTTAAAATCTATTTTTAAACATTATCTGCTTTTTTTAAATCTATTTTTTTTAAAAAAATAAAAAATATTCTATTTTTAAAAATTCTTTTTTAAAAAATAATATTTTTAAAAAATTTTTAAAAATAGACTTCTAAAAAATATATACTTTTTTAAAAAACAAATTTTTTTAAAATGTATTTTTTGAAAAACTAACTATTTAAAAAAAAGATTTTTCAAAAAAATATAACTTTTTTAAAAAAAAGACTTATTTTAAAAAATGTAATTTTAAAAAAAAATCACTTTTTTTACAAAATGATTTTTTTAACAAATATGTTTTTAAAAAAAAATTTAAAAAAATTTTGTTTTAAAAAACTGCTTTTAAAAAATTATATTTTTTTAAAAAACATATTTTTTAAAATTATAAAGTGCCACGTAATATTTATTTTTTTTCCAAAAAGCCACGTAAGAAAAGCCACCCAGTCAGCAAATACACTTAATATTTATTTTTTTTTCAAAAAAGCCACGTAGGATATTTTGTAACGTCTGTTACTCAATTTGGACGGAATGGGTTGATTGCATATTTTTAAAAAGTTCAGTGGGCTAATTGAATATTTTAAAAGCATAGTGACTAATTGTTTAAAATACTATAACCACAGTGGCCAAAAAGTCCTTTTTGCCATTTATTTATTGTTATCTCAAGTGGGCCTTGTTTGCTCACTCTTGCCTGTAAAATTTCTTACAGCTAAAATTGAAACTGGTGACGTACCTAGCACCAGTAAGGGAAAAGGAAAGATGAATAAATTCTGAAGACTTGTAATAGTTTTGATAGTTTACTTTCAGACTTTGATTTAAAGATTGTAATGAAGTTTATTTAATTTTCCGCATTTGAATGATTGTTGTTAAAGGTTAGATAACCTGGGAGATTTTTATTTAAGTTTAATCCTGTATGGGCAGGTTTTTATTATTCAATTTTATTATAATTGGGTAGTTAGAAATGAATGTTTTGATTAAGTGAACACCAAATCTTGTGGAAATGAAGTACCAGGCTTTGGGGGTGTCACAGGTTGGTATCAAAGCCTTAGGTTATGAACCTTAGGTGGGGGGGGGGGAAAGCCTTAGGAAGTAACCTTTGAAAAGATAGTGGAGATAACTCTTATCGAGTTTTAAGAAAGAAGTAATAAAACACTTATGTGCTTATGTGTTTATAGTTTATGTACTTGTGAGTGTCGAATAGTAATGATTAATAATTAAAACTTTAAAACTTTGTTGTCGGGATGACTAATGCCGGAGAATCCAACGAAGTTAGGGAGGAGGGACCTCAAATGCCTATAGAGGAGGAGCCTCGCGACATTCGAAGTGGTTTAGGAACAACTACTTGCCACGGAGTCGGCCAGATTGGTCACGATAGTTGAGGATGAGGATGATGATGTGGAGACAGACGAGGAGGATCCCATTGACTTACCACAGGAGGATGAGGATGATGAGGATGAGGAGGAAAGGATTCCACTTAACTCGATAGCAGACCGTATATACGATGAAGTGCATGATCGTAATGTGGAACTTCAGGATACAGTTGAGGAGTTGCAGGAGATAGTAGCTGAACAACAGACTGCAATGACATAAAAAGACGGCGAGATCCAGGATCGTGAGGAACGGCTGACAAACGCCGAGGAGAAACTAATACAGACTTAAGGAGAGAAAGAATAATTGATCGAGATGGTTGTTGAACTGAAGAACAAGCTGAGAGAAGAAGCTGCTAAGAGGGCAAGAGCTGGAGATGCATACGAGGAAGCTTATCAACAAACTGGAAGAGAAGTAAGGAACTCACAGGCGAAAAGGATAAAGATGGAAGAGATGGATAAAGTATTTGACACCGCAATTAATCGAGCTCAAGATCGGGTCATGGGATATCCGATTCAGTTCGAGACGCTGCCATCATATGTATTAGATCGCAGGACAATGTTTCGAGTCATGGAGGAAGAACGCGATAGGGCTAAGAAGTATCTTAATAGATCATCGTAGAAAATGTGCCTGTAAAGCACGTAATAAGTATTAAATAATGTGTAAATCCCTAGTGTTAAGTAACCATGGGATATGATAATAATGATATTGTCCTGTAACTTTTGTAGTTGAGGAAAGGAATGTAAATAGCAGTGATGTTATTGTTTTTATGTTTTTCGAAGTAATGATGAATAAATAAAAGTTATTATTTTATTCAAAGTGTTATGTGTTATGTGGTTATTTCTTTTATGGAGGCAAGTTAATTAGAAATACTTAAAGAAGCTGAGTAATAGTCTAATAGATGTTTTGTTTTAACAGAAAATGCCTCCCAAACGTGAACCACCCCGACAGAGAAACAATGAGAGAACTACCAATAACGACAATGTTGACGGTAACCCCATTCAACAACTAGTGACAATATTGACAGGAGCATTGCAGAATCAACCACAAAACCATGGTACAATGTTTAAGGATTTCAAGGCGGTTGGACCACCTAAATTCCGTGGGTCTATGAATCTAGTCGAAGCACAAACCTGGATTATGGAGATAGAAAAAGTATTCGATGTCGTTAAGGTAGGGGATGATCAAAAGACTGCTTTCGCAACGTTCATGTTGAAAGCAGAAGCTAGTTATTGGTGGTAGGCCAATAAAACTCATGAAGGACCAGGAGTGATGACCTGGGATAGGTTCAAGGAGTTGTTCTTCGAGACCTATTTCCCAGAGAGTTTGAAGAGTCAGCTAGAAGTACAATTTCTGGAACTAAAACAAGGGACGATGACGGTATCCGAGTATGCCACAAAATTCAATGAATTGGCGAGGTTTGCGCGCCATATCAAGTCAAAGACAGACGAAGCGTAAAGCGAAAAGATTTGAACAGGAATTTGAAGCCTTGGTTTGTCAAGTGAGGTCTCCTGTTCCAATTGAAGATTTTGCGGCGGTGATGGAGAAAGCGATACTCACCAAGGTGGAGGCGAGGCAGTGACAAAGTTCAACCAGGAACAAAAGAAGAAGAGGAATGAGAATGAGACTAAGAATGGAGGTGGTAGCAGTGGAAACAACAACAACAACAACAACAATAACAACAACAACAACAACAACAACAACAACAACAACAACAACAACAACAACAACAACAACGGCATGAATAGGAAGTGGAATGGGAACGTGGGTGCTGGAAACCAGCAGGGTAACCAGCAAAACAAAAAGTTTGAAGCATGTGCGACATGCGGGGAATTCCATAAGGGTGTGTGCTTGATAGGGAAGCGAGTATGCTACAATTGTGGCCAGGAGGGTCACATCGCCCCAAATTGCACTCAACCGAAGAAGAATGTATGCTTCACGTGCGGATCCAAGGATCACTTTGCTCGTGAATGCCCTAAGAAGAGGGAAGGAGTGACAACCAGAAGCAATGGAGGTAACAATGGAGGTACATGGGCCATTGCAGGACCTGCAGCATCAAACAAACCCACAGCCAGAACCTTCAACATGACTGTGCAAGATGCTGTGCAATCAAAAGATGTAGTGTTAGGTATTATCCCAATCAATGATATTAATGCATATGTATTATTTGATTCAGGTGCTACTTGTTCGTTTATATCTGATGAATTTGCTAAGAGGTTAGAATTTCTTAGAGAAGAACTGAATTTTCCTTTGAATATAGAAATTGCGAATAAGAAAGTAATCCCTGTTAGATTCGTATACAAGAACTGTAGGGTGAACATTAAGGAGAATATCTTGTTGGTAGATTTGATTCCGATTAGACTCGGGGAGTTTGATGTAATTTTAGGAATGGATTAGCTGTTCAAATATGGAGCAGTAATCGATTATCACAAGAAGTGTAAAACCTTATGACTCAAATCAAAGGTAGTATTTTATGGTAGCAAGTCGCCTAGACAAATGAAATGTCTGACGACTATGCAGGCCAAGAAATTATTGAGTCAAGGTTGTGTGGGCTATTTAGCTTACATAGTCGATACTCAGAAGAAGGGTGTGAAACTAGAAGAAATCTGGGAGTGAAAGAATTCAAGACGTGTTTCGGAAAGATTTGCCGGACTTCCGCTTTGACGAGAGAAATTGAGTTCGTGATCGACTTGGCGCCGAATGCAACCAATATCGAAGGCCCCATGTGAAAATGCTCCGGTGGAAATGAAGGAACTGATGGTACAATTGCAAGAGTTGCTGGACAAGAAATATATTCAACCAAGCGTATCATCGTGGGGAGCGCCAGTTTTATTCGTTAAGAAGAAGGATGGAACAATGCGTCTTTGCATTAATTATAGAGAGTTAAATAAAGTCACTATTAAGAATAGGTATCCGTTGCCTAGAATAGATGACTTGTTTGATCAGCTGAAGGGTGCTAAATATTTCTTGAAAATAGATTTGAGAAGTGGGTATCACCAATTGAAGGTAAGAAATGAGGATATACCAAGAACGGCATTCAGAACTCGGTATGGACATTACGAGTTTCTGGTGATGTCTTTTGGTTTAACCAATGCCCCTGCTGCGTTCATGGATTTGATGAACATGGTGTTTAAACCATTCTTAGACAAGATTGTAGTGGTATTTATTGATGACATTCTGGTGTATTCCAAAACTCAAGAAGAACACATGGAACATTTATGTTTGACATTGGAAACACTAAGGAAGGAAAAGCTGTACGCGAAATTCTCTAAGTACGAATTTTGGCTCGACCGTGTACAATTTTTGGGTCATGTTATTGACAAAGATGGGAATTCAGTGGATCCGTCAAAAGTGGAAGCTGTGATCAATTGGGAACAACCAAGAAAACCATCAGAAGTGAGGAGTTTCTTGGGACTGGCCGGATATTATAGAAGATTTATTTAAGATTTTTCTAAGATAGCCACTCCGCTAACAAATTTGACAAGGAAAGCTATAAAATTCATTTGGACGGAGAAGTGTGAAGAGAGTTTCCAAGATTTGAAGAAAAAGTTAAGTGTGGCACCTGTGTTGACATTACCAGATAATACAGGAAATTTTGTGGTATATAGTGATGCCTCACACAAAGGGTTGGGTTGTGTTCTTATGCAGAACGGCAAAGTTATTACCTATGCATCAAGACAACTGAAGGATTATGAGAAAGGGTATCCGACTCATGATTTAGAATTGACTGCAGTTGTATTTGCTCTGAAGATATGGAGACACTATCTTTATGAAGAGAAATGTGAGATCTACACAGACCACAAAAGTCTGAAGTATATTTTCACTCAGAAGGATTTGAACATGCGTCAAAGAAGGTGGATGGAATTGATAAAAGATTATGATTATGAAATCTTTTATCATCCGGGAAAAGCGAATGTGGTTGCAGATGCTTTAACCAGGAAAGGTCGAGAGAAGCTGATGATGATAACAACTCAGGAGGAGCTCATTTCAGCAATGACAAAACTGGATTTGGAAATCAAATTTCTAAAAGAATCTGACGAACAATTATTCCAGATAGAAGCTGGTCCAACTTTAGTGGACAAAGTGAAGAATGCTCAACTACAAGATGAAGAGTGTGGGAAAATAAAAGAGAATTTGGTTGAAGGAGGTGATGTAAAATACTAGGTCGATACCGAAGGATTACTACGGTTCGAGGGAAAAATTTGGGTTCCAGCAGTGCTAGAATTGAAAAAAGAAATTTTGACCGAAGCTCATAGCTCAAAATATTCAATTCATCCAGGAAGCACGAAAATGTATCAAGATTTGTGCCGATATTTTTGGTGGCCAAATATGAAAAGGGACGTTGCAGAATGCGGAGCGAAATGCTTGACATGTCAAAGAGTAAAAGCCGAACATCAAAGACCCAGCGGGTTACTCCAACCGTTGGAAATACCGGAATGGAAGTGGGAACACATCATAATGGATTTTGTGGTGGGTCTTCCAACTACTCAGAGAGGATGCGATGCGATTTGGTTGATAGTGGACAGACTGACGAAATCAGCAAACTTTCTACCAATAAAGATTAGATTCAATCTTGATCAGTTGGCAAGATTGTACATTAAGGAGATCATTTCGAGGCACGGAGTGCCAGTATCAATTGTATCCGATAGAGATCCGTGATTCACATCAAATTTCTGGAAGAGACTACAAGAATGCATGGGGACACAGATGCGAATGAGTACGACTTATCATCCACAAACAGATGGCCAAAGCGAACGAATAATTCAGACATTGGAAGATATGCTGAGAGCATACATCATGGACTTTAAAGGAAGCTGAAAAAAACAATTACCGTTGGTGGAATTTGCTTACAACAACAGCTATCACGCGAGCATCGGCATGCCACCTTACGAGGCATTATGACGCGAAAAGTGCGAACTCCACTTGTCTTTGGGATGAAGTCGGTGAACGCCAACTGTTAGGACTAGAATTGGTACAACAAACTGCTGACATTGTTAAACTCATCAGGATAAGATTAGTAGCAACCAAGATGACGTAAAAAAGTATCTTTGATCAACACAGATAAGATCGTGCATTCGACGTATGAACTTTTGTATTCCTAAAAGTTTCTCCTTGGAAGGGAAAATTCATTTTGATAAAAAGGAAAGCTAAGCCCGAGGTTTATTGGACCCTTTGAAGTCTTTGTGAAGAGTGGGAGAAGTGGCTTACGAGGTAGCTCTACCTCCAGAGTTGGAAAACATTCATAATGTTTTTCACATTTCGGTGTTACGACCATATAAACCCGACTACAAACATGTGATCGAGTATGAACCGTTACAGTTTGAGAAAGATTTGTCTTATGAAGAGGTTCCTATCCAGATTATCGATAGAAAAGAACAAGTGCTCAGGAATAAAGTGATACCTTCTGTGAAGGTGATATGGAGGAACCACAACGCTGAAGAAGCTACGTGGGAACTCGAAGAGAAAATATTGAAAGAGTACCCTGAGTTATTTGTTTAATTTGTGTCTTCGATTCTGGGGACAGAATCTTTGTAAGTAAGGAAGAGTGTAACGAATGATTTGTTTGAGTTCTGATTCTGAGGACAGAATCCTTGTAAGGAGGGAATGATGTAACATTCTAGAATTTTAAAGTGTAATATTAAATATTTATTAATTTATATAAGTATTTAATGGATTATGTTTATTGTTGAATAAATAATTATTCAATTTGAGTTGATGTGATTTAGTTAATTATTTGTTGAATAAATAATTAAATATTAAGTATTAAATATTTATTTGCAATATTAAATATTTATTGATTATATAGCAATTGAGTTAATGTGGTTTAGTTAATTATTTGTTGAATAAATAATTAAGGAGCTAATTAAATTAATTGTTATGAGATTATATACCAATATAATTTAATAAGTAAGCTAAAGAGCTTATAGTGATTTAAATAAATTGTAATATTTTAAATGAGAAATTGTAATTTAAAATATTAGTTGGTTAATAAAATTATAATTATAAAAGAAATTATAGTTATGTGATATTAAATTATGTGCTAAAGTAATTTAATAGATTAATGTTTTAATTGATTTATTAATTAAATAAAAGTGTGACTAATAACCTTGCTATAAAGGAGTTATTAAAATAAATTAAGGAGTTTAATTCGGTTTTTGCCAAATAAGGCCTAATGCCTATTAAGTCTTTTTATCTAATTGGGTTTTACCAAACAAGGCATAAGGGTTAATGAGTTATTTTTATTAAGCTTAGCCAAACAAGCCATATGGCTTTTGATTTTCAAAAAAATTTATAACTGATGTCAGTTAAATCCTATACTTAATATCTATATTATTATTATTATACGTTATAATATTCTACGTATGTTAGAGTTAGGGAGAAGAAAGACTCAGTTGAAGTTTATAGAGAGAAAAGAAGAGAAGAAGAAAACTAGAGAGAAATTTAGAGAAACTCTAACAGGTTTGAGAAAGGAATTGGAGAAAATAAATTGATAATCAAACTCTAGCCATCATCTTCTTAATCAAAGGTAGGGGCTTAACCTTTTCTTCAAAAAGTTTAGTTTTTCTTCTTCCCAAAAAGTTCTCTGTAAAATATTTTATAGGATGAATTGTTGATATATATATATATATATATATATATATATATATATATATATATATATATATAACTTGGTATGATAATTGTTTGTAAAAGGTTTTTATGAGTTTATATATGAGTATAGATATACTAGTTCATGTATGTATGTATTTTTATGAAGAAAATATATCATAGTGTTCATATGAAAATATATATGAATATGGCTTAATTTAAAATAGAAATTTAAGGTTTAATTAGTTGTTACATTGATATGTTAATTTTGGAAATTGATAGAGTATGTATAATCATAACTTTGATGTTTTGAAATTTCTGTTTTGATTGAAAAACAAAATCACAGTGTTGATTTCCATTGAAAATAGCAAAAATGGAGTTTTTTCCAAAAAAATTGAAATTGGGTGTTGTATATTTGATGTCTATGTTATTTTATGAGTAGGAACATATTAGAAATCTTCACAATATGTTTATATGAAGTTTATATTTGTATTACATGATAATCAGTCTATTAGATTCGAGCTTTTAGGCCAATTTGGCTTTTTGTTCATCTTTATTCTGTCGAAGTTTGTCACGGATTCTCGACTCTAGCGCCAAGCGCCGCCCAAGAGTAGAAATACAAATCTCATGTATTGATCGGTTGCACGTACGCGTCGCATAACGCCAACCAATGGCTCGTGACTGAGCTGAGCCAAAGACCACAGCAAAGACGAACCACCATGTAAAATGTGAAAATACAACATGAAGTTAGCGAAAGGTTCTGACAGTTTTGTTTAATTACACAAACTTTGAAAATAAATGTTATGTGTTAATAATAGTAATGTCAAATGATAATTTCAGTAGTATTAAACTATGAATGAGCATGTTATCAAGAGTTAATTAGTATTAACATAGTTTGATTATGTGAATTGGTAATTTAACCTACATGATGTATACATTTTGTTTAAAATGTTGGTAATGACTAATTATGTCATGATGACATATGTATAGGGTATTGATTCAAATTGTAAGGTTTAGCTTGTGCTAAAGGCAAGTTTTCTAACTCTAAAACTTCATTGTACAAGTTTAATTTCGTTGAGCACATTATTGATTTTAATTTCATTTCAATTATACAAGTTGCTAACTTTACACTTTCGTAGAGTTAGACTCTTTATTAATGACAAAGCTCTTGTATCTATTGCTTCATGAGAAAACAAGTATTCCAAATTTTATATGTTATTATTGAGCAAGTTCTTTAATATGTAATTTGTGATTTAGCATGTGAGTTGTTCTATTTTAATATTCTAGTATTGAACAACTTTATCGTTCAAGTTACTATTCAATATGCATGTTTAGTACCCAAATTCTTAATAACCTTGAATGTTATGTTTATTCTATGCTTATGCTATTAGATTATTCCTAAAGCATAATGTTAATCTACAAATATCAATTCAGTTATGATTATTCCATAGCATACAGTTATTTCTTTTGAAATCAACTAATCCTTAGTTGATTACCGTTGAATTCTAAGTTACCCTGTAATGTATCCAAACCAAACTTACTTTGGTGCGGACTTGTATTCTAAATACTGAGATGAACAACTCTTTTAGTAGAGGTTTACGCTTAGCGTTGAAATGGTTGTGCACAATACATTGTACGAAGGGTTGATCCCCCTAAGCACGTGGAGTCCTTATAGTCTTATGACTGTTAAAGTTAAAGTTGAAAGATTACTTATAACTGTGGACATGATTCGTGGTCATTAGACCCTCACTGAATGTTATAATTTTCATAAAGTTAATAGAATATATTGTTCGGTTCTATTGAGCCTAATGTTGGTAATTGATGTAAAAGTTTAAAGATTTATTTATTGTTATCTCAAGTGGGCCTTGTTTGCTCACTCTTGCCTGTAAAATTTTTTACAGCTAAAGTTGAAACTGGTGACGTACCTAGCACCAGTAAGGGAAAAGGAAAGATGAATAAATACTGAAGACTTGTAATAGTTTTGATAGTTTACTTTCAGACTTTGATTTAAAGATTGTAATGAAGTTTATTTAATTTTCCGCATTTGAATGATTGTTGTTAAAGGTTAGATAACCTGGGAGATTTTTATTTAAGTTTAATCTTGTATGGGCAGGTTTTTATTATTCAATTTTAATATAATTGGGTAGTTAGAAATGAATGTTTTGATTAAGTGAACACCAAATCTTGTGGAAATGAAGTACCAGGATTTGGGGGTGTCACATTACTGGTGGGAATCGGTAAAGCGTACTCAACCTGCCGCACTGAATATGTCTTGGGAGAAGTTCCAAGAATTGTTCAATGAAAAGTACTTTCCCGAAAGTATTCGTCACATGAATAAGGTTGAGTTCATCAAGCTGGAGCAAAACAATATGAACGTGTCGCAGTACGAAGCTAAGTTTGCGAAGTTATCCCGAATTGCATCCCATTTGGTTGATAATGAGGAACGAATGACACGAATGTTTCTGCGAGGTTTGAAACCAAAAATTCGTCAATACCTCAT
Source organism: Panax quinquefolius (assembly GCA_020205615.1). Classification (NCBI taxonomy): domain Eukaryota; kingdom Viridiplantae; phylum Streptophyta; class Magnoliopsida; order Apiales; family Araliaceae; genus Panax; species Panax quinquefolius. The sequence continues at coordinate 64,052,884 of CM035169.1, forward strand.
TTCTCACAAACTTTGTTTATATTCAGATGTAGTGAATAGGGCTCAGTTATTGGAGCGCGATAATGAGCCAGCCCAACCGAAAGATAACGAGCAACAACACGATAATAATCGTATCTGGGCAACGGGCCATCTAACAATGATAACCATCGTGGAGGAAATTATCATGCCAGAAATGGTAACCACTTCGGTGGTAATCATGGCCAAGATAATAGAAGAAATGATTCAAGTGGAAATTTCAAGAAGAGAAGGTTTAACGATGACGGGAAGACGTCGGCAACAGCACCAACAACAACAACAAATTCTAGGGGAGGAGAACGACCGCCAGTTAGATGCTACAGATGCGGAGAGGAGGGACATATAAGTCCAAACTGTTCACAGCTTTCCAAGATATATTTTAGTTGTGGAAAAGACGGTCATATAGCTCGATTTTGTCCTGTAGCGAAATCAAGTCCAGTTGGGACGGTGGCACCAAAGGTGGATACGGATAAAACAAAGTCGGTGGTTTCAGGAAGAGCATTTTTTGTGACTTCTCAAAGAGTGAGTAACCCGAAAGAGGTTAGCACGGGTTAGTTAATTATAAATTCATGCAAAGTCTATACCTTATTAGATACCGGTTCTACCCACTCTTTTATTTCTCCTGCTTGTACTCAACGTTTAAACTTGACTCCGGAGAAATTGGAATTTGACTTATTTGTGGAAACTCCGTTAGGAGAAACTTTTATCATACCCACTGTTTATAAATCTTGTTTGATCCAAGTGGGCACAATCACATTACCTGTTGATCTTATCTCTTTAAAGATACTTGCTTTTGATGTGATTTTAGGGATTGATTGGTTATCCACTTATCATGCCAAAATTGATTATTTTCGTAAGGTTGTTAGTTTTCATATTCCTAACCAACCTGTTATGCGAATTCAAGCAACCAAACCATTGAAGTCAAACACTTTCATATCAAGCCATTAAGCCATTCGTTTATTGAAAAACAGATGTCATGATTTCTTAGCCCATTTCATGGATTTAAACAAAAATACGTCAGATTTGAATGATATTTCTGTTGTTAGTGAATTTCCCAACGTATTCCTGAAGGACTTCTTAGCCTACCCCTAGAGCGTGAAATCGAATTTTGTATTGACCCCAGTACAAAACCCATTTCTAAAAACCTTAAATATTTCTTCAACCAAAACGAACGTATAATGCGCCAAAGACGTTGGCTCGAGCTGTTGAAGATTACGATCGTACTATTCAATACCATCGTGAAAAAGCGAACGTGGTAGCTGACGCGTTGAGTAGAAGATCATTTGCGTTTACGAGTGCGACGTTGTTAACACAAAAACCCATTTTGTATAACTTACAAATGATGAAGATAGAGTTAAAGACTCTAGGGACCCACGTGAAGATAACGAATATACGAGTAGAATCGACTTTAATCGATAAAGTTAAAACCGCTCAAGCTACACACCGGAGCTGATGAATATAAAGAAGAAGGTGCAAGAATGTGTTATTCTAGAAGTAAGAGTCGATGAAGAGTAGAAAGCTCAAGCCTTCGATTTATTTGAAATCCTCGATCGAGTAGGAACTGTGGCCTATGTACTCGCTTTTTAACGCTTAAGTATATCGCGTGTTCATAACGTTTTCACGTATCAATGTTACGTAAATATGTGGACGACCCAAACCACATTATTAAGCTAGTTAGAACCGCATTTGAGATAGTCAAGATTTAACGTACGAGGAGGTACCTGTCAAGATATTGGATAGGAAAGAGCATGTCCTACGAACAAAGGTTATACCACAAGTTAAAGGTGAATAATTAATTATTGATTCGTATGATAAGAAAATATTTATTTTATGTGGATATAAATGTTGGATATATTTATTGTGGTTAAAAATGAAGGAGTTAATGTTGAGGTGTTTTATCAGTATTTTTGTCGGAATAGAGGTATTAAAAATTAAACCAGTGTTTTTGAGATATATTACGTGAGTTATAATTTTTAATCCGACCGTTGGATCATTGTGATTTTTTGATATGTTATACATATATAAGTTGAGTATATGTCCACAAATTTTGAACCGTTAAAAATGAACGTATGATTTGTTATGAATTTTAAGAGATGACTGGTTCAGAAATTGTTGAAGTTTCGGAATTTATCATTTTGGTGGAAAATTCTATAATTGGTGGACCCCACTTTTGGTTGGTGAGAAATGTGCTGGAATTTTTATTCAAATGTGGTGGGTGGGAATAGTAGCAGGTAAAGCCATTAAGTTGCAGGTTAAGTCTGCTTCGGCGTGCTAACATTTTCCTATAAATAGAGGGCTAAGTTATAATTGAAAATCACACCAGAAACAAGTTTTCTCTCTTTCTCTCTCTAGATTATTGAGTGTATTTTGTGAGTATTTAGATACTTTGAGAGTTGCTATTCAGCACAAGTTTCATTCAGCCTCATATCCGATATTCTTATCAGAAGTACTGTTCGTTTGAGGTAAAGGATGTTATTTTCTTTGTAAATGATATTATTTCTTCAATATCATTATGCTGAAATATTGGTCTGAACTTTTTATCAAATTTGGAACTTTTTATGTCGGGGTTACTATTTACGTATACGGCACTATTCACGTATACGACACTATTCACGAATCTGACTACTCACCAAAAAATGAAATTTTCTCCTTTTTGTCCAAGATGTCTATTATGGTTACTATCTTTGATTGTATCCATGTTTTAATCTTTATTCTTGAATTTTGCTTCGAAATTGGTTATTATGGAGTATTATTGATCTTGGATAAACTGTAATACGAATCTCTAATATTTGTTATTTTGTTTCACTGGATTCGTTTTCTTTAATATATTTTTCATCATCCTCAGTCCTAAATGATGATATTACTGAATATCTTTGGCCTGTAGTGCAAAGATGAATGATTACCTAATGAATATCTTTGGCCCGTAGTGCAAAGATGAACAGGTGTTGAGATGAACATGACCAACTGGTGATACAAAGGAATATCTTTGGCCTATAGTGCAAAGATGAATATTTGATTAAAGATGTATATTGATTGTTGTTACAGGGATAAAATATTGATGATGGACTTTTAAATCTTAAAAGATAGTAGAACTCATTCTCTGCTTGACTCTTCTAATGGATTGTTGTTTTCTCTGTAGTTGTTGATCTAAAACTTGTTGTCTATTATATTTTATCAGATTTTTCCCTGTTGAAGACTAATGATAATTTGTTGTATATTATCTTAGTCATAATATTCTTTACTGGGCTAGTTGAGCTCACCCTTTTCCTTTTTGTTCCATTTTTCTTCTTTGGAGGTGAAAACATAGCAGGATCTAGTCGGGGTATGGAGTGATGGTTCTAGAAAGATGTTTTAGCAGTCCTCACTATTTCTGTAAAATAGTGTTTGAATAATTATAATGAGGATTTATTTGAGTGTGGATATTGCCTAGAAAAAAATATTTGTATTTAAACTCATAGTATGTGTTGTCGTATTTTGCACGACAATTGTATTATTGAAGTTGTAGTTGGCTTTCTGTACCATGTATTTGGCGACTCAGAATGGGTGTTGTATACCTATTTTGGGGGCGTCACATACACTATATACACACATGCATTATATATATATATTTAACACACTTATGCAATTAATATATATATACACATTATATACATAAACACACGCTATATATATATATATATATATATATAAATATATATAACACACTATCATATGCATTCAATGTTCAAAATAAAAGCTAGCATTTAATGTCCAACATTAATTCGTTCAAATGAGTTTGAATTTGACCAAGTCTAAAAGCTCACTCACGGTTTATACACATGCAAGGTTGGTATATACTATGAATGCATGCATGTTCCTTATATAAAAATATAATGCTTATAACACTTATATTTAATCATATATATATATATATAAATAATAAAATAATTTTGCCAAATTTTGAAATAAAATAATTTTTGAGATTTTTAAATAATAAAATTAATTTTGAGAATAAATAGAAGATGCCCACAATTAAAAAATGATTTAATCAATATTTTCATCTTCTTTCCAAATTCGGTCAAACAAGCATTTGATAATCAATATATGACTTTTGTCCCACAATGCATAACCCAATTGATTTAACATTTTAAAACATCAAGATCAAGATAATCAATTAAATAAGATTTAGAAAATATTTTTGGTCAAAGTAAATAAGATAAATAAAACAAATATAATAAAAATCCTATGGAGAGGATTTTACCCATTTAATTAATTTATTTACTAATTATTGTTATCATCAAAATAAAACTAAAATTTGGAGACCCAACAATCTCCCCCTTTTTGATGATGACAATCAACTAAAAATATTTTCCATAAAAGCTCCTCCTCAAGTTATGCAATCATCAAAAAAATTTAAATTTTTGAAAAAACTAACATGCAACAATATATATCAATTATTTTTATTCTCCTCAATAATATTTTTCTTCTCCCCCTTTGTCATCATAAAAAATGGGGGGGGGGGAGTAGTAAAAATTACTTTTCAGAACCTACAGAAGAAGAGATAAAAAAATTTCTTTTAAAAATTTAGTTGCCTCCTGCATTATTTGAATTTGTGTGGTTGCCTGATTGACCAAAATTACTATACATTATTTACCGTTAGATGTATAAAAATTTAAAAGAATATTCCATATTAAAACTATTATATATATAATATTTTAAAAGCAGATTTAAATATTAAATATATTCTTTAAAAATATTTATATATATATATAATTATTATTTTTTAAAAAATATGTATATGGGATATATATATATATATATATATATATATATATATATATATATATATATATATTTATATATATATATATGCATATATAATTATGAGAAAACTGACATGTGCCACTTGTACTTGAACAATTATGATGACCTGCATTGTCAGAATCTTTTTCACCTCATTTCATTTATACCCCTAGGAAGATGTTTAATTCTCCCTTCATGCTCATTTTTTAAAAACCTTACCCATGTTTTCAGAGAAATCATTTTACAAAGTAATATCAATTGACCCAACAATGATGTCGTCAATTATTTTTAGTAGAGTCACCTTCAAGACATACCTGCAACATTTATCAATTTCAAGAACTGGTATCCTTTAATAAGAAGGGTCCTTTGGGTGAGTTGTCCACTTTGTATAAGGAACATTTGATTTTTCCTTTACAAAAATGGGTACATGATAATCAATCTTAGTAGACACGAACATTTTATGAGTAGCAGGTCTATAAGATGCATGATTTACTCTATTATTATATCCTGAAAAACTTTGATGAAAAATTTTATGATATTTTTGACTTTTATTATAAAACTTTTTCTCTGTATTAATAATTGGTGCAATGTACGTTCCTTTAGGCACCCAAATCATTTTTCCTTTATAATTTCCATTTCGAGCATTACACATGTGAAAAGAATGACCATTTCTGTTACAGTAAGAACATTTAGTAAATTGAGATGTGTAATTTTCTTTTTCTTTACTTTTAACATGATAAAGTCCTTTATTTTTAAATTCTCCAATATATCCTAATCCTTCTTTGTTAAAACCATATCTTTATTGATTAAGTATGACATCAAGGTTTTCTTTCCCTTTTGTGAACTTAAGAACTATAAATTTTAAATCGTCACGTTCTTTAGTTAAAATATTAACTTGATCTATTAAAGAAGAATCTTCATTTTGTTTTTCTAATTCTATCTTTGGAGATGCATTTTCAAAATTGAGATTTTTAATATCTTCACTTAACACTTGATTTTTCATTTGAGTATTTTCATTAATTACAACAAGTGTTGAATTTTCTATTTTAAGATTTTTATTTATTCTTTTAAATTGTTCTAATTCTTCTTTTAAGAAAATATTTTCCAAGTTTACTTTATTTAAACTTTCATTAGTTATAATCAAGTTTGCATTTTCCATTTCCAAATTTTTGTTAATTTTAATTAATTTTTCTACTAAAATTTTTAACTCAATAAAATCTTCTTTAATAATTTTATTATCTTCATGTAAACAATTATACGCTTCTTGTAGTTTATGGTTATTTTCATTTATATTATCTAAGGTATGCATGACAAATGAAGTACTAGATAATTGATGTTCAAAATGTACCTCAGATCTTGGTGATGACTCATTGTTTGCCATTAAGCACAGATTTGCAATTTCCTCAGTTTGTTCAGCAACTTCTTCATCATATCTTTCTTGATTTATAAGTAAATCTTTGAAAGCAATTCCTTTCTCTTTGATATCTGTATTCGATCCTACTTTTTCGACTAACATGTCGACTTCGTGGGCACGCAGATTTCCAATAAGACTATCAAGAGGATAAGTAGTTAGGTCTTGCCTTTCCTTAATAGCAATCACCTTCATTTTCTAGTTGGATGGAAGGGCCTTGAGAATTCTTCTGTTTTTCTCATTAGTTGTATATTCCTTTTCCAGATGTTCCAGTTCATCAATGATTCTAGAAAAAGGTGTTTCCATATCATTGATCTTTTCACCTTCTTCTAGCTTGAAATTTTCATACTCTTGGATTAGAGCATCTTTTCTGGTTCCTTTGATATGGCTGGTTCCTTCATAGGTTAGAATCAATTTTTTCCAGATTTCTTTTGCATTCTTGCAATTGCTAACTCTTTTGTATTCTTTTTCAATGAGAGCACTGGTCAGCACTTGTTCAGCTAGGGATGCAATGTTCATAGTCTTTTCATCATCAGTAGTGAATTCATCAACATCTTTCTCAATAATCTTTTCTCCCACAATTTTTGTTGGAACTTTTACACTTTGTTCTATTGCAAGCCAAACTTTGATTCCTTGTGATTTGGCATAGATTCTGAATCTGCTCTTCCAGGTGGCAAAGTTTGTACCATCAAATAGTGGAGGTCTGGTCATTGATAGTCCTTCTCCGCAACCAGTAGCATTGTAGGCCATAGATGGATCTACTATTAGGTATGCCTATATTTATTCAACAAACAAGTTAAAGAGCCCCGCTTTGATACCAATTGAAAGTCCAATAATAATCTAGAAGGGGGGTTGAATAGATTATTACAGATTAAAAAATTGTCTTAGGCCTTTTTGATTTTGTGTATATTTAATTTGAAGTGTTAGAAATTAATATGCAAGACAATAAAAAATCAATCACACAATGCACAGAGATTTGTCTGGTTCATAACATACATCCCGGGTATGCTGCTACGTCCAGTCTCAAGCTCTTTTCCAGGACTTGAGATCCTATTACTATCAGTAATAAAAACTCCTTCAACAGGCGGAGAAGCCTTTACAAAGTTTTATAGTCAAACTTCCAACTGTTCCCAACTATTCTATCTTGGACAAAGAAGCTCCCCTCCTCCTCAAGTTTAGTTGTACTTCTTTTGAGTTCAGTTCTATTCTATGATCTGGTCTTCAAACAACAGCCTCTTCCTCATCTCATAAGTACACTAGAGACCCAACTTCCCACTGACCTCTCTAAGACTCTAGTCTTGGTCGAAGAATTACTCATCTTTCTCACAAGTACATAAAATAAATTAACTCTAACATTTTCTCCTTTTACAAATGGTTTTACAATAATATGCTTCTCAAATAAGCAGATAAGAGTTTAGTACAGATTGATGCTTTTCAAATAAGCAGATATCAATTAAAGATCAAATATATTTATAAAAGTTCAAAGACTTTTATACTTAAGAAAATATGCTTCTTTTTAAGCAGATAGTAATTTGTGCTTAGATCAAATAATGCTTCTGTGTAAGCAAATATGTAAATTATGCACTGTTATAAAAGTTTAAATAACTTTTATGTTTTGTGTGAAAAGATGCTTCTTGGATAAGCAAATAAATCAACTTTAGCTTTTACTCAAAAATGCTTCTGTTTAAGCAGATATATAATTTAATACAAATTTATAAAGAAATATTTATTCTTTATGGAGTAAAGAAAAGTCACTTTAAGTTTGAATAACTTTTTATAGTGAAAGTGTTTCTGAGAAAGTAAATAAGTTAAGCTTTGAATCAAATATGCTTCTATTTAGACAGATATATTCACTTAAGTTTGTGAAATAAAAGTTTAAATAACTTTTATAATATGCAACAAGTATTTTATGAATAAATAAATTTATGAACAAATACTTGTGATGACAGATATCAAGTATAATAAATAAATCAGTTAAGCAATACTTGATATAACAAATATTATTTATTTAACTCAAATAATATATAACAGTATTTTATCTATTATGTGAACTTTTATAAACAGTGTCACTTTGTACTATAAGGAATCGTACGGTCGGATTCCTCTCCGTAGAGGTTTATCTCCGTAGCCTTGCGGAGCCCAAGTATAACAGAATTTATACTTTTCACAATTGATATTTATATAAATATTTTCAATAGATCACTACAAGTCTCAAATCCGGTTCGGATGACTACTCTTTTTGGAGAAGTATCTCAGTGTTGTTTTGAGCTATCAAGTGTCGTATCTATTTTACGATATTTATATAAATAATATCAATAAAAGGTTACTGAAGACTATAAGGAATCGTATGGTCGGATTCCTCTCCGTAGAGGTTTATCTCCGTAGAGCCTTTCATGCACGCCCAAGTATCCTTTTATTTGATAAATAGATGAAATATAGATATATAGAATTGTGTAGAACAATTTATATTTGTATATCTATAAATATAAATAAGCAAGAGATAATTCAAATAAATAAATCAAATAACTTATCTCAATATGCTTAGACCAATTTCCTCTTCTCAAATAATCAGAACTTTTGATAAGAAGAGAGAGAAAGCTTTTTAGAGAGAGTATGTGAGAAAGAAATTAAGCTTTTCTTTGTAAGTGAATTGACAAATTAAAAATGAAGAAAAAACCTCCTATTTATAGATTTTTGAAGTCGGTGTAAAATGGTAATTTTTGAAATTTAATTTGAAATTAATGGTTGAGATGATCAATTTTAAAATGAGCGATTCGGATGAAAAACAATTTTCACGCGGAAGTATTCTCAATTCCGCCTAGGCGAAAATCCATCAACCTAGCATTTATTTTCTTTGACCTCATTCAATTTGCTAGCACATGTTTTAATTTCAAAAGTCCATCACACGGTTTTGAAAACTTCTTGCCAGCAATATATATATGATGTGCTTTGGTATAATGCATGCATGGATCAACATATATATATATATATATATATATATATATATATATTGATAACATATTAATTAGACAAATGCATGATATATATGTATGTTTAATGTATATATTATAAATGCATGCAAGCTATGCACTAGTTTTAAATGTCAACACATTTTTTCATACACACACACACGCTATACATTTTTAATGTATATATATATTTATTATGCACATACATGCATGCTTCATATATATATATAGTACAACACATTTAATATATATATATATATATATATGTACACTATATATACACACACGCATTATATATATATATATATATATATATATATATATATATATATATATTTAACACACTTATGCAATTAATATATATATACATATTATATACATACACACACGCTATATATATATATATATATATATATATATATATATATATATATATATATATAACACACTATCATATGCATTCAATGTTCAAAATAAAAGCTAGCATTTAATGTCCAACATTAATTTGTTCAAATGAGTTTGAATTTGACCAAGTCTAAAAGCTCACTCACGGTTTATACACATGCAAGGTTGGTATATACTATGAATGCATGCATGTTCCATATATATAAATATAATGCTTATAACACTTATATTTAATATAATATATATATATATATATATATATAAATAATAAAATATTTTTGCCAAATTTTGAAATAAAATAATTTTTGAGATTTTTAAATAATATAATTAATTTTGAGAATAAATAGAAGATGCCCACAATTAAAAAATGATTTAATCAATATTTTCATCTTCTTTCCAAATTCGGTCAAACAAGCATTTGATAATCAATATATGACTTTTGTCCCACAATGCATAACCCAATTGATTTAACATTTTAAAACATCAAGATCAAGATAATCAATTAAATAAAATTTAGAAAATATTTTTGGTCAAAATAAATAAGATAAATAAAACAAATATAATTAAAATACTATGGAGAGGATTCTACCCATTTAATTAATTAATTTACTAATTATTGTTATCATCAAAATAAAACTAAAAGTTGGAGACCCAACATTTTCCTAACTATCATTTATGTCCACATAAAATAAATATTTTCTTATCATATAAATCAATAATTAATTATTCACAAATAATATTACAGAATCACAATAATGATAACCGTGTCGCTCCTGTGAAGAGAGAGGCTTTCCGATAAGGATTTCTCCTTACTGGCGCGCAATTAGGTGACCAAACCTCTCCTTGACAGAACTTTCTAGACATTGCCAATAATGCTATCTAATAATACTATTCAAATAATATGAATTGTTGATTTGACAATGGGAAATACTGTACAGTGACAATTATTGAAACAATAATAGTAAAATATTGAACAGTAATTATTGTAATAATTATTGAGTAGTGCCTTCTTACATAAGAATCAAATAATTCAAAAATACTGTGCAATATCGTGTGCTACTATGCAACAATGCGTATTACTGTATTTTAACCACCAGGTATTCCAATAGTGTTAACGGTAATAACTACGCCATTATTTATAAAAAGATATTTTTGTCGTTTTCTTAATTCGATAATAATTTAATTATGGGGTCCACCAATGATTGTGCCGTCGTACGAATGTTCTCTGTTAAAACGAATATTCCCCGACCAATCGAATATTATATAACAACTTGCGTACTTTGCAAAATTTATAAGTAGTACCCACAACTATAACATTATATCAAATTCACTCCATAATATTCAAAAATGATATTTATAGAAAATTCATCTTTATTCATAAAAGTTGGGGTCTTACAACCTCCCCTTCTTATGAAATTTCACCCTCGAAATTAGGGTATGTACCTAGTATGTCGAAGATATAAGGATACCTTGATTTCATTTCAGATTCTAACTCCCAGGTCATTTCCTCTACATTGTGGTTTCTCCTTCTTATCCAAGATTTTAACAGGAACCTCTTCATACATTAAATCTTCAGCTATTTCGTCCGGTTCTAACTCAATAATGTAGTTCGGGTCTTTCACATATTTACGTAACATAGATATGTGAAAAACGTTATGAACACGAGACATACTTGGCGATAAAGTGCGAGTCTATAGCCACGCCTCCTACTCGCTCGATGATTAAAAATGGGCCAATGAATCGAGGATTGAGCTTTCCTCTCTTTCCAAATCTCGTAACTCCTCTCCATGGAGCAACACGTAACAACACATGATCTCCAATATTGAATTCTACGTCCTTTCGATGAAGATCAGCATAACTCTTTTGTCAATCTTGTGAGGTTTTTATACGTTGTCGGATCGTTTAAATCTTCTCCGTAGTCATACATACCAACTCCGGTCCCAGCAACATTGCTTCACCCACCTCATCCCAGCATACTGGAGAATGACACTTTCTTCCATACAACGCCTCGAATGGAGCCATGTCAATACTTGCTTGATAACTGTTGTTGTAGGAAAACTCCATCAATGGTAAGAACTTATCCCAACTTCCCTTGAAGTCAAGGACACAAAGTCTTAATAGATCTTCAAGAGTTTGAATAGTCCTCTTCGACTGCTCGTCCGTTTGAGGATGATATGCTGAGCTAAAGCATAAATCTGTGCCCGTAGCTTTCTGTAAACTATCCCAAAATCGTGAAGTGAATCTTGGGTCTCGATCAGAAACTATGGATACTGGCATACCATGCAGTCTTACAATCTTATTTATGTAAATACGAGCAAGACGTTCAAGTGAATAAGTTACTTGTATAGGTAAGAAGTGAGCAGACTTGGTCAATCTATCAACAATGACCCAAATCGATTCTATCTCTTGAGAAACCTTGGGAAGACCGATAACGAAATCCATGGTAATGTGCTCCCACTTTCATTCAAAAATTTCAAGTGGTTGCAATAGACCTTTTGGTACTTGATGCTCTGCCTTGACTCATTGACAAGTTAGACACCTTAAGATAAACTTTGTGATCTCTCTCTTCATATTGCTCCACCAAAATGTATGTCGAAGATCATGATACATTTTGGTACTCCCAGGATGGATGGCAAACGGTGTGTTGTGCGCCTCCATCATGATTTTATACTTTAAATCAGGGTCGTTAGGAACACAAAGTCTGAAGTTGACTCGAAGTATTCCTTCTTCATCGATTCTTGCTTCCGGCATAGCACCTTCTTGCACTTTCTTCGTCATATGCATCAGTTCCAGGTCTGTAGCTTGAGAAGCTTTAACTTTATCGATTACAGTCGGTTCTACTCGTATATTTGCTATCATCACATGGGTCCCTGGAGTCTTTAACTCTATTTCCATCCTTTGCAAGTCATATAAAATGGGCTTTGGCGTTGACAATATCGCACTCGTACCCACATATGATCGTTTACTCAATGCGTCAGCTACTACGTTCGCTTTACCGGGATGGTATTGAATGGTATGATCATAATCTTTCAATAGTTCAAGCCAACGTCGTTGCCACATATTGAGTTCCTTTTGGGTGAAGAAATATTTGAGGCTTTTATAATCCGTAAAGATCTCCACTTTCTCCCCATACAAGTAATGCCTCCAAATTTTAAGTGCAAAGACAACAACTGCCAACTCTAGATCATGAGTAGCATAATTCCTCTCATATTCTTTAAGTTGTCGAGAGGCATAGGCTATGACTTTCCCATGTTGCATGAGAACACATCCTAACCCTTTGCCCGAAGCATCATTGTAGATGACAAATCCCTCCGAGCTAGATGGTATTGTCAGAACAGGTGCTGAAATGAGTCTCCTTTTGAGTTCTTGAAAACTCTTCTCACATTCCACGCTCCAACCAAATTTTGTATCTTTTCGAGTCAGCTGAGTTAATGGAGTAGCGATTCGAGAAAACCCTTCTACGAATATCTGATAATAACTAGCTAAGCTGAGAAAGCTACGTACTTCGATCACTAATTTAGGTTGCTCCCAGCTTTGAATAGCTTCAATCTTTGTCGGGTCAACAGATATTCCATGACTTGATACTACGTACCCAAGGAATGTTACTTCCTTAAACCAGAACTCGCATTTCTTCAACTTGGCATAAAGCTTGTTTTCATGAAGCTTTTGCAGTATTAGCCTCAAGTGTTGCTCATAATCTTCACGGCTTTTAGAATATATGAGGATGTCATCAATAAAGACGACCACAAAGTGATCCAAATATTCCTTGAATACTCGGTTCATCATATCCATGAAGGCAACATGAGCATTAGTCAATCCAAAAGACATGACTAGGAATTCATAACGCCCGTACCGAGTTTTGAAAGCCGTCTTTGGAATGTCATCGGTTCTAATCTTTAACTGATGATATCCGGAATGAAGATCGATCTTTGAAAAGAATTTGGCGCCTTGCAACTGGTCAAACAGGTCATCAATACGTGGCAATGGGTACCTATTCTTGATGTTGACATGATTCAACTCCTGATAATCAATACAAAGTCGAATACTCCCATCTTTCTTCTTCACGAATAGAACAGGAGCACCCCAAGGAGATGTACTAGGACGAATGAAACCAATGTCTAACAATTTCTGCAATTGGGTCTTTAACTCCTGAAGTTCAATAGGAGCCATTCAATAGAGGGCTTTGGAAAGGGGTTTTGTACCAGATTCAAGGTCGATACAAAATTCAATTTCACGCTCTAGGGGTATGCTAGGAAGTTCTTCATGGAATACGTCAGGAAACTTATTAACAATATAAATATCATTCAAAACTGACGTATTTTTGTTTAAATCGGTGATATGAGCTAAAAAAGCTTGACATCCATTTTTTGAATAAACGAATAGCTTTATGGCTTGAGATAGTGATTGATTTTAATGGTTTGGTTGCTTGAATTCGCATAATAGGTTGGTTATGAATATGAAAGCTAACAACCTTACAAAAATAATCAATTTTTGCATGATGGGTAGTTAACCAATCAATCCCTAGAATCACGTCAAATGCAAGTATTTTCAATGAAATAAGATCGACAGGTATTGTGAGGGTGACGATTTGAACCAAACAAGACTTATAAACAGTGGATGTAATAAAGGTTTCTCCCAACTGAGTTTCAACAGATAAGTCAAAGTCTAATTTCTCTGGAGTTAAATTTAAACGTTGAGCGTAAGTAGGAGAAATAAAAGAATGGGTAGAACCGGTATCAAATAAGGTATATACTTCGCTAGAGTTTATGATAAGCTTACCCGTGATGACCTCGTTCGGGTTCCTTACTTTCTAGGAGGTCACAACAAACGCTCTCCCTTGAACTACTGGTTTTGACTTTTCTGGGACGGCCTTTGGTGCCTCCATCCCAGCTGGACTTGCCTTCCCTGAACGAAAAAATCGAGCTAGGTGACCTTCTCTTCCATAATTGTAACACGTTTTGGACTGCTGCTCACAGTTTGGATTGATATGTCCCTCCCCACCGCATTTGAAGCATATGATAGGTGGTCGTTCTCCTTCCTTTAATAACTGGTGTTGATGCTGACATCTTTCCATCATTGTTGAATCTCCTCTTCTTGAAATGTCCATTCTTATTGTCTTGGCCATGATTACCACCGAAGTGGTTACCATTTCTGGCATGTTGATTCCCTCCACGTTTGTTGTCACCGCTTCGATGACTGCTACCACTGGTATTATCATTTTGCCGACTACTTTCTCTTGGTTGGATTGACTCGTTATCGCACTCCAATAATTGAGCCCTATTTACAACATCTGAATAAAAACACAGTTTATGAGAAATTAGATATTGACGTATCTAGGGTTTCAAACCTCTTAGAAACATCCGCCTCATTCTCTGCTCATTATCAACCAAGTGAGACGCAAATCGGGACAACTCGACAAACTCGACCGTCATCGACGACACTCATCATATTGTTACGCTCCAACTTGATGAACTCTACCTCTTTCATGTGACGAATACTTTCGGGAAAGTACTTGTCGTTGAATAGTTCTTGGAACTTCTCCCAAGACATCTTTAGTGCGGTAGGTTGAGTACGCTTTACCGATTCCCACCAGTAATCTGCCTCTCCTCGCAACATAAAGGTGGTAAAGGGAACCTTTTGCTCCTTGGAGCATCCCAAGACATCAAATATCTTGGTGATCTATTTTATCCACGCTTTCGCCTTAAGTGGTTTTGGCTCTCCAATAAACTCCGGTGGTCCCAGCTCCTTGAACTGTTTAGCAGTGACCATCCGAGAGTTTCTAGTGTTTCCACCTACATTTTGGATAGGAGCCGCTCTCACCTGATGTTGCATGAATTGCATAAAGCCTCTGAACATTCCATCATTCATCATTTGGTTAGTGTTGTTGTTTGCATGAGGATTGTCGCCTTTCTGATGCACATTATCTTGATTGTTGATCTGTGGAGACTCAACGGTCTCTTGTGCTCCATTGCTATTCTCAACATTCTCGGATGCCATTTTCAAATACTGCCACAAAACAAGGGTTAATTGACATGCCACATATTATCCCTATACTCTGACCGACCAATTAAATACCAAATAAACTTTGGTAGGTCATACTAACGAAGGAATTCCCCGTCTCTCCCCTCCTAGTTCTAGTCTCACATCTTAGCCAGGGATCATATCCCTAAGCTTTGATACCAACTATGGTGCCCCCAAAATAGGTATACATTACCCATCTTGAGTCGCCAAATATATGGTACAAAATTTCAAATACAACTTAATAATACAACTGTCGTGTACAATACGACAAAACATGAACTGAGAGTTTTAAATAAGAATATTGTCTTCTACACAGTATTCAACTCAAATGGAGTCCTCAATACATTTATTATCACACTATTTCATAGAATAGTGAGGACTACTAATGCTATCATCTGGACCGTCACTCGCTCCCCGACTAGTCCCATCTACGTTCTCATTTCCTGAAGAGGACAATGAAAGCAAAAAGGTGAGCTCAACTAGCCCAGTAAGAAATATTATGACTAAGATAATGCAGAATAATTTATCGTTAGCCTTCAACAGTGTTAAACTGATAAAATATAACCAACATCAAGTTTAACTACAACGGAACAAGCAATCCATTAGAAGAGTCAAGTAGAGCACAAAATCTACTATCTTCTATGATTTAAAAGGTTTTTCATCACTTTTATCGCTGAGACTCAGCTTAATAAATAATCCACATCATCGAATCACCCCTGCACTATGGCCAAGGATATTCTTTAGTATCACGACCACAAATTATCCATGCACTACGGGCCAAGGATATTCGTGTATTCATCAATGGTCATGATCATGCCAACAACTGTCCATCAATGCACTACGGGCCAATGAGGACTTTTACCATATCATTTTTAACATTATGGTCATGATTATACCGAATAATTCCTGGTTATAATCACACCAAGTCCATATATGCACTACAGGCCACAAATGACTTTCACCATAATATAAACATGAGAATGATGACAATGATATAAGAATTCAATAAAATAAGTTCAAGGATAAATTTTAAAAGATTTATAATTTAATTTATCCAGAAATCAATAACGTCCAAATTGTCAACATGATACTGCTTTGTGGAGTAAAATTTAAGAACAATATTGTACCAAAATAATTTTAATCGAAAACGAATCAATTTTTATCATGAATAGTACCCCAGGTGAATAGTACTCGAGTGAATAGTACCCCATGAATAGTACTTCAGGAATAGTAACCCCGTGAATAGTACTCCGGCATGAAAAAGTTAGAACTTATCAAGAATGCTCAGAATAATATTTCCATAAAAAGATACTGGATGAAGCACAAATATCAAGGATATTCTACTAATTTCATGGAATATAGAAGCCAAAATTTTAACAAACGAGTATAGAATTCGAAATCTGAAACGAAATAATATTACTTACATACCACAGAGTATGGAAGAAAATATTATTTCAAGCGAATATTGAAAGAAATACGCTCAAGATTATAGAAGAAGAGTATTCCAACTGGTATAACGGGGATATTCTTGGAGAAAACTTTCACTATTTTTTATGCTCAAAGCTTTCTAACACTCGAAAGAAATACGCTCAAGATTATAGAAGAAGAATTCTCTGATTCTGGTGTGATTTTCAATTCTAACTTAAGCGCCTATTTATAGGAAAATGCTAGAACGCCATAGGAGACTAAAATAATAAAATATTAATTAAAACTTTCCACGCATGCCATTTTGCCAAAATGGCAGCGATGACCTTTGAAAATCCAATTCAGCACATGTATTCAACACCAACCAAAAGTGGGTCCCACGCAATTTTAATAAAAATCATTTTATTTTCTGAAACTTCAGTAATTCATAATAAATAGCCTTTTTATCAGAAAAATACAAATTTTATATCCATTCCACACGAAATCGAATTCTCTACAACTTTATAGAAGAAAGTTTTTCTAAATTCCAAACAGAAAATATCCGAATTCCACAAACGGACAATTTTCAACACCTCTTAAAATTCATAACAAATCATACGTTAATTTTTAACGGTTCAAAATTTGTGGACATATACTCAACTTATATATGTATAACATATTCAAAAATCACAACGATCCAACGGTAAGATCAAAATTATAACTCACACAATAAAGCTTTAAGAACACCGATTTGATTTTTAATACTTCCAATCCGACAAAATACTAATAAAACACCTCAACATTAATTCTTTCATTTATAACCACATAAAATAAATATTTTCCTATCTATCATTTATGTTCACATAAAATAAATATTTCCTTATCATATAAATCAATAATTAATTATTCACAAATAATATTACAGAATCACAATAATAACAACCAGGCCGTTCCCAGGAAAGAGGGGGCTTTCCGATAAGAATTTCTCCTTCTGGCGCGCAATTAGGTGACCAAACCTCTCCTTGACGTAACATTCTAGACAATGCTATCTAATAATATTATTCAAATAATATGAATTGTTGATTTGATAATGGAAATATCATGCGGACAATTATTGAAACAATAATAATAAAATATCAAGCGATAATTATTAATCAATAAATAATTATTGAGTAGTGCCTTCTTACGTAAGAATCAAATAATTCAAAAATATTATGTAATCTGGTAAAGCTATACTACGCAATAACGCGATTCGATTTTAACCACCGTGTATTCCAACAAAGTTAATAGCAGTAATAACTACAATCGTTATTTATAAAAAGATATTTTTATCGTTTTCTCAATCTAAAAATAATTTCGTTGTGGGGTCCACCAATGATTGTGGTGTCGTACGAATATTCCCTGTTAAAACGAATATTCCCCAACCAATCGAATATTATATAACAACTTGCGTACTTTGCAAAATTTATAAATATTACCCACAACTATAACATTATATCAAATTCACTCCATAATATTCAAAAATGATATTTATAGAAAATTCATCATTATTCATAAAAGTTGGGGTCTTACAACTCTTCTTGGGCTCTTCCCTCTTCCAACCACCAGGATATTATTGAATTTAGGGAGAGGTTTGATTTTAATAGGCACTGTGATTCCACCTCTTTGGATCAGATCTTATGGGATGATACTAAGGCCTCCGAGGTTAAGGTGGCTATTATCTTGAATTCGATTAGGGGGGTTCAAGCTCCTTGGGCAAAGTTAGTTTGGCACAAATTGATTATGCCTCGTTTCTCTTTCAACCTTTGGCTGGCTTTTCAGAAAGGGTTGTGCACTCTTGATAGACTTGTCAGCTTTGGGATTCATGTTAATCCCATCTGGGTGCTTTGTCATAATGATCAGGAAATTTTTGGCCATTTATTTTTTAACTGTAACTTCTCATTCCGTGTCCTCATCCATATTATGAGAAGCTGTGGCTGGAAGGGTAGTAATAAGAGTTGGGATTCTTTGAGTTCCTACCTTATACACTTCTCTAGGTCCAACTTTCTGCATAGTCTAACCCATCTTCGATTTGATGTTGTTGTGTATAGGCTATGGAATGAGCGTAATGCTTGGATTTTCTCTAACAAAGCAAGCCCTTCTCAAACCATTGCCAAAGACATTATGCATACTATTAAGTGTAGACTGGATAGTAATCTTAAATTCTAGAGGGTTAAAGATAAGCCTTGCTATTGGCATCTTTCCATATAAGGTTCTTTCCTTGATTGGTTGTTGGTTTGTTCCAGATGAAGGGGATGGTTATTATATGGTGGGTGCTTGAGAGAAGCTATAGGTTCCATTGTCTGGAGGAGTATGGGAGGCCGAGTTGGGCTTTATGGCATTTGGAGTGGATCTATGTTGGCTTGGAATGAATGGTTTGTTGGCCTATTCAGTGGGCATTGGCTTCAGCTGGGATGGTATGCCGAGTTGGGCTCTGTTGTAGTTGGAGTGGATTTATGCTAGCATGATAGGCAGTCAGCTCGCATACTGTTTCTGATTGGTCCTCTGGTGTTATCGATTTTGTGTCCTGTCTGCGTTATGAGTGGGACTTGGCTGCTAGTTCCTAGGCTTAGTGGTGACTCGGTTGGGTGGGTTTTCATCTTTGGCCAAGGGGGGTCTTGGAAGGGTGGGGCTACGACCATGAGGGGATCGGAAGGGTTAGACTTCAGCAAGAGAGGCTCGGGTTGGTGTAGCTTCGGCTTCGGCCAGTTGGGGTGTTGGGAGTAGGGTGCTTTGGCCATATGGGGCTTTTCATGGGTGGGGCTTAGACTTTGACCAGATGGTTTATTGGATTATTCGATTGGCATAAGCTTTGGGCCGGGATAACTTTTGATCGTGTCGATGAATGGGCTCGAATGGTCAAATTTGCAAGAGTTCCGTGTTGAGCGCCTTAACGATTGTTTCTTGTTTTCGCTTTGGCATGTTATGTCTCTTGTCTGTTTGGGTGTCTGCCTGTAATCTTTTATAGTCCTTACATCATAGGGCCTGACCTATGATGTCTATGTTATATTCTGATTGGGTTTCTCCCATGAGGTTTTGTAATCCCCCATTTATTTATTTCAGTCTAAATTTAGCAAAAAAAAAGTTTAAATTAAAACTAATTTGATTGAAGCTTATATTGGCAAAAACTTTTAAACTAATTCCTCGGCAACGACGCCAAAAACTTATTGGGTAAAATCTAATTATGCACAACACGCAAGTATATGTGGTCAACAAGTAATATAGTGTAAGTAGAGTATCGTTCCCACGAGGAATTATTAATACTAATTACCAATATTAACTCCTAACCAAACTAATTTTATTTAAACAATCCATTTAAGGTTATGAATTAAATTATTTAATGAAACTAATTCTAATTACCACTAGTTAAAAAATCAGATTATGGAGATTTAAGATCATAATTTCACTTATTGTTTCACTTAAATTAATGTCCTTCTTATCAATTATGCTCACTATTCTGAATTGTTAATCAAGAACACATAAGTAAATATGACTATCTCTCAATGCATCATACTCAAATCAACTTAAATCCACAGATGATAGAATTAAGTAGAACACCCTAATTAACTAATTCATTATATCTTTATGTGAATTACAATTAAAGAGGATTTGAGAGAGGGTTCCAAGTAGGGTAGTGAGAGAAGCTCCTCCTTTTCTCTTGACCCCCCTCTGTCCATTCCACTATATCCTTTTCTTCATGTTATGCCTCTAATCTCAAGCACTAACCTATGGCCCACCTATCCCTCTGTCTGAGGTTTGGATCTGATCTGGTTTGGGCTTTTGAGGTTGGGTTTGGCAGTTGATGTTTTAGACCTTGAGTAATGGATCTGGTGTCTCCATGGCCCCCACCCTCATCTGGCATATTCACTCTCAGCCTTGCTCTTAAATTGGCCCACCCACTCTCTCAATGCCTTTCTCCTTCTCATTCTTGGTTATATTTTGAGGTTATCTGGCATCTCCTAATATACTTTCCTAGAAGGTATTTTCTTGCTAGTTTATACGCAAAATCCAGTGGCCTACTAGCGATTCTCATCTGGCTCATGTTAGTAGGGGAGAATGTTGATGGTTTTCGATTTGAGCAGTTTGGATCTGGTTTTGGTGCCTCAGTTTTGAGCTGTGTTTGGTCCATTATGGTGTGGCTCTGCTGTGGTGAAGTTTTAAATTGATTTAAATTAAAGTTTTCTTCGGCGGGTCTAATCAATTTGACGATTACCCAAGTTGATTCCCCTCTGCTGCTTGTTATTTTCCTTTAGTGGAGTCAATTTGGTGTTTTAGCAGTTCTGGTGGCCTTATCAGTTCGTTTTATTTCTATTTTTCGGTTGATTGGGTTTGTTCTTGAGAGGGGTTCTTGTTCCAATCAGTTCAATTTGTTAATTTTGTTTTGGCCGATTGATTGCCTGGATTGCTAGTCTCGTCTTTGTTGCTTTTCCTTTGTTCATATTAACATGTTCTTATTCTTATCAATTGATGCTATTTGTTCAAGGTGTTCAATGGTCTTTATGGTGGGGTTGCGGATGGAGGCCTTCTCATCGTAACCATTTTGCTGGTACCTGTTGGGGGTAGCAGCAGATGATTTTCATGGCTGGTTTGTTGGCTCACGGTTTCAGTCTGGGACAATGTGTTAGTGGGTCTCTGTTGGTTATGGTTTTTTGCATTGGGCCCCACGTTGCTGATAATCTGAATGTGGTTTCCTTAGCAACATGTGGATGTGTTAGTGGGATTGCTAGTTATTTCAATGGGGCCCATAGGCTTTCAAATTTCTAATGCTGATTCAAAATTTGAATTGGTTTCCTTTGGATCGTATTGGATCGTGGGTCTGCCCTTGTTAGCTGTGTTTTCTGTTGATTGGCTCATGTTATTTTGTTTATTTGGATAGCTTATCTATGGGATTGATTTATGTAACTAGTTAATTTTAGTTATTTTCAATTGCTTAGCCTCAGACTGAAGGAAACATGTATTTAGGTTAGGCATTTGGTTTCCTAGTTTTTTCTAGGTGTTTTAGTCCTCTCGGGAGAAAGAGGACTATGTTGTGATCTTTATTGTAATATCTTTAGTTATTTTGCAATTTAATACACAAACAAATTTAGCAAAAAAAGAAAAAGAAAAAAAGAGAGGATTTTAAGCACAAGTTCTTTATCTAATTACATGCGATGTATATGTATATCTCTATCCTAGACATAAATTATGTATTCCAACGCCATGTAGAAAATACAATCACATGATACTATGATCATATCTAAATCTATAATTCATCTCTTAAGTTCATATAGATTATCACAATAATTGTTAGCTAGGCAATTAAGCAATTCATCACAAATCATAATAGACAATCCAAGAATAATCACAATAATTAATAGAGAAACATACTAAAATAAACTATGCAATACAATCCATTGTAATCTTAAACAAAAGATTTAGTTCATGATTAATGAATTAAAACTAAGAATCCACAATTGAATAAACATTAAAAGATAAAAATAGAAGAAGAGACAAAGATAGAATCTGTTGTTTGCCGAATTGATGCTCCATCCTTGCTTCTACTTTGAATCTTCAATGGTCTCCAAGTTGCTTCAATCTCCAAATCTAATAAGAACTAGGGTTTTGGTTCTAATATACTCTAATCTAATGGAATCCCCCCCCCCCCCCCCCCAATCGAAGTTATAATAAAGTATTTATAGTTCTAATGGAAACCCTAGCAAGTTAAGCAACTAACAATCCTATTCTAGCTCAAATTGGACAACATAACACCCAAATTAACTCTCTCCCAACCGATCGGCGCGCCCAACGCTGTTCCTAGGCCAATTTGGGCGTGCCCCGCGCTACTATAGCAGAGAATCGATGGCGGAGCACCGGTCTTGGATTTTAGCGCCTCATAGCTCTGCTTTTCCTACATAAGCAAAAACAGCTTTGTAAAGTCCTTAAAAAGAAATGATGTACAAGGACTATAAAAGTAGAAAGATCAAGCATGTTAGGTTGATCTTATGATGTAATAGATAGGCTTGTCTGATCGTCGAGCACTACACCAGAAATCGGGGTCTGCCAGGAGAGTCAAGGAAAATCGAGAGCTGTCGAGGCAGAATCGTAGTCTCAGTAAGATAGTAGATCTCGGAGTTCGTGATACCTTTGGCGGAGAAATGATGAAGGATCGTGGTGTGTTGAGTAGAACTTCCTCGTGGTCAAGTCAACTGAGGAAGTTATGTTCAGAATCGTAAAGACAGCCTGCCTACGAGCCGACCGAACCTCTGCCGAAGCCAAGTCTGAAACATAGGCTATACTCAGAGTCGTAGAGTCTACTAATGCCGAAGCCAAGTCAATGATCATAGATCACACTCTAAGTTCTTAGAGTCTATTGAATACATGCAGAGATCGTAGTCGAGCAAGATCAGATAAAGACAACAAGCACAAGGAAGAAAACGTAGAGTGTCAAGATCTGATCTAACAGTCGTAGTGTCTGCACAGCCGAAGCTGAATCGTAGAGTGCAGAACTACGACCTCAATCGTTCTGCTCACAATGCATAGGCAGAATCGTAGAGCAAATACGATTCTCAACTAATGAGCACTCCCAGAATATCCAAATGAACGAAGCCTCTGGTCAGCACTGCAATGTTACATCCAAGGAAACCAGAGAGCACTCAACGAATGGCATGCAAGCTAACAGAAGATCTAAGCACCAAAGATCGCTTTGAAATGAGCGGTGATCTGCTTGAGAAACAACAAAGACCGAAGTTATCTTATGAAGAAATGTACCAGCTATAGAGTCCCAAAACTTTGTGGCTGATGAACCAAATAAAGACCCATAGTCTGTAGGAACGTCTCAAAACGTACTACTGATAACCTTTCAGCCACCCAACTCAAAATCATGGAGTGCCTACGATCAAACATTTGATCGCAGTGTAGAAGCAGGAGGACACCACAATTACAACAAATGCAATTGTCCAAAGTTGGTAGAGGACCTCCCCACCAGAAAAGGTCAAATGAGATATCATTGCAAATCACTTCTTAAGTATTTCATCTGGAAAGCGCCTCAGGGACAAACCTGACCCTTAGCTCACTCTAAGAGGTTGGCCCTTCCTGAGCTACCTTGACCCAGAAGGAATACTTGATCAAGTTCATCTCAAGGACCAAGATAGCCAACGATCGTAGAGTCGAGGTTGAAGAGAAATCCACGATCGTAATGCAACCTCAGCGATCGTAGAAGACAACTAGACGATCGTAGTCCTACCAAAGGGTACTCCAGTTCACAAGAAGCTTGGAAAATGAGACAATTGCTCAACCATTCAAAATGAGGAGATAAGTTTGAATATATCAGTGATCAAACTATGCTACATCAAAATGAGGATAAAAGTCAAAGCCATCCACTGCAGCATCTCTCAAAAGTTGATCGTTGAGTCATTAAAGGAAAACGTAGAGTCCATAGCTGCCTTACCATACTACTCTACGAATCAAAAGGTCAACGGTCAAAGCCACGTCGATTAAACGTCTACTCTTCTAAAAGGAGATATCTAACTGAAAAGTTATGGGGGGTTACAGCTCATTACTGGGCATCGTGCAACCAATGGTCGGTTGACACATCACTGGTTCTGCAGAGTTAGAAGGAACTGCCATAAAGACAAATTCAAATCTGTAAACAATTATCAGAAGCTATCGAACCTTTCTCCCTCTCATTTTCAAACCCTAAAATCCTCTCAAGAGCCAAAATAGGTTAACACTCCAGAGCTTTACCAAATCATAATCAGCCATCTCTTATAAACCTTTCTGAATCAAATACCCACATTCTTCGAACTACTCAAATGGAAAACTGGCGAGTAATCACTGACATTCAACTCGGAACCAAGTCGTTTGAGAAATACGAAAAGAAGTTCAGAAACACTCTCGAACTTGTGAAGAAAGTTGGATTCTCAGAATGCCTTGAGGCTAGCACTCGAGTATACGTTAACCTAGTTAAAGAGTTCTACTCAAATGCCTCCATAAACTCTGGAACCCTTTCTACCAAGGTCAAAGGTCAGTCTCTAAAGCTAAAATCTTCTGACCTCAATCAATGCCTAGGTTTTCCTAACCAAGGACTGAAGAGCCTTGATGATGTTGATACGGAACAAGCAAAGGAGATCATGGGGTACCAAAGAAACCCTAGTCTGAAAGACATGAAGAAGAAGAAGTTTCCAGAAGAGTACGAGTTCCTTGCAGAAATAGTGGGCAAATGTATATTATGCAAGGATAATGCACATGATACTTTGCTTGACCAATAGTTGAAGATAATGTCAGCAATAGTTATGAAGAAACAAATCAACTTTGGAGCTATCTTGTTCTATCAAATCTCCAAGTGGATTGAAAAGGCTGAGCTAAAGAAGTCTACAGAAAAACCTCTGACAAAGGTGTCTCATGGAAGACTACTGAGTATTGTGATAAAGAAGAAGCTAGGAGGAAGAATCAAGGATGATAAGGGAGAACCTCTGAATGTTCACAAAGTGATGTCTACACAATTATCTGTGAATTGGACGAAAAACCCCAAGGAGAACCGAAGGCTGACAACTGGGAGCAGCAGCAGGGCCTCTGCGAAGAAGAGGAAGACATAAGAGGTAGAAAGCTCTGAGTCTGATGACTCGTTGTCAGCATCAACCACACCAGTCAGAAAGAAATCCAGAGGTGTGAAGAAAACCAAGGCCCCATCAAGAAGCCTCTCCTCCAAGGACAAGGATAAAGAAAAAAAGTCCTGAATGCTGAAACCACAAAGCGAAGAAGCAACAGGCTGCTTCAAGAGCCGTTAAGAAAGAAAGCTAAGGTGGAAAATAGGCCAGCCCCAGCTTCCCAAAATAGTACATCTGATGAAGAGAAGGACGTAGAGTTAGCAGAAGAAAAGGAGACAGATGCCAAGGTTGAGTCCCCACAGATCAAATCCAGCAATGAAGGTGAAGCTGGATTAATGAATAAAAATTCAACATCTGCTGATGAAGAGGAATGCTCAAGCCCTGTGGCTAATCCTCAGAAAAGTCACTCTGCTGATGAAGAAGAAATTCAAGATGACCCAACTCCATCCCCAAATGCAACTGCCCCAACAAGCCCAGATAATGGGTCAGACAATGTTGTTTCAAGAGAAGAAGAACATGCCCCTGCCCTTGCTGAACCTGAAGGAAGTTCTTCTAATGAACCAAAGGCTTCCAAGTCTGAAGAGGAGGAGGAGTCTAACTCTCCCAAAACTAAACCTCCAAGAAGAAGGAAGAGCTACAGACTGCAAGCCAAATTTGCCTCCAAAAGGAGCAGTGATCAATCAAATGTCGTCATTGAATTAAGTAATGATTAGTCTGTATCACAGGAAGAAAGTGCTAAGATAGGACCAGCAATGAAGAAGATGAATCAGAGGAAGATCTTGCTGAAGAAGGTTCTGGAAATGAAATGCAGCAAGAAGGATTCACTACTGGAAATGATCAAGATGGTTCAGGCTCCGAAAGAGAAGAAATGGAGAATGATTCCAATTCAGAAAATCAGGAATCAGAAGAACTAGAATCTTATCCTGTCCTCTCACCAGCAAGATTTAACAGAAGAATAGTGGTGGAAGTCTCAAATGAACCACTAGAAGCTCCACCAGAAAGATGGGTGAACTATGGAGATGAGCAGCTCAAGGTAGTAAGAATGACTACCTTTGACATAGCTAAAAACTGGAACAACATGGAGCTAGACTGCTCGACCATTCTCTATAATCCTGACGACTTGCTAATGAGATGGTTCTTCCAATGGATGCCATGGCTAAAGGCCCATACTAAAGGAGATGGAAGCTATCTCAGCTGGTGCTACTCTCACTTTCCAAGCATGGAGCTGGTGGCACAAAACTTCCCAAGGGTAAAAGGTTTTGCTACAAAGATGATCACAAACCAACCCCACTTCAAAGTTTATTGCCATGCTGGAAATCACTATATCCCCTACGATCGTAGAGTGGACTCTCAACTAAGCAGAAACATGATCAAGGAGATGATCGTAGAGTCTATTCACTCTACTGCTGATGGTGTTCAAGGTCAAAATTAGAAACCTCCATCTGCTCAAGCACTACTGACAGACATTCCCTCATCCTCAACCAACGATTGGAACTCAATGATTCTTCAGATTCTCAACACCTTTGAAAATCTGTCCAAGAATGCAGGTCGTAGAGTTCAAACTAATGCTCTACAGGAGGCTGCTCAACCAGATAATCAAGTATCTGTGGAGAAGGAGCTAAAAACTCTGATGAACTGAGTGAGAAAATATCTCTATTCAATGAAGAGTCACAGAAGCTGACAACAGCAGGAGATATTTCATCTCAGAACAAGCTTCAAGCTACTATGGCTGATGTATCTCTCAAACTCAATGAGAGAGATAACATCTATCTGCAGGTCATACATGATCAGAAGGCAGAAGCTCTACGAGCATAGAAGGCCAATGAAGAGCAGATCCACGCCCTCTCTGACAAGATTGACGACATGAAGCAGTCCTTCTCACTGCAACTTGAGCTAGGCCAACAGGAACTCAAGTTTGAAGTTGCCAACTCCTCCTACCTGATGGAGCAGCTTATGTCCAACATGGAGCAGCTCTCCCAAATGATTAATGACAAAAAAGGGGAGAAAAAGAGGCATAGAAAGAGGCAAAGCAAGAGGCACTCAAAGAAGAGCAGAAGGATAGTAGAGAAGAAGTCAAAGAAGCAGACAACAGAAGAAGAGGCAGAGTCATCATCTGAGGGGGAGCCAAAAGATGATGATCACATGATCGCAGAGTCTGAGGGGGAGCATGTTAAGAAAGACGCTGAAGTGGAGCTAAGCAAAGACAGAGGGTCATCATCCCAGGGGGAGAAGGAACAAAAAGAACAAACAGATGAATAACTGATCAACAGACATCCTAAAAACATACATGGAGCCAAAGAGGTACATCTCTAACTAGTTAGGTATGTTCTGGATCCAGGATGTAAAATGTCAGTGTATTAAATTCCACATCATTATAAATGACATTCATGATTATCTGTTTTAGAAATACAGCTGCTCACTGTATATAAGATTCATTCATAACACGCATATGCACTTATTATTTTTGTCATAATCAAATAGGGGGAGATTGTCAGGAATAATCATGTGAATGTTATTCCTATTTATATATGATTTGATTATGATATATATGAATGAATATGCAAGTATGCTTGCATTAAGAAAAGCTGTAAAGTCCTTTGACAGATAATAGAAACATGTGTACAAGGACTAAGAATGAATTGATCCAGTATGTTAGGTTGATCCTACATAAGCAAAACGGCTTTGTAAAGTCCTTAAAAAGAAATGATGTACAAGGACTATAAAAGTAGAAAGATCAAACATGTTAGGTTGATCTTATGATGTAATAGATAGGCTTGTCTGATCGTCGAGCACTACACCAGAAATTGGGGTCTGCCAGGAGAGTCAAGAAAAATCGAGAGCTGTCGAGGCAGAATCGTAGTCTGTAAGATAGTAGATCTCGGAGTTCGTACACTGGCAGGAGAAATGATGAAGGATCGTAGTGTGTCGAGTAGAACTTCCTCAGGGTCGAAGTCAACTGAGGAAGTTATGTTCAGAATCGTAAAGACAGCCTGCCTACGAGCCGACCGAACCTCTGCCGAAGCCAAGTCAGAAACGTAGGCTACACTCGTCGTCGTGAGAGTCTCATCGATCTTGAAGCCAAGTCAAGGATCGTAGATCACACTCTGAGTTCGTAGAGTCTATTGATTACATGCAGAGATCGTAGTCGAGCAAGATTAGATAAAGACAACAAGCACAAGGCAGAAAATGTAGAGTGTCAAGATCTAATCTAGGAGTCGTAGTGTCTGCACAGCCGAAGCTGAATCGTAGAGTGCAAAACTACGACCTCAATCGTTGTGCTAACAATGCATAGGTAGAATCGTAGAGCAAATATGATTCTCAACTAATGAGCACTCCCAGAATATCGAAAGGAATGAAGCCTCTGGTCAGCACTGCAATGTTATATCCAAGGAAACTAGAGAGCACTCAACGAATGACATGCAAGCTAACAGAAGATCTGTGACGCCCCGAAAATAGGTATACATCACCCATCTTGAGTCACCAAATACATGGTACAAAATTCAAATACAATCTTAAATATACAACATGAGCTTTGTGAGTTTTAATACAAACATTGTCTTCTAGACAGCATTAAAACTCAAAATAAGTCCTCAATACATTTATTGTCACACTATTTAACAGAATAGTGAGGACTACTAATACTATCATCTGGTCCATCACTCCATTCCCCGACTCGTCCCAACTATATTCTCATTTCCTGAATAGAATAGTGAAAGAAAGGGTGAGCTCAACTAGCCAAATAAGAAATATTATGACTAAGATAATGCAGAATAAATTATCATTAGCCTTAAATAGTCTTAAACTGATACAATATAACAAACATCAAGTTTAACTGCAGCGGAACAAGCAATCCATTAGAAGAGTCAAGTAGAGAATAAAATCTATTATCTTCTATGATTTAAAAGGTTTTTCATGACTTTTATCGCTGGGACTCAGCTTAATAAATAATCCACATCATCGAATCACCCCTGCACTACGGCCAATGATATTCTTTTGTAAGACCTCGCATTTTATGAAATAAAAGTATTCAATTTTTCTTATAATTACTATTCAGTAAATGGTTAAATTGATAAAAGGTTAAGGTTAAGGGTGATATATGAATTTTTTTTTCAAAATACGCAAGTGGTTATAAAATATTCATTATTGTCGGTGAATATTCATTTGGTCGTGGAATATTCTTTCTGTCGGGGAATATTTGTACGAAGGCGCAACCATTTCTGGGCCCCATAACGGATAACTGTCGGATGAAGAAAAAGACAAATTTGAGTGTTTACAAATAACGGCGTAGTTGTTACCGTTAACACTGTTGGAATACCCGTTGGTTAAAATACGATAATATGTTTATTAGCAATGAGCACACGATCTTGTATAGTATTTTTAAATTATTGATTCTTACGTAAAGAAGGCACTACTCAATAATTGTTACAATAATTCTTTGTTCAATATTTTATTTTATTGATTCAATAATTGCTACTTTGATATTTTATATTATTGTTGTTTGATAATTGTCAACGCACAATATCTCATTATCGGATCAATAATTCATATTATTTGAATAATATTATTAGATAGCATTATTGGCAATGTCTAGAAAGTTCTCACAAGGAGAGGTTTGGTCACCTAATTGCACGCCAAGATGAGAGAAATCCTTATCGAAAGCCCCTCTTTTACGGGAATGGCCTAGTTATGCGTAATTGTGATTACGTAATATTATTTGTGAATAATTAATTATTGATTTATATGATAAGGAAATATTTATTTTATGTGAATATAAATGATGGATATATTTATTTTTATGTGGATAAAAATGAAGAAATTAATGCTGAGGTGTTTTATCAGTATTTTGTCGGTGTGGAGGTATTAAAAATCATCCGTTTGTGGATTTCGGATAATTTTGGTTTGGAATTTGGAAAAACTCAAAGCTACAAAGTTGTAGAGAATTCGATTTCAGGCAGAATGGACATAAAATTCGTATTTTTCTGATAACCGGGCTATTTTCTATGAATTGTTGAAGTTTCGGAAAATAAAATGATTTTTATTTAATTTGGGTGGGACCCATTTTGGTTGGTGTACAAAAATGTGCTGGAAATCAATTGAGGTGTGCTGAATTGGTTTTTAAGAATGATGGGCTTCATAGCAGCATGCGTAGAATAATTAATATTATTATTTTATTAATTTAGTCTCCTTTGGCATTCTAGCATTTTCCTATAAATAGGTGCTTATGTTAGAATTGAAAATCACAGCAGAAACAAGTTTTCTTTCTCTCTATATTATCAAGCATATTTTTGTGAGTATTTAGATATCTTGAGTGTTGCTATACGGCTCAAGTTCGTTCAGCGTTATATCCGATATTCAAGTCAGAAGTACTGCTCTTTTGAGGTAAGGGATTTGAAGGGTTGTTATGTTTTTCATGTTTCGTAACTTTTTAGACCTTCAAAAATTATGGAAAAATTTGAAATGATAATTTGATGAGTTTTATTGATTGTGTCCAAAAATGGCGATTTTTGGATGTATAGATTAAGAGTTATGAAGTTTACGGGAAAAAACTATTTTAAAAGAAAACCCTTATAACTCCTTGTGGTTAACTCCAAAATTGGTGAAATTTTTATTGGGAGTACATGTATATAACAAAAGTATACTCTGTAAATTTTGGAATTTTTGGATAAAATTACAATTTATGATAAATTTCTAAATATTCGGCTGTTTTGGCCATATGAAAAATAGTAAATAAATTTTAAAAATTCCGGGAAAAATATATTTCAATATGAGACTATATTCTGTTAAATCCCAGAAAAGAAATATTTTTGGTACTGATTTGGTATTTTTCATGAAAATGGACTAGTTATGAGTAATTGAATTAAATATGTTAGGTGAAGGAAGAAAATTGGAAAATAGGATTTTATGGCTTGAGAATCCTACATGAGGTATATGCAGATTTTTGATGAGGGTTTTGGTTATTGGTGATGAAATCTTATGAGTTTGGCATTTTAGGATGATTAAATGCATTATTTAGTAAAGTGTAAACAATTAAAATTAATTGTTTATAAGCTTAAGAAATATTATTCTTTCAATATCATTATACCCAAATATTGGTATGGATTTTATTGTGGAATTTCTATCTTTTTCATGTCGGGGTTACTATTCACGAGTTACTATTCATAAGTTACTATTTATGAGCTACTATTCACAAGTTACTATTCACGAGTACTATTCACGACAAAATTGGTTCCTTTTTCTGACCAAATTATCGTTGATTTATGAATCTTACTCTTGAGATTAAATCTATATGTTGATTATATTATTTTTATTATCATATATAACATTTTTATAACCCTAATGATGGAATTTCTCTTTGACTTAAGTGTAAAGATGGATAAATTATTGGTATGATTGTGACTATGGGTTCTCTTTGGCCAGTAGTGCAAAGTTGAATTGTTGACGGGTATGATCATGACCATTGAATTTACAATTGAATATTTTTAGCTTAAGTGCAAAGATGAATGGATCAACATGGTTATAATTATTGTTTATATTAATTCTGAAATGATTATATATTTCTTTGAGATATTAATATATTTGGCCTGTAGTGCAAATATGAACTGTTGAGGAATATCTTTGGCCTGTAGTGCAAAAGATGAACTGTTGATGAATATCTTTGGCCCGTAGTGCAAAGATGAACTGTTGACGAATATCTTTGGCCATAGTGCAAAGATGAAGTTATTATTATGATTATGAACAGGAAATGTGATTTGGTGTAACCATGATCTTTGATGTTTCAGGTAAAGATAGGTGATGAAAATTATCTTAGTCCCCGGATGAGAAGAGAATTTAGAACTACAATTATGATTATGAGTTATTCATATGATTGTGGACCGTAATTGTTAATTGATGTTACAGGATAAAACATTGTTGGTGGATTTTTAACATGGAGAAGATAATAGACTTTATAGTCTATTTGACTCTTTTAATGGATTGCTAGTTCCATTTATGACTATGGTTGAAATTTTTATCATCTACCATATGTTCTAAATCTTTGATTTATTATTGATGAAGGCTATTGATAATTTAATTATCTTTAGTCATGATATTCTTTATCGAAGCTAGTTGTGCTTTCACCCTTTTGCTTCACAATTCCTTTTCGTGTAATAAGAGTGTAGCTAGGTCGAGCGGGGGTAACAGGGGAATAGAACGGTGGTCATCATTTAGTAGTTATATTTGGTGAATCAAATAGGGTGAGGCGAACCCAACGTTGGAGAGGTGTTTTGCCACTATCATACAAGATGTCTAATGACATACAACCTCGTGTCATCATAAGACAGGGTTGTGCACATTCACTTGCTGAGTATATCTACGAGCACTACCTATATAATCTTGGTGTTTGTTTGAAGTATAATTCTCAATTAGAGACAATGGAGATAATGATATGTCAAGAGAAGACTCACCATTGGAAAGAATATGATAGTAATCTTCTCGTTTTTCTTTGGGGTCTATTGGGTCAACCAAGGATAATTCTGTGGCCATATGATATCTATTATAACCTAGACGCATGGCCTCCCATGTACGAAGGTTTCCTTGAGCACTTCCCAAAGATTCTAATTTCTAAAACAGTTTTTGACTATACCTTTATGTAAGGTGCCATTGTGACGTGCTATCCAAGGTTGGGATGTGAGTCACAGTTGATATATATTTGTATCAAAACTCACAACATATGTGTTGTTGTATTTTGCACGACAATTGTTGTAATAAAGTTATAGTTGTTTTCTGTACCATGTATTTGGCGACTCAGAATAGGTTGGGATTTGACCTATTTTGGGGGCGTCAAACTTTAGAATCACGACCATAAATTATCCATGCACTACAGACCAAGGATATTTGTGTATTCATTAATGGTCATGATCATGCCAACAAATATCCATCAATGCACTACGGGCCAATGAGGACTTTTTCCACATCATTTGTAACATTACTATTCATGATTACAATCGAATAATCCACGGTCATAATCATACCAAGTCCATCTATGCACTACAGGCCCACGATGACTTTCAACATAATATAAACATGAGGATGATGACAATGATATAAGAATTCAATAAAAACAAGTTCAAGAATTAATTTATCCAGGAACTAATAACGTCCAAATTGTCAACGTGATACTTCTTTGTAGAGTAAAATTCAAGAATGCTCAGAAGAATATTTCCATGAAAAGATACTGGATGAAGAGCAAATATCAATGAAATTCCACTAATTTCATGGAGTATAGAAGTTAAAGTTTTAACCAACTGAGTATAATAAAGAATGGAATAACAAAAGAAATCACCAGGCATGCGATAGACCACAGGCGAGTTATTCCAATGAATAATAAATAACGGAACCAGTCCCACAGAAAACGCACAAACAGGATATTCCAACAGAATAATAAAGAATGGAACCAGGTCTGGCGTAAAACGCACAGATAGGATATTCCAACAGAATAATAAAGACTAGAACCAGGTCCGGCGTAAAACACACAGACGGGATATTCCAACAGAATAATAAAGAATGGAACCAGGTCCGACATAAAATGCACAGACAAGATGTTCCAACAGAATAATAAATAATGGAATAACCGAAGAATTTCACCAAGTATAGGGTATCCCGCGTATACAGGTTATTCCAACAGAATAATAAATAATGGAATAACAAAAGAATTTCACCAATATGAAAGAAGGAATACCCTTAACGAGTACAACAAATAATATCCCTTACGAGTACAACAAATAATATCCCCTACCTTAGAAAGAAGAGTACTGGATATAGAAGTAGTGAAGTAGCAGAACACTTTTCTTCTTTCTCTCTATAGTTTCTCTCTCAGAGTTTCGGTGAATTAAATAAGAAATAATGAAGGAATGAGCTTCTATTTATAGAAAAATGGACTGCATAGTAACTAACTCATGAACGGTCCATATTGATTTACTTTAATCTGACGGTCCATATTTAAAGCAAAATCTTTTAAATAAAATATAATATATTCTATTTATAATCTAATAAAACGAATAACTTTATAAAAGATTTTACTATGCAAACACTATACAAATACTATGCAAACACTATGCATAATAAAATATAATATATTCTAATTATTATCTAATAAAATGTATAACTTTATAAAAGTATTCTATTTTATATAAAATGATTTTACTATCACGAAACACTATGCAAACACTATGCATAATAAAATATAATATATTCTAATTATTATCTAATAAAAACAGATAACTTTATAAAAGTATTCTATTTTATATAAAAAAATTACTATTAGCCTAATAAAACGAATAACTTTATAAAAGTATTACATTTTTATATAAAAAGCTTTTCTGCTTTTATTACATTAATAATACCAATAAAACAAAACCGGTTGACTTATCACATAAGCATCAATAATCAATCTTGTGTACTACTATGCAACCACGCCATTCATCGTACTTTTACTACCGAGTAGTTCAAATATAGATTAACGGTAAAACTTTCACCGTTATTTTCATAAAATATTTTGTCATTTTCTCGATCAATCCGATAATTAATTCCGTGCATGGGTCCACCAATGATTGTACCATCGCATCGGATATTCCCAAACAAAAAGAATATTCCCCGACCAATCGAATATTATATAACAACTTGCATACTTTTCAAAATTTATAAATACTACCCACAACTATAACACTATCTCAAATCCACACTATAATATTCAAAAAAATATTTTGAGAAAATTAAATCTTTATTCATAAAATCTGGGGTCTCACAATCTCCTCTCCTTATGAAATTTCGCCCTCAAAATTTACATACGTTCCTGGTATGCCGAAGAGGTGAGGATACCTTAACTTCATTTCAGATTCTAATTCTTGAGGTATAACCTTTGAGTGTTGAATACGATCCTTCTTATCCAAGATTTTAACACGTATCTCCTCATACGTTAAATCTTCTGCTATATCGTTTAGTTCTAATTTAATAATGTGGTTCGGGTCGTCCACATATATACGTAACATTGATACGTAAAAAAAATGTTCTGAACACGCAACATACTTGACGGTAAAACGAGTCTATAGGCCACAGTTCCTACTTCATCGAGGATTTCAAATGGGCCAATTAAATCGAGGGTTGAGATTTCCTCTCTTCGTCGATTCTTATTTCTAGAATAACGCCCTCTTGAACCTTCTTCTTTATATTCATTAGCTCTGAGTATGTAGCTTGAACAACTTTAACTTTATCGATTAAAGTCGATTCTAATCGTATATTCGTTATCCTCACGTGGGTTCATATATTCGCACTTGTAACCGCACACGATCTTTTACTCAATGCGTCAGCTACCATGTTCGTACTTCCACGATGATATTGAATGGTATAATCGTAATCTTCAACAGCTCGAGTCAACGTCTTTGGCGCATGTTACGTTCATTTTAGTTGAAGAAATATTTGAGGTTTAAGAAATGGGTTTTGTACTGGGGTTAATACAAAATTCGATTTCACGCTCTAGGGGTAGGCTAAGAAGTCTTCAAGAATACGTCAGGAAATTTATTAACAATAGAAATATCATTCAAAACTGTGACCCTCATCCAAGACTTGGATAGTACGTCACATTGATACCTATCAACTTGCCATCGTCATTCACGACGTCGCCTACAGAAAGTCTGGCTTCGTGCATTCCACACAAGAAAGTCAACAACGAAAGGATCGGGGCTCTTTACTTATGGCTTGATATGACAATGATTGACTTTAGATGTTTGGTTGCTTGAATTCGTATAACATTTTGGTTAGGAATATGAAAGCTAACAAACTTACGAAAATCATGATGAGTAGTTAACCAATCGATTCCTAAAATTGCATCAAAGGGAAGTATTTTCAAAGAGATAAGATTGACAGGTAACGTGAAAGTGTCAATTTGAATTAACAAGATTTATAAATAGTGGATGTAACGAAGGTTTCTAATATCGAAGTTTCAACCAATAAGTCAAAGTCTAATTTCTCCGAAGTCAAATTTAAACGTTGAGCGCAAGAAGGAGAGATAAAATAATGGGTAGAACCGGTATTTAATAAGGCATAGACTCGCAAATATTTATAATTAACTAACCTGTGATAACTTCATTCGTGTTCCTCGTCACAAAAAAAATGCTCTCTTTTAAACTATCGATTTTGACTTGTCTGGGACATTCTTTGGCGTCACCATCCTAGCTAGACTTGACTTTGCTATAGATTACATTCCACCCTTAATTGCTTCGTCACATTCCTGATCCATGATTTGAATCATTACTCCCCGATCCATATTGAATTGGGGTTGACCGCTCTGTACAGGGTAATTCCGAATTCGATGTTGGATTCTCCCAATTATTATCCAAAAAGCAAAATCCATTTCATCTATTTTGACTTTATTGGATCAGACGTTTTTTTTGACAATATCAACGCGTCGTGCGGCTTTTACCCACGCATCATCTATTCTCCTTCGTTCAGTTGTTTCTGCTTTCATCAGAACTTTGATCATAGCATTCTCAGATTCCAGCTCTAATATCTTATACTCTGCCAAAGAGTGTTTCTTTTCAAGCATCGAACATCGGGTAACACAATTTTGAATGGTTGCATCTCTTTGCTCCACGACCGCCTGTCGTTCTTCAGCCTGTTGTTCTAACTCATGAATACAATTTTGTATTGCTAAATTTTGATCATAAAATTCTTCTAATAAATTCTCCTCAGGTTCCTCTTCTTCCTCTTCTTCCTCACTCTCCGCTACCTTCCTCAAGCAACTAGCTCGGGTGCAACTATTAGTTCTTCACGCACCACGTAGATATCTCTAATTTCTTCTTCGTCTGACATCACATTAACATGGTTAGTGATTAAAGGTGTCTCAACGGTGTCATGTGCTTCATTGCTTATCTCAACATTTTTGGATGCCATTTGCAAATACTGCCATAAAACAAAGGTTAATTGACATGTAACATATTATCCATATACTTTGACCGACCAATTAAATATCAAATAAACTTAGGTAGGTCATACTAGCGAAGGAATTCCCTGCCTCTCCCCTCCTAGTTCTTGTCTCACATCTCAGCCAGGGATCATATCCCTAAGCTTTAATACCAACTGTGACGCCCCGAAAATAGGTATACATCACCCATCTTGAGTCGCCAAATACATGGTACAAAATTCAAATACAATCTTAAATATACAAGATGAGCTGTGAGTTTTAATACAAACATTGTCTTCTAGACAACATTAAAACTCAAAATAAGTCCTCAATACATTTATTGTCACACTATTTAACAGAATAGTGAGGACTACTAATACTATCATCTGGTCCATCACTCCGTTCCCCGACTCGTCCCAGCTATATTCTCATTTCACAAGAGAACAAAGAAAGAAAGGTGAGCTCAACTAGCCCGATGAAGAAATATTATGACTAAGATAATGCAGAATAAATTATCTTTAGCCTTAAACAGTGTTAAACTGATACAATATAACAAACATCAAGTTTAACTGCAGCGGAACAAGCAATCCATTAGAAGAGTCAAGTAAAGAATAAAATCTACTATCTTTTATGATTTAAAAGGTTTTTCATGACTTTTATCGCTGGGACTCAGCTTAATAAATAATCCACATCATCGAATCACCCTTGCACTACGGCCAAGGATATTCTTTAGTATCACGACCACAAATTATCCATGCACTACAGACCAAGGATATTTGTGTATTCATTAATGGTCATGATCATGCCTACAACTATCCATCAATGCATTACGGGCCAATGAGGACTTTTTCCACATCATTTGTAACATTATGGTCATGATTACACCGAATAATCCCTGGTCATAATCATACAAAGTCCATCTATTCACTACAGGCCACAGATGACTTTCAACATAATATAAACATGAGGATGATGACAATGATATAAGAATTCAATAAAACAAGTTCAAGAATTAATTTATCTAGGAACTAATAACGCTCAAATTGTCAATATGGTACTTCTTTGTAGAGTAAAATTCAAGAATGCTCAGAAGAATATTTCCATGAAAAGATACTGGATGAAGCGCAAATATCAATGAAATTCCACTAATTTCATGGAGTATAGAAGTCAAAGTTTTAACCAACTGAGTATAATAAAGAATGGAATAACAAAAGAAATCACCAGGCATGCGATATACCGCACATGCAGGTTATTCCAACAGAATAATAAATAACGGAACCAGGTCCGACGTAAAATGCACAGACAGGATATTCTAACAGAATAATAAAGAATAGAACGGTCCCACAGAAAAGCGATGACGAGATATTCCAATGAATAATAAAAGACTGGAACCGGGTTCGGCGTAAAACACGCAGACGAGGATATTCCAATGAGAATTATAAAGAATGGAACCAGTCCGGTAGTAAAACGTCTGATGTGATGTTCCAAATGTAATAATAAATAATGGAATAACGTAAGAATTTCACCAAGTATAGGGTATCTCAGCGTATCTGAAGTTATTCCAATGGAATAATAAAGAATGGAATAACAAAAGAATTTCACCAATATGAAAGAAGGAATACCCTTAACGAGTATAACAAATAATATCCCTTACGAGTACAACAAATAATATCCCCTACCTTAGAAAGAAGAGTACTGGATATAGAAGTAGTGAAGTAGCAGAACACTTTTCTTCTTTCTCTCTATAGTTTCTCTCTGAGAGTTTCAAAGTTGAATTCATAAGAAATAATGAAGGAATGAGCTTCTATTTATAGAAAAATGGACCTGATAGTAACTAACTCATGAACGGTCTGCATTGATTTACTTTAATCGATGGTCCATATTTAAAGCAAAATCTTTTAAATAAAATATAATATATTCTATTTATAATCTAATAAAACGTATAACCTTATAAAAGATTTTACTACGCAAACACTATGCAGGCACTATGCAAATACTATGCATAATAAAATATAATATATTCTAATTATTGTCTAATAAAATAGATAACTTTATAAAAATATTTTGTTTTATATAAAAAGATTTTACTATGCAAACACTATGCAGGCACTATGCAAACACTATGCATAATAAAATATACTCCCTCCGTCCCATAGTTATAGGCTGATTTTCCATTTTGAGATGTCCTAATATATAGGCTACTTACTATTTATAAAATTTAGTTGGTTCATTGTTTTACTTTTATGCCCTTATAATAAATATTCAATCATTACTCTTTTTTTGAAGAAACAACATTCAATGTCATTATTTTTATCACCACATTTAATGTTGTTGTATTCTCTTTGGTTAAAGTTCTATGGTTATGGATATTAACACGTCAATCAATGAAGTTGAGAGTTCTAGTGTGATAAGTAAGGAATAATTAACTTATTCATTAATTCCATATTAAGGGGTATATGTGGAAAATCTATGTTAAAAATTGCCACTTAACTAATTTTCTTAAACTATGTGCCAAAAAAAATCAGCCTATAACTATGGGACGGAGGGAGTAATATATTCTAATTATTGTCTAATAAAACAGATAACTTTATAAAAGTATTCTGTTTTATATATAAAAAAATTACTATTAGCCTAATAAAACGAATAACTTTATAAAAGTATTCTGTTTTATATAAAAAGCTTTTCTGTTTTATTACATTAATAATACCAATAAAACAAAACTGAGTGACTTATCACATAAGCATCAATAATCAATACCGTGTGCTACTATGCACCCACGCGTATTACTGTACTCTTACTACCGAGTAGTTCAACAGTATTAATGATAAAACTTTTGCCGTTATTTTCATAAAATATTTTTGTCGTTTTCTCAATCCGACAATAATTCCGTTGCGGGGTCCACCAATGATTGTACCGTCGTACGGATATTCCCCGACAAAAAGAATATTCCCTGATCAATCGAATATTATACAACAACTTGCATACTTTTCAAAATTTATAAATACTACCCACAACTATAACACTATCTCAAATCTACACCATAATATTCAAAAATATATTTTGAGAAAATTAAATCTTTATTCATAAAATCTGGGGTCTCACAAGATCTAAGCACCAACCCAATCAGCATCAAGATTAAGTTGTGAATCCATTCGAGGTGAAGTCTTCCACAAGGAGATCAAAAGAACACTTCAGTAACTGACTAAGAAAAGTCAGCAAGTGCAGTAGCTGTCAAGCAGACAGAAGACAACGATCTTGGAAGCAACCAGGATTGTAGTGATTGCCAAACAAAGAAAGAACTGATGAAGTGCATACAGAGGTACTGGACA
Source organism: Panax quinquefolius (assembly GCA_020205615.1). Lineage (NCBI taxonomy): Eukaryota > Viridiplantae > Streptophyta > Magnoliopsida > Apiales > Araliaceae > Panax > Panax quinquefolius. Next base: position 64,093,779 of record CM035169.1, read on the forward strand.
TCTTCTGAAGAACAAGGCTAAAGTGATTAAGCATTGGGTCAATCCATTGATGATCAGTGAATGGGAGATCACAAGGAGAAAACGAGCTGGACACGCCACAAATCTGAAGTGTCTTGCTATTCAGAAGGGGCTAGAACAAGGAAGTCAAGTCATTAGTATCTGAGAACTGTTGATGTAAGACCCCAACTTATTATTAATGAAATTTAATTTTCTCTATTTATTATTTTGAAATAGTAAGGGTTGATTTGATTAATGTGGATAGTTAGGGGTAAAATACGCAAATATTTCAAAATAAGCAAGTGGTTATAAAATATTCATTGTTGTCGGGGAATATTCGTTGGTCGTGGAATATTCGTCATGCTTTATCGGGAATATTAAATCGACGACGCCGCGACCATGTGTGGGCCCCATAACGAAAGCGATTGGATAAAGAAAACGACAAATATAAGTTGTTTAAAAATAACAACGTAGTTATTACAGATTAATCTTGTTAAAATACTTGGTGGTTAAAACACAAGAATATTACCTGTATTGCACCAATTATTGATTCTTACGTAAGAAGGCACTACTCAATAATGGTTACGATAATTACTTTATTCGATATTTTATTGATTTAATAATTCTTTGCGTTGATATTTTATATTCTTTGTTGTTTGAATAATTGTCATTACACAATTTTTCATTATCGAAGCAATAATTCATATTATCTGAATAATATTATTAGATAACATTATTGGCAATGTCTAGAAAGTTCATCTCAAGGAGAGGTTTGGTCACCTAATTGCGGCGCCAATGGAGAAATTCTTATTGAAAGCCCCTTTTCCCTGAGGAACTGCTGGTTGTCAATATTGTGATTACGTAATATTATTTGTGAATAATTAATTATTGATTCATATGATGAGGAAAATATTGATTTTATGTGGATATAGATGGAGAAAATTTTAATGTGATAATTGTTGAAAATTAAAATTTTATCTTTTACGATAAGATAATTCATTTAAATGTATTATTATATTTTAATAATGTAATAATGGTGATATTTTTATAACGAATGTGGGATATTTGAGTATCTGAGGAGGAAGAGTATTTTTGTTGCAATAAATGTTTAAAACATGTTAAACATGTCGGTGGACTCCATTTATTATTTGAAATTTGATTATAACACAAAAATCGCCTGCTTGTGGATTTCGATTGAATTTCTGTTTGGAATTTGGAAAAACTTTCTTCTGCAAAGTTGTAGAGAATTGAATTTCCTATAAAAACTCGTGAGATTCGAATTTTCTGATAAAAGGGATATTTATTGTGAATTATTGAAGTTTCGAAGCTCCGAAATAATTGATTTTTGGAAGTTTAAATTATTTAAACGTTTTTTCTTACTTTTTCTAGAATGTGTCATGTGTTTGATGGCTGAAATCAGATTCTAGGCATGCGTAGGAAATTTATATAATTATATTATTAATTTATTAAATTTTCTTTTTGAATGTTCTAAGCAATTTCCTATAAATAGGGTGCTTGGGTTAGAATTGAAAATCACACCGAAACTGAAGTTTTCTCTCTATAATATCGAAGCGTATTCTTGTGAGTATTTTGAGTATACTTTGAGTATTGCTATACGGTGCAAGTCCAAGTCATAGCTTTATATCCTGTTATTTAAATTAAATCTTGATCTTTCGAGGTAAGGGATATTATTATTTTTCGTAATGATATTATTTCTTTAATATCATTATGTTAAAATATTGATCTGAAGTTTTTATCAAATTTGGAACTTTTGGTGTCGGAGTTACTATTCACGATATCAGACTATTCACGATATCTACACTATTCACTTCACGATACTAAGACTATTCATCGAAAAATAAAAAATTTTCTTTTCGTCCAAAATATCTATTCTGGATACTAGCTTTGATTGTATCCATGTTTTGATCATTCTTGAATTTTACACCACTGTAATTATTTTTGAGGTATTTTTGGACGTGGATAAAACAAAGTACGAATCCTTAATCCTTAATCCTTAATCCTTGTCATTTTGTTTCACTGGATTCGTTTCTTTAAAAATATTTTTCATCATCTTCAGTCTTAAATGATGATATTATGGAATATCTTTGGCCTGTAGTGCAAAGATGAATGATTTCTGAAGAATATCTTTGGCCCTGTAGTGCAAAATGAACAAGTGTTTAGATGAACATGACCAACTGATGAATATCTTTGGCACAGAGTGCAAAGATGAATATTTGATTCGGATGTATATTGATTGATGTTACAGGGGATAAAAGATAGACGATGAACTTTTAAATTCATACATAGAAGATAGTAGTTTGCATTCTCTACTTAACTCTTCTAATGAATTATTATTTCCATTGCGAATATTGATTTAAAATTTGTTGTCTATTGTATTCTATTATATTTTTCCTCGTTGAAGACTAACGATAATTTGTTGTATATTATCTTAGTCATAATATTCTTTATTGGGCTAGTTGAGCTCTCCCTTTTCCTTTTGTTCCATTTTCTTCTCAGGAGGCGAGATTATAGCGAGTACAGGCTCGGGGTATGGAATGAAAGTTTTAGAGAGAGTTGTTTAGTAGTCCTCACCATTTTTGTAAAATAATGTATCAATAAATGTGATGAGGATTTATTGGAGTTTAGATATTGTATCAGAAGATAATATTTGTATTCAAACTCATAGTTTTACTTGTTGTAATAATAAAGTTGTAGTTGTTTCTGTACCATGTATTGACAACTCAGAATGGGTTGGATGGAATGGACCTATTTTGGGGGCGTCACAGTTGAGGCAAACAGAAGTGTTGAAGTACTGCACAAGAGAAGGAAGAGGTGTTTCATATTGAAGATCCAATCAACATTCCTAGTTTGTAGTCAGGACAATACAGAGTAGTATGTCCTTCATAACCGCACAGATAACAAATTCTTTTCCCTTTCTTCTTATCGAATTTTCCTAAGTCATGGTCTTCTATCTTTCTTTTCCCCTTCTTGCTCGGAGCTTCACGCGATGTGTTGCTTGTGGCTCCCATCTGATCAATTTGGATTTTAAGCTTATCTTGTTCTTCCATTATTTCTATTAAAGCTTGACGCCACTGACTATTTAACAGCTTTTCTATCTCCCACAGCCTTTCCAGAGAAGAAACCTTGTTCCTCAGATCCTGCATCTCCTTTGATGCTTGATCAGCTTCAACTTTAGTATCTGTATCACTATCTGTCAACTCCACCATCTCCGGATCTTATACTATATTTTCTACAATAACCACATCGTCTGAGTTGTTTTCATTATGAGCCTCCATTTCAGCTATTGGCTTCGATATCAGCTCAGGTGTATGGGTTTGATCCTTCTTCATGCTATATGCATATAACAAGCCTTCTCCACCAGACATCTACACACATAAATTATCTTGATTAGCATATAGTTTATACACACAGCAAATAATAGTTTTATATAAGTTATCTTTTATTTTGTTTGACGATGAACTTAGTCAATTCATCTCTTTTTTAAACTCTATATGAGTTATTTATATTTTTAACGTTTCCCTCTGTTCTAAGGTTATAGCCTAAGGTCTAACCCACCTAAGGTTTTTAACCCTAAGCTCTGATACCAACCTGTAAAGCCCCCCCCCCCCCCAAATCCGGGTACTTGAAACCTGAACTTGGTGCTTTACGATACCATTTCTATGAGTAGAATAATACTAATAATAATAACAATAATATAAAATTCAAAATTTATTTACATAATTATCAGAGTCTAGCTCCCAAGTACGTAACCTTTAAGCATTCATTACAACCCATGATAGATAATTAATATCATTGTCTTACTAATTTTAAACTATTACATAAGAAAACAATCATTCATTCGGCAACCTTTCCCTTTCCCTTGTTCTTAGCAGAGTTCTCTGGTTGTTCACACTTAGCTGAAAACATTTAAATTTAAGCAAGGATGAGCATTTGAGTGCCCAACAAGTAATAGCAATTATATATATAAGTTGAAAGAATTTAAATATTTTCTTTATACTACCCTTCTACAATGATTCAATAGTTGTGAAGTAATCTGTACCAATGATAATATTATATCAATTCTATATCAAATCTTTGAAACTACGTACTGACTATAAATAGGGTTTAAGTGACATGCTATGAACATTGTTTTCAATTTTCAAATAGGTTAAACAGAAATTCATCTGCAAACCGTCATAACTTACGGACACGGGGGGTGATGAGCCCGTTATGCCCTGCATTGATCAATACTACATGCAAGAACGAGGGTATCGTTCACTCTGTCCACCTTGGGTGCATAAAAGTTTTCCCGTGTAGGGATGTTCATACTTGTCTGGGTTCCAAATTAAAGGTTTTATCTTGTTCAACAATAATCTATAATTCAACATATATGTATACAGGTAATTGACAAAGGTATATCAACATGTGATTAAATACAATAATTATCCAAGCGGGGACACTTGTTTAACCATTTCTAGAAATTAACGAACAGAATATATATATATCTGAGTTACCATATACTAACATGTTGATAATCAATGAGCTTATATAATATAAGGTTAATAATCTGTACAGTAATAATATAATTCATAAATATTCTTACTCATGTCCATTGCATAAAGAAAATGCAAAGGTAAGATACTTGCCTCATGCGCTGCTTACAATTTGTAATTTAGATTTATCGTTTATCTCATAACCTATCATTAATAAGATCGTTCGTTCGATTAGAACAATATACTATAACACATAGTACTGCATTTCGCAGTCAGCACAAAACCTAATCACATTATTACCCATGTTTAATAACCATTGAATCATAAATAATCACATATCTAATTAACTTATCTAAGTCCAGATCAATTTTACGAAATACGATTGTGCTGAAGCGACTTTATCGAATTAATTATCGAGTCTAAGACTCTATTCTGTAACTCAATATCCGTACATATCAGTCATATTATTTTTAAATGACTTATAATAATTTGTAAAACATTATTATAATTTATCATGAATTTTCAAACATAGGAATCATTATTAAATGATTTAAATATTAATCAATTCTATTATCATTAATATTTAATTAATATTAAACTATTAATAAAATCATTTCCAAAATATTAAAGTTATTTATAATAACTTGAAATACTTTTAAAGTATTTATATTACCCTTAAATGATTTTAAATTATTTAAAATCATTTTTAAATAATTATCATTAATATTAAAGTATTAATGTTTTATTTATCAAAATATTAAAAGTCATTAAGTATAACTTAAAACATCTTTAATTCATTTATATCCCTTTTAAATGATTTTTAAATTAATAAAACCATTTTAAACTATTTATTTAATATAATTATTAAATAAATTTAATATTATTAATAATAAACTAATAATTATTAATATTAAATTATTAATGAAATTATCCTTTAAATATTAAAAGTTATATTTTATAACTTAAAATATCTTTAAACACTTTATTTTCGTTTAAAATAATTATTATAATATTAAAATCATTTTAAACTTAATTATTTAATATAATTTATTAAATAACTTTAATATCATTAATAATAATTACTTAATGAAATTTATCTTTAAATATTAAAAGTTATATTTTATAACTTAAAATATTTTTAAATACCTTATTATTATTTAAAATGATTTTAATATAATAAAATTAATTTATTTAATTCATTTAGTTAATAACTTAATTATCATTAATATATTATTTATTAATGAAATTTATCTCAAAATATTAAAAGTCATTAAAAATAACTTAAAATATTTTCTTATGTCATAATATAATTTTAAATGATTTTTCAAATATTAATTTTTTTAAATAATTTATTTAATATTATAATTAAATAAATTAAATACTTTTAATATTCCAAAAATATTAAATATTTATGAAATATATTTAAAATAATTAAAAACTAATTTTCAGAATTTAAAATAATTTTTAATAATTTATTTGGTATTTTTAATAATTAAAACTATTTTTTCTATTTATTAATTAATTTTCAGAAAATAAAATACTGTTTGTCGCTAAATGTCACCTATAGTGACAAAATTGTCGCTATAGGTGTTCTTCATGTTCTTGAGCATTCATAAGGCAGTTTCGTGAGTACCACTTTGACCATTGATTAAACGCTACTAAATTTGTTTCTGGACATGTTGATGGTCAGATAATGTAGTACAAGTACAAGACTACACGATCCAACAGACAAAATCATCAAAACATTCTTAACTAACGAGATCTGGAGCCTTGAACAAGCTGTCAGAGCTGTTCTTCATTTTCTGGGTTACCCAGAAATGAAGAACAATTCGACTGGCTCGTTTTGGGCTTCCACAACTTGTTGATCTTGTAATTTTTTTGTGTTTTAAAACATGGAGTATGTAGCCATCATAACAGGGAAGAGATTCATTACATAAAAGCAACAAAACAACAACCACATAACAAGATCCATGCTGGTCAAACCCTGTCAGAGATCACGTTCTTGAGTTTCTGGGTTACCCAGAAACTCAGTTCGTGATCATCTGGCCTGCTTTGACCAGCCACTGACTCTCCTCCATATGATTCTTAGGATATTATAAGGCATGAAAATGCAGTACAAATTTTAAGCTATAGACTAGATACAACACGAACAACAAAACATAAATACACTAAAAGATATGACCGGCTTAAAATCTTGTCAGGCCGGTTCTTGGCTGTTTCTGGGTTACCCAGAAACGCCCGGTCATGGCCGGTCAACTACATTTGACCATAAATAACTTCTATTCCAGACATCAAATGATCTTGAGTCCACTTGAAGATTACAGACCACAATACAGGCTGCATTTAACAACTTACAAACAACACAAATCATAAACGATCAAGGATCTGTGGCCACTGACATTCGTTGTCAGACCACAAAACCAAGTTTTTCCAGATTTTGCAAAAACTCAAATTCGAGCCTATAGATATTATGGATTTAACATCTATCAACCCAGATCATCATTATACACTACTAACAACATATTATAACACTCAAACATAACATCTAACAACCGAAATTTGGACAGATTTTGAATTAGGGTTTAATACCTTTCTTTGATAAATTTTGATTTCTAGCTTCTTGATCTGTTACTGGTATGCGTGGGACTGGTCTTGGGATCTAATCTAGCAAATATTTTCGTGGGTTTGGGTTGAGAGAAAAGGCTTGGGTGTTGTGTACAAAAAAAATGGCTAGCAAAAGAATTTTCTCTCTCCTTCAATCTATTTATAGAACATAGATTCAATGCATCTAGGCTTGCAAGGTGGCAATAAGGATAAGGATTGGCTGGTTTTACACACATAGGATAAACACAAGTGATGAGTCATGAAATTCTAGAACAATCCATTTTTAAATAAAGGGTAATTTGGTCATTTGCATTATTATTTTAAGGGTATACTTGTCCATGGTGCTTGAATCTAGGTTTTAATCACTAGATTTTAATCCTTAAGGTATCCCAAATAATTTCTAGGGTTTGAACAATTAAGACTAAAGTTCAATAAAATTTTAATTATAACTTACTAATTAAAATTAGGGTTTTAATAGAAAATTAGGGTTTTTAATAACTTAGGGTTTTTAGATCTTTAATTAGGGTTCTAATCATTATAATTTTAATTTACTAATTAGGTTTACCTTAATTAGCAATAAAATCTATCATACGCGTTATTATCCACAGTAACACAATTTCTGACTAATCAAAATCTCTAGTTTAGGTTTCCAATTAGGGTTTCTAATTATTAGAAATTCAAATATAAACTAGGGTTTTAAATTTACAATTAGAGTTTTCTAATTATCATAACATTATATAACACACAACGAAAAATCATATAACACAGTTATATAATAGTCTTAAAGTCACAATTCACGGCTACTAAATAACTTGAACTCGTATTCGAGTTTTAAATTAGGGGTTTCACAAGAAAACTAGGATTTGTCATATAACACCATAAATTGACCAACCATTATCGGTCCACGTATACAGTACATATTTATAGCACTGAAAAATCAAAATATAATTAATATTATATTATTATTCTCATACCTTGACAATAATCCAAAATTAGGGTTTGGATTCCATATCTGATTTATTCTTCATATTTAACCTTAATAATTAAGGTAAAATAATTAACTTAATAATATGTACTAAAATTCATATAATAAAATAATTATTATATTTATTCTAAAATCACTCCATATATTATTTAAATAATATATGATTATATTTTCATGGAAAATAATTAGTAAAAACATTTCTACCATAAAAGTAATTATTATAAGAATATACTTTTATAATAATCAATAATTCTAAAATAAAATTATTTGTAAACATTTATGTATTAAATATATTTTTATTTACCACATAAATATATATACACAATATCTTGTACAAATCCTCATTCTTAAAATAATAAAAAAAAATTATATGCAAAATTTCTTATTTATTTATATAGAAATTATCGGGTTGTTACAGTCTCACAAGATCTAAGCACCAACCCAATCAGCATCAAGATTGAGTTGTGAAGCCATTCGAGGTGAAGTCTTCCACAAGGAGATCAAAAGAAGACTTCAGTAACTGACTAAGAAAAGTCAACAAGTGCAGTAGCTGTCAAGCAGACAGAAGACAACGATCTTGGAAGCAACCAGGATCGTAGTGATTTCCAAACAAAGAAAGAACTGATGAAGTGCATACAGAGGTACTGGACAGCTTCTGAAGAACAAGGCTAAAGTGATTAAGCATTGGGTCAATCCATTGATAATCAGTGAACGGGAGATCACAAGGAGAAAGCGAGCTGGACACGCCACAAATCTGAAGTGTCTTGCTATTCAGAAGGGGCCAGAACAAGGAAGTCAAGTCATCAGTATCTGAGAACTGTTGAGGCAAACAGAAGTGTTGAAGTACTGCATAAGAGAAGGAAGAGGTGTTTCATATTGCAGATCCAATCAACACTCTTCGAGATCGTAGTGTTGTCTCTACCAGTCAACATGACACTACGATCAGGTCCTCGAAGACATGCATCAGAATCGTAGAGTTTGAATAGCCGAAGACTGAAACATTGGCAACGGTTCAATCTGAAGGGTAATATTCGGACAAGAGCTTATTGAGAGCATCGATGCAAAAGGACAACCTCTGATCGAGAAATCAGAAGGAGGAAATAAAGTCTTTGACCTGCCCAAGACATTAAAATGACATATCTGATGGGTAGGTGAAATAGTAGACTGCAATGTCAGAGAAAGTATATCTTGTCACATCAGCAGTCTACCTCTGTCAACTCGAGATCTGTGAAGACATTTGAATAGCTTTCAACGGTTACTTTCCAACGGAAGGATTGGGAAGGAGTAAAAATCTGCTAGAGCTTCAAAGATCGAGAGTTGCTGGAGTTCCTGAGTTTGGAGTAACAGTGGACTGTTCTAAACCATGTAAAATAGTGAGTCCTAAGGCTCACTCTACGATCCACCAAAAACACTCAGAGACATACAGAGTTATACAATGTAGAAGTGAGAGTTCTACTACAAGAAGAGTGTTCTGAACTGCCGAGAGAAAGAAGAGCATCATGACATCTTGGTGTCCATCATGGGAAGACTCTAAGTACCATAGAGAAGAGCTCACAGTCATCTTAGCAAGTCCATCATAAGAAGACATCAAGTATCAAGAAGGGAGATCACAAACGTCATCATGGTGGCAAGCATGAGAAAGTTTCTAAGTACCTACCAGAAGAGTTTACAGTCATCTTAGAAACTCATCATGTGCAGCCATCATGTATCAAGAGGAATGATCTTCAAGGCAATCATCAAGGGATCATCCGAAGTGGTTGAGTAACTGAAGAAACTGAGCATCATGCAACACTCAACTGCATTTCAAGGGTTATCACGCCAAGCTGCTAAATACAGAAGATGTTCAGAGCATGAAGACATCTTAGCAGCTCAGCACCAACTCCAACAAACAAATAAACAACTCAGAAGCCAGGGCCTGAGGGGTCCTTGTCTGAAGGGACTAAATGAAGTTCCAAGCCTGCTGGGCTTGAAGAGTTCCTAGGGAACTAGAGGAGTTCCAAGGCTGTTGGCCTTGAAGAGTTCTTAGTGAACTGAAGTCCCAAGGCTGCTGGCCTTGATGGAATCTTAGTGATTCAGGGTGCTGCCCTTCCTTAGTGGAAATCCTGCTAGTTGAAAGCAGAAGAGTGGATTAGGAGCTTGAGTCTCTGAACCACTTAAAATCCCTTGTGTCTTTTATGTTATATCATTTACATTATGTATTATACTTGCTATAACTGCTACGTATGTTTTAACTACTTATAACTGAACTAACTCTATGAACAATATATGTATGATTATGAATATATCAATAAAGGGGATCTTTTACTTATTTCGTAGTACTTGAAAAGATTCTTATGTTTGTCATATGCTAATTTAATAGCAATACAAAATAAAAGAGAAAAGTATTTGAAATTAAAAAGGATCTATTCAACCCCCCCTTCTAGATCTATTGTGCCTACTGGGAACTAACACAAGCCATTACCAACCCTTTTTCCAGCCCAATTCGGCAGCCCACATGGAGAGTAAAATGGAGCTGAGTTATTTTTTTAACAATTCAGTTAGCTAGTCAATTAGTTAGTCTTTTTACATAGTTAGTTGGTAAAATAGTTAGAGGCTAAGCTTATAAAGTGGTAAGAGATAAGGCATAGATGGTTGTGGCCTGACAGGTTCTTTAGGGGCCAAATAGACTGGTAGGAGGTGTAACGCCACCCAAAAAAATTGGATATTCATGAGAATTAAAATTTTATTTGATTAGGTGAATTTTGAGTTAACGGATTCAATATTATAAAATTCTTGCATGAACATGTAGAGTATGTGATTCATGAGCTAATGGCTTTTGAACGAGCCAATTCGGACTTAAAATGATCAAATTTAGAGTCCGGGAAGTTCACAAAGTTTACAAAACTGTCAAAACTTCTAGTGCACAAAGTTGGCCATGGCTACCAAAAACAAATAAAAGTAATACTGCGGCTAAAGCGATCTTAGAAGAAGGCCATAACCTACTGGAGTTTCGCGCTGCAACGCTAACTCCAGTTATAATACTCGCGTCGTAGAGCCATGTACAATAGGATCAAGGACTGAAGAGTGGAACCGCGACACCACTATAGTAAAGGGATGTCGCGCCGCGGCGTCGGCAGTGAAAGTTGGTTGACCAAGTAAGGTTTTGTAAATCCAATTGATTAGGAAGGAATAGTAGAATGCACATGTACTTAATGTACATGATAAAGACTAACTTTAAATCACTTTTATAGTAATGACGGTATGAATTTAAGTATGGATTAAGAATAATTAAACGAAGAACGTATAGGGTAATTAATAAACTGTGAATGGTATTCAACATTGGTACTTAACCAATAACGATCAAGTTTCGATTAATAACGTAAGGAGGTTAGTAAGCCGCGAGGAAGGATGATTAACTCAAAATGAGTTGTATTAATGAAATAATTTCAGTTAAGTTATAGAAGAGAAAGAAGTTGGTAAGAACGATGTAAAAGAACAACGGCAAGACGAAACTAATAATAGTAAATCTAATACATGATTAGATTGAGAATAAGGGTAAGATTCATTAGGAACCATGTATGTTTATTCATGACCTAATGTGGTATATATGTGGTTATGTGTTGTAGAGACCGTAAAGACCCAAAGGAAAAGTAATTTGACTGTAGCATACGCTGAAGGTAAGTTTTTCTTATCGCTTGTCTAACCTTCGTGTTAGCCAGGTTTTCAATGATTCATGTTATGAGATGCATGAATTATTTTACGAAATAGTTGATGCTAATTTTAACTTGGCTAGACTATTCTTGAAAGATTGATTGATTTCTTTTTAAGTCTTTCCATATAGAATTGATAACACTATCCTACGCCAATTGTTTGGTACGGATTCAAGGTAAGCCTGAGTATGAATAAACAAATGTATTTTTCATCGATTATTCGATGGGCACGCGAGGTTGCCAAAACTTAAATGTACATACCTTTAAAGAATGTAGTGTTAATCAACATAGAGTACTATAGGCTGATCACCTAGAAGTGCTCATAAGCTATGCCGGACTTACGGACTTAGTGCTGGGATGTTCTTTTCAAAGAAATTATGAAATGCTCATGATCTTGGACCATAATTAATGTTTTACAAAATATTGACATTGTAAAATGTTTTGAAGAAAAAGAAATGCTATTTTGAATTATCGATAGTACTGCGTAATTATTATTCATTTATTAAAGATATACTATTCCTATGTTTCAAGCATGTTGTTTAAAAGAAATTGTTATACTTGCTAAGCTTGTTATGCTAACTCTTGCTTGAACCATATGAATGCAGCTTAGATCAAACAAACCGAAGGATCCGGCAAGGATAAAGGGAAGACTAAGGCGAACATGTAGATTACCTTTGTAATAGTATAGGTTTGTAATGATAATATTTAATATTATAACAAGAACAAATGTAACGGTTATAAAGAACCTGGGGAATGGTAATATTGTTTTGGAATATATATAAGACATATTCGTTCTTTTGAGACATTTTAATTGAATATTTGTGTGAACTTTAGCACCGTGTAACACCATCTATAGGGTTAGAAGATACCCAGATTTGGGGGCGTCACAGGAGGAGGCTGATTAGAGGCCAATGTAGGGGCCAAATACACTTGTCATCGGATGTATCAGGAGTGTAGTAGCATCCATGTAGAGCAATGTTGGCTGGTAAATGCTCAGCCATATATGGCCAAGCAATTACCCAAAACCAGCTAATGACGCCCCCAAATTCAGGTACTTGAAACCCGAACTCGGTGCTTCACGATACCATTTCTATGAGCGGAATAATACTAATAATAATAATAAAAAAATAAATACCAAACTTAATTTACATATATTAGAGTCTAATCCCAGGTGTGCGACCTTTAAACATTCATTACATGATAATTAATAGATATCATTGTCTTAATAAAGTCAAACTATTACATAAGATAACATAATTTTATTCTGTTTGCTTTCCTTTTCCCTTGTTCTGGCCTGAACCTTCTAGTTGATCACGCTTAACTAAAAACATTTAAATTTAAAGCAAGAATGGTCATTTGATTGCCTAGCAAGTAATAACAAAAATAAATATAAGCTGAAAAGAATAAATATTTTTTTGAGCGACACTTCTACAATGAATCAACAGTTGTGAAGTAAGCTGAACCAATAATAACAACATATCCATTCTATATCAAAATTTTGAAACTACGTATTGACTATAGTTGGAGAGCAGTCGACAGACTATGAACTTCATCCGCAAACTATCATAACTTATGGGCACGAGGGTGATCATCCCAATGTGCCCTGTATTGATCAATACTACATGCAAGAATGATATTACCGTTCATCTTATCCACTTTAGGTGCACAAAAGTTTTCCAATCTTCGGGATGTTTATACTTAGTCGGGAATCTTAATCAAAATAATTTGATTGGATACAATAAAATTCTATCATGTTTCAATGATGTTTCTAAATCTGTGTCTAGCTGGGTCAAATAGCTTAGACGACTTTTAATTAATGTATACATACCGAAAATCAATAGGTATGTATCAATATGTGATTAAATACAATAATTATCCAAGTGAGGTCAATTGTATAACCATGCTTAGAAATTAATGAACAGAATATATATCTTGATCTATAATAACAGAATTAAAGAATTTTTACAACATATTATAATCTAATAACTTACTTATACAGAATCATTTCATAAGTATATACAAAGGTTAAGATATTTGAACAATGAAAAATAATAGTTCCGATATTCGCTTACACAAGTCCATTGCATAAAGTAAATGCAAAGATAGGATACTTGCCTTATCTGCTGCTTATAGTTACGCAACTTAGTTTTATCTTTTATATCGAGACCTATCATTAATAAGATCATTTTATCGATTAGAAATACAGATCATATTGTCATAATACTGCTATTTACAGTCAGCACATAACCTAATCATATTGTCACATATGTTTAACAGTCATTAGATCACAAATAAACACTTATACCGATAAATTATATAAGTTCAGATCAATTTCTGAAACATTTAGGTGTACCGACGGTTTAATCGGGTAATTATCGAGTCTAAAACTCTATCGTGTAGTTCAATATTCGTTTAGATAATTTAAATATCAATTATATTATTTTTTATACCCTTATAATAATTTTTAAATAATTATTACAATTAATGATGATTTTTCAAACACTGTAATCATTATTAAATAATTTAAATATTAAATAATTCTATTATCATTAATATTTAATTAATATTAAACTATTAATAAAAAACCATTGCCAAAATATTAAAGTTATTAATAATAACTTAAAATAATTTTAAAGTATTAATATTACCCTTAAATGATTTTTAAAATAATTAAAACTATTTTTAAATAATTACCATTAATATTTAATTATTAATGTATTATTTATCAAAATATTAAAAGTCCTTAATTATAACTTAAAATATTTTTAAATCATGTATATCCTTTTTAAATGACTTATAAATTAATAAAATCATTTTTACACAATTTATTTACTATTATTATTAAATAACTCTAATATCATTTAATATTAAATTATTAATGAAATTTACCTTTAAATATTAAAATTTATATTTTAAAACTTAAAATATTTTTAAATTATTTATTTTCATTTAAAATGTTTTTTCTAATATTAAAATTATTTTTAAACTAATTAATTTAATATAATTATTAAATAAATCTAATATTATTAATATTAAATAATTAATGAAATTTGCTTTAAAATATTAAAACTTATATTTTATAACTTAAAATATTATTAAATACCTTATTATCATTTAAAATGATTTTAATATAATAAAATCCTTTTAATTAATTTATTTAATGTATTTATTAAATAAATTAAATATCTATATTATTTAAATAAACACTAATATTTATGAAAAATATGTCAAATTATTAAAAGTTAATTTTATAACTTAAAATAATTTTTAAAATTAATTTTTGTAATTTTCAGAAATTAATTTCTATTTTTAAATGATTTTTAGAAATTAAAATAATTAAAATGAATATGCCTGTCGCTAAAGCCTTTAGCGACAGAAAGTGTCGCCTATTGTGTTCTTGAGGCTCAAGAACATTCATAAGCAGTGTTCGAGATAGCTACTTTGACCAGCATTAAATCTCTGTGTATTGTATTTTTGGGAAAGATAATGGTCAGATCTTGTAGACATAATGTAATACTACAAGCTCCAACAACCAACATGATGAAACAACATAAAACCAACGAGATCTAAGCATGCAAAGTGGCTGTCAGAGCTGTTCTTCATTTCTGGTTTTTCATTTCTGGGTTACCCAGTAATGAAGAACAGTTCGAGCAATCACATTTGGGCTTCCACAACTTGTTACCCTTGTATTAGTTTTGTGATTTAATGCATTCAGTGTGTATCCAACATGTCCAGGAAGAGATCTAATACACAAAATCACCATAATAACAACATAATCGCCAGATCTTGTCCGGTCAACCCATGTCAGAAACCACGAACTTGAGTTTTCTGGGTTCCCAGAAAACTCAATCCGTGAACTTTCTACTTGGTTTGACCATCCCCCAAAACTGACATGTTTATAATATAAGTGATATAAAAGCATTAATATGTAGTATAATTACCGTACTATAACATGGTTTCAACAAAAAACTCATAACACAAAACACCTGCAAGATCAGAGGCTACAAACTCATTATCAGACAGTTCTGGGCAAGATCTGGGTTACCCAGATTTTTTCCAGTCATGGTCAATCAACGGGGTTTGACCACCCATAACATGCAATATGTTCATGCTCTGACCTTGATTCAAGTTTCAGATCAAAGATCTCATAGCATATTACAACTACAAACTTTCAAAACACAAATAATTAATAGTCACTAAGATATAAGGTCTGACATTCGTTGTCAGAGAACAAACAAAATATTTTCTAGATTTTTGAAAACATCAAATCCGAGTCTATAGATGTTATGGATCTAACATCTATCAACCCAGATCATCAATATATACTATATATAACATGTTTTAACACTAAAACATAACTTTTAACAGAGGATCAAGGTTCAGATTTTCGATTAGGGTTTATACCTTTATATGAACAAATCTTGATTCTAGGCTACTGATCTGTTAATGGAAGTCGTGGGGCTTGATTTAGGGACTGATACACTACTATAATTCGTGGGTTTTAGAGAGAGAAGGTCTTGGATGAGTATGGTAAATAAATGAGGCAAAATATGAGACTTGTCTCTCTCTTGATCTATACATATATTGTTGTAATGTATTAGCTGATCTAAGAGGCTGATTGATGGCGTTTTTAAGTCAATTGGGATGTCAAGAGTTGTTCAACAACTCTAATTATTACTAGATCTACCAATTACATACAATAATGAAAGAGGGGTATTAATGTCATTTGGCTTGAGAATTTAATGACAAATTTTATAACTTGGCAAACCCTTAGGGTTTGACCCTTAGGGTTTGACCCTAAGGTTTAAAAAAATAGTTTTCTAGGATTTTTTAAATTAGGTTAAAATGAAAATTAAAGTTTCCAAAATTCCAAATTAGGGTTTCTTAATTACATAGGTTATATAATTATATTATACATGAACATTAGGATTTAAAGTCCACTAATTCGCATTATGCTTTATCATTTAGCGATTAGAGTTACTAAGTTAGCAAACTAGAGTTTCTAGTTTAGTAATTAGGGTTTCTAATTACTAATTAGGTTTTTTTAAAAAATTTAGAGTTTTCCTAATTAAAATTAAAATCTATAATACTCATCATCAATCACATAACACAATTATTAAACAGATTTTAAAGTCTTATTTGACTTCAAAACTAGGGTTTATCAGTAATATTAGGGTTTTGTCATGTTACATTAAAATTGTTCCACACATTAACCTTACACACATAACATACATATTTATAGCATTGACAAATAATAATATTATATTATTATTCTCATTCATTGCTCAAAATCCAGAATTAGGGTTTGGATTCCATATCTGATTTATTGTGCACATAATAGCATTATTAATTAAGTTAAAATAATTAACGTAATAATCTGAACTAAAGTTCATATAATAAAATAGTAATTATAATAATTCCATAATCATTTCATATATTATTGAGATAATACAATAATCATACTTTCATGGAAATTAATTAATAAAACATTTTTACTATAAAATTAATTATTATAAGAATATAATTTATAATGATCAATAATTCTAAAATAAAATTATTTGTAATTATTTATGTAATAAATATATTTTTATTTATCACACGCACACACACACACACACACACACACACATATATATATATATACACACACACACACACACACACACACACACTACCTAGCTTTCACATATTGCCACCTTTAAAAAAAATTATATGCAAAATTTCTTAATTAATTATATAGAAAATATCATGTTATTACATTCACCCTACCTTATAAAGATTCCATCCCCAGAATCACCGTTTCAAAACTTATACATATAAGGGTACATAGCATACACAGTCATTTCAAATAGATCTCAATCAGATTCGATCGAACCGATCTTCAACTATTAAGCATAAAGCTTGTCTATCTGATTAAACGGAAAATTGATTTCTAATATAACTCAAATTCCTCCTTCAAAATTTCTTTATAAAATAATTTACTATATTTAGGAAAATCATATATAAAAATATAAAAGTTATACGAATAATACTTGGAGTTGCATTCCCAGCTGCCACCGAATCCTGAACAGTCACGTTGAAGACTCTGGCGATTGGTTCTGTTGGTTTGTTTGTTGAAGTAGGTTCCATTGTCACCAATGTCCCGTTGCTTTTCCCCGTAGTCATACTCCCTGCTTCTATTCTATTTTTCAGATAGTCATTCACCTTATGCTATGTTGATCCACACCTGAAACACCCTCTATTCCTCCTTGGATTGGGGTAGTTGGGAGAGATATGTTCCTCTTGCCCACACTTGTAACACACAAACTTACCCTTAAGACACTCTCCCGAGTGATTCTTTCCATAATTCTCACACTGCACAACCTGTTTCTTTCCACCTCCTGGCCTATTTCTGGTATTCCTGAAATTTTCTCCTTTCTTTTTTCCAGTTCTACCCCCACTACTCCCTTCATCGGCTCTAGTTTGATTTGCCTCCCACCAAAAATTCGCCTCTCCTTTCATCGTATAGGTGACAAAAGTTGTCTTTTTCCCCCCCGTTACCCTAGCTATCACAAACGCTTCTACAGGGTCTAAATCTTGGCGATTCGACTGCCTTGAAGTCTTTGAAGTTTGCCGATCAGTTTTTTGACTGATTTCCCGCAGCTGGTATTCCATTATGCATAGCTTGAGCGTCCATATTCGCAAAATTTTGTATATCAAGTCTGGTTGTCCTCCAGCTTTGTTGACAGGTTCTTCTGCCCTTTGGTTTTGTTTTCGTCTTGGCGGCATTATCTGATTAAATAAAATCATGTTCATCTAACTAACTCATAATACTTTACACCATACAACATAACACATACTGCTTTAAACATCCGTTATCCCTTTGTGACATAAAAGTCGGGAATCATTGCCATAACTTATACAAAAGCTGAAAATATTACATTACACAGACATACCTATCATATACACCTCATAGAACACACATATTCTAGTAATACTAACACTACTTATTTCATACGCCTTCACTAAGGATCAAATGTTTAGTAATCTATATATTCCTATTATCCTCAATAACCCATTCACACATAACCATACCAAGTTCGTTAAACTTACCACACATTATGAGTTCAGGAACTTACCAC